>OX381704.1:81430328-82630328 GCA_947462335.1 Harmothoe impar | reverse complement strand
TATGTTAGATATGCTGCCCCTGTTTTTCTTCAGTCCCACCCACTCCCTAAAATCCATTACATTAGTTGGTTAGCACAGGACCAAAGCAGCAACAAGTCGGTCCCTATCCAGCTTGCACTTATAGGTTCACTTAATGCCTCTCCCTCCTGCCCTGTGTCCATATATAACTGTATACAGGGAGGCAGACAAAGGCAACCGACCAAGTGCGACGAGTGAAGGTAAATCTGTATGCAGCACCACTGAGGGATGAGGGGGGGGGGGGGGGGGGGGCAGGTGGGACTGCAGAGAGGAGGAGAGGAGAGGGGTGGGTGGTAGGTTAGAGGTGGTAACACCAAGACGTCCACAGCACCAGAACCGTCAAAGCCCCCCCCCCCCCCCATCCACCACCTACCACCGCCCCACCTGACAGACGTTATCCATGTGTAAGGGGACGACTGGGATGGAGAGGGAATAGTTACAGCGCGATATAATAGGCCTGCCTGACATTAATATAAGCTATTGATCTGAATCAACTCTCATGTGCCAACTTTATATGTATTTATGTAGGCCAAAGTATAATAGACATGCTTGTCATATCATTCATGTAGGCTTATCTATATGACATTGTATGAAGCGTACACACATGGCAGTCATGTAGGCCACCTTCTATAGTCATGTAGTCCTATAGCTATTGTCATGTACTCCAACTTCTATTACAATGAAGACGTACCTCTATACATGTATTAAAGATGGGAGGCTTTATCACAGAAAGAAGTGTTTCGTGGTATCTTATCTTACACTGATGCATGATTATATGTATACAGTGGTAATTCTCTATACATGTGTTGAACTGTGGCTCCTCATGTTTGCAGTTCACCCACTTTATCACTGACCCTGATATGGGTCCCAGCCAAGATTCTGTCTTCCCTTACATGTATGGCCATTTATACCGCCGGAATTTAATGACTTCATCCATTCACCATGATAAATGTGCTTAGAGACACAGAAGCAAACCTGGTCACACCAGAAACTGTTTTGATATACTGATAAGGCCGTTTTATTCTGATAACTTAGATTACGGGATTTTGGCTCCAACTCTTTTGGAAGGGCAGAGGAAAAGAAAAAAAAACCTGCCCTATATACAGAGGGAACTTTATCACAACATTCCCCAAATGGAAAAGGGAAAAAAACAGACGAAAATGAAAGCTTTGAAAATCCCTTTTCTGGGCTATCAAATAGATGTATACATGACTGTATTGAGAAATATCCCATTTTGAAAGGCTAGATGTTTAGTTTTTGCTAGTCAGCATGCACCTTTTCCTTTGACCAATTTTCAAAAAGTCCCAGAGGGCAGAGGTAAAAGAAAGCCAAAAATCTCTGCGGCGGATCCGTAATCCAAGTTTTCAGAATAAAACAGACTAAATTAACAGCCCACCCACTCATATGCCTTACATTCCTCATTCTCAGAACCCACATTATTGTGTTATTGATAATGGGTATACATAGTGATGGTTACATGAATTACATACCTATTGTTTGCATATAATTTGCCTTTCTGGGTTGCCTTTACGTCACCTGTTCAAGTAACAATTAGATTTTCAAAGCCAGGGGAAGTACCTGGAATGGAAATACATGTACCTGGAATGCAATCTGGCTCAATTATCATGTGCACGCAACTTTCTCGGTGTACTACCAAGAAAACATTTGCGTGTATAATATAGTCTTCTTTTATTAATAGTACTATAATTGCGTCAAGACCTCTACATGTCCCTGGTGTCTGGTGGTACTTCATCTAGGATATTTGTAATACAGGGTAATTATGCTATTAACCAAATCATAGAAAACATAGCGTATATTGGATAGCTTCACCTGGAGTCGACCATTACCTTGAAACATCCACCCAATTTTCTAGTTATTCATACATGATAAGCCGTCTTTTTGTGAATCATAGTATACACTAAGTGTTACTCTTACCAACAACGGACACATAGAGAGGTTATCATGCATGTATAACTACAAAATCGATGTACATTTCAATGTAGCGGTCAACTCTAGGTGACGCTACCTATGCAGTTGGAAAGTAGATCTGGACGTCAGATCCACTGTTTGAGCCAGATAAATACATGTTGTACCGACCAGACTGCTTTGTCCTGTGACAAGGTAAATACTTATTATGGGACAATGCATTTTGGCATGGGCATGTTCAAGACATTCGTTATCATAATTTGACAAATTAATCTCCACTGATTCAACAATGTATTACATCTTATAGTTGAGGAGGTTGTGCTAGAGGATATGCGCGTACAATAAATATAGGGGAACTGTAGGCCAATACAGTGAAGGATTTAGATATTTAATTTTTGAGAGGAGGGGTTTAGTTCTTTAAAAAAGAAATTTAATTCCTGGGTTCACCACTGGTATACAACATGTATATACATGTAAGGCAGCACCGGGCCCACGCATACATTATACACTCCCCCAAAATACTAAACCACCATCTATTGCTCTCTATTTTAAACTAAGTCTTTATATGGTTTGGAACCCCATTATTTAGGGATATGGTGAACTTGATAAAATAAATGTATTAAAATGCACCAATTAACGTATTTGTATTTAGTTATGATACACCCCTTCCCTATCAGACCTGATGGAACATATTCCATGTTTCTAGTTATCCTACTTAGGCCAAAAAAAAGAAGGTGTGTTTCAGGTTACCCGACCCTACCTAGCAAAACAGGGCCGACCCTAGATATTGTTATCCAATTTTGGAAAAAAAAAGTATTTAAAGTAATTTTGGGGCTATTTCAGAGTCAATTTGATGGTCCACGAGTCGACGCCAGTGTTGGCGAGTCAGCGCTGAAGTTTGCGAGTCAATTTTATTAGATACTTTCCATGCCATGGGATCAATCTGTGTTCATAAAACAATTTTGGGGCTATTTCAGAGTCAATTTGATAGTCCACAATGCAACGCCGTTGTCAATGAGTCAGAGCTGAAGTTTGTGAGTCAGTTTTTGGGTACTTTTCAGGCCAAAGTAAAAAAAAATTAAGAAAAAAAAGAATCCGACCTATCCTACCTAGATTTTCAGACTATGTAACCTGGAACACACCTTTTATTTTTGGCCTTACTTCATACAATTTAAACAAACATAAGAAACAATTATGTTACATGTGTTCCCCTCTTTGTCCATGGACCGTTGTGAGGTATGAGGTCCCATGTGGATATCCGGATAGCCAGACTCGTGCCCATTCACGTGTCTCATCCTCTATGATTGTCTCATTGTGGAAAAACACGTGAATATTTGGCACCGACTCACAACAACCGCTGATGAATCATCAACTTATAGCGACAACAAGGAACTGGGACCTCATTCTGTTGTCCCCGCTAGAGTACAAGACGACCACGGGACTGATGATGTTTTAGTAGCTTTGTTGTCTATTTTCAGCCTATGGTCGGTGCATGGGAGTGATAATTCGGCACCTGTAGCAATTAGTGATGTCTCCAGATTTAACACACATAGGCCTATGTGATGCCCACCTCGCCTCTGTACAGTAACAATGTATCTATTTGTCTCTCTGTGGTTTTCTATCCCTCTCCTGTTTTTACCAATTATTCTTTGTTTGTTGAAAGGCAGCATATGCCCATTCATATCAGCGGAATTCTCACCAACCGATTTCTGGAAATTAACTGACTTGACTGGTTCAAATGAGGAAAGGCTAAGGAGTAATTGTTGTGAAAATGAGCTGTGCATGGGGTGTTGTCAATTGAGTCTACCTCAGGTGGGCGTCCCCGGCAACATGACTAATAACATATAACTGACTACTCAGTAGGGAATCTGCATGTTATTGATCATAGATGCCACATTCAGAGTGATTAAGGGGGAATCTATTAAAGTAATACTTGACCTCTTATAAATATCAACAACAACTAATCAAATATAGGCCTATAGAAAGGTAGATCATCTTGCTACATTTTTATCTCGGAATACCAACATGCGTGTGTATATAATTGTTGACCTGATTTATCAAACTTATCAGGCCAAAACAAGAAAAAAAAGGTTTGTTTCAGGCAATATGGCCAAAGAGAAATTAGGGTAGGTAGTTTGGATTGTCTTTTCTTATGCTGAAAATACCTGGATTGGGTCGCGAATCACCACACTGACTCGCATGTCATCAGGATGACTCGCTGATGCTTACTACTAGTAGATAGGCATACTCATGAAATTGTTAGATATCCTTGTTAAAATGAAATTTCTATCAATGGTTCAATATTCTTAATATCATATTCTGATAAAATGTGGTTATTACATGCATATTGGAATGATACCTGACGCCTGCCTGACGGAATCTGGTTAGGAAGACCATGGCATATCGTGTTGTGAATGATCAATTTTGATTTTTTTTAAATGATATACTAAAAGTCCTAAACAATTTAGAGGAAACTAATTTCTAATTTCTTAGCATCCATACGTTTTTGGGTTTTATATTTCTTTATTGCAATAAGTATATACATACAGTCATTGTTGTTGGTGTCCATCATGATTGGTGCGTGCTGATTAAGGCAGGATTATAATGTTATTAACCAAATAATTATCAAATACATTCATATTGCAATGAATACCCGGGAGACTACAGTTTAAAGGTAACTGGGAATTGTCTGAATTCTGATTGATGCAACCATTTTTATACAGTTTCTAAAGCAATAATATATCTATAAGCTTGCATGTCATTTCACCTAAGACGCCAAAGGTATATACCTTGAAGAAATAAGGTGTCTTCTCAAATAGAGTCAGTATTTATAGCGACATTCTAGCGACACCACATCAATGAATGATGGAAAAAAGTTTGCGTCGACTATGTTTTCCTGTTTCACCTGTTTTAAGTCTGGCTCCACGTGATACCCTGGAGGAGACCTCTTTGTCCAGTCTAGATATAGGCTACTAGACATGTCATACAGCCTCTATATACTCATAGATACATCTGTATTAGATTACGTACAGAACAGAAAATCACATGGAATTACACACCTACACTCATGATGCCATAAATGCACCATAATTACTCATGATGTCATAGATGCACCATGATTACTCACCTATACACTCACGATACCATAGATGCACCATAATACAAGACAATGATAGAGCCCGGGATATATTGAGATAGTTGCCTACCACTGGTGATGCATTAAGGATATTCGTATATAGGCCTGGCACCAAAAAGACAACAATGACTGTCATTACTACCACATAGCTATACACCACATATTATTTCTCACAATCTAGATAGGACATACATACTGGCAATGGAAAAACACAAATATATTCTACATGTAATTAAAATGGTAGGCCTAATTAGCCCATTATAGATGACCCAGGACATAGCCCAGAGCATGTTGTTTTTTGTCATGGCACCGCCCTATATACCATACATATGTGGCTGTTTACCAATTTAAGGTGGCTAGACCCTGTTGTAAACATGTCAACTGCGCAGGTCATTGCACATATGGTCAATTCCCACCAAAATGGATCACAGGGCTGGAAGAACTCGTAATCTAATATATTGTTAATGGGCTTTTAAAGATAGTACATTTGGGTATATTCGGATAGATATCAACAATACCAACACATGGGTACCTACTTTTGCTTAGCTAACTATTTTATTGGACTGTCCAGAGGTGTAAATGTGTGTTTATGGACGTTATTTTGCATATTTAAGGAAAGCAAAAATCGAAATATCAAGGTTTAAACATATATAATGTAAGAAATGCCTCTTAAAATGTTGAGGTTTATTTATGTAGGTGCTCAGTAGACTATGTACAACAAATCATGGCTATAAGAGTGGGCTATATTATCCTTTTATAATAATTTTGTCATAAATACAGAATGTATAATGTGGGGTATGTTTTGGCATCACCGTGCGTAGGTACATACTATGAGTCTATAGACTCAGGACAAATGTTATAATGGCACTGCTAAACCTCCCAATATTTAGGGCCTAGTAGGGGGGTTCTTATAGTAGTAATAGGTTTTTTATACAGGTTTATGTCTTTGTGTCATAACACTGAGCACATAGTGGGGTAGGTATGGGCGTGACCGTGCGTAGGTCCACTATGCATTAAATTACAGAAGATCCCCAAGGAAATAGTAATAGATATTTATATGTTGAATAACACATATCTTAAGGAGGGTGTATACCAGAAATATAGAACTTTAGGCTAATATTGTTTAATCTGTGAGGTGTTAGAATCAAATAGTGACCGTGCGTAGGTACATCACCGTGCGTAGGTACATCATCTAAGGTTGGGAATATAAGGGAGTAAAATGCAAATGTTTTCAATATCTTTCAATATATACTATGCCAAAGTCAAGACGAATACCTGAGAGCATTTACACCAGTTTGAAGTATGTTTATAACATACAAACAGCTGTGCACAAGTCCCGTCACCGTGCGTAGGTCCCGTCACCGTGCGTAGGTCCGTCACCATGCGTAGGTCCACAAGTAAAATGTTTTTCCATGGCAAAGAAAATATTTGTGTTGGTTGATCTTATGGAAATATATAGTTTGGTCATAGTTCTGTTAAATAAACTCAAAAATATTCATTATTGTAGTCATAACTTTAATTTAATGTGTACATAGGTTCCATCACCGTGCGTAGGTCCCGTCACCGTGCGTAGGTCCACTTTTGAATGTACCTAAGTATGGTATTTATTGCCATTAACGTTCCCAAATTCATTAGTTTACTCCCTTGCATGGTATCTACAAGCTATCAAAAAAGTTAAGCAATATCTACAATCCTGAAATATAGCCCTCTCGCTACCCTGTGATCCATTTTCGTGGGAATCGACCATATACACATGTTGTTGTCACAGAAAACACCAGGGGTTGTCTTTGGTCATATTTTTGTATATTTCCATGTGTTGTCAAAATTACCCTGCAAGACCTGACCGGGGATTGAACCAATGGCCTCCTGCATGTGAGTCTAAAGCTCTACCCCTACTCTACTGGGGCTCTGGTAGCAGGCAAGCTGACAGCTATACCTGTACCACATCAAGACTGTGTGCTCCATTAAAAAAAATTAATTTCAAATGCTAAAAACCTCTAAAATATGCAGGGGACCATATGTTCAAAATATTGTTTCTGGGTGTAAAAGATTATAGACTATATCCTGAGAGAACTATAGGGAAAGTTAATTACTTTAAGATGCTATTTCATGCACATATGTACTACAGTAAAACTTCGTTATAAGGAGGACCTTGGGACCAGTGCAAGTTGCTCCCTATAAGCAAGGTCTCCTTATAAGCAAGGTCAGCCTTATAGAGGTCCAGCAACAGAATTAACACTCCCTACATGTGTCTCTTATACCCTTATAGATTTGATTTGAATACAATTCAGATGGGTGTGTGTATTATTTCAAGTCAAAACCCCTTCTAGATCCCCTTCATGGAGCTTTTGATATCCCTTCCTCCCTAGGGAAGCTACAAATGTATTCTCCCTACCTCTATGGGATGGGGCAGTGGGCAATTTTAAGCAGTATGTGACTGTAATCCTGAGAAATAACTTCCCTGGGTAAGGTTTGCACATACGAAATAAGGAAATGAGCCAAAATTACCTCCTTATATCAGAGGTTAAGGTAAAAACACCTCCTTCTAAGAGAGTTTTCTTACTATATAAATGTATAGGGAAAAATTGGGACCACACAAATCTGCTCCTTATAAGCAAGGCCTCCTTATATCAGAGTTCCTTATAACAAAGTTTCACTGTATCACCATATGATCCTATTACAGATCACTCCAAACTCAAAGCCAGATATCTCAGAAACTAGCTCGGGACCCCCCTATATGCTTTACATCATTTGTGACTACTTTATATAATATGGGCCTCATGGTGAAAATCCTGACGAAATCTAAATACTTCTAGACTATGGGGTCTACCCACCTTAAAGGCCCAGCGCCCCTATATATAGGGCTGAGTACCTGTCCCGGCTCCACTCCGACTGCTGCTGGAGGGGTACCGAGATTTGCACCTTTAATGTACCGGTAAATGCCTATAAGGGGAGCAGATGCGGTGTACCTTAGTATTTGAGAATAAATGGAGGTGTTGTATTAAAAGTTCGCAATCGGCAGGGTTCGAACCTACGCGGGCAGTGCCCATTGGATTTCAAGTCCAACGCCTTAACCACTCGGCCACGATTGCCATGAATGTTTTGGCAACTATCTCAATATCAATACATAATTGTATGCCCCTATGTCAAATACTAGGGACCTTTAACAAACCCGACGTAGCTCATTTAACCCAGACGTATCCTATACCTTCAGCACTGCTACGTCTACGTTTAATGAGCTTTTACGTGGTTGCTAAAGGTCCCTAATATGAGCACCCCTTAACCTTAGCTCTATAACCAAAAAAGGGCCAAATATGCTAGGCCTACTATTAACGAATAGGCTGCAATGTTATTCACACAATGTTGGGCCTGCTTAACTGATGATATTGGAACCTGGTGAATGTGTAAATATCATTGATTATTAGTATCATGTTACATGTACTTGTTTATATTTGTTTAATTTATTTCACTTTGTTAGGGCTGATGGCATTCCCTCAAAATGAACTAATGTTGATATTAGAAGTCCAATGGAATGATGCTATTATCCTTTAATAAAAGCATGAATAAATGAGATTTTTGATTTTTGATGAGATCCTTGTATATATTTACCTTTATATATAATGATGTCTCTGTTCTACGTGGACTGTTTAATGTAACTGGTTTGAAAGCTGTTTATAAGTGACAACAGACACGAATGAGGAAGCATTTCTATAGCCCAAGTTGAAAACGTCATGGTTGTGCCAGAATAAGGACCAGACGCGATGCGGGCACGATACATCATAGACTTGCTATAGTCTAGATACGTCACAAAGGATTATGCTAACAACTATCACATACGTGCCCCTATCCAGGTTAGACCCATGAACACAGGCCAGAGGTCAACGTTACCTACTTAGACTACTTTTTGACAGTACAAGGTCACAGATCTTCTCTTTTGTCATTTTTTCTTATCCATTTTTTTCTATAAGGAGAGGGGGAGAGATCAGGGTCGGCTCACATGCTTGCCGAATCCACAGCTCATTTAATTAAACAATGCAGCATCGCCGTCGAGAAGCTGTTGTCTTTGTTGTTTTTCTTCCCGGTGATAAAGTCGTCTGCTGCGTTATCAAAAAGGGACACGCTAAAAAAGGGGCCAGAAGAACGCTGACAGTGGCATGGGTGTGTAGGAGCTGGAGGAGGAGGAGCCAGCTCAGCAACAGGAGGAGTAGTAGTGTGAGTCAGAGCTACAGGAGGGGATGGGTGGTGGTGGTGGTTGAGGGAGTAGTGGGCAGGGAGGCAGCACGAAAAGTCTCACCTCTATACAAATGTACATCCCCCTCCCACTATGCCACTGTACACAGAACTCTATCACGACCCACCATCTGAATCATGGATAAATTGTCATGATGTCCACCTTATTACACTACATGTAGTGATCCAACTGATAGAAATGAAAACAAGTATGAGAAAGGATCCTATAGAGATAATGGGGAGGGGGCTATTGTAAATAGAGTCGCAGAGTGAATACCTCAGACCTTTTCTTTTTGGATCCCCATCGTTCTTTGGGTGAGGATCCTGAGATTGATGGCGTGTTAAACAAAGAGGTCGTATTGATGGTCTATTTTAATCACTTGGGGGAAGGACGGGAGTGGGGTATAAGGCAGGGACTACTAGTACTTAGTGTGTATATTCAAAAAAAGGCATGCAGCTTTATTTCATAGGTCCTCTACTATTACGATATACCTATTTTCCCATACTCAATACTGCTAGTGCTATGGCACAGTAACCAGTATTATATAAAGGTAGTCCTCAGTACTTATAGCAGTAATAGTGACTCCAGCTAACAGGCTGATCCCATGTGTCGGCAGTGTTGTTAAACAGTCCTCCTGGGCTGTGTTATAATCATGACGCCCCCCGCCCCTCCAACCCACCTCACCCTCACCCACACTCACACTCCTACGGGACTAAAGCTTGCCAGCCAGTGGGATTTAGAGTCACTGGGTCAGGCCCACATAGCTCTAGCATCCCTAAAACTGGCTCCTGTACTAGACACAGGTCGTTTATGTGTACACTCCAGGCAACAGACCCCCCCCCCTTCACACACACACACACAGACCTGCACAATACCTCCATGGCCATGGCCCAACATCCAGGCCCATGTTGTACTATATGGCTCTGGTGGTAGCGATATAAAATAATTGTGTTTGGGTGTGCACTTATTTTGCTGAGTGGGATTGTCCTTGTGTGCAGTTTCAGTGAAAGGTCAAGTTTGAAGTATACAGGAACCAGGGAAGAGGTTATAATGGATTCAAGAACATGTCTTGCACATCCCATACGTGTCAGACAAGGGCCCCAGTCCCAGCAGAAAAATTCAATGGGCGGCATTGTCCTAATGTAAATGTGTTAGGTCCTATGTAGAGTATTGAGTACTGTAGTATTAATAACACTGTACCCACAGATGCCTTCTTACATGGAGGAGCTACATGTTTTCCTCGTTTACCTATAAACGTCTCCCTCATTTACCCATGACTCTATTATATCACTTGATATCTTAGTAAACATTATTTTGATTATTAAACGCGTTGGTGTATACGTATATCAATTAATTCTCATCTTCAAGCAATAATCCCGAGGAATCCCTCTATTGTATACACGTAAATAGATCCCGGAAATAGATAAAGCTGATATATTAATAAACCCTTAATAATAGCATGTGTACACTGTAAAATAAGTGTTTAGAATGTAAACACTTATTGTGTCCGTTATTTTAAACACTTATCAAAAGTGTTTAATTCTAAACACTTTTCAGTTAAACACTTTAATAAGTGTTAAGGTTTTAAACACTTATTTGCAAAGTGTTTAGGTTCTAGACACTTATCTAAATACTATTTTGAAAAGTGTTTGAGATTTAAACACTTTCTACCTAAACACTATAAAAGTGTTTAGATTAAAAGTGTTTAGAACAAAACTGTTTAGACAAGTGTTTAGATTATAAAAAAAGTGTTTAGAATTATAGTAAGTGGTTAGAATCTAAACACTTATCTAAACACCTAAACACTTATTAAGAGTGTTTAGCTAATATGTGTTTAAAACCTAAACACTTTTGAATAAGTGTTAAGATTTTAAACACTGTCTTATCTAAACACTTTTGTTCTAAACACTTATAATCTAAACACTTTTGAACAAGTGTTTATGTAAAAAGTGTTTAGATAAGTGTTTAGAACCTAAACACTTTGCAAATAAGTGTTTAAAACCTATACACTTATTAAAGTGATTAGCTGAAAAGTGTTTAGAATCCAAACAATTTGATAAGTGTTTAAAGTGTTTAGAATCTAAACACTTTTTTAACAGTGTAGTTGAGTGTTCCCCGAGTCTCCTATTCGCAGTACAGTCTCCCCTGTTATTAGAAACCAAGTGCATACTGTAAAGAATTGGTGTAGGTACACAGTAGAATCCTCTGTAGGTTTACAGTAGAATCTACTGCACAGTTAATTTGCAGTTCTCAGACACAAAGTATTGTCAAAGATCACACAACTTCTTACCAGTTACCAGTAAGCTGTATAACTTACCCTTGGGTATTAATTTGTTATGACATGAAGTGGTTGTTAGACAATACAAAGACTGCCCTTATTGAGGGATGCCAATGCCCTGACTAATAATAACATAATTTTCAGAGTTTGATGTCTATTATGAGACAATAGTTAATCAGCTATTAATAAGCCCTGCTTTTACAGCCTTGCAGAACCTCTAATTAGGTCTTACATGTGATGGTTATTTGGTTTATGCAACGAACATGATTGTGTGTATAGTTGAAGAGAAAAAACTTATTTCCAATATGGATTGAGTGAGTTTGCTCATTCCATGAGATTCAAATAATACAGTTTTTGTATGTATCTCATTGCAAATTAACCCCTATTAAATAGGTGTTGTATCTTTCATTGTAGTAGAGGGGGTGGGTTTGGGAGGGGATTGTAAAACAGTTCAACCCCTCCTCAGGGGGAAAATAGATTTGACCCTACTTGAGGGGAGGGGGGTTAAAATATTATGGTCCGTCTTAGAAAACAAAAATTTCCAGTCAGCCCCATTGGGAATCGAGCCAGGGATCTTTAAGTTTTCAGTCCAAAGACTTGCCTTCTGAGCCACTGCGACAGCTAATATATGGCTGTAAGAATGTTCTACCATTAAAAAGGTGGATCAAAGGATAACAAACCCACAACTAAATATCTATATATCTTTGTACAAGTTATGCACTCCCTTTAAATTGTTATTTACATATGCGTTACAATGTTCACGTTTTTAATGTTGGTGAACGGTCACATATTTTTGAACATTTTTCAAGAACTCGACCCATTGTCACTGCTTATTGTGCGTGTCCTTAGTACATAAATGTACCATTTATTTTACAGACTACCCAGTACATGATACTATTGATAGCCTACTTGTGATTTGTAAACCATGTCAACCATAGATGATACAGTGGTGTATAGAGAATCTGAAACATAGCAATTACGGTAAGAACAATATCGGATTCCAGTTACAATATGGTTGTTAAGAGTTAAGCTATCTGCTCCAACCTATTGGCAGGCAGACGATCGATTCTCCCAATTGACCCCCATCGTTGACCCTCAGATGACCCCTTGGCAGGGACACTGCCCAGTCGCTTCAGTGCGTTTCCCGCCTTCTGAGTGATCGGGGCAGACGACATTTAGCAGTATTGTATTAACACGGTCTGTAAACAGTTCATACCCGGGAGTTCACATCTGAGGGTTTGGAAGAAAAGTGCCATAGTTGATTTTTCTTGGGGTAGTTTAACACAATATGTTAGATAAAGATAAACCTTGTGGCAATCCAGATTCCCTACACACAATGTAGGGAATCCAGATTGCCACAAGGTTTATCTACACAAGGAATGATAGGCTAAATGACTACATGTATATATCAGAGGATCATTGTATTAAGGATGGAGGACATACAATTTATTCCCAACCCTTTTTGATCAAATGTGACATGATGGGGTTATTTTGATTTACATTTGAGGTTGTTTTGGTAAGGCTGATGATTAATGATTGATTCATTTTGAAGCCCCTACTGGAGGGACAGGCACACAACGCCATTGTAGGCTGTGCCAAGGTAAGGCTGGTGTGTATCAAATTATGTTTAATATAGAAAGAGTGATTTGTACTGAGAGTATACAAGTGCACTGTACAACCTCACCTATCTCTCTTATATAATTGCCTACCCAGCTAACAAGAAAACGTTATTTTACGTCAAAATAACGTTTTAAACTTTACATAACGTTATGCCATATTAAAGAGCCTTAGAAAAACGTTATATAACGTTATAAAATGGCGTATAACGTTATTTGTTTACTGGGTAGAATTGTTTCTATATATCAATAAGTGCTCATGTAGATATGGTCTAAATACCGAGTCTTAGTGTTTCTTTAATAATCATTGTCAATAGGTAATCCAAGCATCTGTATCATTATGTCTGCACAGCACTTCACCACAACGTACACGCAGGTAGATAGATATTTCTGAAACAGATTGTTCTATATATTACCACTTCACCAGTAAACAGAGTGTCCTTAGTTGGACATGTCCCGTGTACACAAAGACAACCTTCTCACATGGCAATCACATTGAGACCTATATTTATAAATACTCTCAGTGAGCATTATTATTACTCTGCTCGTGAGCAACAATCTGCATGCCGCTCAGAAACAAAGGAGCTGCTCAATTATGAGCAGCTCAGGGTGTGGGGTTTCTATGGCACGAGCTGATCATTGAGCAAGGTTCTCTACTGACTCCCATATAGCCTCAGCGGGCTGCCTGGTCGTCAACCTGCCCATACCTTACTGTGTGAGCAGCTCACGGCACCCACAACCAGCACTAACCGAGCTACTCGCTCTTTTTGTGGGTCAACTCATGCTCACGTAATATCTGCGCCTCTTATCACGAGCCTATGCTGGGGTATGGGGAGAAGGGGCGGTACTATATTTCGCTGCGTTGG
Source organism: Harmothoe impar (assembly GCA_947462335.1). Classification (NCBI taxonomy): domain Eukaryota; kingdom Metazoa; phylum Annelida; class Polychaeta; order Phyllodocida; family Polynoidae; genus Harmothoe; species Harmothoe impar. Next base: position 82,616,257 of record OX381704.1, on the reverse strand, counting down.
CATGTGTACACACGTGCATATATCACTCATGCAGCCTGTTGACTTGAACGTCTCATTGCCATTGAGACCGCTTATACAATAACCACTATACTGGTAGTATAGTTCCCGTGGGCGGATGTGTAGGCGGGGTGGGTGCTGAATGAGGCTGGTAGCAGAGGGACCAGTTATGCTGAGCTGGTCAGATTTCAAAGTACTAGTAATATGTCTACATCATATATATATATATATGTATATATATATATATATATATATATATATATATATATATATATATATATATATATATATATATATATATATATATGTATATATATATATATATATATATATATATATATTTATATATATATATATATATATATATATATATATATATATATAGGTATATAGATAGAGGTAACTAAAAGGTGTGTATTGGACCAGGTGGGTCCTTGCTCCCAGGCTATCCAACGGGTAGGATAGACGCTGGCCGAGGCTGATTATTATTACTATACGTAAAAGTGGAAATAATTCTCACATGTGTTTATTAATAGAACCTCTCCTTTCTTTCTGATCTAGGTCTCCTGTTCCTCTGAAAGCTTGACGGTTAATCTGACGTCACCCTACCAGACCTCTAGGAATCACTCTGCTGGATCTGCGACATCGTGCATGCTCTAAATACAAACCAACGACAGAGTAATTGTGTGTCCCTCTACACCTATGTGGTTGCATTGAAGCTTGTATTACATTTCTACTGCTGCATCATGCATTATTCTATCATGAGATCATTGTAATTAGAATGCAGTGAGTAGCGCATTAGTCATTTTAAGTGTGAGCAACTCGTGAACTGCTCTGAGCAACTCATATGAGTAGCTCCTCTTTAAATGTGCCAGAAATAGACAGTCAGTCCCTCCTCTGGTCCTCGATGACATTTGGGCGTTCTCCGCTGGTAAAAGTGGACTGGCCTGGTCTGTGAGTTACAGTAATGGACGATGCTTAAAATTGTCTCCAGACGTATTCAGATTCCAGAGCCCAGACAGGAGATTTTAATGAGTCCCTGGTCTATTTCTGATGACAATGTACAGGGTAAAAAGTGAGTTGTAATTGAATGAAAAGCACTATCCTGGACCTGGCTACATGTCCAACATGTCCTACCCAGTGGGCACAACATACTGTTCAATGTTGAATCAACATTGAATCAACATTGAATCAATGTTGACAGCCATTTATCAATGTTGATTCAATGTTCTGTGCCCACTGGGTATTTGAGTCGTGTCCAGTGGGTATGGACCTATGGTAATTCTGGTGGCATTGGTATATAAACAGGCAATAGAGAATGTAGGGTTGTGACACAAATAAGGAACCTCATGATTGTCAGTAATAGTATATATCATTTTCTCTCTCTGGGTTAAATTCATCAACTTTGTAGTACATGTAGTACATGTAGGCAACTGGACCCATACGGATCGTGCCGGTCATCAAATTGAACGTCAACATGTTTGGTAAGCTATTTGTTTCAGACAGGGAAAACATATTACGGTTATCAGGCTTTAGTCCGTCTACACAGACAGCCACTGTGGCCCATATATAACTGGGGCTCCACTACACGATTTTTCCTATATCTGCCCCATAACATGAATTCTCAGACATGAAAGAGAATGGTGTTTTCATATGGCCCACCAGAATATCTTGTATAAATCCTGTATATGTATGTATTTATGTTCCCATATGCTCTATATGGCCTATACATGTATACATGTAGTATCATGCTCTAAGTTATTATCAGTGCCTGCCGATGGTCACGCTCAATCTCTATCATGTACATGTAGCACATTCGGGGCTTATGTAGGGGCTCTTCAATGACGACTTATAAGGCTTCAGCGCACCAAGCGTCCTCAATCAACACTGACCATTATACGTGCCGACCAGCGCCAACCCCACCACTGCTACTCACGAGGTAGCTCTGCGGCAGGCTACACCACCACCTCCCAACTGCTCCTGAGCACCTCCCCCTCAGCCATCAATCCCCTCCATCTACGTCACAGCCACGGGCGTCATGACGTAAACGTGGCGTCACACAGGGGGATACCCACAAGGGAATCCCCACTGATCGGGTCTGATTAACTACCATGCCAAATTCCCGCCAAAATAGGCCGACTACCTCGAGCAGACGACAATTGTATTTTTAGCACGAGCGATGCTATTTTTGAAGTTCGCCGCAAAAGGTTAGTGACTCTGCCTCCCACTAGCTCTCCGAATGCCGATGATTTCTACGAACCGACAGGTTGGGGATTATAGAGCCATCCTATAGGCACATTCTTTAAGTTATCATTTATTCTATTAAAAATTAAACAGGGGCCTATACAAGCACACAATGTATGAGAGATATGATAGACCAGGCTCACATAGTGGAACGAAGCAGATGCATGATGCTGATTCTGCAGTGGTTATTTGGCTGACAATACATCATTCACTTAAAGGTCAGGTGGTGTCCCACTCAAATTAATAATTGACACATATGCAAGCCACGCAGTAAACACGAGTCGTTGGCCGCTCGTTTGGTGAACACGAACAGGCCCATACACTATGATAAATTCTGTATGCAATAGCTGAACTGTTTCTTACCCTTTAATACGTGAGGCTCACCGGGATTATGGGGAGACAAATAAAGATGCAAATAATGTAAAGTAGTAGTAGGCGTGATCAGTGGTGGATTTAGATAATGACGTCTTTTTTCAATGTTGTGCCCAGAAATTGCTGTGGGAGGATCTTTCCAAAAGGGCTCCCTCTCCGTTTTGTCAATTCTGTATCCGCCATTGCATAGAAAGATCACCGGATAGGGATAGGAGTATTTGGGGTTTGAAAGTAGGTAACGTCATTTGTGAAGCATGGTTGCTTGTGATTGTCTGCAAAGAACTGAATAGAAAAATATACACCTATATTAGCCCTGATATTTGCTGTGGTGAACGAGCGAAGAATTATTTCCCTCATTATTTTCCGATCAATCAATACATGGGCAAGGTAAACTACTAATGTAACTCACCGCATACCTTGTCCGACATTACTCATTAGTGAGATAATACAATTGTACATTTACCATGTATTATATACATATCCTTTAAGGACCGCAAAGTGCTTTATTGTACTGCCCTTTAGGTCATGATGCATACCTGCATTATGTCGACCCTACAGGAGCATATCAACTCTGACGGCTGGTAAGATAATGATTGAATGCAGCACTGGCGAGTTCCTCGCCAGGACTGCGTCATTGCACCATAGCGAGCAAGGGCATAACCCATTAGCGCCTTGTGTGGCCCATAAAGGGTTTAATAGTGACTGTATTGTTCTACCCCGACCTGTCAGACAACTGCCTCGGCCACTAACGAGGTTAATCCCACCCTGGAGGAAGACCCGCGTGCACCCACCAGCACACACATCTGTACTCTACAGGAGGATGCATCATTATCAATTTTATCAATCGGAAGGGCAGTTATTTTCAGAGAAGTCCTCTCCCCCACATATGCACTCTTAGCATCCTAGTAGTCCATGTGCTATAGCTTACAAATTTTAGGGTGAAAGTTGCATCATTTGATTTATAGCACAGTTGGGAGAACAAAAGAAAGTGCCTGTCTGTCTAACACATACAAACCAATTACTGAGTACACGTCAGCTATGGATACGTGTGAGTAGCTGCATAAGTGTTATAACCATTGGCAATACCTGTACATAGAGGTCAACATTTTGCCTCCTCCCCATGCACCAACCAACACTATACTTAGTATTAAATAATAACAACTCCATTGTGCCATATACTAGTAGTGTAACCGTATAAGACAATAAAATGCCAAATGTTACATGCGGGCTATATTTCAGTGATAGCTAACGCCCGATTGTCCCCTTTCTATGATACTACTGCTATTTCACTATCTCATGTCATACTTCGTTAATATGTTGGCTGATATATTCTACGTTGAACTCCCTTACTGATACAAAAAAAAGTGGATTTTATAATGAAATTATGTCGAATTCTTATTTCTGATTAATAAAATACATCGTACTAATAGCAGCCGTCTTGGGCTATAAAAATGGCCAATATTATTGACATTGACAATAATGGTTTTAACAGGTGCATGGGTAAGAACTGGCTGTACCTTTATGTGTAAAAGAGCCCTATACTTATACGTACACCTAACTACCAATAGATCTGGGTTGCATGTGTATTTTCTTTCTGTGAAGGAGGTACAGTCCTCTGTCATGTGTGCAAAGGATGGCTGTGTGTGTGTGTAGGTGTGTGTGTGTGTGGGGGGGGGGGGGGTGATGGATGGGTGCAGCATGGTCACGTGATTCAAGGCACGTTCGACCCTGTTGTTCTCAGCCTCCCAGCCCTAGCTGCCAAGCCTTCTGCCCCCCCCCCCTTCTCTGTACATGTATACCACTACCCACCATTTACATACGGCTTCAATCATTCCAGGTAACATAGCGAGGTAGGAAGATGTTGATTCTAGGACACACACAATATGGTGACATGGAAAAGGTTCATAAAATTGTAATTTGACCTGATAGTCTCTCACATATATACACATTATGTAGCCCTACATTGATGGATTCTCTCTACAAGTATGCTATAAATCATAACATAATATATTTCCATTATGATCATGTACATCATAGTGTGGGTCTATACACATTCACCGAGTCCCTCCAATATATATTATCATTATCATTGTCAAGTGATCTGCAAAGATGATACACTATCCGTGTCCCAGATGGAGGAGAGCAGCCCTGAGTGGGCAGGTGAAGCAGCACTCCGTGGTCGGTGACAACTAGGTTAATGACTTCAACTGCCACTATCCCAAAGGTAGGCATACATGTATAGGATAACACAGAGGCCATATTTTATGTCTTCTTTTCTCTTCTTTGAAATGATAATAAACTGAATGTATGTTTCTATTAGGCAAGAAACTGATTTGTGCAAGGTCACCCTACGGATCTCATAGCAAAACAGGGCCGAGTCGGCCGACCCTAGTTTTTAAACCAATTTTCTAAACCTAACACTAACATCAGGGGTGTCGGAAGCAACTTGACATTGGGGGGGGGGGGGCACAGCCAAACCAAATGAAGTTCAGAAGGGTGCGCAATTTCGAGCGATAAAAGCGACACATTGAAAAATGCATTGGGGGTCTGGGGGCTTGGCCCCCTAGGAAAATGTTGAAAGATTTCACACAGTTTGGTGCATTTTAGGGTCGATTTTGGGGGTATTTCTTTATATAATTATAGAGTAATGAATATAATTCATTAGCATTTCCAAAATTTTGAGGGGGCCAAAAGATACTCTGGCCTCCCATGTGTAGGATTGGGGGGGCCCCCCCTGCCCCCCCCCCCTGTTCCGACACCCCTGAACATAGATAGGTCAAAATAGGTGTTTCAGGCAACCCAACCCTACCCTAGCGTAAAGAAAGTGTTGACCCTGCTATTTTCCCCATTTTTTTTTTGAATTTCCCAATTCACAGTTGTTTTTTTAAATATTTATATTTTTGAGGTGTTAGCAAATTCTGTATCAGGATGAACAAGTTCCCAAGACGAATCAATTATTTGATCTCAGGAAATTGCGTTTTAACAAGAATATCCAACAATTTTATGATATTCCTAGTTACTGAAAGAATCAGTGAGTCATCCTGATGATCCAAGAGTCGATGCGGCGCTTTACAACTCATTGTGTTGTTATCATTGCTGGTACAAACATGTACACGCACTTTCAACTCCAATCTACCTAGTAACCCACATTTATTGGACCATATCGCCTGAAACACACCTTCTTCTTTTGCCTTAGATACATTTTGTATTTGAACTACTTTTGATATCCACCATTGCTCTGGTCAGATTTCAACAAAACATGTGTAGGGTTTAGTAGTATCTGAACCATAGTCGCTTTATTTTTTATGCACTGGCCTGCAGGCGCCTTGGGCAGTAATTGTAGGAGGCGATGAACTCACTATGTAGTATTTATCCTAATGAATAATACAGGTAACTTATAGGTATGGTGGTTTTGTTGAAAAGTCATGTTTAAATGATTGGGGAAATGCAAAATAAAAAGCGTCCACTCGTGGCTAAGGGCAATGAATCAAATTGCCTTGTTAGGTGTGGGTAACGTTAACAAATGCTTTCACCTACATAGGGACCCTTCCCAAGACCCGCAACCCCCTATCACTATCTTGGATAGATTGTCCAATACAATATACAAATTTATCGCCCAGGTAACATCATTTGCGAACATTCCTATAACATATGCCCATTTTTGTAACCATTGGATCATAATGACTATAGATCTGCATTTGTAAAACCATCCCTCTGTGTGATCTTTCTTAATAGTGCATACATGTCTATATGTATAAATCGATCAGAAGTGTTTATAGACTTCACATTGGACATCGATCTGCAGAAAGTATTTTTCTTGGTGACCATTATCTGATCAGGAGTGAATTCTCGGCTCGGGCCAACATATATATATACCATCGACCCTCGCCCTGGATGATGACAAGGCACATTTTCCTGCCTCCCCGAACCTATACGTCTTCATACATACAAACCTGCCAAGCCAATGCGCATGTGCTGCTTGTCTATTCATTTCCGGTGACTATCAATCTCAATTACCCACGCTGGGTGGCGTTCTTTGGGCAGGCCGGAATAGTCAATGGAATCGATACTTACATCAGGCGTTGGTCTGCTCGTCCCTCGTCGCTTGATGTCGCGGTAGTCAATCCTTTGCCGGAAACACACGACGACTGCCGAAGATGTTGGTGTGTTTCCGGCCCGTAGCCACTGGACATATTAGTAGTAGGCCAAGTGTGAGTGCATGAGTAGCATGATGTCTTTTCAAGTGCATAGACTCACTCTAAAAAAAGACTGTTTTCAAAGGGATATACAAACTGTATACAAGTATCTTTTATTTCTATTACCACTGGAGCATAATGTAATGATTTGCACAAAAGTGTAGGGATGTAGATTGTTGATGTTTACTTAGAGGTCGATTGGAATCAAATAAGGTGTGATCAAATCAAAAGTATTGAAAAGTAAATATACAAGAACAACGTTAAATATTGTATACTAGTACATAATGATGCCCAGAGAAGGATGTAAACACATTTATCCCAATACATTGTACATTGCAATAATGAAGGTCAGTAATCAAACGTACATGTTATCCCATAGGACCTGGGACATGGCTTTTTGGGGGTCCCTGGGCAATGGGGGTTATTCAATTTGATGGATTGCAAATATTGCCGGGCCGATATGGATTAGTCGGCTTGTGGTGGTGATGCTGGGTGGAGTCAGGATTGACGCTCGGGCGGGGTGGGGTGGGGTATGGTGGGGTGGGGGAAGTGATAGGGGCTGGGGGTTAGAGGAGGGGAAAGGGGGAAATAAGGTTGGTGTGTGTGTGTGGGGGGGGGGGTGGGGGGGGGGCTGAGGTGCACCGACTGCTGTGACAATGAACACGGTGGCTGTTTGGGGAGGACACAGAACCCATCTTAGCGCTTGTCTCTACTAATAACCCCTCCGCTCTCCCCACGTGGGCTGCTCTCTACCTCCTCCCCCTGTCAGAGATCGATTTCAACGGAAAATTGAGCAGCTCGGTGCGTGCTATCGGGCTTGTCTGATGAGAAGTTTCCAAATTTGTGCCGTCTCAAGGCAAGGGGCATCGGATTAGCATGAATCCAGGGTGTTGGTGGTATTGCTCCTGGCGATTGTGGATCTGGGACTAGTTTTGAGGGTGGGTAGGATGGGTAGGGTGGGGCAGGATCCGGGGGCAGGAGAAACGGGGGGGGGGGGGGGGGGATCACAAAGCTCTGCAGGGAAGTGAGGTGACATTCAACATTGAGATTGCCTGACATCCATTTAGGGTCGCGTTTCGTGACCAAAACAAAGCTGGGTGCTAGTTTGTTAGATATAATTACCCTCTGTCCTTGCAGGGCTGCGAAAGTCGCTCGCACGGTGGCGTTTTGAAGTCAATATTAACAAGGGAAACTGAAGGCACTCACTCGGCATTGATGACAAGGATTGGGAGGGGGCTGTGGGGTTAGAGTATTATACTCGGGGTGAGTGGGGCGATCTGCTTGCTGCGTAGTGCCAATTAAGGGGTAGATTACACGTGCAATACGTCCATGATGCAGGATAGTGTGACATGTGCCTAGGGTGCCTGTAATAATTACACGGCGAAGTAAAAGTCAGATGTATAACATTGGCAAGGGACCCACTGTAAAACTAATGGACTGCCCGGCACCAATATGAAAAGGATAGAGTATATTATACATCCCCATGTATAGATCAAGGGTATATGGGACAGGAAGGGAGGGACTGCTGACAGTAAGAAAATAGATGTGTAAATGAGGCACAAATGATTGTATGGAGGGGTAGAAGGAGCAAATTTTCATTTTTCAACAAGACATTTCTTTTAAAGGACCACCCACCCTAATACATGTAGCACCACTTTCAATATACATGTACTGAAATGTAGATGCATTTGTCATGAGCCGATATAGACTGCATCAAGTAAGGTGCACCTTATGGCCATAGAAATGGTTAGAAAACGAGGGAGGAGAGAATAGCGAGTGTGGGGGGTAGAGCGAGGCATCCACTGCATATTATTTCGGCCCACTGGGCAAGCAACCCCCATGACTGTGTGGCCGCTGAGGGTGAAGTGGGAGTGGGTTAGGTGTGTGCAGGCTGGTGGGTGGGGGGGGGGGGGGTGCATGTGGATCCCTGGGGAGAGACAAGCCGGTCGCCATCCAGCCCCCTGAACACGGCAGTGCAGCAGCCCCGTGCATGCCTTGGTCCAAAATCCACATCCAGCAGGGCATCAGCCGTGGTGGTGATGATGGAGAGAGCAGCTCAAAGAGCAGCTCAATCTGTGTGGGAGCAGCTCATGTAACGATCACATCCTAGCAGGGCCTTAATAGGAGCCATACACCACAGCCTGATAATATGTAGATGTCTATAATGTACATGATATATAGCTCCAATGATTGACTCAGCATGGCCACTGCTTTCCTCCTGTACCTATTACACCTACATGCATAATCACTCGGGGGTCGGCTATTGATTGGGTACCAATATCATAACGGCTTATAGCGGCGCAGCCTTATAATGTATTCATCCCATCACATGCGGCGGGCAGGAATTTACATTATGACCTCCCCCACCACACCTGTTAATAACGTTAGTGCAGCAGCAGTGGCATCCCACAAATGGTTATATACCACTGCCGTCAAAGATCGGAGCTGGCAGAAATGTCAGACAGCAGGGATGAGATACTATAGGAGGGATTTCTTCTATTTCAAATTCCAGCCCCCAATGTTTAGTAGACATTAATGTGAGACCGGGTGTGATGCAGGCCATATAGGCACACTACCTTATCGCCCCGGGCAAAATACAGATGATAATTTACAGATAAACCTCATTCCTGCTGCCATGAGGGTCGGGTAGAGCACGCGTTTAGTGCAGATGGTATTGGGACTGTCTGAGTGTATACGGTGAGACTAGGAGTGACCTTATTTAAGCACTAAGGTGTGTTATTATTGATGCTATATGATGTTGTACGGTTTTATTGATCCACTCCCTGCCATGTCAATGAGCTGCTCTGAGTTCACGCGCTACTGCTTATAACTTATATGGAAGATCTAATATTGAACCATCTCATGTTACTATGCAACATATACAGGTATGGGTGAGTTTACCACGTCCCACTTTTGGGGAGAAGGTTAATCTACAAAAATATCCATCTCAAATACATGTACAGTGATTGAGATTGGTGTATATTCAACTAATCCAACAACCTCAATACGATCTAGTAGTACCATCAGCCGACCACATGTTTAATATACGGATTATGACAATGATTATGGTGATATCAGATGGACGTTGAAGTTGGACGAGGCAGATACCCACAGCTCCACTTGACTACGTACGATGAAGATCCCACCAGTTAAATGGGACAGGTAGTTCCCAGTGATATCAGATGCACCCTCACCTGAGAGTCAGACAGTGCCTGACCCTCAGGTGAGGGTAGTTTTAGCGACAATGACTCTCACTTTTCTCTGTGTGTGGACAATGTAGATTATGGCATAGCAATGGTTGAATGGAGCAAAATATGGATACAAATGCCGGCAAGATTCCTCGAATGCCTGGATGGATGCCTAGAAAATTGTTAGTTTGATACTAACAGTTCAACGGCAAAATAATACTATGTGTAAATCAATAAATATGATATGAACACATGAATAAGAAAATAAAAGAACCAAATCCCTGGGCCCTGGCGCCCTGATTATCCCAAACCATGAGAAAAACGCGAGGAACCGAGCAAATGGTGCCTTTAAAAAAAGCCTCCAAAAGCCTGTCTGACGGAGGATGAGACAGTCAGCAGATGAGAGTGTGGACAAGGCAGCAGTCTCCTTGAAGCTGGTGATTGGCTGTGGTGTGTGGCAGCCTCCAGCGGCTGACTAGTTGGTGATTTGGGTGTTATTTAGACATGAACTACAAACTGAGCCCTACTTTGCGTTCTGCTTCAGTGGGGATGGATTATGAGCATTACAGCATTAACAATCAGAGGCCTTGGTGTTTTTGCCCTTCAGAGGCCAGGGGAAGAGGTTAGCCTTTAGTTTGTTGGGCACGCTGTGTGTCATCATAATGATAATGAGCCAGCCTCTGGGATCGGCCTCCAGTCCCCCACCCTCCTGCTACTGCCTCAGGCCACCCTCCTCCCACCCCCTCCCTCCCCAAGCAGCAAACGGCGTCCTCACTAGTCCTCACCACAGCTTCCCTTTACTAATTACAACACCCCCGACCCCACCTCCACTACTACATTAAAACCGCCACACACCCACTAAACTCCCCCTCACAGCCTCCTCCTCCCTACCCCCTGATCCTAGACCACCTCCCCACCTATATCTACTAGGTATCTGCCTTTCTCAGTCAGTCAGTCTCCCTTCTTAATTAATAAACCCGGCTTAAGGTGCCGTCATTAAAATGTCGTCTGCTGCCTTATCAGCGGGATCGTGACATTCACATCCACTCGTCCTTTGCAGTACTTGTCGTGTATTACTGTGCGTGTGAGTGAATAATCCTATTTTGACACCGCCATTTCAAGAAGGTGTCTGGTCAGACCGACCTTTCACCATATTTTCTTTATGTAAGATATAAAAAGTAAGGATGTCAAGGTGAAGGAGGTGTGTAGAGAATGACAGCATGAAGGATGTGGAAGTAGTCTAGAAGAGATTATTTCTGTATATTAGATATGGGTTTAGATTATCCCTTACTCTATTCGGATAAGAAACAGGAAACGATAAAGATTCGATCACACAGCATTATCAATTAACTCATATGCGTGTGCATAGAACGATAGCCGTATTTCTATCGGTAAATAGTCTACAACCTTCCCCTTCAGGATAAGGCTGGCCACACTTTGTGCGGCGCAGCCTTCGCAGCCTAAGGCCCGCAGTATTCGTGGAATGCGCGTGTGGATAATGGAATAATTAGTGGGCATCGACACCGACGCGGTATTGCCCCTCTCCCCCTCCTCCCCACCCACTCCCACCTCCATAGACGCCATTACCCCTTTAAGGGCCACATCATGCTTTAATGTATTATGTCCTTTGTCGTCATGATTTAAAAATGGCCGTCCTGGCAAATCTACTCGCCAGGGAGGTATAGGCCTGCATGCATCACGTTGACCGCATGGGAGTACATTAACCCCGTATGGTCGGCATGATTTCTTCATGCAGTATTGGCGAATTACTCAAATGGGTGTGCATGAATGTATCATGACGACAAAGGGCATACACTAAGGGCTAGACGCACACAGTGTGGACCACCAGCCCCCTCCCCTCCCTCCTTCCTGCCCTCCCCGGGGGATGTCTGCGGTTCGTGAACAGAGTGGGTGTGTGAGAGAGATTGTGGCGTTATCAGCAAGGGAGAGTCCTAGCTGTATAGTATATGTCATGTGTTACGCAAACGGCTGATACTATATGGTACTCAGCTCGATCATTCCTATCCCCAACCCTCAACGTTAAGGCAACAGTGGCTGAAAAAGGGTAAGGATTAATAAAGATGGCTAAATGTCTGCAGACTCTCAGCTGCATATTGCACTACACTGCCCCCCTCCCCTCCCTCCCAGTTTACCCCCCCCCCCTCCCCAACCCCCAACTGCCCGCCCCACCCTATTTCCTCCTCCCAGACGATCCCTACCGGAACCGGAAGTGAAGTGGCGGAGTGACACGGGCAGATTGGGGTGCAGGAATCCGCCCCACACCAGCATGGGTAGCATGTGGGTTTATATCACTAGGTAACAATAACCGGCGGTATTTGGCTAACAGTGCGGCCTTTATTAATACATGCAAGGTGCTCGTTCAACAATTATTAGGCGGTTTCTGGTGTTTTATGCAGGGCCATGCACGTGTGTGTCACTTCAGTGTGTTATAGTGCCACTCATCACCAAACCACAATGCCATTTGTGGATTAACAGGATGACAACCATCGCCAAAGATCAATGCGGACCATGTACGGACGTTTGGAAGCTAGGGTCATGCATTTAGTATGACAGAGTTACTGTGCATGGATCATCATGGTGAAAATAATAAATACAGCTTTGTATGTGTTACATGCGCGTACATTTGTATTGTATAGTGGTAAATACCGATTAGTCGATTAGCTATAGGTGGCAGATTATCAGCACACCCATTTCCTATAGGGTACAGTGTCCCTCCATATAACCAGTGTTTAATGCAGATTCTGTTCAGGCATCCTCAGGGAGTCTCCTAGATCCTAAATGTAGTTACTCGGCAGGCTGTGTCCTCAGGACTGCAGATTCAGGTCCCTCCTCCTGGGCTGGGGCCGACGTCGGGGGAAGTACCGTATGGACTGCCTAGGGCTGCAATCAATACACACCCATATTACACATTTATAGAAACAAATCAGCCCCACTGCACGTTGCTCCAGGGTCGGTAGTGAAGGGACAGCGAATACTTCAGTCACCGACTCTCCACGCCAGGCCAACCAGCATGGAGGCAGCTTGGTGGCTATAAAATCACATATGCCTGTAGAGCTTATGACACATTTGAAATAGGCATAGAGTATCATATTATTTATTAGATGCATGCCAGAATAAACACTACTCTATAATACAATGATTTAGAAAACCATGGACTCCTGATTGACACATGTACTGATGTTTCTTATGTAAAATCTAGGTTGTAAATGTACCATAAAGAGGCATGTGGAACTTAACATAATATACATGTATATTGTACATACATGCATGTACATGTATAAAGGTCATGTAGACTAGATGTATGTCTTTATTCCACGTGAATTCCGAAATTGCCAACATAAGTAACTCGGACCTAGACCTAATTAACGGTAGCATCATGTATGTACTAAGGACAAATAATGTCTATAGGTGCCACGATTTCTCAGAAGATAATAAGAAACCCATGTGAGATAATTCAGGGTCGTGGTCTTGACTGACTGCCCCGTGCGGAGCAAACCCGTGCATACTGGAGGATACTGCGTAGAACGATATGCTCTTTGTACATGTACATCCTCCCAATAACCCACTCTCCTCTAGTGGGTAAAATGCAATAAAGTGACAAAGGCAATGCTGGTATGACTTGATTGGGACGTCTTATTGAGATGCTGGAGTGCTTTGTTCTCTATAAAACGTGTGCAGCGCTATTGGTTATCAGTAGACACCATTTTGTATAAGTCGCACCACAAAACAACGATTATTAACCCTTTAATGGTCGCATAGTGCTTTATGTAATATCCCCTTTGTCGTCATAATATATGAATGCAGACCCAAGAATCTACTCGCCATGCATTGCCGGTACTTCATGCAAGTATCATGTCGACACTTCTGAAGTGTATCAACCCCGAAGGATCGGCATAAGGCCAAAGTGCGCCCCTAGCGCGTTACTGGTCAGGGCTGCATTCATGCATCATGATTACAAAAGGCAGAGTCCATCAAAGTATTGGTGTCTCATTAAAGGGTTAACAGACAGTTACAGGTGTGCTTGATACAGTGGCTGAGGGAGGTTGAGAATGTGCCGCGATAGATCAATACCGTGTGTAGACGATAAGGTGTCAAATGTGTGTTTGGTCTGCCATTGTGCGCTAAGTGTTGGACTATGATCATTTATAAAGGCAGTGATATTAAACTGTTGGTGTTACAAATATAGGAACGGAATTGAACGTACACTACCAATAATCTGCGTACGACTAAAACATCATTACTTTGTCAGCTTTACCAGACATGCATAATTGGGTCTCTTTTAATCCTGACCCTCCTGCCCACTGGATTTGGTCACCGCATCACTGTTATTAAAGCTCCTCCAGGTGCAGAATAAGGATACATAACCTCTGTGCTCTATAGTCTATGAGACTCTACCCCCAGGAGGAGGTGTATGGCGCACAGAAGAGGCCTGTCTGATCCTCTCTGTGGCTGCCCCCCATGTCTCCTGATGAGAACAGGTAATGTGAGAGCCCCGAGCTACTCCTAGAGCTGCTCCCAGCCCCCACACAGTAACACGGGCAGCATACTCTAGTACATGGACGTCTTATGTTGCAGTTTCACCTGTTATATACCGCGCGTCCCGGTTTGCGTCTCTTCATAATCCTATAGAGCTCCATATTGCTAATGTGAAGAATGCATATCGTTTAGCTCAATATCTTTCCAACTGATCTACATATTGCAATTATGGGCTGTCATTATAAATGTGCATAAATACGCGTATTAACTGTTATGTTTTAATTGCATGGTTTCCCAGACAGTTTCAGCTCAACGAATATATTTTAAGATAATGGCACAGTAACGGAGCTTATGAGAATGAATACGCTCCAAACACCTTAATAGTTATGTGAAAGAATGTGAAGAAGCTTTACACATGTAGATGAATGCCACCCTTACAATATTCTGTCAATTTGATCACAACTGACTTAATTGTGTAAACACCTGTAACACCTGTAATATGGGTGCGTGCACTACCATGTGCATGGGTGGGGAGGGATCGACGCAGTGGGAGAACTATCACAAACGACGACACCTGCTTTGGGTCCTGTTGACGTCATCTGTGAACGTTCTCATTGAGGTTTCACTACACGGGATCGGCACCATCGCCAGACTACACCAATGAAAATATTATTCAACTATATTCTTAGCGTGGCCTTCAGCAATATGGTACCATAGATCATTCATTTACAAGTGCAGACCAAAGATCTCTACATAACAGTGACATTACAGTAACACGTGCCGTCGGACCACGCGCCTGCTAACTTATGACATAATGAGGCTACGGTACATGGCCATGCTATCAGATGATACAGTGTAGCGGATCCATCATTTTAAAACTGGGGGTGGGGGCGGGGATGCTCACGTTTGCTCTAAGAGCTCTGGGACAAAATTAACATAAAAAAAGTAGACATTCTCCCAAAATGAGGGAGGAGTGTACACCGCGCTGGATATAACATATCTATTGTATGGAACACCGGATTATAGTTTTCATATTGAGTCATTTACTGCATAATTATGGTAAGGGGTGTGTCTTTGGGTTGAGTGACGTAACGTGAGTACCCATCCTACACCTCTGTATGGTCCAATGATCAACATAGTTGCAGGAGAGTGGAGGGTGTGTGTGTGTGTGTGTGTGTGTGTGTGTTAAAAAGGCCCCATTCAATCGTGGCGTCA
The DNA here is from genome assembly GCA_947462335.1 of Harmothoe impar. NCBI lineage: Eukaryota > Metazoa > Annelida > Polychaeta > Phyllodocida > Polynoidae > Harmothoe > Harmothoe impar. Next base: position 82,600,548 of record OX381704.1, on the reverse strand, counting down.
TCTGTGAACGTTCCTTATACTATGAGATGTATCAGTATTCTGACCCCTGTGTTACTATTAGCCTCTATACTGGTATAGTAGGACCTATGTCATGTACAGGCACAAGTGTGGGCATAGGCACACAAATTTAATGTACATGTATATACCTCTGACATTTTAATTGAATATGAGAAGGATTTATTAACTCGTTGGCTCGTGTCAAAGAGTGTAGGTACGTTCTGAATGAGACAGTGACCCATATCCCCGGCACATATCCAAAGTGCCAGACACAAATAGGGCCATTTTGTAAGTGATTATGTCAAATGTAATCCATACAGTGCAATATCTGTAATTTGGCAAATTGCGAATGCATTTGTATGAATTTAACTCCCGCTTGTATAGCCTACTCCACCGCCCCCCCCCCCCCCAACCCAGACGGTCCAGCCATTTGGATAATGAAGACACTATGGAATACATATATTATTATTAGAACATGCAAACACAGGTGCGTGTGCACTGCCATGGGAGGTGGGTGACATGTACAGGTAGACAATGTACTCACCATCATGCTTCACACGGCCCCAGTCTCAGCAACATTGGTGGCCCATACTGGTACCACCAGTTGGTCCACCAGTTGGAGTACTACGGCCCGAGCCGCATTCATTAGTAGGGGATGGCTTTATGTAATAGATAGACTGTGGTTATGAAAGGGTATGTAGAATTAACCACAGCTTGCTGGTGGGGCCAGACGAGGGCGAAGCCCAAGTCGCCCTACCAGCAAGCTGTGGTAAATTCTAATACCCTTTCATAACCATTGTCTATCTGTTTTAAACCAGGGTACTAGTATGCAATATAACCAAGGTGCGAACTCTATTGTTTTGCCCCATCACCGTGGTTTAAAGTGCAGCATGACCCGTACGTAGTGCACATACCAGTCGTTTAAGTCTTTTCTCGTCACTACCAACTAGATGACAACATGACACAATAAAATTATAGTATTATTATTGTCAAAAATAGACAAGTACCGGTTGGCGGCAGACACAATTTGGATATCTATAATTATATAGACGTTATTATTTCAATAATTGATTTTTATCTAACCTATATATAAGGGAATAAGTGTGATGAAGATCGGCGCATTGGCATGATCTGGGCCAACTAATTGCAACCTATATACATGTTGTAGACAATTAGACTATAGTATTTCTGACACTACCTTATTATACATGAACAATGTACCTGTACATTCAACGGGTACATTGTATATAAAATCATTGCATTGTACCAAGCATAGGAGCAAATTTATCAACTTAACCTATAAATTGTTGTATGGTGGATCTACTAGGCTTAGCATGTACATACATACAGTCAATTACTGGTTTCTGCCCATTATTACACAGTGTCTGGCCTGGTTTAGGCACATAGTCTACAGGATGACGTAGCTGTACTACAGAAATGTGCAACATGTATAGGTGTGAGACCAGACGGTTGCCAATCTTGCTCGGCACGCATCTGTCATTGTGTTTTATAGGTTGTTTACAGACAAATGTATACTGAGTGTCTCAACAGTTTCAGTTCTGCTTTTACGATTTATAGCGCACATGGTCAAGGGAATGGGCTCTATAGGCCAAGTATCATGCAAATAAAAACCACAATGGAAGAACACATATTGTACACCCATTATCATGATGATACACAGCGAGACCTCTCCCTAAGTGATTCAATCATGCACCCACCAACTTTCCAAATGCTTTGTCCAACTTCTTTGACCTTAAGTAGGCTGGCCAACAGGTAGCAATAACTATGTATTGTTATAATTAAATAGGTATCAAATAGCTCATGATGAATGGTTATGAATAATAATTCAAGTTTGTGAAGATCAAGAGCTATAACCCTATTTGAACATTGAAAGCAAGCCTCTCAACTCGCTAGGTGTGCATGAATAAAAGACACGGTTCCTAGCCTTAACACTAACAGCAGCGGCTGCACCAAATCCACAGGGAGCGTTGTGGTGCATGTAAAAAGGCCCGCGGATCAGGGGTCTTGTTCTGTCTGGCAACCATCCATGGGGTGCGTGTTTGTTTGTAGCGTAACGAAACAGCTCCTAGTTGATAAACACAGCGGTTTAAAGCACAGCCATGGGGTATATACTTGTTTGTGTGTGTATATACGCGTATTTTCTCCTTTTGGCAGGTGTATACGACCCAGGTGTGTTACACAATGTGATTGTACACTTAGGATATACCATAGGCACTCATAACGTCTTTATGGACATGCTATTTACTGTACATATATAATATTATATATATATATATATATATATATATATATATATATATATATATATATAATCTGATTCCATGTGTATTCGAATAACGTACACCACAAACATTCATAATGATGCGCATACCCCCCCCCCCCCTTTACAGTTGGTATATTAGAGAAATCGCCAATATTGGCTCAGAACAGTGGGTATATCAGAGAATCGCCGATAATGATAATTATTGAAGTCAATTATATTAAAAGTCTTAAATGAATTGCTAATATAATGCACATTTGGACGGATCTACGTTAAGCTACATGATGTAGCCTCTAGAAATACGTCATGTAATATACGCTATAGGGTAATGAGGTTATATATTCTAATACACAGAGTGAAATACAGATCATTAATACTACATGTATCATTTGTATTGGAGACAATACTGCCAACCTACACCCTACACAAGCAGAATTCATCATAAATCAATGAATATTTTGAATAAATGTTTCAATTCATGTTACCCAACAGTCTACATTTACATAAGAGGAGGGATGCGGGAGGGTGGCGCAATGTTACAATGGAGTCATTGATCACCGGTGTAGTCGTGTGGACCCACCTACTGCCCTGCATTCACTTACAAATGTTGTACATGGTATGGCACAACTAGCAGCACCATAGGATAGCCTCATCGCTGAACGTTTACCATGCTATTCCCAAGCTACACCTGATTTAGCTATTGTTTGAATATATGTGATTTGGTTCTATCACCCATTAGAGATATGTTTCTATAATCTCGTGTGGCTCATGTGGTTGATAGTTTTATATCATCACTCAGGGGTTTCCATTATGTTATATACCACCTGGCGTCCTATCCCATATTGTCATATCATCTCCAACATTGTGGTTTTAAACATGGGGGAATTAACAATTAACCAGTGCATTCCATGACATGGTTTGATGTAAATACACAGCGCACGTATACAGTACCTCTCCACCATCTAATCATTAATCATTCGTAGAGGCTTGGGGACAAGGGTAGGCCTGTGTGTTTCTATCTATTATGGATGGTTGGGATCCACCCATCAAATAAACCACCTCGCCCCCTCCCTCCTCCTCATCTCTCACACTTCCTCTCTTTATTCCCACACCACACCCAGGATAGGACTCTCCCACGATTGTTGGCACACTGGATTGACCTTGTAATGATATCAAAATAGAACAGCCCACCCAGCAACACCTTCAAGGTTGATGGGGGAAAACATATTTATTTTTATCCGGGAGCATTTATGCCAAAACACCGTGATTTGCTGAATTTAGATAAATGTTTAGTCCCAAAATATTATAAGGAGCCCGTTCAGAATATAGGTTGATTGGAATAGATACGTCTCCCAATAGATTGTGTTGATTCTCACCGGCTGGATGATCTAAAAAGGCTCATTAGCAATGGCCATACAATTGTCGCTATGATTACGTAGTAGATATAAAGCCACTGCTCTTGGTGCAGTATAAGCCTTGGACAGGGCTGATCACAAGCCGTAACTGAGGCCAATATACCCAATACTAGTATGCAGACATGCATGGGCTTTATCTGTAATGGTTTTATCTGACTTATACATTGTATCACTAGTGATTGTTTTGTATGCAATATATACACACAGTCTATTTTGTTCTCCAAGTCAGCTATGGTATGAACATTGATGCTCGTGTCTTGACGTTGCACATGACGTAAATGTCGCTGCCAGTCTAAGTATAGCTAATATATATATATATATATATATATATATATATATATATATATATATATATACAGGTATCCACACTGTGAGGCGGTGAGAGGCGTGTCCGTCTACGGTGTGACTCAATGCGTGATTAGTCTCGTCAATAAGCAACAACAGCATCAGCAACAACAAAAACAACAGCATCATCAACAACAACAAAAACAACATCATCAACATGAACAAGAAGAGGGAAGAGAGAGAGAGGAGGCGACGAGGAATGACCACGGGGGAGTTGTAGGTCAACAGAGTGGGATGACATCAAAGGCGATGCCAAATCTTCTTTTGTCTGTTTTATTTCTTCATCTTCCTCTGGTGGACAGACAATACACACGCGGCTTTGTTTCCTCTCCATGTGATTCTTGGGACCCTGGAGCTGTCATGTCGTGGGTGTTTCCCTTAAAGAAAAACTTATCTATAATAGCTCTATGATGTTGATTGTAGGTTTTGAATTATTTGCATGTAATACTCGGGCGCGGCCAATGTTGGTGTAAGTGTGGGTGTCTTGGAGGTCGGCCACCTCCCTGCTCAGGTGCTTTTTCATTTAAGAGAGTAGGAAGGAAACATGAGACACAATGACAGTGATATAACCTACTGTACCGTATTTTGTAGGCACAGAATGGTCTGTGTCACTGCCCTTATGGCCAGCACACACACAGACCCGTAGGATATTGACCCCGTTGTACCAGGGCTTTTAAGCTAAAGCTGTATGTTACCATTACAGTCACGCTCTATGTACCAGTATACGTTATTATGCAAATATGTGTACATGTACGTAGTTAAGGATAGCATGATATGAACTATACCGTAACGGTGTGGACGGTTAATGATTTAGTAAAGATTAGAGCCATTGAGGTCTATAGAGGCATCAAATGTGTACTGGTTTTAGTTTGGTTCTGTAATAGTAATGATGAGGTGTAGAACAGAACCATCGTTCTGCATGGAAAGCGAATGGCAATGTTTGCAAATGACGTCGTTGATTTCAGTATCTATTATAATTTACAACCCACTCAGACACTTGAAATTATTTTGCTGGAATATACCTTACCATTGCATATATATTGTACCATTATCACTAAAGCCCATACACACCCTACCCGATGACGTCATTTCTGAATGGTATTTGGCAAAGTGCCTATACAGCATATGGCACTCCTCACTGAATATACTAGCATTATTAGACTTCCATTATTAAGGTTTGCGAACGTATTTGATATATCTTTAACATGGTTTACGCATGCTAAGATAATATCCCACATAAGTATCTCTTCGTTATATATATATTTCATGATAACTGATTATTATTGCTTTCTTTATATTCCATCTTCAGCAATACTTCTCATAACAATAATAGACATTTTAAAACGCAACAACAGGTATGAATTGCTAAATAAATCTTTATTTTCATTTTGTAGAAAATGCACATTTTCTTTGAATAACATGGCTTTTTCAATAATATACTCTGTCATATTTACAATGGGTCGGCATAGATCTCTGGTCTGAATGCCCCCTGGGGTAACAATGGTAATGAGAGATGGTTGGTGTATGGGTGACATGGGGGATAGCGACAGCACTGCTGCTGTTGCCTTAACTATGAGCTGGGAGCTCTGTGGCCCACTGGGATGGAGGGGGAGGGGTGGTGAGGGGTGGGCGAGATGAGAGTGAAATTGACAAGGATGAGGGCTGCACAAAGGGCTCTCCGTGGTCTGGAGGAAACCAATCTCGGCCAGCATGGTGATGGGATCTGAGCAGTACACAGGAGGATGCTGAATCAGGGAGGCTGTAGGCCGAGGAGTGGGTGGTCTCTTTCCTAATCCCTTCCAAAGAGCATCTTAATCTTGGTGGTGCAAACCACATAAAATAGGACACGATGCTGGCTCATGGAACTGCCACACACTAAATGCACATTGACATGCGATTGGTTCCCTCCAGAAAATTATATCTTTTCTACAATATGTTCTGTGATCATCAATGGCATTGGGAATATAGTAGGTACATCATTATATATAACTCCATGGCCATATATAGTCTTTTATAAATTCAACCGGTAAACTCTCTCTCTCTGTTTTCTTCATCTCATGATATACATGTACATATAACAAATAACTCAACGTGGATGCATGACCATACCGCGCAGTGCGCCAGGGTAGGACACGTACATAAAAATACCCCTTTACATCTTTAGTCGGGGGAAACTCTGCCGAGTCGCAACGTTGCCTTTGGCCATCGAGATGCAATATAGAGCTATACATGAGCAACCGCCCTCTGTTTTCTCAACAAACAAAACCAAATCTGTCCATAGTCATTTTTTCTACACGCCCACGAGTGAGCGCGTGTGAGCCTATGGTGGTAGTATAAATAACAGGGTGGGTTTGAGAGTTTGTGCACACACAAGAAATCAGGCTCATCGATGAGCAGAAGAAGGAGGGGCTATTTGGTGCTTGGTAAATTGACAATGAACACGTGTCAAAATCATTCTGACTGGGCATTCTGAAAGGGCTTGGCTAGCCGATCCAATCTGGAGAAATTGCTAAGTTGGTTTGAGCAGTGGGCGGTCTTGCAAGACGCGCTCAGACCGGCAGCGCTGCCGCGCCGTGGCCAAAAGGACCAATTACTTGTGCTTCCCGGAAGTGCAAGGGCCAGCAACTACTAGGAAGCCCCGGCCGTGAAATGGACCGCAGGCGGAACTGGGCGATAATACGGGGAGTTCCGCCTGGCTTCCTGGATGCTTGGTGCCTTCCTATAAAGTAGGTTAGCTGCCCTCTATCCCTCCCAGCTCCATACTGAGCACCTCCCGGATTGCAATGTACTCAATATCCACAAAACAGCCACAGGAAGGCCTACAGAGGAAGGAGGGGCTCATGGGAATGTGGATCACATAAGAGCGTTCACAGAAAAAAAGAGGTGGTGAAGATGTTATGTGTATATAGAACAAAATAAATGTGGTAGCACCAAAGGGCCCACTCTAGTAGGGAGAAGTGTGCATCTTGTTTGACTGTGTAAACCTTTAGCGGGTTTCCCGCGCGATGATCAGAAGCAGACGACTTTCAAACGCTGCTTTCCTGCCATCAACATAAATGCTACAGTGAGACCTTAAACTATCAGGGCAGGCAGCCCCAAGCCGCACACACTAGGTGCTATCTGCCCGGCTGCTCGGCTCTTCACATTAGTATGGCCTCAACGGCTTTGACGGAGGGAATCGACTTTTTCACATTGAATGACTCGACAACACATGGCCTAGAATAATACCAGCGACTACCGACATAGTCTTGTGCATCGCCATAACAATTGTGCCTTCAAGGGAGCAAAGCTCGTTTTTTCAATGTGTAGTATCTCATGATGATGATAAATACCTTTGCCTATATACTAGGTAATACATAAGGGTGTGATGGTCGTTGTATTTTGTCGACGCAGTTTGTAAAAATGTGTGCAAAAGGTAGGGGACCACAATGCACTACATACTACATTGTACAATGACAAAACACACCGGTCGATCATATTGATATGACAATAAACCCTAAAGACTACACCAATAACTTAAGCATACAATATTGTATTATGGGCTATAAGTTATATTTTGAATTCAGCCAAATAACTTAAGAAATAACTTAACCTCTAATGGACGTGATTATATAACCACCAATAATGACATTGTCAACCGAAATAAATTAATTTCTCATTTTGTTATTAGTAATCATCAACAGTTAGTATTCAACCTATGTCAAGCAGACTGGTTTTAGTAAATTAAAATGTATGTGATCAGATTAGAACATTTAAGTTCGAGACAGACAAAAAATATTTGAGTCATTACCTGTCTTAATCAAAATCATATACAAAAATCAAATGCCATGTCATTGGCAATCATATTCAAATTGCCTAAACGTATTACCTAAATAACCCAGCAATAGAATAACAACAGTAGGAACGTAGACGATAACACACGATAGCAAACTGGTTTCTCTCAACCTCAACAGTTAGACATAAAATGCTCGACACGGAACCTTATTTACTGTTATTTCAACATAGGAAGGGACGAAGCCCTGACCCTCAGTGATCTGGCGGGTGCAGATTGCGAGCTCCTGTTGCAAATGTCGTCTGCTGATAGTCCACTCGCTGATTACTGAATGTCGTCTGCTCGCTCGCTGCTGCAGTGATCTGAATCACTCAGTCACTGCTGCTAGGAGCTGGCAGATTGGCATGCGTGGGACAGATGGGCTGACCCTTTAGGCGGCTAGTGCAGTGAGGATAGAAGATGTGTGTGTTGGGCGGGGGGGGGGGGGGGGTAATGCTGCTTTTCCTGCAGTTGCCTCTGCCACTGCTGCTGCTGCTGCTGTGGGAGACGGCTAGGCCACAGGATGATCAATCAATAATGGCAAGTTAGCGAGTCGGCTGTACAATGAGCGTTGTCCATTGCAGACTACCGCCCGCCACAACTTGCTACTATAGAGATCACAGACGCCCACACCCACATCCCCACAACCCGCCACCTCCATACACCTTTCATCTTGATAAGGTATTAATCAAACCTACGCCTAAGAAAAAGGGACCATGTCCGGGTCTAGTCCCCCGCACGCCAAACATTAACAAATTTATATCAGACGCTGCCATGTTAATGAAGGTGTCCATAGGCACCAATAACAGTATATATACGAATATAACTTATTATGCATCGATAGCATAATGATCTGGGATATGTCTTGTTGTTGCTGTTGTTGTTCAGTTTGTTTGGTAGTGTTGGATGGAACCCACAAAGATACTACAAAACAACACATGAAATATCATGAGGGAATCTGAATTGGGCACGTTTTTGGATGGAATGTACTCTATCTAATCAATTTCTCCGTATTTCTATACAAATCCAATAACCCAACCATTCAGGTCTCCATAGACCAAATATATACGATATGGGGCTAGAAAAGCTCCCAAATCTTTCATCTTTCTATGTGTTTTACCGCGGGATCAAAGTGTTATCAAGTTTAAGTGTAAGTAACAGATTAGCTACCCTAACAAAAGATAAGTTAGATGACCAGGCGATTTGGTACATTGCAAACAGTCTTTGCATGTGTTATACAGTCAACTCCCTCTTAGCGGCCACCCCTCCAGTGCAGCCAATCCCTCTAATGCAGACACTTTCCATAGTCCCAGACATACTATAATGTATAGCAAATGACCCCCTCTAATGCAGCCACCCCACCAAAGCGGCCACTTTTTCATAGTCCCAAGGGTGGCCACATTAGAGGGAGTTGACTGTATAGGAAAGTGCCCGTAGCAGTCTTTTGGTAAGTAAATAACCCTAATATATAGTCGTCTTCATCATTCACACGTGCCTTTCTGGGTAAGGCCGATATATCACAATGGTATGGAATAATGTCATGAGAGCCTCTCTGACCGGAGGTCCCTCCTCCATGGCAAGCTGCACTTGCGTTTGTGTAATAATAATAATGAAAGTCCCATCAACATGCGTATGTTGTAATGACAACGTCCTTTGTACTATACCTAGATCCAATACTTTCTGAAGAGTATCACCAGTCCTTAATAGTTACACGGCGCCTCACGGTGAGTTGTACCAGTGTGTTGTGGAAGCCTGTCTACAAGTCTGTTTCCAACATACTAGTGAGTCTGTCTGTGAGGACCAATACAAACATGGAGGCTTCACCTAGCAGCCATGCTGCGTTCCTACAGACTCGGCAAACATACTTAGTAAACTGTTGAACACGGCGTCCATTTCGCCCAGGATTTGTCTGTCTCTCTCTGTCATGCCACTACAGTCCATGCTGGCTGACGAGCACAAGTCTGGTGAGTTTGACGAGGACGTGTCCTGTGACGTGCTCATGGCGGAACATGACGTCAGGTCGTCCAATTGTTCTGACGTAGTGGACGTAATGGTGCCGCCCAGGGCATCCACTGTCCGCATCAGCGTCTCGGACATATCGTCTGTGATTTTGTCTGTTAGGGTAAAGGCATCGTCGAATATAGACGCCGGAAGTGGCGAGATGGGAGGCGCCATGTACAGCGGCTGTGACCGGGGCCTGCGCGCGCACACAGGTGCACACTGCATCATTTCCGGTTCCGCCGTGCGCGCACAGGATTGTGGGAAGCGGCCATTTTTCTCGTCCCGCAGTTCCTTCTGCATCCGGCGGGCCAGGTTGTTGATCAACACAGACCTGCGCAGGAAGGCCTCAGAATCGTCGATGTCGCGCAGCTTGGTCATAGAGATGCGGTAGAGCTTCCGGCGCTCGTCGCGGCGCTGTTTGGGGGTGTTGAGGAAGGGTGAGATCCGCTTGGTGGGCGGGCGGTAGTCGCACTCCTCTGACGGTGTCTCCAGCTTCCGCTTGCCGACAGGGGAGCCGGGCATCACTAGCGGCATCATGTTGGACTTGGGCACGGTCCGAACAGCAGGGGCACCTGTGGGAGACACAACAAGAAACAACGTTTTAGTTTTTATTGAATTCACATAGCCTTATTATATTAGTCATGAATACACTTTTATAGGTAGGATAAAAAATGCGTTCTATTTGAGAAAAGGGAGGCTTTTACATCCAAACCCATACATGTAGCCTATTGGATGTAATATGTCATCTCGCTCTATATTTATTGCACCGATCACTTTCCCCCTTTGTTAATCCCCATAGCGTCCTCTTGGGGAGGCATGCTCCCAATATGGGCACACAGACAGGGGACGCGCCCTCTTTAGTTTATTGTTGACGAGGGACCTGCAGGTGGTTACAATAGGGGCCGCCGCCCTCGCCACCTGAGGGTAGCTACCTGAGGGATGGATGGATGAGTGTGTGGGCATCTACCTGACACCCAGGGGGTGAGGCAGGCAGCAGGACAGCCCTTAACACCTGGCCTCCTCCAAGCACCAGCCATGCGGAACACTCTCTATTACCACCTTAACCCCAGCTAAACCAGCGTGGGACCACTCCCCACTCAGTACTCCACCCATCCCTGCTCACTGCTTATTACCTGGCCTTCTGAGTGAGATACCTGACCCCTACCCCACCCTGCCCTGCCATGCTGTGCCACCTGGTAACAGGGAGTGAGATACAAAAGACATAAATAAGACTCCTTGTGCTGTTACCTGTCTGGGAAGGCCAAGCAGCTACTGCATGTTTCTCCATAAACTATGCAACACTCTACGATAGCAACCGCTGCTTGCAGAGACATGGGCAGGAGGAGGAGTTACAATTGATTTATTCTACAGAAATAGAGTGGCTTTGATTTGTGGTTTATTTATGGACCAGCAGTCCGGTTAACCAGGTGTAAGGCTATGCATTGATTTCCTAGTGAACCAATTTCACAGTCCCCTCCTTCTCCATGTCCCATTGGATTGAATATTTTGAAATGTTACCAGATCGAATTGTTCTCTGGGTTAACATATGGTAGTGTAAGTGGCGATGGATATTTATAGGGCACATCTCAAGAGGAAGAGCAGGGTCAACCAAAGACTGGCCACGACCCAGAGACCCAGGTGAAAGGAGGTGTACAGACGTAGCCTGGGGGGTATCATGCCTGCTCCATCACCTCATACATCACTGGTCCTGCTTCCTCCCGACCCTGAGACATCCCATATGGCACTGTATCCCTGCTCTGCCCCCCCCCCCCCCCCCCCCCCCCGTGCCAACTACCTATACACTGGTCCCTGGGCCACCACCACTATACAACCACCAAGAAGAGGCATTACCTCTAACCCCCTCTCTATCATGGACCCCTCCATCCCCATCCCCTTCTACTAAACCATGCCTCCACCACACACACAGCCATGCTCCCAGACCCGCCGGGGGCTAACTGCTATAAACCATTGCCCCCGTCTTGAACCTCTGTGTCGGAGTGTATAAAGGATATGGGCAGTTGGTTGGCAGAGTAGACTTGCTACCTTGGAAGCAAGCCAAGGCTATGTATGCACATTAGTGCTGTATAGATTAATGCAACATCTTTTCTAGGTGTTTATATTGTCATAATTGGTGTGAGTTGTAAGGGAAGGGGTAAAATGTAGGCGCCCTTAAATCAATCCTTCATTTCTCCAGGCTAAATGACCTTTTCAAGTACAAGGTAATATGGTATTGAGTCTACATTCTTTTTTCTGGGAACCGATTTTCATCCTAGCGCAATGCAATGTTTGCAGAGCAGGGTCCTCTGTGCTTCTAATTATTGTTAAAGACGCGGAAAGGAGGAAGTATTTATGAGAGAGGCAGTGCCAGTCTAGCAGGATGGGGTGACTCCAGGGAGCGGGAGGAAGATGGAAGACCCTGGAGGAGGAAGCCTGTGTGTGTGTGTCACTGTGTGGGGGGGGGGGGGGGGTCCAGGATGTGGATGGCAGCTGGAACAAGCATGCTAGGTGTCGTATTCTGCCCGTGTCCGACTTGTGAAGGGGTCATGGTGAATAGTGTCTAGCCGATTACACACTACACAGCCACATCAAACCTACATTTAGGTATGGATTCCAGAGTGGAATGTAAAGAGAATATGGGAAAGATATCATGAAGAATATTATCAATGAACAGTACTAGTCGGGCGAACCAAAGGCTGGGTCTTTAATGGTTTTAATACTATAAGAATGTTGGCAAACATTCCCTTCAGAGTGGCATTATAGCCCGCCTTATAGAGTCCACATTCCTAGCCAGGAAGGTGTAATATGGAGATCAGATGGATGCAGGTAGAGGGAAGGACCGAGGGAAGTGGGAAATGCCCGGCATTTCAGGAAGGATTATATGAACATTATGTCAGCTCCAATTCCATGATAGAAATACTAGCTTAAAATCCACATGTACTTAGTTACTCTGAATAGCTTGCTCTACCTGGGAACCTAATAATTATATCTGGTTTGTTAGAATTTAGACTTAATAGTGAAAAAGCACTAGATTTCACTTTGGAGTAAAGGCTATATTATGCCTATAACACTAGGAAATCGATTTGTAAAATTGGCATACGTCAAATTAAGGTTCTTGAGAGGGCATTTCAAATCATGACCAGTAGTGAACAATAACTGCCACAGGCCGTGGGCGGTGGAGCATGCCACAGAGCCACGCCCCCTCCAGGTCAGCATCCACTGGCCACCCACTCGTCACCCATCCCCCTATCCCCGACCCAGGGGCCATTACCCCTCGCCTTCCTGGTAAGTGACCACTGGTCAAGATGACGGTTATATTAGCATACACCGACTAGGGTATCATTATGTCGGTCAGTCAGTGCTGAAGGCAGCCATATCGGAAGCCGGGGTCGGGCACATCAATGTTAATAGAGGGAGGGGGTTGAGGGGTGAGGGGGCAGCTGGGCGTGGGGGGGGGGGGTATAGACCACTAAGATAACGTAGTATATATAGCATTTCAAACCGACATCGAATTTTGAAATGTCATGAATTCTGACGACCAATTATTTATGTACGTAATACCTGGACCCTGAGCTCCATTGAATACATGTGCAATTGATTAAATCAAATCGATTTCTACTTAAATGATATGTTAGTAATTTAAATTTGCATCGTAACAGGTGGTGCTATTGTGACCGTGGCATGATAATGCATATATATTACACTGATGTGCATGTATTGGAATGATGTCAAAGATAAATAGCTGAATGTAGTATCAACCTTTGGCCAGTTTGGGGTAGACTAGCATCAACTGAATCAATGCTCCCTCACGAACGACTCAGTAAATGAGCAATCGCATACACTATGATAATATTCTTGTTACAAAGTTTACATACCTAAATAATTAGCCTGCATGGGCCCCATCCATACGTTAATAGCAGTAACGATCAGTGCATTATAGAAGTCAATCGGCTTTCACTCACACTGTATCACTATTATATAGGCCTTTGGCAAGGACTGACAGACAAGAGCCAACAAGTACATGTACACCACCAATAGGGTTGTAGACTCATGTCCAGTGGGTCCGCCATTTAAAATTTCGCTGGGTGCGGTTATCACCACTGATAAGACACACACTGACGGGTACCTTGTCCCTGGGTAACAATCACTTCCAGGGACAAGCCTGTACCCAGCCTATCAGCTCTTATCAGTGCGGGCCGCCGCAACCAGCTCCAGTCCGGCCAAGGCCTTATAGGGGCCATGTATCATGTTGGTGGTAGCCGTGACCCAGAGAGTCAAGACCTCCTAACACTGTTAGGCCACCTTTTTTTGATAACTTGGATTACGGGCACCCAGAGCCAATATTTTGGGGGGCGGGAGGAAAAAAAAAAAAAAAAAAAGCTGCCATTTAGTACTTAAATTTTCCAGGGGCGGGAGGAAAAAAAAAAAAAAAAAAAAAGCATTCAAAAAGTCTTGTTTTGGCTATTAAATGTAGGTATATTGAGAGATAATGTAGGTATATCGAGAAATATTCCCAATTTTGAAAGCCTAATTCTGGGTGTCTGCCTGTCAGCATGTCCTTTTTTTTTTTTTTTTTGCTAAAATTCTCAAAAAATCCCAGCGGAGGGGGGTAAAAAAAAAAAAAAAAAAATTTTTTTTTTTTACAAAATGCCAAAATTTCCATCGGCGGATCCGTAATCCAAGTTATCAGAATAAAACGGCCTTACCAACAGTACAACATGGTCTACTGTCGCCAGCGCGTGCCTAATCCATTTGGTATGTTCACAGCACCGGCTGGCTCACTGCTGGGGACGGGAGGTGAGGGGGTAAGGTGGGGGGAGGGGGGCTGTACGTGTATGCGCGACTGGGGGTGTAGGATTTGAGGCGGGGTACACGGGTACATACAGGTGTGAGAGGGAGCTAACTTGCACACCGATTATGAATCTAACACAGTGGGACACAAGTTTATGTGTATTGGGATGTGTATTCCCCCTGGCCCAGAGCTAGCACTCTGCAGTGCACTATTAAATATCACTGTGACTGTAACCTATATCCGGATGTTTATGTATTGACGCTAAATAAATACAGTCAACTCCCTCTTAACGGCCACCCCTCCAGTGCAGCCAATCCCTCTAATGCAGACACTTTTCATAGTCCCAAACATACTACAATGTATAGAAAATGACTCCCTCCAATGCAGACACCTCACCAATGCGGCCAGTTTTTCATAGTCCCAAGGGTGCCCACATTAGAGGGAGTTGACTGTACACATCAAGTACCACTGCCACTGGTGAAGCAGCATGTACCTTGCACTGATGAGCTCACCCCTAAACTTAGCCTAAGGAACCCCAATGACTTAGTAATATGAGTTCAGGAAGTGGGGAGGTAATAGTGCACCTAGATAAAGGCCATACAGTCTGGAGGATGGATGCTCCTCCGCACCATAAACCAAGCTGCCCATCCCCCTGCACCACCGACCTCCCATGCACCCAGCGCCACACTGCGGCGATTGATTGTTCTTTGTGCCGCTTCGGCCATGAGTCTGGGCTAGACCAGCAGCGGCCCCCGGGTCGCTTGGCATATCGCCATGCGTGCTTGTCTATAAATACTCCTACCACTGACCCCTCCTCCCCCTCCCACCTCATCCGCCTCCTGCTCCGGACTGCTTGCTTCATGCCTGCCTTTACTAAGCAGGTGTAGCTCAAGTAATTCCTGCATGGCCTAGAGCGTGGCTGATAGGCTATTGAGCCGTGTTGATCCTCATTGGATCACAAGGCTACAGACCGCCCCGGGAGACCGCCCCACCTGCCGCCATTCCCAATGACTTGTGTGCTTGACAGCCAACAGGATGAGGTGGAGAATCTGATTGTGTTGCAACACTCATCACATGCCGACATGATCTAGTAGACGGCGTGAGAATATGTAGTTGCCAATTAGGGTAAATTTCCTATATTGCTACCCTATGGGTTGACGAACCAATGCATAGTTGCACCATGTCAGCAAAGCTCTTTCCAAATCTCCTATAAACCTCAACTTCGTTTACGACATAATCAACCGAATCTACTTGCATTTTCACTCCCAATAATACACAGGATTTATATTGACCAACGCCTAGCCCTAGGCAAAGTAAATGACACACCACTCTAGCCCTAAGCATGTGAAGAGCATACATGTCAATTGTAACTTAATTCAATCCCTAATTGATTATCCCGTAGAAGTGGTGACAGTGAAAATTAGCGTTAAATTGCTACGCTACTTGATTCCCAATGTTAAAATAGTATCGATGACAGTAATCGCCGAGAGAAGCCATTGTGGCTTGGTGACAGGTTACTGACTTATTCACAAGTGGTGATGGCCTGATACTTAGCACCCTAGGCCAGGGGTCTCCTCACTTATTTATACATGCAGACACCAATTCGGTAAATATTTACACACAAAGGTAGCCTTCCACTGAGTGGTGATGCTCTAATCTACTAGATGTATCTATTATATAAAATGGTTACACACCTGAGCAGTTGAGCTGGGGTTCTGATGAGCACGAGGTCCTCCAGGAGTTCTTCTCCTCCAGGGGGAAGGTGGGGAGTTGCAACACAAGGGTCATATTGAGAGGTCACTCAGCGAGCATAGCCGAGGTCAGTGTGGCTACTACTCCTCCTGTGGCGACCAGTGGTCACTATCGGGTCGCTTTCCCACCCTTGTCTGGGCCCGTCGGCTGCAGCCAGTGACTGACCAGTGCTCCCTCGGGGTCACCAGTGTAGTGTGGCAGCTAGCTGTACAGTCCACTATGGACCACTCGGCGCTGTTGATATGTGGCGAGGGCAAACAATCAATAGAGCGGGCGGTACTCCTCCTGCCGCGTTAATACTGCAAAAAGTCGTCTGCTCTTCGGAATTAGGCCGTTGCTAATCTGCTAGGCGTCTCTCACCTGTTACAAAAGAAGTAACCATGTGCATTAGTTATTTATCCATTTGGTTTATTATGAGACACAATGGGATAACAGTAAATGGCATTCATACATGAATAAATCATTATCGATTACACTATCAAGATGGTAAGTGCGACTAAACAGGATTGATGTCGACCTCTGGTAGCGTCTGGCTTGCAGCATGGTGTGGCATGTCAGTGTGTGTGTATTGGCCGTGTCAGTATGTATGTGCGTGTGTGTAATGGACGTTTAGATATGGGTGAATGTAGGGGAGGAGGAGAGGAACTTTCCATAAGTCTAACCTGACGCGGACTGGTGGAGCAAGGACATTGCCCCAGGCACCCAGCATGGATAGAAGGGTAGAGGGAGGTAGTGGAGGAGTAGTAGGGGAAGAGAGAGAGAGTTGGGGGGGGGGGGGGGGTGAGTGTTGGTAGGTTATCCCTGTTTGCATGTGGGTGAGAGTTTAGAGGAGGATAGAGAGTAGGGGTTTCCACGGCTAGTATATATATATCATTATACGTAAGAGATCATTCTGTCAACAAAGAAATGGTCCGTTATCAATGCCAGGCTGCACTTTAGCCAGGACCAGATAGCAATTGCTCGCCTCTTTATCTGTATCGATAGGCCACACCCATAATATGGGCCATATCAATTATCAGTCCATTCTATATCCACCTTACTTAATAACCTACTAGAATAGCCATCGCCGGAGGAATTGTTATTGCGTGTATTATGTGAATCCATATGTACCTAGAGGCTAGATGTAACAGGTGACAGGGGTGTTCTCATACCTTTGCATTTGGTGGCCTATTGACCTTGGTTTTGAATCGGGAAAGAACCGAGGTTAAACACACAATAGTGGATTAATAGAGCGATATGGTATTTACGGCGCGTGGTGGCATACTGCAGGCGTAGAGCACAGTAGATGTATATGTCTGTATGTTGAGCGGCAGCGGCAACACAAAGGATCGTTCCCAGCCCCCACAGAGAGAGCTAACTGGTGAACCCCCTCCTCCCTATGTGTACCAACCTCCCAACACCACTCACTCTCTCACCCAGTGCACACAAAAGATCCGAGCCCAGCAAGCAGGTCACCGCCACTCCAGTGAACAGACCGTCGATCCCTCCTCCTCCCCTCCCACCACATTCTCTGCACTCTCAGCGCGAGTCAAAATATCACCAAGATTAAAAAAGATAAGAGATACTAAAGACTCCTGCCCTTAGCAGGCGCTAGCACCTCCTCCTCCCTTTCACCAGCCCCGTGATACAGGATCGAGGAAGCCGGGACTAATTAGAGAATTGATTAGATTAGATCGTGTGTCGGCCGCCCGCCTGGGATCTATAAACGTCCGTCGGCTAAACCACACCAGTCGGTCACTCCTCCCACACTCCAACTGCATGTCTGCTGCTGCCTGAGCACAGGCACAGCAAGATGCCACATTCAAAAGGCCAAAAATCGGCATGTTTGAAGGAGTGAGTGGGGAGGTGTGGTGGTGGAGGAGGCAGGGGGAGGAGCAGTATTCCCCCTCGTGTAATGGAAGACGTGTGTGGTGGTTTTACAATGTCTTGGATGTGTATTCCAGAAAAAAGAAGTGTATTCCAGAAAAGTAATTGGCAAAATACTATGACTACACATATCAAGTACTATGTAGTCATACTCACGGATAAAGTCAGATATTGTTGATGAGATACAAATGATAGGTAATCCTGTTGTGTGACCCTAAGTCAGGTGAAGAATGAACAAACAAGTACACACTTGGTCTGACACAGGTGTATTAAATGAATAATGCCTGGAGTGTGTAAGTATGTGTGTGTCCAGTGTCCGCTATACCTGTGGCTATTAGGACCTGTATTAGGACCTCCTCCTCCGGCCACTGTTACCTCCGGTATGTGAGGTGAGACACCTCCTCTCCTCTGACACCTGTACACCACCAGGGGACAAAGAACGCAACCCACCAGCACCCACTACCTCCCCACTGAGTGACAGCAGCTGGGCATGCCTGACCCCAGCCAGGCAGCCACCTCCTACCCCCTCACCCACTGCCCCCAACAACACAACCAGCATCACCTAAGAAAACCTCTACTTACTTTCTATCAACAACTCCTTGCTCTATCAGTTATCAATCGTATAAATCCTCCTCAATCTGTGGCAGTATGGGATGCGTGTAGTGTCCCGGGTGCTAGTTTACTAAGTACTCCAACATGTATACAGTGCTCTGGGCAGCAATTAGAATCCACCACGCGAGTCAAGTGCAGCGCGGAAGCACACACAGCGCGGAGAGTGTTTGTGGGTTGGCGCGCGGCGACCAAATGAGACACCCGGGCTAAGTGAATGAAGGTCTATCCGTGGGCTGGAGGAGCGGCGGCAGCAGCGGCCACAGCTGACACTGCTCGCGGCCTATTTGCCAGGCACGCGTACACTATTTGACTAACAATGGTCACAGGGCTGTTACACTGCACGCGCTCACTCCCACCGATACTAGGAGGAGTAGCAGACCAAGAGAGCCTGATAGTGTGCAAGAAATCCGCTGTGTGTCGCCCAATTACGATAACCTGTAGGTGGGTAACCCCACCTAAATAATCATCATAATCAATAAGCCGATAAGGCAATGAACCCAGCCGTGTTTGTGGCCAATTGACATCCAAGCATCACAAAGCAAAACTTAACCACTGTCTTTTTTTTTATTCCTGATCGTAGAATTATCTTCTTCTTTTTTAGTGATAAAGCAGAGATCTGACACTAAGTATTATAGTGTAACCATCTCAGTGGTTCTCTTGCATCCATACGGTCATTGAACCCTGGCTCTGGCTTTCACATAGGTAGGCATGGGTAATGTCTTGGCGTTCCGTTAGAGGGCCCCAGTGTATGGGTCAGCCGATTAGCAGACGACAAGTTGGTTGGGTGCCACATCATTTTGGGTAATTCACTGCCTGTTATTCGATTATCTACCACTTAATCACCCCATACACCAACAACTATGCTCATCGTTTGTGATGTAGAATGAATATAAAACTTCTGTATACTACTTTAGATAAGGATTACGGCGTACGTCTTAGTGGCGATGTTTTAGATACAAGAGCTCTATTTACATTGCACAGTGTACATATTGCAGACTATCAACACAATAGTTCGGGGTTGTTACAAAGACAGACAGTATATACGTACATCTAGAGCTATCCCCTAGTGATAAACGGACCTCTTCACTTCACAGGTAATGTCGTGGGCGTAGCCAAAAAAAGAAATAGCGTGGTATCCACATGACGATGTACACCATTGGGAGATGGCTTTCATCCACTGACGTCTACGTGGGGTAATTACAATATAGGGGACACCGGAAGTAACTGCCACACTTTCAGTTATTATCTCTTAGGTTCGGCCACACTATAGATGATATACATAAGGCAATATAATTATGATGACATATTGTGTCATATAAAAAGGCAATTGGTGCAAGTAGTTCCTCATCTATAACCAATGATTCTACTATAGAGCCATAGCAGAATTGCTGGTTATAGTGTATACACCCCTTTTCCTTTAATATACATGTAAACCTAGTCCCTTTGTAACATGCCCCCTACCCCAATCCCAGTTATCTACCATTTGATTAAAGACATGAGGGTTCCGACGTGAGATACGTGCGGAATACATTTCATACATGGATACCTCTGTATGCTGCTGCCCAGACGACACATGTCACGTCCTTCCTCTGATACATATATAGGGTATAATAGTAATACTGAATCATGCTGGTAGTGGCGTAGTCGGCCTGGGATGGGGGGGGGGGGGAGGGATCACCAGCAGCAACACACGGGCTCAGACACTGACACGCCAACAGACTGCCCTCCTTACCTCATACATGTAGGCCTACCTAATAGCACTAGCTCTTTGTACTGATCACCACACAGAAAGGTCACATCGACTTGGAGCAGGGAGTCGGGAGGGGGGAGGGGGGGGGGGGTGTCCATGCACGTCAGATTCAGAGGCAGGTGATATGTAGGCATTGGGCGGTGAGACAGGCGGAGAGACAGAGACAAGAGACAGACAGGGAAAAAGAGACAGAAACAATACAGACAGGAGTGGGGGTGGGGGAGCAGATAAGATCGATAAACTAGACTATCGGGCTAGACTATCCATCTCCTGAACAATATGGTTTACTTGCACTGCAGGCTAAATAAAAAGGGGGGGGGAGGCAAATCCATTCCCAATGTGGTATATAATGAGAGCTATAGTATGGGTTTATGACCTAGATGTGTAGGATCCAGACCCGGATCTCTATTGGCCGCGGACCTACATGTCAACAAGCAGGTAGATGGGCATCTCAACAAGCGGCTTTACAATCAGTGCCCTGCATATATATATATATATATATATATATATATATATATATATATATATATATATATATATATATATATATATATATATAGGCCCATACATATATATATATATATATATATATATATATATATATATATATATATATATATATATATAAATACATATATACACGAACGGGAGTCTCCAAGGTCGGGCACGGTGCGCTGTACATTACAAGGTCGTAGTGTGACTGAGGCCGTTAGCGTAAACAAAAACATCCATGTTTACACTCCAGTGTTACCATCGCATGCCAATCATGAACGGGTCTTTTTAACTATATGTACTATTTTCATAGCCACATCGACTCCACCAAATACTATATTGGAAATAGAAACATTTAATGTTAACAATTTCTAATACATGAAATAACATGGGGAGTCTGTGCTCAATGCTTATTTCATCATTTCATCATGTGATACAATGTGCTAGTATGTTAGGTGCACCTGTCAGGTATGCATAACTACGTATAATGCCAATATGTCATACCTGTATAGTTCACGATACATGTATTGCTATAGTGAAGGTATCATCTGATCATGAGTATAATATACACCTATGATAGTCCAAAGTCGATAAACAGCTACTGTAGCCTACGTACATCGCATTGATTTTTCCCAACCGTAGTTCTATATAGTGGAACCTGGGTGCCAGAGTGTCTTACTCCCTACCAGGTTACAATAAATCTGATGACTCACGAGCTAGCCTCGACTTGTCTCCGTGTGCACTCTCTACAGCGTTAATCATATACAAAGGATGCTGACATAAGCCATTTAATATACATCCTCTCTCAGGTGGTTTTATTCAAGAAAATACTCATGTATAGTGGATACATAGAATATACCCTCTAATATAGGATTCCTGAAGTGGCCAATCACCTATTAATTGCCCATAGTACATGGTTATGAGCTAGTCTATTGGTTGTGAAATCACCTCACCATGAATAAACCTCAACCACCCATAGATGAGTAGGCCTACAATGTATACACATAGGCACGAAGGTACCCAGTGGACTGTGATCAGTGGGATATGTATAACCCATGTTATCGATTGTGCGATGCAAGTAGCATGGCAAGTGTATAACCATGTTATGCAATTCTCATGTATATGTATTTATGTAATACTACTTTTGTACAGACTTTAAAATAACTGGGGAAAAATTTATATGTTATTAGGTTATAATGTCAGTGGCCAACATAGCAGATTTGAGTTGGAAGATTTAACTTTCCATTCCTTCGACTACCCAGAATCACAATTACGTGTGGGAATTTTATCATGCCTACATTCCAGGGGCAGACGGTAGGCCTGCACTAACAGTCACCATTATTATTCCCATAGTATCGAAATGTCCATTTTCCCTATTTCCATTACTCACAGGGAAGTGCCGGGAATAAAATGATTACATCTTTACCCGTGCGATAGGCACGTGAGTTGCTGATAAAGCCATAAGTATACTCCACTGAGAGTATATAGTGAATGGCGTCACAATGTGTAAACATGTGCTGTACTGTACTGAAGCGTCAACAAGATGGCAACACAAGTACATATTCACGTACATGTTCAAATCAGTGTGGACTTGAGTGTATGTAACTGTAAACACTGTCCATGCCTATTACAGAACTGTCCCAGGCAGCCGGGGTCTGTAATGACGTCATGCAGTGTACAACTATGACTATGACTTTCCATGGAAGGGTAGAAACTACGCGGATTGAAACATATCACAGAATGTGTAAACATATAGACATCCACTACTCACACCTACATGTACAATAATCACTGGTAGTGGCATATTCATTTATTTTTAGATATGGGAGCGTTCACAAATGACGTCACCCTTAATGACATTTATGAGCGTTCCCTATACCTGCATACTACTATAGTCATAATAATGTCCATATTGAACTTCCATAAAGTAAAGAGCTACCACCAAAGTGAATCCCATATCGTATATCTAAATGTACACACTCATGTATGTACATCTATCTCTACCAATATGGCAATATGTAGCACATGCTGAGCACATGAGATTTAACACAGTTCATACATTAATAATAAACGACCCCTACATTTAGATGACCAATATAGACAATTGAACCTAAGATCACACCAATAGTCAAAACAAGCAGATACTTTATAGATCATTATACACTTACCTTGATATAAGCTATTAGATCAGGCTTCAACAATCTCCAGTCGCTTGTGTCTAGAACTACGTCTGTGCCAATGGGACTCCTCTCTGCGAATGACTAAGCGTGCCTGATAACAACACAACACTCCCTCCTGCCCGTTCTGTGTATTTACGTCAGATGGTTTTTCCACCGTATCACCTACAAGGGCTGAGTGGGGAAAAAGATATAAGTATAACCCTTCCTTCCTGTACTATAGTAAAATGGGCAGTCTAAAGAGGAAGTGGACCGAGAAGTAGGTATCTACTACAATTTAGCCATGAACTTCCTGATTGTTGCTCATCTGATATGTTTATTGTGACTTTATATATGTACCCATGTACGTGATTGAGTATGGTGTAATATGGGCTAGAAGTGGAGGTCTTTCACCATGGAGGATCAGGGTGCAGGTACACTGGGTGTGCTATGGAGCTTGGCACCTGTGTATAGTGGTAGTGCTGGAGGACTGAGACCTGGCAGGATGCCAACTAGAGTCCTCCCCCGCCCAGACGACATACGACTGTTTTCAAATGACAGCCTCTATGACCCGGTTTTATGACCCGGTTATGAGGGCCACAATACACAAAGAGAAGGCTGCATATTTACTATGAGGAAACCCATGAAAATAACCGATAAGTTTGCATGTGCCTTCAGTGAAGAATGAAATAGAGAAACTCTCTGCTATTGAAAGTGGGAAGTTTGATATATCTATTTGCCTATCTCATTGGGATACATAACCCACGCAGGGGAGATGGAGGTCCACACGTTGAGAGGGGTGGGGTCTTTTACTCTGACTGTTTATCTCCTTGGTCGAAGTGGACATATGTGAACAATTTCATGGGTGGAGTACCGGGGGTGGAGAAGTGGTAACTATTAAATAGGTAGGTTAAACTGATTAATTCCAACAATTAACGTCTATACAATATGTCATCTGACGTGGATGTGGCCCATGTAATTATATCTGCATACTTAAGAGGCAGAACTAGATTAAAGTTCATTATACATGTATAGATTTAATTATTTTATTGTATACCTCGGGGTAGACCCTATTTGTCTCGTAATTCATCTATCATAATTTACTTTTCTTGATTGTTCCATATGGCGTTGAATCAATCTCATTATTGAAAATGAAATTGTGTAATTCAAAACAGACTATATGCCTATCGAATGAAATGGAACAAGTACCTCGATGGATTTGTCAAATCTTACCTGAAACGGGATCATTAAGCTCTGGACTACAGTTACGTTAGTATGCGGCAATAAATAACTAAGCATTGGCTCTAACAGCTAATAACCCCACCCTATGGACGAGGAGCCTATATACCATCGCAATGGGAAACAAAATAAATAAGTCCAAAATTGCAGAAACTGCATAGTATTGTAAAGCCACCAAGGACACAAAATGGTATAAACTCCACGCCCACAACCTCTTGACATGCTTCGTGACACTGCTGAAACTTCCATCCACCCAGGAAGGTGTGGGTGGTGAGATGGACACGGCGGCCATAGGGTGCTGCCATCTACTGCTAGTTTACATGGCGTAGGGCGGGGACCGGTGCATATAGGGAGCCAGGGTCAGGGATCAAGACACGCCCTGGAGGAACCACCCCCCACCCCCCCTCCGTACAGAATGGGTTCAATGTTCCCATCTAACCCTGGAGTGGGACCGGAGGATTGAGCCCCCACAGTAGGCTCCGTGCCCATAGGGTACCGGAGTGGTTTGCTCGTGTTAGGTGTGGTTCTGTTAGCCTAGGGGATGTTCTGCCTTACTTTCCTGCTCCCACACCATGACCCTATTGTACGCATTCCAGGGTTGCGTGTTGTCGCATTGTTCTATCTCCTATGTATAGGGCACCTATTCTATATCACTTAATCTTTTGAGGGACGCGTTCCAAAATTTTGAAATAATCGAAATGTGGCCGAAATTGCTTTTGCAGATGATTGGATTCAGATTCAGGAACGTGACTTACTATATGTTGTCGATGGCTTTGTTATTACAAAACGTAAAGAAGCGCCAGGATTTGAATCAGAACCGGTCTGGTATAAGCGCCTGCCCAGCCAACACACCCAAATGGGCCCCATATGGGCGTGTCCCTGGGCACCATGGGCTAGCCCATATCTGGGTATTAACTGGTAATTGTCTGTGCTTCCAGATGGGGCCCATCTGGGCTCAGCCCAGAATATCAACATGTCATGTTCACACTGCAAATCCTTCAATTCATTCTCTTTTTTGAAAATATTCAATTAATTTACATTTTAAATTGACATTATATGCGTTTTTGTAAAAGTGGGTTTCATCTGGGTTGGAAATGGGCAAACTCTGCAAAGGTGTCCTTGGGTTTCCCATGGGCTCAGCATGGGCAGCCAGATAGGGCCCAGGTGGGCTGAGCCCATGTACTGAACTTAGTTTTTAATGGATTTCTTGCATTGCAGATATTTTAATTTATCCTCACATGTCCCTTTTTTCGAGAAAATGCAAGTTCAAATTATTTTTCTTATGCTATGATGTCTACCTGGGTTGTATTTGTATTTATATATTTATTGGCTTAAATTTCTCGGTGTACAATGACGATGAGTTTTTCAAACATAAGCCAAGTCGCCTTCAAAAGAGAAGGGTCGGATAGATAGAAGAGTTCAGAGTCAGTATGTACGAGATCATGATTTACATGTATGATACAATATTGGTAGTCTGTGGACTAATCAATTGTTAGTCTTCTTTAGTGCTTTTAGGAAGAGTCTGCTTGTAGCCTTCTTCTGTACGTCTGCGGACAATCGGTTCCAGGACTCCAGACCTCTCATCAATGGGCTTTTGTCGTACACGTCACTCTTCGACCTCATAGCCTTCAGTTTCACCTTGCTGTTGCCCCGCAGAGTTCTTGCTGGGATCACCCTATTTTCTTCAAGCAGCGAGAACTTGTGGAGGTAGCCGAGTAGCTGCTCCTGTCTAGCTATTGCCAGTTTGGGTACCCTATTCCTCGTGTGTAGGTGGTCGATGTTCACACCACGAGGGTCACGGATGCGTTCACAAATCCTTAGAGCGTCGTTCTGCATGGTCTGGAGCTTCCTGACAGCCCACACCGGACCGCCCCCATAGGTAAAACTACAATACTCCATGGTCGCTCTGATCATGGACGTGTAGACCAGCACAGCTGTTTTTTGATCAGACCCTTTTCTGATACGCCGGAGATTGGGCAGTTTAGACTGAACCATGCCAATCACCTTCCTCATGTGTTGTGATAGCGTCAGGTAGCGGTCTATCACTACTCCCAAGTAGTTGAACACTAGGACAACATCCAGCAGCTCATTGTTCAGTGTTAGGTGCACTCCAGTCAAGTCAGGTACTGAGCGTTGGGAGTAGGACCACAACACCTTAGTCTTTGCAGTGTTGACAGTGAGTTTGTTCACCCGGCACCACGCGCTGATACGGTGTAGGTCTTCCTGCATCAGCGTGCGTATCCTGCCGACATCACGACCTGACACCACCAGGGCTATGTCATCAGCATAGAGGTAGCAAGACGAGTTACTTATCACTTTGCAGACATCATTCACATAGGCAGTAAAGAGCAGTGGACCGACCACGGACCCCTGTGGCACTCCTCTCCCTATGTTGGTAGACCCAGAGGTCGTGTCGTTGGCTCTTGTCTGTTGTTTCCTGTCATGTAGATAGTCTCTCAGCCATCCCATGAAACGTTCGTCGAGGTTGAACCTGGACAGCTTGTCCAACAGGATCAGGTGGTCGACCGTGTCAAAAGCCTTCCTCATATCGAGGAAGACCACGGCCGACCGGTGACCCCTGTTACGCGCTGTGTAGAGTTCAGTAAGGAGACCAAAGACGGCGTCTCCAGTCGACCTTCCTGGCATGAATCCGGACTGGCGGTCCACAATGATGTTTTCTCGTATCAGGTGGTCTATCAGCTGCCGGTGGATCACCTTTTCAGTTAATTTATTACAGAGATTGAGCAGACAGATCGGGCGCCAATTTCCGACGTCAGCCAGACTGCCACCCTTTGGCAGCGGAATTATGGTCCCAGTCTTCCAGGTTGCAGGGATCTCTCCTGATGAGATGGAACTATTTATTAGGGCCTGAGCCACCCGAGGGAAGGCAGACAGACAGTCCTTGATAACCATAGCCTTGATGTTTGGTATGCATGAACTCTTATGCGGTTTTATTCCACGCACTAGCTTGACGACATTCTCCAGACCCACCTCAGTCAGAGCACAGACATTCCATTGCTGGTCTAGGGGACCCACCACAGGTGGATGCGCCGCGCCCGCTGGCAGGGGGACCGCGTCAAAAGCTGCGGCAAGTCGGTCACCTATGCTACTGTAGTACTTGTTTATGTAGTCAGCCGTCAATTGTTCATTAATGATACGTCCATTGTCGGTCAGTCGGATCTTGTCTTGCCTAGAAGTGCCTTTCCATAGTCGGTTGATCTCTCCCCAGAACTTCTTCGGATCATGCCTGAAGCGAGTTAGGCTGTCAACAACTGCCTTCCTGCGGTTGTCAGCCAGCTTGCTGTCGATCTGTCGTGTGAGGTTGGTAATCATCTGGTGATAAGGGTTTGGTCGGCCTCGTGGGATCCTTCTCGATTTCTTGTATGCCCTTTTGCGTCTTCGTATGTAGTTCAGGACTTCAGGAGTGAACTCCGGGGACGTGGCACTTTTGATGGTCCTTGTTCTTATGGGACATGCCTCATCCAGGTAGGAAGTGATGCTATTTACTAGCTTATTGTACAACTCTGTCGGGGAAGCAATATTCACACACAATGGTAAGCGTGCAGTGTCCAGGTGGTCAATCAAGGCAGCGGCACTGTAGTTTTTGTAGCTCCGGCCGGTGATGGTCACTGAGGCATGCTTGATTTTTTGTTGTTTCCTGATGACAAACACTGGGGTATGGTCACTCAGTTTGTCGTTCATAAGGCCGTAATTCTGGATATGATCACTGTTGGTGTAGAAGTGATCGAGTGTGGAACAACCATGTACGGGGTGCCGGTATGTTGAGGGCGTGCGTAGGTATCGTAGTCCACTATCAGTCAAGAACTGGGTAAGGTGTCGGTAGTTGGCTGAGCGCTGGGCTCTGGTGTTGACATTCATGTCCCCCATCACCCAAACATCCTTGTTCCCTATCGCGGGGTTTTGCAGCATGGTGGTTAGTATTTGATAGGCTACACGAACATTACCCCGTGGGGGCTTGTACACAGTTATTACCACGCGTTGTTTCTGTCCAGGATATGTGGTAATTAGACCAACGGCTTCTAGGTCCTTTGTTGCTGAACACAGATCTGTACACAGGGCAGAGAAACAGGCGTATTCATATCGCACGTAACACGCCACTCCCCCGCCCCGGTGCCGAGTACTATTAGGCCTATCTGTGCGGAACAGCGCCATTCTTGGTAGGTTAACATTGGCAGTAAGAATGGTTGGGTTAAACCAGCTTTCACTGACCCCGATATAATCTAGGCCATGCGCCAGTTTTCCCAACTGCTCTACCTTGTTTTCCAAACTGCGCGCATTTAATGTTAGAAGTCTTAGTCCATTGGCGCCTCGAAGTTCGTCAAAACTGAGGCGGGCCATCTTGAGAACAGTTGATTCCCAGAGAAGAAAAAATGGCTCTGGGTCCGAGGGGGTGCAGTCATTCAGGTACAGTAGTGTGGCCCGTACACAGAATGAGGTCAGTCTTTGGGAGATTCCCTGTGACTGGCCTAGTGGTAGGTAGGAGTCTGTCTGGTTGGCAGGCTCAAAACCCAGTGGTGCAGTAGATAGTGCAACAAATAATAATAAACAGAATATACACTGCTGTGATGTCATCTATAGGTAGACGAAGGTAGGCAGATAGATATGTAGTGCGCGAAAAATAGGCACTATGTATTACTAGAAGTTTATATTGTAGTAGAAAACACCAGAAGTACCCTGCGTAATAACTAGGCACTCCTGATTCAGGTGCTCTGTGATTTTTTTATTTTAGACTTGTGCACAGTTAACTGGTAATTGGTGCTCCTTTATGGTGTCAGGCACTCTCAGATTTTGTTAGCAATGATAAGTGAGCAAAACAAACTGTGTTAACGAACAGAGTATCCAGACACATCTATGTTCAATGCACCTGGTGACGTGATACAGAGTGTATCAAATAATAAGTAGTAATTAATGTCCTTACTACCGGTCATGTATATCCGGCACTCCTATTTAATATGGGTGCTCACTTTTTTAGTGCCATATGTCAAATGTGAATGGCAGTGTTATGTAATCCAATATCCGTATGGAAACTTATATAATGAGACTTGCCCCCTCACCGTCGAATCCAGATAGATACAGGTACACATATAACATAAATAGTGTCAGTATGACTACGAAATAGTCCCGCATGCGGAGAAAAATCACCACAATTTCAGATAATTGTTTGGATGCAGGTCCTCCCTCTCTAGTTCAATTGGCGGTCACCGAAGTGTTAGTGCACTTGATAAAATAATCAGTGACTAATCATCATGACCCAGGACGTACGTGTTTGGTTAAATAGTTCTTAGTTGTTGTTGCCTTAGTTACCTTGGTTTCAAAAGACCTTGGGGGTCGTAAGACCAGATCAGTAGCATAATTAGTAACTTTTTCAAAAATCCGTAGCCGATTGCTGTTCCAGTAGTAACTTTTGGCATTAACTGTATTATGTACCCAGTGCAGTTTTAGCGGGTAGCCACGTAAATGACGTACCGCCGCACAGGGCCAGAGTAGATATACGCTCTTCATTGCATCAGTAGAAAAAAACACATTTCATCAGTTAGGGCATGTGCCCGTCACATATAAGATTTACCAACACCGCTCCCCAGCTTAGTGGGGGGGGGGGGGTGTGAGTGGCGATTATGTACACATTCTCCTGGGCGAACTGGTTACTATTATTATGTACACATACACAGCTCATAAGAGTAAGTCAGTCATGACAAACTAGAGTATTATTGGCGTTGAAATCCTAGTGGAATTTGGTGACACTGACAGGTTGGGAAGAAACTGGCATTATTTTCACGGTATAGCTGAGGCCATTATTATGGCTGATGTCATATAGTTGATGCTAGTAGTAGTAATAGTTGATTGACGGTGCACGTCGGCTGTCAGTTATCTGGATACGTTCCTAGTAGGTGAGGCCCCGCGGCCCAGCGGTCCTTTAACATACTGAGCAATAAAATAATCACACAGCAGCTGGACTTGGGCCCGGTGTGTATGTGGGATTGGTGCTCACTGTGCCAATGCACAAGATAAAATAATCCTGTACAGAACACAGAGAGTAGACCACATACAATGCAGTGTTGGGACAATAAAATAATCATCCCGACACCGCACAGATTACCAGTCGGCGCTATCCTTATCCAGGCTAGCAGCAATATGGCGGGCACACGCTTGTAGGGCACTTCCGCCAGGGTTGTATCCATCCTCCAGACAGTCGTAGATGTACTTATGGCCTTTAGAGGGCTTGTAGCGATGGCATAGTCTATCTGTGTATGGCATATGTACCCCAAACCGGGCATTTAAGTCCAAGAGGAAGTGGTTGATTTTAAAGACAAAGATCTCAAGCAGGTCTTGGTGCGGATGTCTGGTAGGCTGTGGTGGTGAATCATTGTGGTTGGTCATTCTATTTATGTCTGCACTGACAACAGCACAGGTAATAATTTTCACTTTAGGGTTTACCACAAAAGCTGACTCTACTAAGGCTTCAAACATTCCCGTTACTAGCTGTGGAGTGTATTCCATGTGGATATTTCTCAGACTAGCAGTTACCTCTGGGTCTGTTTTTATTTTCAAGAGTTCAAACAAACCTGCTGTCACTACCACCGCTGTCGGCGGATCCCCTCCTCGGTGTGGGTCCACAATGAATTTTATAGCACAAGAGATGTCTTCTAAACGACCGCTTTCAACAATGACGACGTCTCTCAGATCGGGTGACAAAGGCCTGAGATACTCCTCCAATCCCTGCGCCCGTAGGTCTCCAATTACATCAAATATTCGCATGTTTACAGACCAAGAATGCAGTTCTATCGTTTCTGTTTCACCTGGGCTAGAGCTGGGCTAAGTGGGCTGAGGTCTGCGTGGGTTTTCCATGGGCTTGGTGTGGGCTGCCAGGTGGGCCCCATGTGGGCCAACCCACCAACTTCACTTTCTGGGCTAATTCTACCAACACAACTTTCATAATTACGTTTCAAAGACCTTTCCCCAAGAGAGTGGGGTTCACCTGGGCTAGGCCTGGGCTAAGTGGGCAAGTATTGTTCCTGAGCTTACCACTAGATGTCATCATTGAGAGTACTTGTGATTTGATATCCTATAGACATTTTCTTGTGTTTATTACAATGAGCCATAAATTCACAATTCCTTTAAAATCATTGAAATGAGACAGTTTTCACATTACGTTCATATTATATCAAATTGTCTACACAAGTTTGCATAAGAATAGAGAAACGAGGAGCAATCTGATACTGACACCTTTCCCCGGGATATGATCATAGTATATAATCCCAGGGCTCCCTCAGGTATCACTATCAGACTCACAGGAACTCTGACTGTGTCACCCAATGTGATCAGAGTTGTAGTTAGTCATAAGATGCATTTTGCTTCTCCTCCTTAAATAAAGGGAAGAGATGACATTAAATGCAGATAAATTAATTGACCCACTGGAATACTTGTTGGTAACTACTCTCAACATATATGGTCATCAACTACATAACAACTAAGCTTATAGCTAAAGAAAATGTTGTGTCTGCCCCCCCCCCCGCCCCCAATTACGTGTTCCCAAAATAAAAGAGCCCACCTGGGTCCCACTTAGATCTGAACAGGGCCAGCCCACTTCAAACCTGGGCAAGCCCTTCTGGGCCCCACCTGATAGCCCCGGTCAAAACGAAGCGGGCCCCAGATGGGCAGCCCATATGGGCCCCATAAGGCAGCCCATCTGTGACCCATCTAGGGCCCACTAGGGTGTGTTGGCTGGGTGGGGTAGGGGGTATCGAAAATCTCTGAAGTTCTAGAATATAACCCAAATAAGTGCATGCTTTGTATAAGCGCCGGAAGTGAAGACGCTCATAGTATAGGGGAGGGGGGCTTACATCGCTACACTGATAATAATACCTATAGTCAGTAGTGACTATACCACCATATTTTGACCCCCGTAGTCAGGGGACTATACAACTTAGTAACATATTAGTCATAAGATAGTCAGTAGTGACTATATGTGGATCACACAAATTGATGATGTCACAGGAATGTGTGCACAGGAAACAGTTAGGATTCAAATTTGAATGGTCCATGGACTTCAGGTAGGCATATCCTCTACTAAACCACTGTTCTATGGATATCCCTGCTTGTTATATGTTATGTTACAGTTGTCTATGACAACTTAAGATGTTCTAGGGTGCATGAGTTCTCATGTTTGATAGAGTAATCATGATATTTTGTTCAAATTTTGATAACATAAAAATACATGAACAGTGTATGTCTAGACTGACAGAGCATAATAGGCTTACACGGGAGCCTGTAACCTGCCCTGTTTTATCCTAGCCTGTCACCTGCCAGGCCTTGTCCTGTCTGTCCCCTGTCATGCCTTATCCTAGCCTGTCCCCTGGCTTGCCTTATTCCCCTGGCCTGCCTTATCCTGGCCTGTCCCCTGCCATGCCTTATCCTAGCCTGTCCCTTTCCCTGCCCTATCCTAGCCTGTCCCCTGCTCTACCTATCCTAGCCTGTCCCTTGCCCTGCCTTATCCAAGCCTGTCCCCTGTCCTGCCTTATCCTAGCCTGTCACCTGCCCTACCTATCCTAGCCTGTCCCCTGTCATGCTTTATCCTAGCCTGTCCCCTGCCCTGCCCTATCCTAGTCTGCCCTTGCCCTGCCTAATCCTAACCTGTCCCTTGCCCTGCCCTATCCTAGCCTGTCCACTACCCTGCCTTATCCTAAACTGTTCCCTGCCCTGCCTTATCCTAGCCTGTCCCCTGTCATGCCTTATCCTAGCCTGTCCCTTGCCCTGCCCTATCCAAGCCTGCCCCCTACCCTGCCTTATCCTAGCCTGTCCCCTGCCCTGCCTTATCCTAGCCTGTCCCCTAGCCTGCCCCCTACCCTGCCTTATCCTAAACTGTTCCCTGCCCTGCCTTATCCTAGCCTGTCCCCTGCCCTGCCTTATCCTAGCCTGTCCCCTAGCCTGCCCCCTGCCATGCCTTATCCTAGCCTGTCCCTTCCCCTTCCCTATCCCTACTACTCTGCTCTGCCTTGCTTTGCCCTGCCCTGCTCTACATTATTTTGCCCTACCTTATTCTGCCTTGATCTACCCTACTATACTCTACATTACTCTGCTCTGCCATGCTCTGCCTTGCTCTACTTTCCATTACTCTGCTCTGCCTTACTCTGCCTTGCTCTACCCTTCTGAACCTTGACCTGCCTTTCGCTTATTTCTCATGATTGACTATATCTATTAGTCATAGTGACTACTTTAGACCATGAAACCATTAAATTCATAGTCACTTGACTATATAGCCCAAATCAGCCGATTTAATGGCTGACTATAGGTTGACTATATGACTAACTTACATTAGACATAGGTGACTAACTAGGTATAGCCGTTTTTTCTACGTTCACGTGACTATAGAAACGTAGTCCGTAGTGACTAACATTTCCAGGCCCATTATTATCAGTGTAGAGGTGGAGTGTTTTCAGAAATAAGCCGTGGGTAGAGTAAAGGAGTCAGCTAATTTCAAGTCCAATAGAAGTGTAAGCTAGTTAAGCCGTCCGAAATGAGAACATAATTCAGTGGCATAGGAAAAGGGGGGGACAGGGGGGGGGGGCGCCCCCCCCCAATCACTGAGGAGGGGAGGGGGGCCTGAATATGTTTGGGCCCCTCCAAAATCTGTCAAGACTGTAATAAAATTCACACAATTTCCAATTGTTACCTCTTCCGCATAGGAAAAAGTGGGGACAGAGGGGCCTGGGCCTCCAATCAGAACTAAAGGGGGCTCAAATACTTCTTTTCTATACAATACAATATACAAGTATGTATATGATATATCAAGACCGATATCGAAAATTGGTTGCCCCCCCCCCCCCCCCCCCAATGAAGATTTGCTTCCTACGCCTCTGTAATTTAACAAGGTTTTTCCTATGGTTTCTGTTCTTCATGCAGATGATTATAGACATAGGTTTCACAATTAGGTTGGATAAAAATATACATGTACTATAGTAAATGAAATCCGTGCAGTGATGTGCATCCTGTGACAAAACGCAAGAGTAAAATGTTTAGGTGTGTGGGTGTGGGATGTGCCATTTCCTGGGGAAATTATCAAAGTTGTGACGGCTTAGACAACATCTAGGCTTGTTTCGGGTTATATCATATAACTACATATCATTGTTGCTCTCACCCACACGATGGTCTAAGTACGAGGGGGAGGGGGATTTAAGGTTGAATCATAGCATCTCGCTATCGTATGTAAATCCCTTGAGACTTCCTACAGTTAATTCATTTACAACCTATATATATATATATATATATATATATTGTAGCGGGCACGGGGGTGGCCTCGTACGAGAATCGGCACATTCTCGGCCGAGAATGCACATCGTACGAGAATGCACATCGTACGAGAATCGGCACATTCTCGTACGAGAATGTAGACGCTGGAGGGGGGTATATAAGTCGGGACTGACTCTGTACTCATCAGATAGAGATTGGACTTCGTGAATAAAGGATCACTTGGTAACCCTTTAAGGACGACGGTCGTGTTATCTATGATATGCTTCTGATATCCTTACAATGGTGACAGCGATGATTCAAAGGACAAACGGACTCACGGAAATTAGAAGCAGAAACAGCAGATAGATGAGGATGGACGGCGAGAGGGTTCAGAGAGACAAGGCAACGTTGTGATGGACAGTAGCAGGTTTTCTTTGGGGAGAAGGAAGAGGACAGGCAGACTTCTTTTTCTTGTTTAAGTGTTGCAGGCTGTGGATCATGTAAGCAGGTTGTGGCTCGTACAGAAGGGTGTAGGACGAGGCTGGCGGCCGTCGTACGATCCTGGCAGGTTGGGGCACACTCGGGAAGATCTCGGACGAGGCTGGGGGCCGTCGGACGATGTTGCAAGCTCCTGGATCGTACGGGAGGATCTAGGACGAGAGTGGCGGCCGTCGGACGATGTTGCAAGCTCCTGGATCGTACGGGAGGATCTAGGACGAGAGTGGCGGCCGTCGGACGATGTTGCAAGCTCCTGGATCGTACGGGAGGATCTAGGACGAGAGTGGCGGCCGTCGGACGATGTTGCAAGCTCCTGGATCGTACGGGAGGATCTCGGACGATGCTGGCGGCCGCCGGACGATGGTGCAAGCTCCTGGATCGTACGGGAGGATCTCGGACGATGCTGGCAGCCGTCGGACGATGCAGACAGGTCAGGAGTAGTACTGGAGGAAGTAGGTCGAGATTGGCGGCTGTCGGGGACAGCAAAGGAGGTGGTGGAGATTCAGCGAGACAAGGTGAAGATGCATGGCGAGGGGACAGAGATGCACCAAGATGTGACGGGGATGCACCAACAGGGTTCGGAGATGCACCGGGAGTGGTCGGAGATGCACCAAGAGGGGTCGGAGATGCACCGAGAGGGGTCGG
This sequence comes from Harmothoe impar, assembly GCA_947462335.1. NCBI lineage: Eukaryota > Metazoa > Annelida > Polychaeta > Phyllodocida > Polynoidae > Harmothoe > Harmothoe impar. Next base: position 82,564,651 of record OX381704.1, on the reverse strand, counting down.
AGATGTACCGGGATGTGGTGGAGATGCACCGAGAGGGGTCAGAGATGTACCGGGATGTGGTGGAGATGCACCGAGAGGGGTCAGAGATGCACCGGGACATGGTGGAGATGCACCGAGACATGGTGAAGATGCAGCGGGACGTAGTGGAGATGCAGCGAGAGGGGTCGGAGATGCAGCGGGACGTGGTGGAGATGCAGCGAGAGGGGTCGGAGATGCACCAGGACGCGGTAAAGACGTGTTGGAGATGCACCAAGAGCGGTTGGAGATGTACCAGGATGTGGTAGGGATGCACCAAGAAGGTTCGGAACTTCTAGTGGGACAAAAACCATTGGCATTACTGGTTGATGGACCAGGGCGCCGGGCGGCGAGAGGAAAACCATCGGAATCCCGGGTTGATGGACCAGGGCGCCGGGCAGCGAGAGGAAAACCATCGGAATCCCGGGTTGATGGACCAGGGCGCCGGGCGGCGAGAGGAAAACCATCGGAATCCCGGGTTGATGGACCAGGGCGCCGGGCAGCGAGAGGAAAACCATCGGAATCCCGGGTTGATGGACCAGGGCGCCGGGCGGCGAGAGGAAAACCATCGGAATCCCGGGTTGATGGACCAGGGCGCCGGGCGGCGAGAGGAAAACCATCGGAATCCCGGGTTGATGGACCAGGGCGCCGGGCGGCGACAGGAAAACCATCGGAATCCCGGGTTGATGGACCAGGGCGCCGGGCAGCGAGAGGAAAACCATCGGAATCCCGGGTTGATGGACCAGGGCGCCGGGCGGCGAGAGGAAAACCATCGGAATCCCGGGTTGATGGACCAGGGCGCCGGGCGGCGAGAGGAAAACCATCGGAATCCCGGGTTGATGGACCAGGGCGCCGGGCGGCGAGAGGAAAACCATCGGAATCCCGGGTTGATGGACCAGGGCGCCGGGCGGCGAGAGGAAAACCATCGGAATCCCGGGTTGATGGACCAGGGCGCCGGGCGGCGAGAGGAAAACCATCGGAATCCCGGGTTGATGGACCAGGGCGCCGGGCAGCGAGAGGAAAACCATCGGAATCCCGGGTTGATGGACCAGGGCGCCGGGCGGCGAGAGGAAAACCATCGGAATCCCGGGTTGATGGACCAGGGCGCCGGGCGGCGACAGGAAAACCATCGGAATCCCGGGTTGATGGACCAGGGCGCCGGGCGGCGAGAGGAAAACCATCGGAATCCCGGGTTGATGGACCAGGGCGCCGGGCGGCGAGAGGAAAACCATCGGAATCCCGGGTTGATGGACCAGGGCGCCGGGCGGCGAGAGGAAAACCATCGGAATCCCGGGTTGATGGACCAGGGCGCCGGGCGGCGAGAGGAAAACCATCGGAATCCCGGGTTGATGGACCAGGGCGCCGGGCGGCGAGAGGAAAACCATCGGAATCCCGGGTTGATGGACCAGGGCGCCGGGCGGCGAGAGGAAAACCATCGGAATCCCGGGTTGATGGACCAGGGCGCCGGGCAGCGAGAGGAAAACCATCGGAATCCCGGGTTGATGGACCAGGGCGCCGGGCGGCGAGAGGAAAACCATCGGAATCCCGGGTTGATGGACCAGGGCGCCGGGCGGCGACAGGAAAACCATCAGAATTATGGATAGATGGACTAGGGAGTAGTGGACTCAGCCCTCCCTTTGTACCATGTAATAGTAAGATAAAAGTAAAATGTAGGCAACTAATAGAAACTTCCTGTACAGCCTTCTGGTTGGGCTTAGTTGCTTGTTGTATTAGAGGGGGCTTAGAAATAGGGTGTGGAGAGTGTAGCGGGCACGGGGGTGGCCTCGTACGAGAATCGGCACATTCTCGGCCGAGAATGCACATCGTACGAGAATGCACATCGTACGAGAATCGGCACATTCTCGTACGAGAATGTAGACGCTGGAGGGGGGTATATAAGTCGGGACTGACTCTGTACTCATCAGATAGAGATTGGACTTCATGAATAAAGGATCACTTGGTAACCCTTTAAGGACGACGGTCGTGTTATCTATGATATGCTTCTGATATCCTTACAATATATATATATATATATATATATATATATATATATATATATATATAATCAATGCTCAAACCAAATATGGAAGTGAGTGGGCATCACATATTGGAACTACAGTTTTCCACAAAATGTGAATCTTTATATTGAAAATGACAGTGTTCTGTCCTAATGACTTAAAATTTGCTAAGAATGTACAAGAATGGGCTACGGACTCTTCATCAAACGTAGTCATAATTTTGGGACATACCGGAAATCCCCGCGTATTACCCGCATCTCGCGTATAACCCGCACCCTAACTCAGGAGAATCCTATAACCCATTTTAGGATCTGAAAATCTCAATTTGAGTACTGTTCTATGATAATAAAAACCCTCGTATAACCCGCACGCTATGCATGTAGGCCTATAGGCAATTTACCGTATATCCATTCTGTAATATATAAAAATATCAGAGTGGGTTGACTTTGTATTTCTGTGATGAATTAGAAAATGAAGTAGGAAATGAATATCCAAGTGTCTACATAAGTTTTTCTAATACTGTTTTAGTCGAATTTGGAGCGCTGTGTTAGAGTGGAGCTTTAATGCACATCCAATGCTGATCAAACACTTAAAATATAATCCATGGGGATGTGCTCTATTTGGTTAACTATATTGGTGTAACTGTTCGCGATGGACGCTGTACATGGGCGCCACCTAGAGTTAAGTGGTGGAACTAGGCATACATCTGTCTTTCACCCTTTGATAATGATGCATTGTAGCATTGGCACTATTTTCATTATTTTCTGATGATCAGACCACGTATAACCACGGTGGTGTAAATGTGGAGGGTCATATTCATAGTTTTATAAGCCTAAAACTGAGGGAAAGTCGACATTTTTTATGAACGTAGTTCAAGATTTAAAAATAGAGGAAGAATTGGCTTAAAGGAACTGCCATGTCACTATTCCGCCTTAGCTATAGATGTCCAGTGCACTGCACCATTTGCAATTGTACCCTTCTGTATTCCCTCTGCTCTCCAGCTACCAGCTCAGCCAGAGCCTGTGTCCCAGATTGGTCAAGTAGGTTGTAAGTATTGTGAATGGGTTGTACCTGGCATGGTGGATTCATGATGCAGAGGACCTAAGCTCAAATCCCTCTAAAGTCAACTCTTGGTGACCATACCATAAATAACCAATACCCTTTCTTATTTATACATATAGTTCCTTTGACAAAATAGAAATACAAATTTTGTCCAAACAATATTTATATTTCTTTGATATGATTTCAAGGTTGTTACTCACTTCTACCTATCAAAGCAAAATATATTATATATAATAAGAATATAAATGCATGGTATGGTCACCAAGAATATGACTTGACAGGGATTTGACCTTAGGACCTCTGCATCACCTCACAATACTCACACCCTGTTTGTACCCTAATCTCGGACATGAGATTTGGCTGAGCTGGTTGCTGGTGAATAGGGGGATACAATTGGTACCAGAGGAACACATGGTGGCGCCACCATTCTCTCGCTAGTGCCTAATAGTAGGTAGTTCGGCGACCAGGTACTTTACTCGCTCCCTATCTGCCTCAGTGTTAAAGAGTCTACTTTTATATTGTATTATTTTACCTGTAATATTAGGCTGATCAGCATGCAGCCTAGCTTTTTAGAAAGATATATTATTCCTCTTTCAAAACAGATAAGATATATAATTTGATCTGGATATGTTTAATAAAAATCATACACTTTCTAGGTTAGTACATAGGGAAAATGTAAGAGATGTGTGCTGGTGAGCATGGCTCAGAGGGTAAACAGGCTGTGCGATTCTATGTAAAAAGGGGGTCTAATGTAAAGATTTTCACACCATTTTTCGGGGGTTGATACCCAAGACAATGGGCTTTCCATATATTTAGCCATTATGATATTATATTTAATATTTCAGTCACACTTGAAGCACCAATTACCATAAGTTCCAACAGTCACAGTGACTGAAATACTCACTAGAAGACTCTAGAAAAATGGGAATGAACCATTCATACATTGATATTATGATATAAAATCACATATCCCCTGTATATAGCAGAGGTTAGAGTTTCCCCTGCTACTACGTCACATGGTCCTGGGTGGGGGGCAAACAACGGCCTCCACGTGGTTAGGTAGTTGTACCATGATAGGATCATTACAGCAACCTTTATTATATGTACTTACCTGAGTCGTAGTATTGTCTGCAGGTTTTGCTATTGTTATACATATGATATATAAGAGAGAACTGAAATATATATATTTTATAACAATTTACAATGTATTTGTGTGACCTCTATTGTGTGAGATATGGTTCATATACCCTGTAAAGTTTCACCCACGTGGCTTTTGTTTGCCCCCACTGTTCTATTATTAGGTGCAATCTACAACTCTAACCTCTGCTATATAACCGCATTTTGACGCAAGCCATCTAAAAATAGGATACATAGGCACAAAGAGACCGCGACCGCCTCTGTAGTGGTCACCCAGGCCCGTGGCTGCAGGTCCCGGTGAGTGAGGGTCAGGCTGCCTCCCTGTGTGCCCTGTACCCCTGCTGCTACTGGGTAAATGACAGACACGTACAGGGTTAGACCAAAACCATCAGAATTACCTTATAATCTTCCCAATAGTAGCTGAATTACCATTGTTATTGGTGTTTATACATTTCTTTATAATAAGATTTCATCAGAATCAATTATACGTGGATATTCCAAGTATTAGTACTTTTGGCCGAACTACCTACTAATAGATGCAAAGCAAAGCATGTAGTTCACAACTTAGCCTCTATAAGTGACCCTCTCCGCAGGGAGAGGGCCACTGGTAGCTCTTTTATAGAAAGTGGAGTGAAATCATGGGACACCAAGATGCAGTGCACTATGAACTGATCTTTTGATTGGGACACCTAGTATCAGGTCTCCCCATTTTTTTTTTAAGTAGATTTATTGGATCAAATTGGTTTGCACCAAAACTAGCTCGGGCGCATTGCCCTTCTGCCGCCAGTACCCCTGCCTATACATAATTCTTTGACGGTCTTTATGTTGAAAATGGTAGCTATGACTTTCTTTACTCGTACACATGTTAACATATGGTACATTACAGTATTAAGACAAAAAACTATACAATTTCTTGTTTACATAATTTTAAATTCTGATGAGATGAGATGAGATGATGGCATACGTCATGATAACAGGAGAATTAAATTTCATTTATAAAGCAGTGGGGGTAATCCTTATTAATTGCTAACTTAAACTGCCAAAGGGTCTCTTTCATTGTATACATGGGTTTTAGCTGATTCCAACGCATTATGGCTCGGTACATACAACTTCTTATAACAATAGGCTTAAGTGACCGCGGAACAATAAGTCTTTTTCCCTGGTGATACCTTGTTGGCAAAGGCCTAATATCAACATATTTATCTAACTGAGCTAGAGTGTAAGCATAATACAATAGATGTATGTCCCTCCTATGGATAAGCCGGGTACATCCACTTCTGTTATGTAATTCAACAGTCGTCATTACAGGATTTTTCTCTAATTTAACTTTATATACAGTGCGCAAACCTTTGTTCTGAAGTCCCTGTAGTTCCTCACTCTCCCCTTTATTTTCCCTATCCCAAATAAAATCTGCATAATCTAAAGTCGGAAGGACCATCGAGGTATAGATTGTAAGCGCTGTGTCATTATCAGTATGATACCTAACCTTGGTCAACTGGTTTAGCTTGTGCCTTGCGTTGGCAATCACATTCTTCCTATGTGCTATAAACTTAAGAGCTGGATCTAGCGTAACACCTAGATACTGGAAGGAGTCAACTTTCTCTAGCTGCACATCATTTAAAGTAAAAACAGGTTGAAGTCCGTTATTATTATTATAAAACATCCATTTAGTTTTTTTCTCATTAATAGTTAAACTATTCTTCTTGCACCATAAAGACAAATCATGTAAACATTGTTGCATTTGGCCCGGGGTATGTACCGAAATTACCGCATCATCGGCATATAGTGTAATATCAAAGTCACCAATATCAGGAAGAGAATTAATATAAATAGAGAAAAGTATAGGACCATAACGGAACCCTGTGGAACACCATATGATACAGGTTTAACAGTAGAAATGCTATCGTTAGCCATGGTACGTTGGGTTCTCTCACTCAGGTAGCTATCAAACCATCTGCATGTAAAATCACTTAGTCCAAAATCCGATAGTTTTTTAATGAGAATTAAGTGAGAAACTGTATCGAAAGCTTTTTTATAGTCTAGATATAGAGATAGGGTAGATTTATTACTAATTATATTTTCTATGATATTATTAAGGTGTGAGGTGATAGCTGAGACTGTTGAGTGACCCGATCTGTACCCATGTTGGAACCTCGTCAACAGACTATGTCTCTCCATATATTTCTGGAGCCTAGAACAAACAATTTTATTCATATAGTTTACCAGGTAAAGGAAGCAGGCTAATAGGCCTTAAGTCACTAACATCTAATGAGTTAGCTTTTTTAGGAATAGGAATTATCGTGGCAGCCTTCCATGCTCTCGTAAAATAGCATTTACTAAGACATTTATTATACATACACATAATTATGTCTGGAATACTAAAGAAGGCATCTTTCAGTACATATGATTTGATATCCTTAACACTAGATGGTTTATTATTTTTAATAGATTTAATTAGCTTAACCGTTTCAATATATGTGAGCGGGTACAATAAGTCCGTTTTATAGGGCGGTACAGTGGCTGGTTTACGGTAGTTGGTATTAGGGTCTACAGGTGGCAGCACCGCGGCTAGCTTCTCACCTACCTCAGCGAAGAACGTGTTAATATGATTAGAGACTTCATTTGCAGGTATCATTTCTTTGGTGAGGCTATTTCTTAACTTAATAAAAGTCGATTTGGTTTTAACCGGTAGTAGTTTCCTGATGCCTTCCCAGAATTTTTCAGGGTCATTTTTCCTATGTGCCAGAAGGGTATCAATCTTTTCTTTCCTACTAAAATAAATTAATGATTCAACTCTATTTCTATAAAAGTCAGCAATTCGCCTATCATCTACATTATTTGAAAGTCTCTATGTTGCATTTCTTGTATAATATTTGGGGTAAGCCATTCAGGTGTATATACCGGTAGTACCAATGTATGTATCTAGGACATCATAGTTTTTATATGATCTGGCTTTTACCACCTTTTTCTTTATCTTATTTCTCTCACATTTTATCAAAATAAAAACAGGTGTGTGATCAGCTATGTGATAGTCAATAGTCCCAAATTCACATACATTGTGTATACGATCATTTATATAAATGTGGTCTAACAGTGTGCCTGAAGCAGGCCTCGTTATCTCATCAATTAATTGACAAAGGTCGTTATCAGTACAAAAACTTTCAACATTGGAGTCATCAATAGCTTTTCGTGGCAAAAGATCAATATTAAAATCCCCCATGAATATCATTTTCCTATTTTTTGTAACTGTTGCTTTAATTTCAGTCAGTTTTTTATATAAAGATTCCATACTAACTTTATCTTGTTTTGGCGGACGGTAACATACAAATATTTTGTATTTTATTTTTCCTATTAAAATGTCAACACATAAAATCTCATAATCAGCTGTTATACAACTCACTTTATCGTCAATTTCAGCTGTATAGGTATCACGCATGTAAATCATTAAACCTCCAGCGGTCTTATCAACTATGGGAAAGCGGTCTAATCTAAAGAATTGATAGCCTGGTAAGGACATCATGGTATCTGTTATTGTAGGATTTAACCACGATTCAGCCACTCCAGTAATGTCTGCATGAGAAATAAATTTCTTAATATTAACCCGCTTGGGATATGCTGACCTGGCGTTTATACAAGTAAACAGGAGACCTTTGGCCTTACATATATTATGGAGGAAAACCATTTTGAGATTCACGAGTGCCTTGGTGTATGTTGGTGAGGTGAGATGAGGTTGAAGTATGAAAACGACTTGATCTTACGTACAAAGATGGCATTATGGCTATGGCACCCAGAGAAAAGCAATGCGCCCCGGTTAGCCTATATTGGCACGCATTAAGAATTTATAGTGTAAGTATACAGCATTATAAAAAGGAGAAAAATATTATCGTCTTTATGCTAATACAGACTGAGATGTTCAGTGAACAGAAAGTAAAAAATAATATTATAATAGAGAAACTTTGGTCATAGTAGACCATATATAGGAGTAGTAACCCATATATACACATGTTTACATTTTTCAATGCCATGTTGGTCATCAGCTGTTGTTACATCATCACTGTGTCACTGGGTCAGTTATTTGTACTCAGGCCGTCCCGCTGTGTTGTGATTATACCTAACCACATGCAATCAGACATGGTTATACTATACTTAGTGGGAGTAGAGACCTGTTCCCCCGACTGTTTCAAAAAAAAACGGTAGGCTATACATAGGTACATATACAAATGTAAACTGGACTATCTAATCTATACACATCGACCTAGCATATAGGAAATGATATATGTTTACATTTTCTCATAGTTTTGTATTATTATTTAGGCGGAGTCTTTTTGCCGGAAAGGAAACCTTTGATACAGTCCTGAAGTTGGTGGCTGCTCTCTTTAACACGCTTGTGTGGATCAAGCTTGCTTGCCTTGATCACAACTTTGCTGCTCGAGCTGGGGGCTTCCACCCTGGAGGATGATCTTGTAGCGCTGCTCTGAGTCAATGTCGTGTTGTCAATCTGGGTCTTGGGAGGGGTGATTAGGTGTGGTGATAGAGTCTGTGAGCTTAAATTGAAAGGGATACCCCCACCCTTTCTATAGCCCGCAGCCGCTTGCACATAAGCCGCAGTAGCTGTCTTCGCCATCATACTCATTAATTCCTCATCTAGTCTCGCGTCTTGTGGAGGTGAGGATGCTGGTGATTGAGGGGGTGGTGGCGCCTGCTTCTTAGTGGTCACTGGAGCTGTGGGTATCATCTCAGGCCGGCCTGTGTTGTAGGGGGCGTGTCTGCTCGCTGTACAATTGTGGGCGTGGTCGCTGCCGCCTGCGCTGGAGGATCTGGTCTTAGGATCTCTCTGAGGTCATCTCCCTGTACAAATTTAGCAATATTCAGTTCTTTGAGGATGTTTTCATCGTGGTTTCTCCACTCTGGGCAGTTGATGGATTTAGCGATGGTCATGGCTCTCATGGCTGTGTAGGAGTCCATTATTTCATCAGCTTTTTCTTTATTCTTGGCGAAGAGAGCCTTCTTGTGCGACAGGCCTTGCTCCACTGAGCTGTAGGTGTTCCACTCATAGTCTATCTTACACGGGAAGAAGTTGCTGAGGGGTGCTAGGCTCAAGTTGTATGCCACATAGTGGTCGGTTACTATGGTTCTGGCATTGGCGAGTTGAAGTTTTTCTGGCAGGTCGGCTATGTTGCTATGTGGGTAATACCTCCCCTGGAACAGGATCCCTCTACCTCTGGGCTTAGCGTCCAGTCCTGCTTCCACTGCCATTTTGACAACCGTCAAAATCTCAGCCTTTTGTCTTCTGACCACCTGATTAGCATCTTCACTGATGTATACGTTGTTGTGCTCTGTGCCATTCAAAGTCTTTTTATTTGTCATAATCCTGTCCCTTGTCGAGGCCTTAAGGAGCACTACCATGATTGCACGTCTGGTGGAGGTGGGAGGGCCCTGCCTGTAACGTAGTCTATCTCATACATATCCAGGTCTGGCTCTATCTTCTTCAAGAGACTATATGCCACCTCTTCAGTGTTTTCTCGCTGGTTAAAAGGCAGACCCTCAATTATCAGTTTTTTCCTCCTTGACGCTTGATCTTGTATGGCTAATGTCACACCCAGTTCCTTAATGTCAAGGGTATTGACTCGTACCTGACGAGCTGTCTGAACCAATTGAGCTTTTAGAGATTTGACCTCACCTTCCAATGCAGTCTTTTCTCTCTTGATATCCTCGAATTCCTCCTGTGTGTGCTCAACTGATTTGATAATGGCCTCTTGTTCGTGTTGTAGGTAACCTAGAGCCTGTCCCACCTTGGCGCTGTTGACTTCACCACTCGTGCTTGACCGCAGTACTTTAGGCTCCACCGACAGCTCTGACACCAGTGCCTGCATAGCGTCTCGGTCCATTGACTCTGCCATTGTCGTATGGTTCCTACTGGCGTTGTTACTTGACCAATTCTGCTCATATGTCAAGAAATATAGAGCTGGTCGTTTTCACTAATACTCCTATGTGGTCACAGTATGTTCATGCAGCTATCATATCAAGCTGTAAGACTCACTGTGCTTTTAATCCACCGTGGAGGAGCATATGCCGGGGACGCGACGCGCACACGTTAGCCTTGTCTGGAAGCCATGGCCATTTTGGGACACTAAGATTTAGAGGTGGCCACATTCATATCAATTAGATTTTGCTGTTTTTGTAATAATTGTTACCTATTTTCAACTCCCAAAATATACTACAGAATGGGAGTTAGGGTTTGAGACACAGGAGAGTAGGAAATGTTGCTTTAATTTACTCCAAACCATTCTTCAGGTGTTTCTTTTCTCATAATATTGATGTGCAATACACAGGAAATAGATATTCCTTCTATTATCAAACAAGAGGTAACTTTGACAGGTAGTGAAGTAGGCATGCAAGCAGTTTTACTGATTTCACTCCACTTTCTACCATTGAGCGACCTCAGTCCCGGTACTGGTGTACTGGGGCTGATACTCAGTCAATTCACAACTGTGCCACTAAACTGTGCCGCTGGAATCTCAGATTGATTTGTACTTTACAAATTCTACACCAGAGGGCAAAAGTAAGTGACCCAGGTGAGCTTAACCCCAATCAAGACTGCAGCCAGTCTTCAATGCACTGACAGCCTTCATACATGTTTCTTATTTAAACGCATTTACCCAAACCCATTACACTTTCACTGAATCTCAGCGTTTAAGCATCTTACTCCTGTCAACAGGTGGAGGGATATGGTCCCTGGTGATGGGCTGCAAAAGTGACACATTAGTGGGCAAGGCCAGTTTGGCCGGCCCACTGGAATATTCTAGACAGCACTATCTACTCATTATTGTTGACATTATCTATAGATTATCATCAATGTTAAGGTGGCTCGATCCCTTTGTAGTTCAGCAACACACCTGCAAGGGGCATTTGTCTTACACTATTACATATTAGTGAGTTAGTTGGTAAAGACCTGGGAAATGGTCTGACCGGGACCAGAAACTTCAACCTTGGTGTTGTGAGACAGGCAACAAACCACTGCGTAAATACACTTGAAACCTATACATGAGGTGCCTCAGTATGTTTCCATTTCTTTTTAACTTTTTTTTCCAATCACCCAAAACATTTAGAAAATACTCGGTACCATAATATTATGTTCAAAATACATTTTTTAGATGGAGAACATAAAGGCCTATACTCTTAGAGAAGTGTATGGACATTTAGCTATTTACATTACTATATAATATGTAGATACTTGGCAAAGCACTTTATAATCCTATCAACTGTGCCATCTACTTAAAGCTTGAATATCTCAGAAAATTGTTTTTCTTAGTTTCTTTGGAAAGTATATGCTGTTCTGGTGTTAAAGCTACTCTTAGAGATCGACCCACCTTAAATAATATTACAGGTACTGCATTTAATTTAAGGAGAGTCTGCACATGGGTGAGCGCCTGTACAAGCAGTAGGAGATTAGTGCCATTGGGCTAGCCAAACTGACCAATGTTTCACTGTTGTAGCTCATCCATCACTGGTGGCTATATCCCTGCACTTGCTTTTACATTTATAGGTCTTGCCATCAACGTATTACAAATGAAATGTGTTTGGGTGTAAGTGCTTCAATCACAATACATACTTTTTACAGTGTATGGGTGAAGGGTGCAGTGAAAAGGTGGTCATGCTGTCCATGCCAGGTTATTTTAGTAGGGGGACCATGAATCAGGCTTGGCTTGGAATTACATGGTCAATAAAATCGTGATAACACTATAGTAACCTCTTATATTTGATGATTATATATTGGCATTTAGGTAAAAAGATGCATGTGGGTTATTCAAGGGTAGTGTACAATTTTATCAATAGTACTCTATATGGAAGATTACATATAGAGTTCTGCAACATCACACTGTGGGCAAACAGGAATAAGGTTATGGCGATCACCGAGTAGACAGACGTCCCAGCAGCGCGCTCTGTGAATATATCTACGTGAGAAGGTTTATATGCAGTATTAGGCTTCCATAGAGAGACCAATGCAGCACTAACCTATAGGGATCACCTACAAAAGATTTTTAGGTTCTTCTGAGGTTATTTTAACCCTTTTTCTACGGATTTTAACCAACCTCACCCTATATCGCCACCTGGGATACCTGCCGGCGGCCTGCTGGCTCACCTGTATACCTGTCAAGCCAATATGGACGCACCGATCTCGAGGGACGATGCCCTAAAGGCTATACAAGAGGCTTCCAAGAGGGTCACTCGACAAAGCACTGGCGAAGGAGGACAAAAGCTATGCCTAGCAGTGGACTACTTAATGCAGGAGAGAGACCAGCTCCAATCTTCATTGGAATTTGCCCAAGGTGAGGTCGATAAATTAAAAGGGCAAAATGTCAAATTGACAGCGAGTAATCCTGACATGTCACACCAGCTACTTGATGCACAAAGGCAGATACGAGTAAATACTGGAGATATTAAGGAGAACAATACCCTCATTAATTTGAACGATCATGCCCTACGCAGAAGGAATCTCATAATTGAAGGGTCAGAATACAAGGCGAACGAGTGCACCCGTGACGTGGCTCACAACCTACTGACCACCATTGACCCTGACTTCGTTAATAGTGACATCGATTATGCATACCGTCAAGGCTCACCTGCTGCCAAGGTCAGGACACTTGTAGTAGTTCTTACCAAAGGTAGCTCCAGAGATAGGATACTGGCTGTAAAAGGCACCCTCAAAACAACACCCCCCTACCAGAATGTCTATATATCGGAGGATAGCAACTCGACGGTAAGAAAGCAGAAGGCTGACATTAGTGCTGTAGCGCGTTTTGCTCACGAATCTGGATCTGTGGTAAAGCCGAGGGGCAGAGGCCTCATCTACGGGGGTAGATTCTACCCCCACCACCTACTGGGAGATCTACCGCCTGAAATACGCTTAGCCAACACCCGCACACTAATAACTGATGACTTTATTGCCTACCACAGTGAACTCGCCCCATTTAGCAACTTTTATAGTTGTGCGGTTGTCTCAAATGGACACACCTTCTCCAGTGTTGAGCAAGCTTTCTCATATAGGAAGGCAATATTCAGTGAAAAACATGAGAAGGCAGACAGGATTAAGGACACGTACACAGCACTGGCGGCCATGAACATCGCAAAAACGATTGATAATCCTGCATGGAAGCAAGTGGATGAACAGAACCTTGTGGAGCTTAACGTGATCAAATTTGAAACTGATCAAGAGCTGCTTGAGATGATCCTGGAGAGCGAGTCACGTGACTTAAGAGAAGCTACATCATGCCCACACTGGGGTGTAGGATGTGGGTTAAGGGCCAAAGCCCTCCTTAATGGCTCCTTCAAGGGTAAAAACAGGGGAGGAAAAGTCCTTATGGAGGCTAGACATATTCTCAGAGAAAAATACCGTCCTGCACCACCCCCCCCTGTACCAGTCACCAGTGAAACGCCGACAACTCCACATACTACTACCCCTGCTCAGCCTCCTGCGCCCACTGCCGACAGCCAGCCAGATGACAGTGCATCAACCATCCCAGAGACCACCCCGAGGAGGAGTACTCCAACCTGTATGGCGCAGCCTACTAGCACCATTCAGCAACCTGCCCACACAGTACTTGCCTCACCCATCACCACCACAGTTACAGCTGCAGCTACGGCAGTTACCGTAACTTCAACAAAAACTGTTCAATCATTGATGTCTACCAGAGTTGCTCCCCCTCCCCCGCGATATACACCCGCTGAACGTCTGGGGACTCCAATCACCATGCAGAGCCTGCAAGATAAACATGGCAACGCATCTCTCTCCCACCACATCTCACCAAGCACCTCCAGTCGCCCACCCCCTGTTCAGCAGCAGAGGAAAGAGAAAAAGGAAGCTGATCAGCTCAAAGGCAAGAGAGGACAGGAGTCACTTAAACTACACCAACGAATGATGAACGTCTTCAGTGCAAAGAAAAAGTCACACTCAGCCCCGGAGGTTCCCACCACCCAGGCCGACGAGACCTTTAATGGTTAATTTTATAATTAAATTTTAATTTGGGATTTGGACAGTACAGTATTATTGTGTATTAGTCTGCATACCTTAATACTGAACATATGGGCACTGCTATATTATGTGCTTTGTGCAATTACTCGTCTAACCGTCCCACTAAGGCATGTAGTAGTTATGTAATACCCACCTGACTGAACTCACGAACAGACTTACGTAAGCATGTCCAATAGAGTTGGGCAATCAGACACCATACATGCCACACAGCTGTTCTAGGCAGCCGTCCCGATATGGGTCAGTAGGTGATCTAGACTATACTTCAGATCATACGGTACTAATTTCTTGTGTTATTTCAAAGAGACTAATGGATCTACTACTGAGAAATAGACTTTCTCGCCCACCATTGGGTTATATGCTTTACAGTATATCATGATCTGTATATACGCTAATTACTGTTATTATATCCATGTAAAAGTGTTGAGAAAATATACAGAGCGCGTTGCATTCCTTTAGCACATACCTAAGCATGTACATTGAGCTTAATATATATAATCACTCTCATATGTGTTTTCAAACATACATCCCCCATTTCACCCACATCAGGAATTTTAAAGATATTATTAAATGATTATGTTACACGATATAAGTGACAAAAAAGGTCTTCTTTTTACCTGCATGAACGCTAGGTCTGTGTTTGGAAAGAGAGTTAATGCCTTTAAAATTATTTCCAGCGCTGACATTACCGGTATTGTTGAAACTTGGTTAAATCCGACTCATAAAGACGCTGATATGCATGTACCTGGCTATCAATTTATTAGGCTTGATCGTTACCCAAATAGAGAGAAAAAGCTGGAGGAGTGATGATGTATTTGCGTGACCACTTCATAGCTTCTGTTGATCTCAATGGCTCTTTTATTGATAAAGAATATGAAATATTATGTGTAGACGTTGAAATTGGTGTAATTGAATACAAGATTTATGTGTGCTATAGGAATCCTGATACCGGTAATGACAAGAGTGCAATATACAAAAAGCTAGCTAAGCTTAAATCTGTTGTCACTAAAAATAGAAAGATTGTCATGATGGGCGATTTCAATGTTAATTATGCCAGAAAGATGTTGAAGAATCTACTGTTGACTCGTTTTGTACTAATAATGAAATGTTTCAACTAATAGACAGTGTGACCAGACCTGCATCTGGGACCCTTTTGGACCATATGTACGTTAATATTCACAATGTTGCTGAGTCAGGGACTTTTAATTTTAGAATATCTGACCATGTTCCAATATACATGTTAGTTAAGTGCCAACGTACTAAAATTAAGAAAAAGACTGTCATGGCTAGGTCTTATAGAAACTATGACTTTCTTACTTATAAGAATAAATTAAATGTACTTGACTGGACGCATGTAGTTAATTTACAAGACCCCAATTGTATGTGGGATAAAATTATAGCTGTTTTTAAAAATATACTTGATGAAATGTGCCCGATTAGAAAACTAACCCTCCCTGAGTACACTCCGGACTGGCTGACCCCTCCTATTGTGGAAGCTATGCGCCAAAGGGATGAGTTATATAGAAAGGCTAGACGCTCCATGTGCATTGATGATTGGAGGATAGCCAATTTTCACTCTTGTAGGGTTGAAACAATGATTTTTAATAGTAGGAAAACTGAAATTAATAGGCTTTTAATACATCGTAAGGATGATCCTGCCAAATTTTGGGAAGCTATTAGGAAACTTTTACCTAATAAAACATCGGCCACTGTAATTAAATTAAGAAATAACACGACAAAATTACTTGTTCCTCCAGACGAATGCGCTGAGTATATTAATTCATTCTTTTCCTCTGTGGGCGCCAAGCTAGCGCAAGCACTCCCACTGCCGCCTGGTGGTAATATTCCTAACCAAGGCAACCCATACGGTACGCCGGAGGTTAACCACGACCTATTGTACCCGCTCTCCTACCTTGGACTTATGAAACATATCAAATGTATTAACATAAACAAAGCTTCCTCTATATTACATTTTAAATCTCGTGTACTGAAGGATGCCTTTTTAAGTGTTCCTGATGTAATACTCTGCTTGTATAATAGATGCCTTACTACACAGACTTTTCCGACCAAATGGAAATCTGCTACCGTTGTACCGCTCCATAAGAAAGCAAATTCTCTAGACGTAAATGATTTAAGACCTATAAGTTTATTGCCTGTCCCAGGTAAAATTTTAGAAAAAATTGTATGTACTAGATTGCAGGATTACATGACGAACAATGACCTCATGAGCCCATGTCAACATGGTTACCGCAAGGGTCACTCGACTCAGTCTGCTATTGGGGAACACCTTGAGACTATAATAAATAATGTAATTATTAACAAGCCTACCTTTAGCCTATATCTCGATTACAAGAAGGCTTTTGATACAGTATCACACCCTATCTTATTAGAAAAATTAACACTTTTAGGTCTTAGTCAAAATTCGATAAATTGGTTCAATAGCCATTTACAACAAAGAAAACAGAATACTATCGCTAATAACACACTTTCTACCTATAAATCAGTCACATATGGTGTTCCTCAGGGTTCCGTCATGGGTCCTGTTCTTTTCTCAATTTACATAAATGTGTACAGGCAAGGGAAAAGGGTACTCCGAGGAAAAAGCCAACTTTGAAATTGACGTCATAAGCTTTCCAATGATATATTACACCAGAAGATATTATTTCTAGTCTTTGAGAAATGGCTTCATGAATATGTGTGGGCATTACCCCTTCAAAAATCCGAATAAGCTCTATGTCTCATATTTTCCAAGATATCCCTATTCAATTAGCATTATTTATGATAATTAGAAATTTATGGTACATTTTCATTCTTTAAGTCATAAAATTCGATCTAGTAATCATAATTTTGTTCTGTTTTCACCATGGCAATCCTCACAATAATTCTATTAATTTATGTCTTAATTTCCTCTATTTGGAATAAAAATCATGTTTCCATGGCAACACATATCAACAAGCACACCCATTTAGGCTTAAAAACGTTCCTTTTACCTGCCAAATAAAGAAGCTTTTTGCCAAAAATGGAATGTTTTATGTAATCCTATTGAATTCTCCAGAAAAAAGTACCCAAGAGCAATTTTTAGCCTAATTCTTCCATTTTAGGCCATAGTGGCGCCCCCTGGTGGCTAAAATCGGAATTAATCCCGCGGGGACCATCCTTTCTGCTTGCCTGCTCACAAATTCTCTCCCGAAAATTCATAATTTTGATGTTACACTTTATGCTGACGATGCTGTTATTTCCTGTACTACCCCAGCCCACATGGATGAGTCCCTAGCCCTCCTTGCTCAATGGTGTATTGTCAACAGTCTCACCATTAACGAGAAAAAGACAAAATGGATGCTTTTTAATAATATAGATAAAATTGACCCGGTTTTTAGGCTTAATGGTATAATAATTGAACGTGTATATGACTTCCCATACTTAGGCCTTACTTTAGACCCTGATTTGAAATTCATTGAGCATAGGAAAAAGACTGTTAGAGGTATTAGGACCAAGGTTATTCAGTCTGCCAGGACTAGGATATACACTGACGAGCCCACTGCCTTAACTATCTATAAATCCATGGTGCTACCCACCTTTGACTACGTAGATTACATACGGGACAGGGACAATATGGGAGAGAATAAAGAATTACAGTTGTTACAGAATAAGGCATTACGTCTGGTATATCGAGTCAAGCTTGAGAAGAACCCTGCTCATAATACTGACCAACTCCATGCATTAGCAAACTGCCTGAAATTACATATTAGAAGAGATATGCATCTACTATTTTATGCCTTTAGTCTTAAGAAAAGGAACAAATACATAGATCACAGAGCGCTCCCTACGAGGAGAAACCAAGGTATTAGGCTCACTGTTCCTAGGTCTCTAAAACCTATAGTGTTAAGGAGTTGTATATACAGAGCCATTTCCAGGTGGAATATGTTAAAACCATCTTTTACTGAGATTGAAGACCTCAATCAGTTCAAAATAGCCATTAAAAAAGGCTATGATACCTGCTTTATGTAGATATCTTAGTCTACTGATGTTTCTAGTCATACGATTAACTGTTAACATGTACAAGACTTTCCCGTGAACACCTTTTCCAATTCTCCCCTCATCCCTCATCTCATCTCATCAATCCCTCTGAGTTTCTGTAAATGAGTAACGAGTTAGAAAACTGCTGTTGATCATACTTTTATTCAAGCATCTTTTTGTTCAATCAGTGAAAGCCATACCATTGTATTGTATACTTATCCTGTAATGTTAGCAATGATAGGGGCCCTAGCGGAAGGAATGCAACGTGCACATGCTAGGTTTAATGCATTTACTTATTGTATCTGTATTATTTTCCCGAATAAAACGCTTAAAAAAAAAAAACATGGCTAGGTAACCTCACCAAGATAGCAGGGGCATTACTATTGACTTTCTTTTTAATTGCCCTTGGTTGTAATGAATCTGCAGCTTACACCACACAATTATATCACTACATGTATATGATCATATTTTCCCCATATAAGACATATTTGGCCATTAGTACATGCTGTAATTACCTGAGTCATCGTGCATATACCTAGAGGGTCACAGTTCAGTGGTTTGATTGCCCACCACACCTGCCATATAAATAGAAACAATCAACTATATATGTAACCTACCCTATAGCAGAGGTTACAGTTGTAGATAGCACCTAATAATAGTACAGTGGGGGGCAAACAGACGCCACGTGGTTGATACTTTATAGGGTATATGAACCAAATCTCACCCAGTTTAATTGATACACAAATAGGAATTATCATAAAAATAGACGGATCTGTCTAAATCAAATCGACATTGTCTTATACATGTACCATGTATCATTATAGTGAAGACAGAAAATTATTAGGGGTCAATTAGAATATATCAAAATACAGTAAGGACTAATGGTACTATTATGGTGAAGCTACCCAACCACGCGTTGGCCTGTGTTTGCCCCCCAGTCCAGGGCCTGTGACGTAGCAGAGAGGAAACTCTAACCTCTGCTATAGGTCGAGTTACATATACGTGATTGTTCTATTTATATGTCAGGTGCGGTGGGCAAACAGACCACTGGACTGTGACCACCAGGTAGGGTAACTCTGAATCAGCCAGTTTTATATAATTATAAGTAGCCATACATGTATCATGAGATGCACATGAATACGTACATTTAATATACTATATTGTAGTGTGAAAGCTCTCTATCACTATAACCCAGGGACAATCAAAAATAGCTTTCAATGTAATGTCCCTTGTATGTGGCTATCATGGTGAGGTTACCTAAGCATGTGTTGCCGCCTGCAGTGTTTGCCCACACTGTGACGTAGCAGAACTGTAACTCGACCTATAGCTCTCTAACTGGTGCGGACTTGTTCCCGCAGCTTCAATGTTTACACTGACACCAGCAATCTCGTGAGATCTTGGCTCTGCTCTCGTACTGCAGCTTAATTGTTGCCCGGAAGCTATGGGTTGTGAGTGTCTGGTCCAAACCAGGTAGTCCGCTATCATATACCACTGACACAATCCACCTGCCGGTCCCATCAGAGGGCTCTTTCAGTGTAATATTGAAGGTTAAGGGGGCTCATACTCATAAAACACCTAGAGTATAGATTATTGCTCTTTGATTAGGGTAGAGGAACCCGGACTCGGACAGATATCTTGAGTTGGACGCCACTGCCTTTGCATTACATAGTTAATATACATATGTAACCTTCTATGTCAGCTAGATATGAAAGCCTAGGTGTCCCTCCCTCTAACAAACACTAAACACTAATTATAAAGCACCTCACATTTAGCTTTACAACTTCTTGAACATTTCTCGAAATACAAGTCAACAGAGTAAATTGGATAATCGGTTTTCTTATTCAGTTTGTCCTGACTTTCTCTTTATATGTACACCTTTGCTAAAGATATTGATAAGAAGATAAATATTTTTCGTGATAGTTCAAAACAATAGATATAAAAAATTTGCCCATAATACTGTGTCACAGTTGGTTTCCCATCAGCATCAAATTGCACCTTGAAGACCACCTCCGGAGGTTTTGAATAATATGAGAAAACCAGAATATACCACTGCAGACATACTGTTTTGAATAATCCTTTAGTATATGTGACATAAATATGTGAATAAAGTGGTGTTTTTAGCAAAAATAGTAAATCCCTCCAAATACTGAATTGGTCAATGTGTGCTTTCCTCACTTTGCACAAGGGGGCACTGCTGTACATGGTCTGCTGTGAGAGGCTGTTGCTAAGTACATGTGTGAGAGAGAGTGTGTGTGTGTGGGGGGGGGGGGGGTAGTTGTACTCACATACCCCCCCCCCCCTGCTTGCAGGGAAACTAACAACTGTTAACAACCCAATGGATTTCCCATTGTTACACTGTATTGAAGTATGGTGAGTGATCAGGGCCAGTGCTCAGTGATTGGGTGGGGGAGGGAGGGGAGGCCAGTGGGAGGTAAGTGCTTCAGGCAGACTGACCACTGCAGGGGCCCAGGGGGGCCACTCCCACAGTTTTGGCTAGCATGTGTGACCATGATTCCAAGGGAAAGGGTACTTTCTGGGGCCCTTTATAGATAGGGATTAGGAGGGGTTTCTCATCAAATTAGTGCTAGTTTGTTGATTTACCTCTTGTAATAAGAATACCAGGTTTGAAGTGATATTTGCACATGCATGTAGTTTCTATAGGAAATATATGGGGTGGCCTCCCCATTGGGTTGGTTGTCACCCAATATGAGATCACATTGGGTATTTGGGCTGTAGTTCATGTGCTTCTCACTGGGGACAGCACAATCACTGATATTTAGGATATGAGGTCTCATGGATTGGCCCCCAACTAAACCAAGTAATAAATTAATAAATATAGCTCTACAGGAGTTACCTTTATATAGGAAGTCAGTTAACATACCTAGGTACCTGATTACAATGGCCAAAATGCCAATTAAAAACCTCCGGATGTGGTCTTTAAGTCGGTCACTCAGACTCAGACACTATATAGACTTACAATGCATGGGTTTGTCCTCATTCACAATAAGTATTTTGGTACAGGGGTTCAATCAACACTTTATGTGATTTGGGAACGAAATTTTTTAAATACAAAACAAACAATTTCAAAGAACATGATATGATGTATCTTTCACAAAAATATGGCAATTACTGCCTAGCATACCTAGCATACCAATGCAAAATTTTACAGATGTCCGACTCTGAGATCATGTGTGACATGAAGTGTCGGACTTCATGTGCAGTTTAATCTTTTAAAATCAGCATATTAGATTAAGATTTATTCATACTTACAATAAAGGATTTATCACAATTTCGTCAGGATTATAACCTACATATATAATGAGCCCAATGGGGTAACCCATGTTAAAAATAACTGTCCATTGGGGTCTATTTCAACAGGCAAAGGATATGTAAGTGATCACCTCTTCATTGTCCAAGAGCGTCTGAAATGGGTGCCTTTACCCTATTAGGGATTTCCGGGTTTGGCCTTCCTGGATCACTTTTAATTTTCAAAATTCAATATTCAAAAAAGTAGGTCGCGACCATACATATCTCTTTTGACCGTTGGGTTAGGGATGATGTAAGGTACCGAGAACAAAGTTTTGGGGGGTAAATCTAGTTATACTTACTCGCCAACCGTCTGAACATACTATGTGGTGTTGCCACCTGTTCTACAGATCTATATGCTCAGACAAGATAGCACTGCCCCATGGCATATAACGCATGCGACGCGTTTTATAATAGTTGGCTATGTGTTTCATATCGGTGAGAGTTGACCATAATATAATTATTATGATACCTGTATAGTTAGCAGTAACATTATACCTGTATAATTATAGTGGAAAATTAGCGTTGGCGATAATGGAGGGGGGGGGGTTGGTACTATACGTTATTATAGCCCGCATACACACAATCAATGTACATTTAGTAAACTTCAACTATCAACATTGATATTTTGTTTTATTTATCTATCATCTCTTAATTCAATTGTATATGATTATTTTGAATCTTGGAAAAGCATAACAGTTATTTGTCCAATTCATTTAGATAATCAGAATTAAGCACACCGATGCACCGAAAACCAACAATACATCTTTCCTTTTTTATATCATAACTTGGTACATGTATATTGTCGGACCTTTATTGACATATCTAATGCTACATGTTCATGCATTGGATACACACGAGTTGAAGAAATGCTGCAGGCGAAATCACCATAGAAATCGTGCATTTCGAATGAATTTTGCGCGTGATCACTTATGTTTACTTTATTAAAAGTAAAACGAATATTTAAACATTGGTTCTGTATCATGCATAGTCTACTCCCATACCTACAATGTTATTCAAATGTAAGCCTGATGTGTAAGTGATGATGGCGTTTATAACCATGCTTTGTACTCAAGACTTTGGTAATGTTTTCCCACACGTCCTGAAAATCCATCATGGCCAAAGCAGGGATTTCATTCCATTGCCAGATTATGAGACATAAGGAAGAAAGCTAAATATGTAGGTTTATGCAGATCGAGGTACCTAATAGAGCGCAATGCCTTGGGGTTGAAGTTGGGCTCTATACCCGTGGCTCTCGGCCTATATCCTGTTTTTGCATATGGTACACAAATATGGCAATACGTCTTATATCCTGTATCCTATGACGTTATCGCATTGCCTATAGTTGGTGTTTTGACTGGACCAGCTTGGCCATTTTTGGCCAATTCCCTCCGTGCACTTTTTAGTGATTGCCGCTGCTCTTCCATGGACCTCTCAATCTTCTTCTGTACTGTGGGTGCGGCAAAGGTCGAGTCGTGGACGGCAGGGAAGGATACCACCTGGGACGTAATAGCCGTGAGAGTCTCAAGAGAAGACGCCCTACTCGTCTTCAGGTAGTGCCTGGCCACATTGGCAATGACCAGAGATGGCAGCATGTTCTGCTGTTCCCCGGCGACCCCTTCCTCAAAGCTTGCCCCCGGCTTGTTGCAGTTCCGGGTACAGGAGGGATACACCGGAAGGTCCCGGATCAGCTTCATCACGTCGCCCACATTCTTGGAACGCGCTGACATCACTTCCGGTGGGAGTCTTGCTCTGCGCACTGAACCAATTGCCTTTGGATCGCCGATCCAGTACTCTTTCTCTAAGAGATCAGGGTCAATAGGGGGTACCTCATCTTCTAGATTCTCAGGGACATTCTCTTGGTCTTCATGATCCCCTGGCGTTCTCTCTGTGTGGGCTCCTTTTGGGAGCGGCATCTCCTTAAGGATTTCCAGATCAGCCATTGACCTTGCACGCCTTAATGACTTTGGGAAGAGCCTTGCTACCACATCAGCCAGTTTGACCTTCTTTGTTGTTGAATCACGTTTACATGTATCATCCAGTCTCCTTGGTGCGTTCAAGGATCTATTGGGCTGCATACCATAGGAAACATAGTCCATGGTTGTAGCTGTCTTCACATCCTCTTTCCTCAATGTCATCAGTGTCTCAACGACATTGGCAAACTGTTGAGGTTCAGCAGATCCAGTGATAATTAAACTGCCACTTTCCTTTCCCTCCCTGGAACCCAGATTGGGAAGCTGAGTGGGTGGGGAGGATGACTTTGTAATGGTTATAGTTACGCTGTTCTTCTTCTGTTTTTGTTTTAAGGCCGGAAGAGGTTGGATTGTGTCAAACAATTCGGCAGAATTGCCCGTTATATCTGCATTTCCCTTTGACTGCAATCTTGGCAGCTCAGTCATACCTCCGTCGACATTATCTGAATCTTGGAGTATTTCATATTTCTCCTCTTTTCTCTTTTCCTTGCGACTCTTCTTCCTTTTCATAACTTGATCTGACTCACGTTTCAGGTTATATGCTTGTTTCCTTTGTTCATAAGTCTCATTGAATACGCGCCTCTCCCATTGTCTTTTCTCCAACTCAAAGGTCTGAAGGATATGCTGTAGGCGAACATCCTCAGTGTGGTTTTTACCACGAGCCTTTAGGAATGCATCAATATTGTTTGCCATGTTTAGTTCTTTATATGAATAGCTATATTCCAACTAGAATTCTTGTGTATTGCTGCAGCATGTATCTATAAAGGAGACCATTGTGTCGGCCCGAGACTTCAAGTTATAGACTTACGAAATCCTAGAATGTCATGTAGCACTTGTATACCATGTGGAGATTTACAAGAAGCAACTTAAACTGTCTGTGATTTTCCACATTAATCATATTGTTAGCTCTTCATACGATCAATGCCAAATCTATAGCGACTTTGTATCAACAGTCTTGTGTATATGCCAAACTTTAACCACTTCATTCAAGTAGGTTCACTATGGAAAATCCACACGAGCCTTTAATGGTAGAGCCTGGATTCTCGAGGGTGTAATTTTCCTTGACATATTGGCAGTTCTTTGGGGGTATATCCAAGGTAAAAATTGCATGCCTTCTTGTAGATATTCGAGGTGGAATTGGCGACACTTGACGTCACTGGCCTCCAGTTTATACTTATAATTATCCAGCTTTTGGCAACCCGTCGCTCTTTTTTATGACCACAGTAATTCAATGGATTCACCAGTGAACACCAATATTTCTCCTCGGCTAACCTTTGGTAAATGTATCCAGGTGTAACTTTTTTGGGATATCACTAGCAGATATGTATAACTATGCTGTCCAAATGGTGTAGATATTGTTTTGGGGAAGGTAATCCAAAATGTTTCCCCAAATGATGAACATTGTACAATGTCACACCTTCACACCATTCTGCGTATACAGCCTAGTGACCATTGGTCTCGTCAAGCTGGAAATAACCAAAGGCGCTGATTCCCATTAAGGCAAGCAAACAGGTGAGCTAGAACACAACAGGGTGCCTTTAAGCAGGCTGCCTGGACTCCACGCTGGAACTGTAAACCCTGGAGGACCTGAGAGGGTCCCAATCAGAACGCCCCAGGCTGCTTGTGTATAGTGCAGTAACCGGACAGGAAACCCCTCTGTGACCAGCCTTTGTTTGGAAATTGGCAGTGATAATCGCCTTAAGCCTTGATTTCTGCATACGAGGTCGCAGTGTGAAGCCGGATATATCGTGCCATTGGATGTCTCAAGAGAGAAGACATAGGAAGGAGTGCGGTTAGCAGGCGGTGCTGGATGTGCGTACCGTAGACCATGTACTAAACGCACATGACATATCACGATAGTCCCATACCAACAGTTAGAAGTGCATAACGGTAAAACTATTTGGATGATTTTCATGATAATATCATTTTCAAGACATATAATATTTACAGGTTTTTCAAGATATATCTTAATGACATTTCATGTTATGATGTACGTTGATTTTCAAATCTATTTACAATGAATTATGTGGAATAATCAATCATCAATATGAATATTACACAATACATAAGCATAATTGTTATCTTGTCATTATTTGAGACTAAATCTAAAATAGTGTACCATTTCCTGTATATATATATATATATATATATATATATATATATATATATATATATATATATATATATATATATATATATATGAAAAGGTATATATGACAACGTTTAGCAATGGAGTCATCGAGAGGGTGAAGTGCACGTGGGCCTTTTGGGTGCAGTCAAAAACACCTATTGAAACAGTAACAAGGAGGTTGGGTCTTGGAAACAGAGAGATGTTGTTAAACGTTCCCTATTGAGCAGGGTATGTAACACATTTCTAAATTGTCACAGTTATCAACGGGAGCTACACGGTACAAGGCGCCAGACCTGAGCGCAAGTCAATCATTCCACTAATCCCAAATGCTGAATTTTGATTAGACCACTTAGAATCAATATTGACCCTGATATTAAATCCTTCCTTGCTTTCTTGCTCATTTATATTTGAGATGCTTTGCCAGTGTTAAATACTTCCCTCCATAGGTGTATAGATCAAGGTTTTATTTTCATTAGCACTTGACAGATAATTCCAAATGAATATACCTCTCTTTTGGCATTGCATGTATTATGATAGGGCTTGGATGGTGTATGTCTATGTGCTTAGTATAGGCGTGGTATGTTAGATAAGGAAACACAACTTGCACAGACGTTAATCCACAGGCAACTCTTTGGACACACACTGCCATAACTTAATACATTCCACCTAAGGGGGGTACACTTGGAGCACACGTACAGACCGTTCTACCTTTGTATGTATGGTCTATAAGTATTTAGAACCTAGCTCATAAACCATTCTAGCTTTGAAGTGCTTGTTACAGTTCCATGTTAAGACCGTACCGTGGAGTCTAGTACTAATCACACTGGATAAGCTTAATCATTATTCCAAAACCATTTGGCTAGTTTAATGCTTGTATATGTTCTCGATCCCATGAGAAATGGTATACCCATTACATAGTGTGGATATCGATGACAGCTAATCCACTTAGAGAAAATCCAATGAACTCATTGCCCGAAAGCCCAGGTTACCTTAGGACATAATGCTGCTAGATTAGATTATAGGCAACTGTTATCAAACCTATATACTATAGTTGTACCAACCACTTGCACATCAAAATAGTGTTCGCGGATTCAAGAGCCTTGATTGTCTTGTTGAGTTAAACAGCTTGTTTTGTTATAGTTATAGGAGGTCTATTTGCTGAGTGTGCCCTTGAATCATGTCGATGAGGGGTGAATTAATGAAGTATAATCGCGACTCTTGTTTGTACTGTATACTATTACTAGGTCTATTAT
Source organism: Harmothoe impar (assembly GCA_947462335.1). NCBI lineage: Eukaryota > Metazoa > Annelida > Polychaeta > Phyllodocida > Polynoidae > Harmothoe > Harmothoe impar. Next base: position 82,537,709 of record OX381704.1, on the reverse strand, counting down.
AAACCATACTGATCGATTGGAAAGGGAAGAGAAGTCACAGCATAACTCACTGAAAGCTTGACCGTCATGGTTGAAGTGAGGCCAAAAGCCATTTTGGATATAGTTTAGTTTTGACTCACAAGAGGGCTCTTAAGGACTGGGAGCTCAGCTCTTACGGGCACAAGATAGGGTGAATATGTTGTTGCTGGTCAATGCTCATGGTCCCCTGTCCAAACACTGCTGCCCTCTGGTGGAACTGTTATTTTAGTCCATGTATAGAAAATGCTGAGCTTATTCCCTGACGGCCCACCTTTAAATGACCATTCATTTGTATTATTGTACACAATGGGAAGATTTATGTTAAGATTGTGAAGATAATTAGTACAATATTGAAATGGTGCATCTGTGAAATGATTTTCATATATGTTTTTCAAATGGTGATGAATTATTTTCTACCATTGGGACAATATAATCTTTGTTTCTGTATAGCATCTAGTCATCGAAGAGATATTTTCAAATTGGCAACATAATACATTCGACCGTTTATCGCCTGATAAGGCCAAAAAAAGTGTTTAAGGGTACCCGACCCTACCCTAGCAACACAAGGCCAACCCTTTTTATCCAATTTTGAAAAAAAAAATTCAAGTAATTTTTGGGCTATTTCAAAGTCGATTTGATAGTCCATGGGACAACGCTGTTGTCAGCGAGTTGGCGCTGAAGTTTGTGAGCCAATCTTTTACCCTACCTAGCAAAAGAGGCCGACTCTAGAAATCGTTTACCAATTTTGAAAAAATGTTTATATTTCAAATAATCTTTGGGCTATTTCACAGTCGATTTGATAGTCCACGGACCAATGCTGTTGTCGGCGAATGGGGGCAGAAGTTTTCAGGCCAAAGTAAGAAAAAAGAAAGAAAAATCCGACCTACCCTACCTAGATTTTCAATTTTATCATTTCTGATGTTGGAACAACATTGATTATAACTACAGATTGACTAATGTTTGCTATCCGAACTTCACCAGGGGGGTTTTAATGTTGTCTGAAGAGTTTTTGACAGGCAGGCTCCTACTTTACCATCAAATTGGCTTACAAATTTGATTCTCAGTGTGCTTTACGGGTTTAAAGGTCTGAGGGACTTCAGATGAAATACAGTATCTAAAAGTGCCATTTATTACATGAAACAACCAAGCATTTGTCAATAGTAATATGAACACATATGAGCACATTGTAATAGTGTGTCCTGTCATAGATGTGGCCTGGTTTGTATGAAGATCTTTCTTGAGAGTGTAACCCCTTAAAATGGAGTATATACTTGTTGAAATAATGGCAATTTCTTAACCCTTTAACTGCCAGCCTTGAGAAATGTGAACTTGACGTAAACACCGGCATCATGCAGTGGTATTATGCCCATACGTACTGCCAGTGTTGCCCATGGGCATTGGCATCATAATGAGTACCTGTGTGCTGCCCTGTGTTAGCAGCTAACGGGTAAAAAAATGTATATTGGAAATGGAATTCTACATTTTGCCCCAGGGCGGCAGCAGCGCTTAAAGAGTTAATTAATCTATATTTTTGACAATTTCACAATTCAAACTTATAGTAGGTTTGGCAAAATACCCTGATCACTTGATAATATTCAGAAGAACGTGGTTATTTATAGCAGTGTCGCCCTGCTCCTGGTGATACTTAGAGCGTCACTGCCTTGAAATACAGCGAAATGCAGCTAAATGTACCAGAACTAAACGTTAAAATGATTGTCACGTTTCGCAGGTACCTGTGTCGCCGTGTAGTGTGGGCTTATCTGCACGATCATTGTGAAAATACATGTAGAATGTTAATTGTTATCTGCCCCACGAGCGATGAGGAAGAGCATAGGATTACTGGCCCACTACCGCCACCTGGGTGCCAGATTCACCACTACAATTATAAGAATGTGTGATATCGGTACCTGCAGGACAATACATTTGTATTCCGTTTGCAGGATATGCCAAATTGTCACATGTACATGAAACACGAAAAGTCGCATCTCTGAGGTATGCTATGATAATACATACTATACTCCAACGAGATATTGAGTATTTAGGGAGTGGTCATTTTTTAACAACAGGGGCGGGGGGGGGGGGGGGGGTGGTGGATTGGGGCGGGGGGGGGACCAAAAAAAGTTGGACCCCTCTTGGGGGGGGGGGGGGAACCAAGTAAAGTGAAAAAGCCCATGCGTTCCTATAGCTCAAAGGGGTCGGCCGCGCTCAATTTCAACTTGCCAACTCACCAACCCCCCCTGTTGTTAAAAAATGACCACTTCCTTAGTAAATTACGTTCAGCAAATAACAGCAAATAAACACTTTGCTTTGGAGTGGGTGGGTGTGGGCAAGCAGGTGGGTGTGGATGACAGCGCCTGACTGTGGGCATCTGTCATCTTCCATCCCCGTCGTTGGTTCCAACCCAGTAAACTATGTTGCTCAGTCGTAAATCTACGTTGATTTTTGGTCTGAACTACGTAATTTTAGAAGGTTTATACCCAGCATAGCCCTATGCACGTATAAAACCTAGGAAGAGAGGAGCGGTTTCCCAGGCGGGAGTTGCTCGCCGTCCCCTCTAGGAGGCGCCAGCGGCGCCTTGGGAGTAGTTCCCCGCCCCGCCGCATGACATCAGCGCCACCGTGACGTCATGCGGTCATGTCTCCTAGCAACATTCCTTTTGATGACGGTGCACTATAATAACCCACCCTGGAGTAACGGCCGTCAGTTGACCACAGCAGTTCCTCCAGTAGATTTGTATTCCGTTTGCAGGATATGCCAAATTGTCACATGTACATGAAACACGAAAAGTCGCATCTCTGAGGTATGCTATGATAATACATACTGTACTCCAACGAGATATTTAGTATTTAGGGAGTGGTCATTTTTTAACAACAGGGGCGGGGGGGGGGGGGGTGGTGGATTGGGGCGGGGGGGGGGGACCAAAAAAAGTTGGACCCCTCTTGGGGGGGGGGGGAACCAAGTAAAGTGAAAAAGCCCATGCGTTCCTATAGCTCAAAGGGGTCGGCCGCGCTCAATTTCAACTTGCCAACTCACCAACCCCCCCTGTTGTTAAAAAAATGACCACTCCCTTAGTAAATTACGTTCAGCAAATAACAGCAAATAAACACTTTGCTTTGGAGTGGGTGGGTGTGGGCAAGCAGGTGGGTGTGGATGACAGCGCTGACTGTGGGCATCTGTCATCTTCCATCCCCGTCGTTGGTTCCAACCCAGTAAACTATTTTGCTCAGTCGTAAATCTACGTTGATTTTTGGTCTGAACTACGTAATTTTAGAAGGTTTATACCCAGCATAGCCCTATGCACGTATAAAACCTAGGAAGAGAGGAGCGGTTTCCCAGGCGGGAGTTGCTCGCCGTCCCCTCTAGGAGGCGCCAGCGGCGCCCTGGGAGTAGTTCCCCGCCCCGCCGCATGACATCAGCGCCACCGTGACGTCATGCGGTCATGTCTCCTAGCAACATTCCTTTTGATGACGGTGCACTATAATAACCCACCCTGGAGTAACGGCCGTCAGTTGACCACAGCAGTTCCTCCAGTAGGGTCGTCACCCGAGTCTCCAAATATTTTAAATTTGTACGGGTCGTCATCGGAGTTTTTGTTCGTCATGGCTCCCAGAAAGTCACCAAAGAAGGCCGGTAAGAAGGCAGCGAAGGCAGGGGCGTGTCAAGATGTGGAAGAAGGGGGCGTGGTCAGCTCGGGCATAATATTACAAAGGACTCAAGCAGCGCTGGCGGAGTCAGAGGGTCGTCTGGCGAGAGTCGAGGGAGGTTTCGATCGTCTGGCGAGGATGGTGTCTACCGTCCAGGACCACCTCGAGAAGCTGACAGAGGCGAAGGCGTCCGAGGGTCGTCATGCAAGTCCCGAGGGTCGTCTCCCGAGCAGCAGTAGCGCAGGGGCGACGAGCAGAGGCCGGAGACGGGCAAGACAGCCTTCTCCAGCGTATGCCCGTGGGAGGTCGTCATCAGAGGATTCCTCCAGTAGCCAGGGTCGTCCGGCGAGAGCTAGCAGTAAGCATGACTCAGCATTTCGCCAGAAGAATTTTGTAGAGAGGGGTATCAGGGTAGACTCTTTTGAAACCTAAATGTTAGTGTCGGTTAGGACCGTGTTAATTCTTCTAAAACAAGGGGAGGAGGTTGACGGTCTGCTCTCACATATGGAAATGCTTTGTGAGAAGGCCATGACGAGGGTATATAGAGTAGGCTCCTTGGTGTCCTATGATAAGAGTGTCAGGGAGAGAGCAGATGTGGTTGGTTCTGATGCCTTCGGTACAGTATTGACCTCTGACGTTTTCAGGTTCTTCTCCTATGACAGCACTATAGTATCAGCGGCTAAGGCTAGTAACAAGTCTAGGCCCAAAGCTGATGGCTTAAAGGAGAAGAGACCTTGTTTCGCATTTAACAAAGGGAAATGTGATATTGCTGGCTGTAAATATGCTCACAACTGCATTTTTTGCCGCAGCACCAGCCATGGGTCTATGACCTGCTCAACAGGCAAGGCAGATAAGTAGGATGGTTGGGGTAGGCAGGTGGTTAGTGCCTTAAATGTTACCCCTGTTAATACCCACAATTTAGGTCCTGTAAAAAATTCTAAATTAAATCCAGCCGCTCCTGCGTTTGTCCCTGACCCTATGGGGAAGGGTGCTGGTGTTCTAGATTTGGATGCAGGTATTTATGGCACTTATTATGAGGGTAAAGGTACCGGTAGTATGGTTCCTCATTGTGACACTCTAGAAGTTTTTCCCCTGTGTGTTGCAGTTGGTACAGACAGTGATCTGAATCCTGAGTGTACCCCGTTCGTCCCTCGCCGAGCTACAGAGCAGGCGGTGGCGGCGGAGGTGTTAGTAGTAGAGGTGCCAGCAGTTGTCGCTTTGAATCAGGCGCCTCTGGCTATTGAGCCACTGTCCCCGGCCTTACCGGTGGACAGGGTTCTTTTATTTTCCATTGATAGTGTAGGTTCTATGCCTACGGTACATGTGTATGACGATTGCCTTAGTGGCTCTTGCAACTGTATTCATTATATTGGTTCTGAAAAAGCTCAACTTAAGCCTTGCAGGTTTGCCCCATACATCTCTGGCAGCGCCAATGTGTGTGTGGGTAGGAAGGAAGAGGCTAAATCTATTTGGGAGGGGGTCCTCCAGGGCTTTGCTATTGTAGATGAGGGGTGTGATACCTCTTACACGTGTGAAAATTATAAGACCATCCTGGAAGACCCTTTTTATTCTGAAATGTGTGATATCGTTAAGCAAGAGCTGGAGGATGGTTATGTTACTAAAGTAGTCCCTCCACCCAGGTGTGTTCATGCCATGGGGGGTGTAGAAAAATCCAATGGGAAACTTAGGCCAATTACAGATTGCTCTATGCCGGATAGCTTGGCGATAAATAATTTCATGTTGAACACATACGAGCCTTTTTCCTATAATTCTGTGTATACTGTAGCTGACCAGTTGGAACCTAATATGTATATGGCTGTGGTAGATTTGAAATCAGCCTATAGGATGGTGAATGTGTTAGCCTCTCATGCCGAATTCCAAGGTTTCGCTTGGGACATGGGCAGGGGTGTGGAGTATTATAAGAACAACAGGTTAAGTTTTGGTCTTAGGTGCGCCCCTAATATTTTTAACTCCATATCTAACTTTGTGGTTAAGGTAGCTAAGGCTCATGGTGTGGGCATCTTGGTCAGTTATTTGGACGATTTCATTGTTCTAGCTAAGTCGGAGGCTGAGTGTCTTCGCCAGAGAGATCTATTGATAGAATGTATGGAATTTTTGGGTTTTGTCGTTTCTTATGGTAAGGTTACCCTATCTAGCCAAAGGGCTGTGTTCTTGGGTATAACTATTGATTCAGTCGCTATGGAATTGTCCCTCCCCCCTGAGAAGGTAACCAAGCTAAAGGAAGCTCTGGATGACTGTTTAAATATGAAATTTGTCCATAAGAAAAGGCTCCAAAAAATTGGGGGCTTGATGTCTTTCTGTTCTCAGGTGGTTAGGGGGGGCCGTACTTTTAGCCGTAGGCTATATGACTGACTGTGGGCATCTGTCATCTTCCATCCCCGTAGTTGGTTCCAACCCAGTAAACTATGTTGCTCAGACGTAAATCTACGTTGATTTTTGGTCTGAACTACTTAATTTTAGAAGGTTTATATGAATGTTAAAAGGTTTATTTACCACTCTCAAACCTATAGGTCTGATTTACATAGCTCAGACGTAAATCTATGTTCAACTGAGATTTAATCACATTACATATAATTCTACATAGGGGGATTCGGACAAAGACTTGTATTATATTGCAGACAAATGTACATTAACAAACAATATTCACACAAAATAACCACTATATTGTCATTTCATTCTATATAGTATACTCTTTTAGTTCAACTGAATAGCCTCACAGTATAGATCTGTTGAATAATTTGGGCTGCAGAGAGCCTTTGTATTTCTGATGTTACCTCCAAAGTGGTGTCTGCTCAGTAAAGTGCTGCAAAGCACATATTCATGCCCAATACTTTAATTTACTCTCCTTTATATATAAATATTCTACTGAATACAGCTTATTTGCATGATATTGAATTTATATTTAATGAGAATTTACTGCTTGAATGTCGTGGATTTGTTAAAGAGCTGTAGCATTCTCTCCATAATTGATAGTGCTGCCACCTAGTGTGACACTGGGAAGTCATCTACCCACTTGAAGTTGAAAAGTTACGTATTTTAAAGTAGATTTACGTAGATTTATTACATAGATTTACGTCTGAATGAGGTAGATAAACGTAAATCGTCTGTTGAACGTAAATAAACCTTAACGTTTTGACATCTACAAACCTTCCAAAATTGCCAATCTCAAACCTTTTGGTTGGAAAACTACCTAGAGAAACCTCTGAGCTGCGTTGGAACTACGTAGGGTGTTTACTGGGAAGTTGGGCCATAGATGGTGGAGATATAGATGGTAAATCTTTGCTCTGGTCGTGTTGCATCCGCTGTCAGTCAATGATGGTGCTATTAAAAGGGCTCCAGACAGGTAAAATCGACAAGGCGACAAGAGCCTGTTTTGACCCTTATAGACAAGGGACAAGGGAGTGCTGGGGGTTGGTGACAAGGGACAAACGTATTTCTTTAAAGGTAAACAACACAATCTAACTAATTTTAGATCGAACAACAAGTTTCCTTCATGACTCTTAGGGATATTAGCCTGATGCTTATGGAACACAAAGAAAAGAAGAAAAGACTATGTCACAGGGGTTATTAAAAGGGCTCCAGACAGGTAAAATCGACAAGAGCCTGTTTTGACCCTTATAGACAAGGGACAAGGGAGTGCTGGGGGTTGGTGACAAGGGACAAACATATTTCTTTAAAGGTAAACAACACAATCTAACTAATTTTAGATCGAACAACAAGTTTCCTTCATGACTCTTAGGGATATTAGCCTGATGCTTATGGAACACAAAGAAAAGAAGAAAAGACTATGTCACGGGGGTTATTCATCTTTAGAGGGCATGCACATTTGAGTGCATTATGTATAGGCCCTCATGAGGAAATCATGTTTTTCTAAAATTTTCCAGACAGAAAAAAATCTCCCAACAATTTCTCAATGAAAATGCAGGCATGTATTTAAATGATCATTAGGAACATGTTAAAAACAAGAAAATATGGGGTGACGGGCAAAAATGAAATTATCCTAAATTAATCAAAGTAAAAACTAATCCATTTACGGTATGAGCCTATGGGCATGGCAAAAAAGAAATATAGCGATCAAGATATGTAATAGATAAAAGTAGATCATGACATATAAGTATGAGAAATCTGCAAATATCATGGTTGCAGGTAGTTTCGTTTTTTTGCCACCAGGTGCCGTATGCATAGAATGTGTTGAGTACCTTTAAAGGGACAAGGGACAAGACCCATTTCTTAGGATCGACAAGGGACATGTTTGTCAGGTAAATGCTTGCCTGCCTTGGACTACTTACCCCCACTCAATATTAACCACTTTACTCCATACGCCCCAGGTCTGGTTTGCTTATATATACATGTGACTGAATACAGCCAATAGCCTAATACCTAGCATCCATACAGTTTGGGTTGTCTCTTCATAATGTGCTAGAAAAAACCTGTCTTATTCTAACCTTTTAACGTTGCAGCCTATGGATGAGATTATCCTTTAATATTGCTGCCTATGGAAGGCAAGAAGGAGTTGGTGTAAGAACATTTTCTCAAAATTGAAATGATTTTTTCTACAACTTCCACGCATCATATTTGTTTAGTTGCGAAGGTGTTCCCTGACCACTTCCCCCATTTTGCATGTACATTCTGATGGGATGACGGAATGTGCAATATTTGGCCATAATAGGAGATTAGAAATATAGATAAACGGCCATAATGGTTATATGGATAAGGACAGTATCACTAGTGTGGCATCCTGCTTTGCTGGATGTCTTTTAGATTAACTCATAACAATACTCTGAAGTATGTTTGATCGACCTCCGGTGTATTGCATAACAACCTCTATTGCCGGACACTTGTCATAGGACCAATGAGTTACAACAGATGGCGCTGCAGTAGCACTAGTAGCGGGTCGTCCATGGCTTTCCTGCACATACTACAACATCTCCCTTTTTTCAGGAGTAATATGTTAAGACATACTTAGAAGTGTTCTGGAAGTGTTCATGACATAATAGTTATTATGAAGTTACTTTCAAGTTAACATATATATGAATATGTATGTCTCTGGAAATAAGTCACTTACATGTCACTCAATGTTCAATGTTATAGTCAAATGTTCAAATGCACTAGTCAACGTTCTTTTGTCACTTTAGAATATTTCTGACTTATCAATGCATCTGAAAGGGAATAGTTATTAAACTTCTTCTATCAGTCTCTTGGTCGCGACTCTAGGTCTTGACGACTTCCTTGGTCCCGGATAATGCACAAGTGGTGTGGCTCGGTGGCGTTGGTTGTAATTCACTGTCATCTGCTTTCTGTATTACTTCTCCTTCCGTAGAACCAGTGTTGCATCTGGAATGCATCGTCTCAGTTCATTAGGGTGACATGGCACCAGTGATTTTAGTCTACGACCAATGTTCAGCTGGGCCGGGGAGAATCCTGACAGTAGAGGAGTGTTTCGATAAGAAATAAGGGTTAGGTATTCATCGTCGGCCTTATTAAGGATCACTTTGATGGTTTGCACTGCTCTCTCTACTTCTCCATTACTTTGTGTATATCTTAATGATGTGTTCAAATCAGTATTCTGCTGCAAAGTTTTTGAATTCTGCTGATGCGAATTGAGGACCGTTGTTGCTGAATAGTATGGCGGGTATACCTTGATGGTAGAATGCTCTTTTCATCTTCTTTACTGTCTCAGTGGTATCAACATTTTTGCACACCTCCACATCTCTAGAATAGTAATCTATGATGAGGAGGTACATGGACCCCTTATGGTGGAAAAAGTCTGCCGCTACTCTAATCCACAGTCGTTCTGGGAACTCTGTTCCTTTCATCAGCTCGACATGTTCACGTAGGTACTTTTCACAAATGCTACAATTTGTCACTGTCTTTTCGATGTCTTTGAACATTCCTGGCCAGCATACTGATGAGTTGGCATTCTCAAAGGTCTTAGTGATGCTCGTCTGAGGATTGACGTCTTACAATATCTACATGATGGTGTAAGACATCAATCCTCACTTGCTGGGATCACAAGCTGTTTTCCTCGAAGGAGTAGGCCATCATGAACTGTAAGGTTACCCTGTTCATTCCAGAACTTAACCAAGGTTACCCTGTTCATTCCAGAACTTAACCAAAGGTATGTAGACGTCACATCTGTTCTCTGGCCACCCACATTCAATATGGTGTATCACTACCTTCAGGACATTGTCTTTCTTTAGCTGTGACCGTATCTCGTTGTGTCATTGGTCAGATGATGGTAGACAGATGAGTACTGCTTGTACGTATGCGTCAGATTCCTTACACAGTTCTTCTTGCTTATGAATTTCTTCACTTTCCAGCATTTTCGCACCGAGAGGTGCTCTTGACAAGGTATCTGCGGTCATTAGACTTTTGCCTGTCACATGACTGACTGTGAAGAGGAACCGCATTAATATCAGTCGGAATCATTGGATCCTCACTGGCAGTTCGTCGATCAGTTTGGTTGAGAATAGAGGCACAAGCGGTTTGTGGTCAGTTTCCACGTGAACTCGCATATCGATAACTAAGTTACTCCAGTGGTAGAGTACGTGGTTTCTAATGCTTCCTTCTCAATTTGCTTGTATTGGCATTCAGTCTTTGTCATTGACCTGCTGGCGTATGCAACGGCTTTCAGTCTTCCATCTTTTTGACGTTGTCTTAGAACTGCCCCAAGACCGTAGTTACTTGCATCTGCTGACACAAGCATTTCACGTTCGGGGTCATACAAAGCGAGAGCTTCGTCCAAAGCTAGTTCCTGTTTCAGTTTCTCAAACTCTTTCTTTTGTGGAACATCCGAAGTCCATGCAGAATCTTTCTTGAGCAGATCTCTGACTGGTTTGGTGATTTCGGTAAGGTTCGGCAGGAATTTCATCTGTTGATTCACCATGCCGAGGAATCGTCGGACGTCTGGGTCTGGCATCTCAATGATGGCTTTGACCTTTGCTGGATTCTCTGATGCCGTCGGCATCTATCACCTGTCGAAGGTAGCGAAGCTTGGTTGTGGAGAATTCACACTTGTCTTGGTTTAGAGTGATACCGCTCTCTTGGAGGCGGTTCCTCACTTTTGCCAAGCATTCATCGTGCTCTTGTTTGTCCTTTCCAATCACAAGAATGTCATCCATGTGACACAACACTCCCTGTAGTCCAGTTAGTTCTTTGTCCATTCTCTTTTGGAAGTATTCAGGACCAGATGATATACCGTAGGGAAGTCTCCTGAACATGTACCTTATGAACGGTGTGGTGGATGTCGTCAGCTTTGCACTCTCTTCAGTCAACAGTACCTGGTGGAAGCCAAAATTTGCATCTAGCTTGGAGAATACAGGTCCACTTGAAAAATACGCCAGGGTCTCCTCTACCTTTTTCATGACGTAGAGTTCACGTCGGACGCCCTGGTTGAGTCTTGTCAAGTCCACACACAGCTGTAGGTTCCCGTTTGGTTTCGGAACAACTACCATGGATGCATATCAGTCCGTTGCTTTATCTACGGGCTCAATAACTCCTGACATGACTAATGCTGCGATTTCCTGCTCTACCATTTCATCAGAGGCTGTGGCAAACTGTGTGAAGTATAGACGCAGAATGGTTTAGCCTCGTCTTTGAGTCTTATAGGATTTTCACCTTTCAGCTTACCAAGTCCTGTAAAGAGCTTCGGGTAAACTTTGACCACTTCATCCTTAGCGTCCAACTTCAGGATTTCACTGTTCACGGCTTTGACCCTATAGGTGCCGGGGATGTTAGGTATCAGTCCTAGTTTCTCAATTGCGGGTTGTCCGAGGAGAAGCAATTTCACGCCTTGCACTACATAGATGTCTTCGTGGATGGTAGTGTCTCCGCGACTCAACTGCATATGAGCACATCCTAATGTCTGTAGCGGATGCTCGCCTGTAGCATACAGCGTCTTTTATATAGTTTTACCCCTGCCCCAAGGTTAAGTTCAACCACACGGGACACATGTGGTGACATCTATTAAGGGAGTGTTCATTTATTATTTACAGGGGGGGGGTGGTGGGTTTGGGGGGGGCGTAAAAATTTCCGACCCCTTCTGAGGGGGGGGCGTAAAAAATTCTGACCCCTCTTGAGGGGGGGGGCGTAAAAATTTAAGCCCCTTTTTAGCCAAAAGCCCGCGCGTTACTATAGTTCAAAGGGGGGGGCAAAAATTTTCGGCACCTTCGGCGAGGGGGGCGCGAAACGTTACACGCGCTCTCGAAGGGGGGGCGTAAAAAAATGTCGCCCCTCCGCGCGAAATCTCACCCCCCCCCCTGTAATTAATAAATGAACACTCCCTAAGACTTTCCGGTCAAAGCACTTTGGTAAGATTGGGGTAAATACACACTCAAAAGGTTTGTCCGTGCACTCGCGAGAGCTAGGTCGGCCGTGCCTGCATTGGAGGAAATGTTCCAATTTTGGCTGGTAAAAGCAGTATTATTACCAAGCATCTGCCAGTCACATTTCTGGTTCTGTTCTAGTTTAGAATTTGTTTACTATGTGCTTAACCGTTAGTGGTGATAGTGGAGCTTAAACGGGAAATGACTGCATGACGGGGACTGGCTGTGGGGAGTCGTTGCATTAGAGGGAGGCCATATTAGAGGGAGTAGCCCCACATTTTCCACATTAAGAATCAAGCTCACACCCCACTCATTAGTGGGAGTTGCCCATTAGAAAGAATGGTCTCATATCTAAAGGGAAGTGACTGCAATACGAGTGAGTGGCTATATTAGATGGAGTGCCTCCATTAGAGGGAATCTTCCCATTAGAGGGAGTGGTGCCATTAGAACGACATGGCTGAAGTGGAGGGAGTGGCTGCATTAGAAGGAGCTGCTGCATTTGGAGTGACTGTATTAGAGAGAGTGGCTGCATTAGAGAGAGTGTGTAATCCTATCAGAAGGAAACGGATGCATCATAGGGAGTGGCTCCGTTATAAAGAGTGGTTGTGTTATAGGGAGTGACTGCATTAGTAAGTGGCTTTCTAAGAGAGATTGGCTACATTAAAGGGAGTGGTCCCATTATAAGGAAATGGCTGCATTAGAGGTAATGGCTCCATTAGAGAGGCATTAGAAGGAGTGGCTGCATTATTACCCATTAAAGGGCGTGGCTATGTGAGTGGGTCCATTAAAGGAAGTGGGCTTATTAGAGGGAATGGCCGCATGAGACCCATGGTTTATACAAGGAGTGGTCCTATTAGAAGCTGGTGTTAGAAGGAAGGGCTACATGTTATATGTGCACAGTGGTGCCACCTAGTGTAACTAAACTGTATCGCAGAAATAGTAGGAGCTATGCCCCCATCCCGCTTCCCCCTTTTTTACTTTCTACTTATAGCTGTCCCTATTATATTGCATTCATTAATCTTTTAGGTTGAGCTGCTGTTAAATGTTGGACTCCGTGAACATTTTCACCTATAGATTTTAAAACTTTAATTAACCCCTACTAGAAGTCCTACTTGGTCTACTTAAACATGTAGTCATTTGAAATTGAACGCGAGGAGTGTCTCAAAATCGCCCTAAAAGAGCTAAGGCGGGGCCTACGACCCAGCGGAAACCCTTTTAACCGTCAATCACATAACTGGTAAAACTGACAACTTCTCTCTTGCTGTGTACAATGTAATACTTAAAAACAAAACAAAATCCTGATAATAGTGGGTTATTAAGTCTTTTTATTATTATACATTAAGATACACGTTTACAATGATTGATTATGAAATAATGGTAATAACTCTAATGACGTAACTTGGACTGACTGCGCATATCCTAAAACAGATAATCTCACTATAAGGCACATTCCTGAGAACTATATATATAGAGCCAAATTTGTATTAGGTACTTTAAAATTAGAATGGGTGAGATCAATTATCTAATTTTGACAGTAGCATATATATCTAACCACATATATTATACAAACAATGGCTCAACAAAAGAACACTAAAGCTTTCAAAAATAAAAGCGACCACTGAAAGACTAAGATGACTAGTTCTAGATGAAGAATACATGATTATAGTTATACCACATGAGTTATCTATATGTACTCCTATCTAATTGTTTGAAATTTAGGTTACAGCATTATATTTTGACTTACATAGATTACATTATTTTGCTCATTTATAGTTGTGGATTTTCCAGAAATAAAGGCGATGAAGTGAAAAAGCATACCACTATCACAAGATCAAGATAATATCACAGGCATAAATAGTACATTTATACTACATTTAATCACATATATATATTTGAATGCGCATTTCCATATACATGTATCAGTACATGTGCATAGGTGAATTTAACAGTTTGTATCAATAGGGATGAAAGATTTGTCAGCTTTATGACGTGTATAGCTGTGTACATGATATAGCAATATGCTGCGTATTCCAAGGATGAGAAATGTACAGAAATATGATTTATCTATTTACAAATACAAAGGATAATTTCTTGTCTGATTAAAAATATCCATACTTAGGTTATGTGAAACAAGAGCCCATATATATGGTGTCTCTTCCCCAGTGGCTGACTATCTCTGCTATCATTCAGGGGAACACTTAAGAAACTTTAGCGGTCCCTATTAGTGGATTACAGAGCATTTGATGGTGGGCGGGTGTTGCTCTATTTTGAAGAAAACTTCAATGTTTAAAAAAACTGAGAATGAAACACATGATTCTATTTTCTGAAGTTATGATTCCAATAGATGAACCAAATTGCATCAGATTAACATTTCAAAATTTTACTTGTGTGGATTTCTCTAAGAAAATAAGCAGGCAAGACCAAGCTTGAACACTCTTTTCCATATATATATGTATATAATATATACTTAGGCGAAAAACATACAATACCATATGTTTATAGAAACAAAGAAAAACAGTCCTAATAGGCACGGTTATCCTTTCTCCGTTGTGGGGACATTGAACGTGCTCTCGAACGCCTGCGTACGTGTGTTGTTGTCGTGACTGATTTACGAGTAGGACTGCGGGCACGTACAAACACTTTTCCAGCCTGGGTATAACCCTGCCTGAAGCCATCCTCCATGTCTACGATGGCATGGTCAATAGCGGCAGTGGTGGCAGCAGTCGACTGGTGCGCCAGGATCAGCTTCTCGAGGCGTGCAATGATTTCATAATCTGGCACAGCCAGAGCATTCACGTCAAGCCCCAACATACGAGCAAACACCTGGCGCAGGTCTAGCAACTGAAGAAAATGACAAAAAGACCATAAGCAAAATAGCTAAGCTTTTATATGTGTTTTAGATAGTATGAAAGACTTAAACAGAATATTATTATATTATGAGTGTTCCATTGTTGACATGCTTGTCACTTTATATTGTAAAACTAGTAAGGTATAATTGATCCAAAAGTCCATTGCAGAAACTTCAAAAATATACCTGTGTTCTGTGGAGATATTGATAAAGATGTAAAGTTGGCAATTGCCAAACAGCTTTTAATCTTCCGAATAGGGGGTAGTTTTTCATCAAACAGCGTTTCCTGGTTTATCAGTTACAAATGTACACTGTTAAAATTAGGAGACTTTGCTGAATCAGCAAAACAGCACCAACCTGTTTCTCGCGCTTGCCAGATTCTTCGGAGCCTGCCTTGGTGGTCCTGAGTTCTCTGGTGAGGGACTGGATGGTGTGGTTAGCCTGCTCCAGGCTGGTGGCTAGGTTATCTGTCTTGGACTCTACATCTGTCCTGAGCTTGGAGATCTTCTCTGCCTGCTTCTGGCGGACCTGGTTAAGCTGGTCAACCTGTGTCTCCAGGCACTCAATGTGGCCCTCTGCCTCCATGGTGCGCGACTGTTGAGGTGAAGGGAAGTCACAATTAGATGTGAAAATCTTGCACAAACATGAAATTTCCAAATTGACTACCATTAAAGCACTATGAGGCTCTTAAAGCCAAACTGTAGATAGAGGAACCAAATTACACCCTAGGAAACCCTACCAGATAGAACCCTGCCATTACTTACCCTGAACTGTGTTCCCTCCAGGAGTTGAGACTTCATGTCGCGGATCTCCAGGTGTGCCTCCTGCAGCTCGCGCTTGTACTTCTCAATCAGCTTCATCAGCTTCTTACTCTTCACCATCTCTGTATCCTTCTCCCGCTCCAAATCAGTCTTTCCGGCCAGCCGCTCCTCTAGGGCCGACACCTGAAAGGAAGGGACAGCATATGTTTAAGCCTTCGGGAACAGCTCAGGGCTGCAGGTGCTATGCATTGGTTGGAAACTCACAGTGAAGGTGTTATGGGTGGCAGCGAGAACCAAATGTTTACCAATATTCCTTACAGTTTTAATCTTATATAAAACTGGCATTAAATAGTTTTTAAGAGTCTTGACTAGTTAAAATCTTAGATAAACACTAAAATGTGCATGTTGAGCTAAAATATGTTAACCTTGTCGAGGTAAAATATATTTCAATCACCTTGTTGAGCTAAAATGAATTTTACCTTGTTGAGCTAAAATGTGTTTAACAATGTTGAGCTGAAATATTTTTTACCTTGTTGAGCTAAGATATGTTTCATCTTGTTAAGGTAAACAATGTTTTACCTTGTTATTTTAATGTTCAGCTAAAATGTGTTTAACCATGTTGAGAAAAAATGTTTTAAACCATGTTGAGCTTACCTTCTTTCTAAGCAAGTCAATGTGGAGGTCTCGGCTCTCGAGCTGCTCTTTGAGAGACTTAAGTTTTCGCTGAAGGTTGTAGACCTGGGTCTGCTTCTCATTGATGGCTTCCAGCTCGAGCTTAGTGATTTGCTCACATCGGCCGTAAATAGCCTCAATCACCAGGTCCAAGCCAACGTCGGTGGCAATAATGTCAAGTTTCAACATGCGACACACACGCTCCAGGAACTGCATGTACTGTAGGGGCAGATAATGGATGGCTATTAAAGACATATTATATACTATATTCAAAAACACATATATTACAATTGCTACTATGCAAAGGGGGCAAATATTTGTTTCAAAGCACAGCTATTGATTACACCTAAGACTATATTTAAGTGTATGGAAAAAACCTTTGTTGTACAATGTGAATGACAAAAATTGGAATTTGAGACATAGATTTGCATTGCTATCTTACATAACTTTGGCTTATCTTTGGTAATGGTTCTTTGCCATTCAAATATGGACTGTTGCCTACCTTTTCTTTGTCGTGCCTCAGGCTGTCCCGCAGAATTCCCTCTGATGCAAGCTCTGACTCCATGTGGCGAAGTTTGCCCTCGATCTCGAAATAGTCTGACTCAACACGCTTGGCGCGTCTATCAGCAGACTTCTGCAGCTCGGAGTGCTTCTCGAGCTGCTCTGTGACTACATGGAGCTTGGTCTCGAGCAGGTCAGTATTCTGAAGGGAAAAGGAATAAGTATCTACAGTTGGCTCTCTATATAATCTCTTCACAGGAGTGTGTTTTAACTTTATTCAGTAATGTTCAATAATGCTTTATTTAATAATTTCACATTCAATTGTAAATTTCACAATAGATTTTGTTTTATCTCATCATTATAATCTCATAATTTGTTATACATTTGCAGACCCTTACCGAGGACTTGTCGCGAATGCTGCTGACGAGGGCTGCGACCCGGTCTCGTATCTGACATTCACAGGGTTCAATAATTGTCTGACAGTCTGATAACAGGGTTGCTAGCGACTTCATGAATGCCATATGTTCAGATTCAAGTCTGTTGACAGTCATTGCAGACTCTTGGACCTCCCGGGAATAGCTGCAGGAGAGAATGACATAGTTTTAAGTTGTTATATCAATAGCTGTCTCCAAATGTGCATGTACCATCCCATGAGGGGCTATTTGATAGATCTTAATGAGGAATAGACAACAATACTCACTGTGAGTACTTGGATGCTTTCTCCTCCAGCTCCCGGCGAGTTGCAGCCCAGGCATTTTGACTGGCCTCCAGGCGTTCCTTCATCAGCACAAATTCTCCCTCCATCTCCCTCTTCTTGGCAATAGCAAGCTCCATGTCCTACAAACCAAGAGTATGCATTAAGTTTTTTAAAGTAAATCTAAAGTGTATCATGATCTAAGTCCATAAGGAGGTATAATTCAACAAAAACTTTGAATTCATGCTGTACCAGTACAGATGTTGTGTATTTAACTAATATCGATATCATAGACACACGTAACTAGCCCTCTTTGCGGGGTGGTTTGTTTTTTGATAAGGTAGAATTAGATAAATCCAATGGTGGAACTTGCTGGATTTTCATTTAAAAAATATGCAAATAATGACTGGAAACTATAATTTGAATGAGCCATATAACAAAATGGACCATGCTTCCATGGTTTACTCTCCAGAGACCTTAATTGTCCGATTTACAAGCTGCGAAAACTGGCATGGAGCTATTAAACTAACTCCACTTTCAGCAGCTATGGTGGAAAGTGAACTAGATCTTACCTGTTTGGAGCGCTCATACTCCACGGTGTACCTTGAAGCTTCAGACTGCTTCTCCTCTCCCTCAGCGACAAGCCGCATGATGGTCTCACGACTGGCTTTGTTGTCCACCTCACAGGAGTGGATGTGCTGCTCCAGGGATGACACACGATTCTTTAGTGTCGAGTTCTCCAAAACGATGCTCTTCAGCTGGATTATCAAGGGAACATGATTAAGAATCAGTTTCTGACAAAATATTATACATACAGTATCATTGATATTCATGGAGCAATGGTATAGTATGAATGAGCCAGTATGAGTTGGATAAGATTGACACCTGATTCTTTTCCACTTACCCGGTAATATAGATCATCACATGACATTGCAACTTACCTTGTCCATCATATTTCCTGTATTACAGCAGTCAGATGATGATCCAAAGATCGATGTCAAATAACTTGTTATTTCCTGATATTTGCTCTCGAAACCAACCATATTTTTAACAGCCGAATCTTTGTCTTCCATTAGGTGCCTATCAAAAAAGGATGAATATTCAGTTATAAACAAAGGTTAGAAAAAAATGTGCAAAAACAGGAATACATACATTCATTCTTAATAAGTTGAAACGGATGTTTGCCGTAGAACACTGTATTATAACTACCCTTATCTGGAAATACCTAGTTCTTTGATTCAATTGAAGTTCTGGATTCCAGATATTAAATGATAATGTATAAGTATAAAGTGACAATATTTCACTTAAAAGAAGACATGTGACAACCACATAACGCTCTACATTTGTAATCTTCGAAAGTCCAACACACAGAGAAGAATTCTATAAATGTTGTATATCAAATTACCTTATCCTTGATTCAAGATCTAGGATCCTGTTGTTACAATCATCCTTTTCTCTCTTGAGACTAGAGATGACAAGTTCATGACGTTCTTGTGCACCTTCGAAAGAGCCTTGCTGGGATTCATACTCCTGCAGCCGCTCGCTGAGAGACTTTGCGATGGCCACGTGTTTCGCTTCATTTTCACGCACCATCTCGACCTCCCTCTTTAGGTTGAGGATGATGTCATCGCGGGACTCAAGCTGTGATTTCACTTCATGTAACTAGATAAGAACAAATATTGAAATTTTATGTTGTACTTCACCTTCAATTGACAAGTTGCATTGACAAGTTTTTTCTGCAATTTCAACTTCACTATTTTTACATAAGTTTTATATATAAAACAATCAAAATTAATTAATGAATTGTTTAAACTTACCTGGGCACTCAATCCGTTCACCTTAATGGCCATGGCGGCAGCCTCACTACGTGCATTAGCCAGAGCTTGTGTTCGTTCAGATGAGTACTCTTCACTCTGCAAATAAATAAGGGTTGAGTAAATTTAAAAGCGATCTAATAATGCATATTTTATGAAAACTGTCAATTAAGAAACATCATATTGATCTCAATCACTTTGAAATATATTTTTGTTACCAATTCGTTGGGACTATTTTGCTACATGCATATTTTCCCTCCTTGTTTGACCGTTTGTATGTACTAGTATTCTTTATAATAACAACATTAGGCCAAAAAAAAAAAAAAAAAGTTGTGTTTCCGGTCACCCGACCCTACCTAGCAAAACAGGGCCGACCCTAATTTTTTTTTGGACTTTTTGGACTTTTTTTTTTTTTTTTTTTTTTTTTTTTTTTAAATTTAAATTATTTCTCAATAGACCTCAAAGTTAGTCAACAGAAATCTACCAGTTTTTAAAGCTAATTCATATCAGTATTAGTTCAAAAGTTATACAAGAATCAGAACCCTAGTGGTGGGATAAATGGTTCTCCCAAGCTAGGGTTCAGTTTTCTCAAAGTCATCTCACGTATAAGCCTAACTCGCGTATAAGCCACACCCCTGACTTTGACAAATTGTATAAGCCACAGACGGGATCTGAAAGTTGTTGATTTAGTACTGTAGTATACTTAGGACACCTCATTCTGACAACTTGAATAAGGCTGCGGATTTCCCGCACCATATTTTTCAAAATGTAAATTTTTTTTGGGGGGGAAAAAAAAGGTGTCTACGGACAGCGCCCGCATCATTTTCTGGAATTTCTTCTTTTTTTTCTTTTTTTTTGGTGGCGTTTCCTGTCATCGTTAGCCAGGAAATATATTGATAAAATCTTAAAAGAGATTTTCCCTCAGGAATTTTTTTTTTTGCCCGCCCCCTATTTTAAGGCTGAAATCCATTGACAAAACAAAAAAATTGGAAATTTAAAAAAAAAAATTCGCCCTACCGCACCTATTCTTGGAAGACAAAATCCGTAGACCACCTTTTTTTTTTGGTGTGGCCTAAGCGATTAATTCTTTTATTATGGGTTCACTTAGAACTTTTGTCACTCGCTCCTGTTTTCCAGCTACAAAATCTATTTACCAAAAAATAATCTTAAAAAATAATCATAAATTTTGCTCGCTCGCACCATTTTTTCAAAAGAGAAATCCATTGAGCAATTTTCTTTTTGGTGTGGCCACAGAGGGAGGGGGGTCCAAAAAGTTCCCAGGGGGCAGGGGCCAAAAATAACCCCATAAAAATCCCTCCTTTGCAGCATCTATTTGTTGGGCTATCAAATGAAGATAGGCCTATGTTAGAAACATTGGCCCCAATTTGAAATGCCTAAAGTCAGACCAAACAATAAGTTGGTTAATGGATTTCATGCACCATATTTTCGGAAAGGGATTTTTTTTTTCTAGCTCGCCTCATTTTTTTGATTTTTGATTTTTCTTCTAGTAGTTTCCCCAGGCAAGAGGGAAACCATGTTTTTGTTGAGAGTTCCATTGATGTGCGTCTACAAGTCGACACAGGCGACACGGCCCCTTTAAAAGTCGACACGGGCGACACGGCTCCTTTAAAAATCGTCGACAGACACAGCCATTTTTATAATGCTCTAGTATATTCTATATGTATAATATTCGACCCGACGACAGTGCCCTTTTGCTAAAAATCGACACGGTGACATGGTCAAAAGTGTGGGGACCCATGTAGAGAGGCACATTGATTGGCAAAAGAAAAATGTGGCCGCTCCCCTCCCCTACAAAAACAGTACGGGGAGGCAAATCGCCAGTGCTTCTTAAAGGGTCGGGACTAAAAATTCCCAGGCCCCATCTAAAAAAAAAAAAAAAAAAAAAAAAAAAATCAGACCCTACCTACCTAGCTTTTTTCATGATGTTACCGGAAACACACCTTTTTTTCTTTTTGGCCTTTTTTAGTTTTACAGGTTTTACAGTGTTGCTAGGGTGTGTCCCAAACTAGGCCTGTGATAGGTCCAAGCTTTGGGGCAAGATCACTGCTTGGATGGGAAACCACCCTGCTGTAGACTTGCATATGTCTCTTTTCCAACATACAAAGATGGATTGTGTGATATACATCACAAGTGACCCAGGGCTTTTCCAAGATTGGCAGTGTCCCAACTCATGTCCCAACACTCATGTCCCAACACTCATGTCCCAACACTCATGTCCCAACACTCAGGTCCCAGCACTCAGGTCCCAACAATACGTTATTTCTCATTTCTGACGGCAGAATCGTAATCGCCAGAAAAAGCTACCCTAATTTCATATATTGGAAGTCATATATAATCGAATTCCAGGTGGTGGCTGTAGGTGAGCAGGTGGCTGTGGGAAAGCAGGTGGCTTGGGGCGAGCAGGTGGCTGCGGGCGTCAGCACCCAGCAGCGCGTAACCGCTGTTTTACGTCTCGGCCAAAAAGCGAGTCAATCGGAGCGTCAGCAGCGACACCATCCCGGTTTCCGTTTCGCCGTGTCGGTCGGCTGCGGGGCGGCGTGTGCTACGCATCCATGCCTTTGTCGTTGATCCCCTGTCCCCCCGCCCCTGGTGTACAACCGCTATCTGTATCATAACCACTATCTGTTAACATATAGATATAGAGTGGATGTGACTTGTTGCATAGGTCCTGGCGGTAGAATGTGCCCAGTTTTTGCCCAGTTTTTGTGAGGAAATGGTAGTGGACGTGAGGAAGGGGTAATGGACGTGAGGAAGGGGTAATGGACGTGAGGAAGAGGTAGTGGACGTGAGGAAGGGGTAATGGACGTGAGGAAGGGGTAATGGACGTGAGGAAGGGGTAATGGACGTGAGGAAGGGGTAGTGGACGTGAGGAAGGGGTAGTGGACGTGAGGAAGGGGTAGTGGACGTGAGGAAGGGGTAGTGGACGTGAGGAAGGGGTAGTGGACGTGAGGAAGGGGTAATGGACGTGAGGAAGGGGTAGTGGACGTGAGGAAGGGGTAATGGACGTGAGGAAGGGGTAATGGACGTGAGGAAGGGGTAGTGGACGTGAGGAAGGGGTAATGGACGTGAGGAAGGGGTAATGGACATGAGGAAGGGGTAATGGACATGAGGAAGGGGTAATGACCATGGGGGGACCAACACTCCACCCTCATCTGTAAACACGTAGGCCTTTAAATGTCTGTGGGTACCAATGGAAGACGATCTGTTCTACCACAAAGCGTCTCACTTTTTCGTCTCACCTCTTCTTAACCATTGCAGGTATAGGAAGTCTGTGTGAACGTGACTCTTTTAAAGTCAGGATTCAAGGTCACTGGCCTATCTTCAGCATTAGTTCACACAGACTTGATTTTAGGGGTAATTTTTACTTTTTTTCAAGAGCATTCTTCTGCTACAAATATATTTTTTCTAAAAACTGAAAAAAAGAGGGAGGTACAGTTTGTTTCAATCTATATGCATGTCTTTATTTCGATCTGATAAATGAAAAAACAAATGCAGGGGAACAGTTCAAAGTCAGCTGACCAAACTCCTTTCCTTGCTGGAAAACCGTCTCACAGAGACCCAGGGTACCCTGGGTCAATGAATATTATTCAACGTATTTTTTTGAAATACAACTCAGTCTATACGGCGATTTTTTTCTATTGCGGAAAAACACTACCCTCCCACTTAGAGCTCGATGCATAACTCCCTCGGTGACTAGTTTACCATGGTAGAGGGTTAGACATTAAGCGGGTCGAGGGTGAGAAAATTTCACCTAAAAAGTGAACCCAACAATATGGGTTAAATTTACTTTCCATATACCCTTCACCAGTGTAAATGAAACAATAAATGTGCACAAAAATAAATGTACAACATCACGTATATTGACGTTAAAACATGCAGGTACATGTACCTAGATTTAAAAGCATGCAACATTATCCAACATATAGATCTTAATTATCATTAAGTCTGAATTTCGGGCACCACGGTCAAAATAATATGTGTTAAAAGTGTTACTGGATTTCCCTCGCACAATTAAAAAAATAAATTTGTCAATCCTCTTGTTCTCCTGTCCTCATAGTGTAGACCACCATAACATATTCAAAGTTACACACTGTGTATGCCTGTACTTAGCAACACTGTTATGGTCCACATCTAAACAGTCACATGCACTTTAATCAGACCAACGGCACAGAGCAACACTATCCTTAATAACAAACCTTACATACTATTTAATACCAACAATATCGCTAGCTCCATATGATTTAAACACAATTATTGACATTCATGATAACTTGATTATTTGCCTATTGGTGTTCTTATTCTTATCGACGTGCAATGAGAAAAATGGACATACCATACGACCGTGCCTCTATTATTTATCATAACGGGGGGAAAAAATAGAATGATGAATATGAAGGTGGAAACTTTAGTAAAAAGAGGGTATGTGAAAAACACAATATCTTGAAAGCAAATCATAATGAGGGTCATCAGTAGGTCAGCATAGAGCCACAGTCACTGTTTGTGTTGTTCTATAATTCAGAGTGTTGACCATTGTCATAGAAACTTCCACGTGACGTGAAAACAGAAAGCGCAATGCTCAAATAGAGTCTTTCTTAATTATTGATTAGATGCGAAGGGTCCATGCAATGTTTTCTCCTCATGAGATGTATCGACCGTGATAGTGCTCTAAATGAATAAACTATTTATAACTTATTTAGGGTATTTTGAATGTGGTGTGGATGTGGAAAAGTACTAGAAATGGCCTAGAAATGTGTTGACTAAAAGAAGAATACGAACCTGTGTTACGTTGATGTCCACATTGCGGCGTTGTAATGATTCCATACTACAATCAAACATAACGTTTTGTTCTTTACATAAGCAATTGTTAAATCAACTGAATAGAAAACATGGTTATATATTCAAACAGTTCTTCTTTAATACTACAATAATTAGTTATATTTTCTGAACTGGGAATGTAAATCGTGTGATCTGTCCATCCAAGGACATACATCATATATCTCTACGATACATCTATGGACTTAATTTAACTGTGACAGAAATGGATTATTTTTAACTATCAAGTCTTCCCGCACTAAGAAGCACGTATAATATTACTATATTCGAGTTCGTTTTCTCCTCGTTTTTAATTACTCCATCGTGAGGGACGTAAGTCAGGCATTTATTCTTTAGCACACATAGGCTGCAAGGGGCGGGGCGCACTAGGATCAAGAGGCTTATAGTCAATAGTTATGTAGCATGGCCGTCGCATGAGCCAAGGCAATGTTTGCCTTTGGGTGGCTCTATTCCAGGTGCCTTGTTTGAATAGTCACGGAATGTTGTAATACTGGTAGGCAGTATTAGCTATAACTCCTGAGGGGCATGCCCAGTCAAGAATTACCTACATATGGCACTAAACCAATACTATCTACAAACCTACCGGTAATAATAGTTTCGATATTTCTTATAAAGACATACTTTATTATCATTCAAAATCTAAATATAATCTTACTCGAATGTATTAGATGCAATATCTAATATGCATAACTTTAATATAGGTGATATATATGGCCTATTCACATATAAGCAGTTCTACGGTGTATTACAAAGGGACCCTTATACATGTATTATGAGTGCAATAAAGTATAGTATTGATTAAGAATCACTTTATTGGTGCACTTACTCTGAAAGTTTGCTGATCAACTCATCCTTCTTTAAAAGTTCGTCTTTATACAGTTTCAGCCTATCTTCCAGCTGGAAAAAAAAAGATGAATAAATCCTCATTATCCTATTTGACATACTGTTCACATGAAATCAGCAGTCTATTCATAATTCAAAAATCTTGCGTATGATCCTAATCACAAAAGACACAGGTATTTGTTTTTCCATTAGATAAACCTACCCGAAGTCCCCTCCCCGAAGTGTGAGTGTAATATGTGTGAGTGTAATATGTGTGAGTGTAATATGTGTGTAGTGTAATATGTGAGTGTAATATGTGTGTAGTGTTATACGTGTGTAGTGTAATATGTGTGAGTGTAATATGTGTGTAGTGTAATATATGTGTAGTGTAATATGTATGCAGTGTAATGTGTGCAGTGTAATATGTGTGAGTGTAATATGTGTGTAGTGTAATATGTGTGAGTGTAATATGTGTGAGTAATATGTGTGAGTGTAATATGTGTGAGTTTTGATGTTGAATCCCCGAGATTGAGTGCTTACAAACCCCCCCCCCCCTCCACCTACACACACAGTGCCGATTCCCAATGATCAGGTACCTAATTTTAGAACAATACATTATTTCTCATTTCTGACAGCAGAATCATAATCTCCAGGTAACGCTGACCCACTTTGATAGGTCACATGCCTTATTTTATCAAATTCCAGGCGAGCAGGTGGGTGTGGGCAAGCAGGTGGGTGTGGGCAAGCAAGTGGGTGTGGGCGTCAGCACCCTGCAGCACGTAACCGCTGTTTTACGTCTCAGCCGAAGAGTGAGCCGGTCGGAGCGTAAACGGCAACAGCATCTCCGTTTCTGTTTTGTGTCGGTCGGCCGCGGGGCGGCACGTCTTGCAGATGATTTTGACCGTAAAACCAATTTCATCCAACCCCCAACCCTACCAGAGACATTTACTACAGCTTCGTCCACAGATATTATACTACCACTGAATTATGCTATTTATGTACTGTGCGTCCTCTTTTGTCCACAGTCCTCTTTTGTCCACAGTCTTTCAAAAAGGTCTTAAAAAAAGTGTCTCACCCCACGAGAAATCTATGTTTATATTGAATTAACTACTAGTAACTACTGCAAAAGAGGACTTAAAGTCTACACTAGTACATTCATGTTTGTCTACAGTGCCGAAAAGTAGGCTCATTTTTTTATAGGTATTTTTTGTTCCATTTTTTAGGGGACAACTAGTTGATAGAAATGGATGATTTTTACATCATAGAAAAGGAAAAATTTTGAACTTTAGGCTATAGTGCAAAATTTGACCTCAGCCGAATTTTTCACCCCCAAAAAAATCAGTGAAGATTTTTTTTTTCTGAGCAGGGTGTCCCACCAAGGCGTCGTATAAGACACTGGTAGCAAAGTTACCTGTGTCAATTACAGTGAAAGGATAAGTTCAATGCTAGCTATACTTCATGTAGATGTATACATAATACATGTACATGCACATCACCAGGATGGAATTTTTTTCTCTCAGTTTTGTCCATATATATCAGATTCACTACTGTATAGTATGTGTTTGCAATATGCCTTTTAGTAGCACTGTCCTGTTTCAAATGATCATCATATATATGCCCTATCGATGTAGGTCTACTCCCACTACCGAAGTCATTCATTACATCCCTTTTATTATGCATCTTGTTTCACCCGTATAACACAAACAAAAATGGATTAGTGGAATGATAGACAGACGGAGGTAGTGAAAATAGATTTTAGTGAGAATCTGTTGAATCCATTCTCACCTCGAAAAATCTGTCCGGCTCCGTGGTGAAACTCTAGAAATATGTGAACTTATTTTGAGGCACAGTATATAAAGTATTGTTAGATAGACATGGATATATTGATACGATATTGTAGAGTTGGCTATAGTATAGTGTATAGTTATGTATCAATATTTTAGTGTACGGTATTGAGCTCCTGTTGTATGGATGGGTCGAGCACTATTGGCAGTCTAGCTAATCTAATGGGCCATTTCACTGGTGATGTTCCATGACAAAGTAGTAAAAAATGTATTGCTTTTCTATTCAGTACACAAAATGAAATAATAAACCTTGATCCGTCAAAGTTTTTATAGTCAACCAGAAACGTGTCTGGTAATTTTAGCATACCTCTTAGCTTTGAATAGTTTCAATATGTAGCCTATTAGTATTATTTTTTTGAGGGCCAGCTATTACACTTGATTGTTATAGATCCCATGCTTGACACTAGACTAGTGATAGTACTGATACCCAATGATATGACACATTAATTATGTCATGTGTTAGAGATTACAAATACTATGTTTTGGTGGCTGCATTTTTAACTATAGTAACATACAGGGCTAGGCAATTGTGAATGTGAGATGTCAATTATAACAAGGCATACATCTCTATATAAATGCTGAGACTATTCGTTGGGCCGAAAACCACGTATCTAGGGTTACGCTTTGACGTTACCAGGCACGGCCGCCATCTTGGCCCGGGTACAGTGTCGTCGCCTGTGCTCTCTGCTCTGCGTTTTGAAGGGTCTACACTGGCACCCTGCGATACTTGAATGGTCGATTATGACCATGATTTTGCTCTAAATGCTTAATGGCTCGCACACAATGACGGAGGGTGCCATCACTTTCAGCAGTATTAAAAGAAACTCCACAATGGTCAGATATTTGAAGAAATTAGAGCTTGAACGGCGCCCCCCGTACTGACGCAGTCAAAAGTGTACCCGGGACAGTATGGCGTCCGTGCGTGGTTACGTGAAAACGTAACCCTAGAAACGTAGTAACCGGCCCAACGAATATATTCTATAGACCTAGTATGTTTTGGTACCTGCATTCTTAACTTCTTTAAGTCATGCAAAGCCAATGGAACAAGTTTGAACATGGTTCCCGGGTAAACAGAACTCGAAAACACATATCAACAATGACATGTATCAACTCAACAACAACTCAGTATGAGTATCTATTGAAACCTACCTCATGGACATGTTTCCTGGTTGGTGACTGTGACCTGTGGTAAACAAATTCCTTTGAAGTTGACACCAGATTAGAAGTGCTGCCTGATAGTGGGTGATGAGAAGGTCCAAACCTGACATGTCTACCACCTTCGGAATCACTGTGGCATTGGGAGCTGTGAATATGAGAGGAGTGATGGTGGTGGCTGTGGGTGCTTCTAGCTCTTCTGTCATTGCCATTGATGATGGCAGGCAGAGCATCTGACCTGTCAAAATCGTCCTTCAGGTAGGATGTCATGTTGATGGCTCGAAATTACCCCCTGCCGCTCAGAGTCCCTAAGTTCTACCCCCGAATTTCACGGTGTAGCCTATATATGATATCACTAGGTAAAGGCCATAAACACCCAAGAGTGTTATCAACCTTGCACCTAGCAACAACAGCACTCACAACAAGCCAAGAATGCCGCGAGCCTCGTTCTCAGCTTTAGCACGTTGGTGCTGCCACCTAGCGTTAACAGGTGCGCTCAAGGTCGGGTGGCCGCAGCGGCAGGGTCAGTGCATTAACACGTTTTCAACATGGTTTTCCACAAATTTAGTCAGATTGCTGGGCGTGTGATGCCATCCACGGCTAATGCTACATATGTACCAACGGTAGGTAACACGATCATTGTTGTAAATCCATAAAATTACCTTGAAACCTCTGTTGGAAACTCACCGCGAGTGAGCGATAATGAGGGTAATTGTCATATTATATTGAATTGAATTTGAAACACTGCTGGCTGCCTGACACACGCCGAGGGCGGACCCAGGAATTTGAAAAGGGGGGGGGGGGTCCACCAAACACCAAAGTACCGAAAAGTGACGCGCCGCGACTCGCGGCGGATCAAATTATCATTAAAAAAAAACTAAAAAAATTTCCAAAAGGGGGGGGGTCCTGACCCCCAGAACCCCCCCTCTGGATCCGCCCTGGGGACATTCACTGTCTGATACTGCTCCTACACTACAACTGATAGCAACAGAGTAGGTCGAATGTAGTTGACATAAGCCTAAGGGACAGGTCATCATTTATAGCCAGCTGGCCTAGCCTAGGCTAGGTGGGGGGGGGGGGGGGCGTTTTTTTTTAATTTAGGGAGTACTCATTTTTTAACAACAGGGGGGGGGTGGATTTGGGGGGGGGGGTAAAAAATTTGGACCCCTTGACCGGGGGGGGGACTTTACTTTTTAAACACGGTACAGGTGTATGGCTGAACCGCTGGCTCTGACAACAGTATCAGTGGCGGATATGGGATTTTGAAAGGGGGAATCCGCCACTGTGTACCCTTGTCAGGGCGATTTTGAGTCTAGCCCCAAAACCCTAGCTCTACCCTTGACCTTGTATTTTATTTTGGTGAAAACTTGAAAATCTTGGTGAAAACTCAGATAAATTATAATCAAAGACGTTTCCTCATATTATCTATTCCATAGGGAGTGGTCGGTGTAACTGTGGAAGCGCCAGAGTTTCGGTTTGAAAGTTCATCCGTTCACAAAGCTCCGGTAGCACCTGCAACGACTGGAGAGGCAGTGGGTGTGAGAGCAGCCCCCGGGGCACCAAAGGGGATCATCCCAAACTCAGCTGGCTACCAGAATATCGTCAAACTACAAAAGGCATTTTCTGTAAGTATGCTTCTTTGCGTCAGAATTATTGAACCAGGGCACCCCTGTGCCAGGTTCTTATACGACAGGTATTTTTGCAATTTTTGCCAAAAAAATCCCTTGCCTTTTGGGTCTTATTTTGCTGTGAAAAACCTGCAAATAAAATATTTAAATGCTGCAGCATACAAGTGTTGATCAATGCCAATCAATGCCATCAAATATTGAAACAAAAAAAGCAATATTTCATACACAAATTTGATATTGAAAAAAAGTCACCTAAACAGCACAAAACAAACCTTTTCAGCTCAATGCTAAAGGATAGGGTTTCAAGTAAACTACAGACCTTCATGAAGTGTCACTTTGCATGAAATCCTCTTTGTTCTAATGTAAAAAACGGGGTGAGACGCTTTTTGAGAAGGTCTGAGGGCGCAATATTGCATCTACCTTCCGTAACCTTCACGAAAATTAAGATAAGGCAGTAGTTTACACAGAGAACAACAAAAAAAGACAAAAAATCATCAGAGCGGCCTGTTGACAAAAGTTGAAATTCTTTATTTCTGTAACATATGAAGAGAAGTACAGATGCCCTCAGTCAGGCGTCAAGCTGACGAGGGACCGGCGATCCTCGGCCAGCGGCCACTATTTTGATCAGTTTACACGAGGATAAAATTTATCCACACTCAATCTGGAAGACGCTAGACTGCCCTGGTTCACATGTGATATCAATCACATATACCATTCATTTTGAATGATTTGACATGGAAATCAGATCGCTATGAAAAAAATGTTATCCGCTTGGATAATCCGATGGAAATTTTAACTTGTGAATACCGATAATCAACATTTTGAAACGTAAAGTCAGTCTTTTTAAATCTTCTAACATGGCATGCTTTTGTGCATATCGGCGGTTTCTTTCAAGTTGTTATACGCCTAATGCCCATGGGTATCCATGTTGCAACTTCTTTTTTAAATACGAGCAGATTTATAGGAGAATTTTCAAATAGAAAATGCATAACATACATCCATTGTAATATGTATATTATTTCTTAAACTTCCAGTTAGACGATGGCCTCATGGTATGGCAGAAGCGGGGTATGCGTGACAAGCTTCCCATGTGGGTGACGTTCGCTTCCATGGGTGTGGGCCTCATTCTATGTTTCTCCACTCTATACAAGATGTCCTACCCGGCCAAACAAGAGTAACTTCACAGGTGAGCCCATATGGGGAGCCAGAAATAATATGCTAAGCCTCTGCAATTCCTGACTTTTCATGGCTATACATTTTTTCTCTGTATACTAAAATCCAGAATGGATCTTGAAATTGATCAAAATTGTACAAAATGTATCCCATTTTATCTTTACCCCTGCTTTGATTTTTCAAGATAAATTGTATGCTCACTTATTTATGTCTACTTTTATAGTTATATTTCTTTTTCAATTTCAGAACCAGCTAGGGGACCATAGGCCATTTTATACCATCGGAAATGTTCATACAGGTCAACACTGTACATTTCGCCAATTGTGACCTGTTATTCTCATCGTAATAAATCAGCTAACTTAATCAGAAGCGAAACAGTTGTGTTTTATTTATGAATAGTCTATACATGTACGACATGATTTCTACCTTTTCTACTAAGTCTAATAAAATATCTAAAGATTCAAAATAAATAACTTGGAATACCGATAACGACTGGTTAGTATTTCATAAGTGTTTATTGATATAACTGGTAAATCAGTTGCCTTAAGTCTTAAGTTTAGGGTATAACTTTAGATATCCGCCCGTTTTAGCACACCTACGCTTATATATCCTCTCGCTTACCCTGCGTTTACACAAGTCGTGCGGTTAATTGAGATCCATTTTGAGTTGTTCATTTTTATTTTGATACACTACCCTGCGCCAAAATGAGATATGCACTAATTTCAGTACCTGTGCTAAAACGGGCGGATAGTACCGATAGTGAGCATTTATTTTATGACATGGAAATTGCCCTCTCTACCAACCTAATAGAAACATAAAAGTGTAAATAGAAAACATTCAGATCAAGTAGAAGAAATATATGTTCGGATCATGTAATAGTGTAAATATCGTTTTGTGGAACCTTGTACAACCAACTGTCTTTTTCTGCCTTCCTGAGATATTCTTTCCGGAAGAAACTGAAAAGAGAAAATAATCTATTAATTTTGGGAGATAATTATGGTACTGTTGGCTATAATAACATTACTGATGGTACGTTTTAGAGCCCTTCGCGGTGAAGCGATGGGGACAGGCTCAACTCCAGAATTTGTCAAACAACATTACGATGGACAAATAGATACCTTAGTAGACGTGATCAGCGCTCGTGGTCCATTACAGAGGCGGATCCAGGGGGCGGGGGGGGGGGGGGGGCTACACGGATTGATACATTATAGCGTGCTATTATATTATATTGGTAGGAAATAATTAAAGCTGGAGATCTTTATGCTCACGATCAAATGAATATTTGCTATAGGAATAAAGACAAAAGTGTCTTTACTCATGAACACTAAACACTCACCATAGTATAACTAAGGCTATGCCCAGTCCTGCTGCCATAACCATGAAGGCAGTGCCCTTGAACAAGAGTAGGGTGGATGCATAGAGAACGCTGAACACGATCCCACCCACCAGGTCTATGGCTGTCGTGGTGGCAGATAGACTAGCAAACAAGGCACCTAGTGTGAACAAGAAAGGAATATACTTAGTGTATGTGAGGCTATATAAAGGTCCCCAATAATTATACGTTGTTAAATTTATCATTATTCAGATGTCGGTTTTTAAAATGTAATGGAACTAGCAGCAAGCGAGCAGCTCGACCAAAATGAACAGCTCATTGCCTTCATCTACGCCCCCCGCCCCCCCCCCCCCATCTAAGCAGAGTATCCGTTTCGAGCCCGCTCCTCCAGGGCATCCAACCCTTGTGCCACGATTCCACAATCCTCCCCCATCATGTCTCATCCGGAGATGTCACTTTTCCTGCTTTTGCAGAAAATCCTACTTTTGTGCTGGAGTTTCTGTATTCACGTATGGTAATTTCCTACAGAATATTGACTAAAATAATTTTTGTAGACAACTGAGTGACATCTCTACTCACCCCTCCTCAATATGTCCCTTCCCTCGCGAATTACATATACCCCCTCCCTCCTGAGTCGCTCACCCTAGCTCTTAATGCCACTTCCAACTGATCTCCCCCACCAGTATTTACATGTGTCCGTCACTCATAGAAGCTAATATAAGACCCTGAACGACCCTCAACCTATACAGGGGTATTCTGAAAATTCAGCACTGCTTTGGAAATCTTAGGGATCATATCATCCGTGGATATGATAATATGTTCCCAAAGCAGTTCTGAAGTCACAATGGTGAATGGATCCCAGAATGACATAGGGTGTATATGTGGCATAGTATGCGGCTATCAATAACTAACATTGTGCTGGAAACACCTGGTAACAAAACAAATAATACGAAGACGCACTACCAAAGCAATCTACTTGGATAGTACGAGAGCATGTTGAATAAATAATAGGCCCCATTCTATAGCCTGTAAACAGAAACGGACTGTATCAAAGGTGCAGTATGCAAGAATAGACCAAATTCATCCAAGTTCTGAGTTATACAATAGTGTAATAATAATGTGTGAACTGTAATGCTTTACACGTGTAAGGATATTCAAATATAATAAGCACCTACCCTGTTCATCTGCGGGAACTATTGTAGAAAGCATGGCCCTGAGAATGGGGAGAGACGACCCTTGAGTAAACCCTATCACTGGTGCTATAAGATGAAAGAAAGAAAACCAATGACGACTTTTAAAACCTGCATTTGCATAGATAGAAAGTACCCTCCCCCCCATTTTCATTACAACAAATACAATTTCCTCGTTATTCTCTTCCTTTTATCGGAAGACCAGTCAGCTTGTATCATTCGTCCCTGATATGCCGTGCTAGTCCCCCTCAAACAAAAGTTATGGGCCCGACACATCAGAGAAGTGTCCTGTCGTTCATTATAGTGGCGCAGAACACGGTGGACACTAATTGATTGGTCTAGACATTACCCTAGGTAATGTGCAACGTCATCGGCAGTAGTGAACTGCCAATTAAGGGCCATTATGGCCTACTGTGGCTGCATCAGATGACTATTACATTTATTTCATTATTGTTGGCTTCAGTGTATTTTCGATAGTAACAGACAGTCTCGATGTAAAGAACATTAGTCTATTCTTTATACAATAATTGCATGAGTTTTAGCGCACGGTACATCGTTCAATAAATAGTGACGCACACTCTACCACCCTTATGTTCCACTTTACCCAACCATTGGTACCCCACTATGACATGTAACTCACTTAGGAACACCATCCATGTGACAGACGACAAACTAAACCACAGTGTGGACGCCATGGCGCACGTGACGGACAGGAGTAGACACCCATGTTCCCTCAGCCGCGGTAGAAGTACCAGCACCATCAGCAGTTGGCACGCATTGCCATACACCGAACTAAACGCACTGACAATTCCTGAAAAATGGACTAATTTATACAAAACTCATACTTATGAATTATTTCATCATACATGTACGTTCAGTGTTACCTTTTTTTTTTAAATTATATGCTTCAGACAATAACATCGAGATGCATGTCTTCTCTTGCTATAAACTCATTTTCCTGATAGACCCTGTTGTCCAATAGAAAATTCAAAGTTATAGGTTATACATAAGGGATGCAAATAGTGCCTACGGTGACAACATTGAATCAGTCTCTGCGCCTGTAGGTGGCACAGGCCTATCGTGGAAGTAGTATATGGAAAAGGGGGATGTTTTGTGGAAGTAGTATATGGAAAAGGGGGATATTTTGTGGAAGTAGTATATGGAAAAGGGGGATATTTTCAGGCACGCCTATTGTTTTTATATTCACAGGGTGAGGGTTGCTTAACATCAAGAAGCATATCCTACCTATCAGAGTGGGAGTCCAGCATAATGGTGAATTAAGAAGAAAGAGAGTCTGGATGTTCCTCCTTGGCCAGACGAAGAACACAAATGCACACCTACCAGCAATTCCTAGAAGCAACACACGCCGACCCCTCCCAGGTCGCGGTTTGGTCATTACCTAAATGATGAGGGGTTGATTGATTAATAAATTGGCAATATCTTCAAATGTTCCGAATTATAGCTACATGTATGTACATTTTTACCAAGAATCGAACATACAAAGAACTTTCAAACGATACATGAGGTTCTAATTATTCAGTTGTAAAAGACACAGATGTATTTTGCACACACCTCATTGAGATTTCCCCCATGAAAAACACACCAGTGCGACAGAAAGCAATTGATTGACAGTGCAATATTAAAGTTTAGCCTATATAATACCAGTGGTAGTGCATTAACTTACCTTAAATGAATTTATTATGTACTTGATAGAAATTGGCGTTTTATTCTCGGCGGGTGCTTTGGATTCTGGCACGAAGAATATAACATAAAGCAAATTGACAAGATGGCCTGACATGATAATGATATAGGGGTATGTGAAGCCCAGGGCCTGTATAAGATAGCCCATGACCACCTGCATGACGGCCAGCACCAGGCCAAACACGAGGTCAGCCGTGATAACGCGACGCCCCAGGTCTGCCGAGGGAATGGTGTCGGAGTAGTATGAGTAGCACGCATTCACGAACGTCCCCGCACCTGGAAGATAGGTGTAGGTTTGTTCATCGGTTTTACTGTATTTTTATTGAATAATTAATGCAGTGGTTCAGTTAGGTTTTAATGGATGCAAGGTGTGTACCAACTTTAATCATTTGTCGTGTCCGCCAACGCGAAGTGTATATGACAACAGTCGATTTTGGCGTTATGAGCATACCTGTACATGTATGCATTTTTGTATTTATAACCATGTATGTGCCACAAAGTGTTTTAATGTGCTGTCCACCCTTGCATGAATGCAACCCTGGCGAGTCTACTCACCAGGGCTGCACATATGCGTTAAGACGACTCGTCGGGAGGATATGTCGACTTCAAAACTATAGTGTCTGCATGATGCGTTAGTGTAGCCTTCGCAAGTAGATTCACCAATACTGCATTCATGCGTCATGACAACATAGGGGATATTGCACGATATGACTCTTCAACCGTTTTTTTCTCGCTCATTATATGCAGAAGTATCTGCCGCAGCAGATTTACTGCTTCCAACATTTTCATATGAAATTGATATGAATACTAATGTGCTCCAGCAGGTGAAAACATTTGGCTCTAAACAATCATTGTGATAAATCTGGGTTTAGGTATAAACAAGCATCGTGAGGCCTTTTGAGCAGTTCGTACAAAGTGAGCTGTTCATGAGCTAAGTGTTCAGAGCAATTTATTGAAAGTGAGCAGTTCATGAGCTAATCCGAGCAGGTCATTCAAAGTGAGCATTTCATGAGGTACTCTGAACTACTCAAAGTAAGGAGCTCATGGGCTACTCAGAGCAACTCATACAAAGTGAGCAGTTCATGGGCTACTCCGAGCAACTCATTCAAAGTCAGTTGTTTTTGAGCTACCCTGGTACTCCAAACAGCTCAAGTGAGCATTTCATGGGCTACTCTGAGCAGTTCATTGAAAGTGAGCAGTTTGTGAGCTACCCCTAGCAGCTCATCCTAAGTAAGGAACTTATGAGCTACCCTGGTACTCCAAACAGCTCAAGTGAGCATTTCATGGGCTACTCTGAGCAGTTCATTGAAAGTGAGCAGTTCGTGAGCTACCCCTAGCAGCTCATCCTAAGTAAGGAACTTATGAGCTACCCTGGTACTCAAAACAGCTCAAGTGAGCAGTTCATGAGCTACACTGAGCAGTTCATTGAAAGTGAGCAGTTCGTGAGCTACCCCGAGCAGCTCATTCTAAGTAAGGAGCTTATGAGCTACCCTGGTACTCCAAAAAGCTAAGGTGAGCAGCTTATAGGCTACTCTGAGCAGCTCATTTAAAGTGATCAGCTACTAAGTCACGCTGAGTAGCTCATGCTCTCCCCGAGTTTGTTCCATCCCGCTACATGCACTTACTCCAACTTACCTCCGCTCAGTGCGTTCAGGACGCCGCCGACAATCATGACATAGAGGGACAAGGATGCCACCTGCTGGATCACGTAGACACCACTCTGGAGGAGGATCCCTATCAGAGGGAGAATTAAGGCGGGCTTCCGTCCATAGTTGTCTGTCCATGTTCCTGATTGTAAAGAACGTTTTGAAATGCGAATTTAACCATTACCCATTGACTGATACCCTTTTGTGGATGCACAACGCAACGCCGGCGAGTTAGGCCTCATTTCACTGATGATGTTCACTGATTCCCACAGAAACTAAGAAAATCACGAAATTGTTGAATACTAAGTATTTGGACTATGAAAGGCAGTGGGATCTCGTTCTTCCAGACCAATAAAGAATACTTTGAACGCTAAAACGCTGGTGATCAAGTATCATCATTTCCAAGGGAGCTTTATTCTAGTCTCATATATCGCGTATCTCACTCGTTCCCCTTTGGTCTCAAATACATGTCCAATAGATAATATCTGTAAGTCCCATTTAGCATCTGGTGTGACTTTTTGACACGAGTTCAGGAGTTCATCTACCTTGGCCTGGGTCAAAGTCCAATTTGCATATATACTACTATCACAACCCCCTAAACCATGCCCGTGACGAAACGTAACACAGGAGTTAGACTTGAGCAAGTCATTGATTTTAATACGATATCATTTGATATCAGCAGTGAAAACGGCATTTTTTTCTGACTGTGCGTTTCTGACTAATTATAATCAGCGGGATAGGCCGGGAGTAGAGCTCGGAGTTTGCAGCCAGTTTGGGCGAGAGTACTCCAGCGTATATTTGAAGAGCTTGGGTACATTTATAAATGACATTTTTGAAAAAGATACATAAATCTGACAAGAATATGGATTAGGGATGGCTAGATATAATGTATACAATAAACAATTTTACCAAAATTATATATTTTTCGTGTCATTACAATTGGGGTCTGCTCAGTTTACACTGTTACCAAAATATACTATAATTGAACACAATGTTTTTTTTAAAGGCACGATACGTTTCAATTCTGGGATAGATTTATGGATGTGAGTGTGAGGCCGACACCCATTCACTCTACCCCTGTCCGAGAAATACTCGCAAAAGACACCCTTGTTAAATAGTTTTAGGGTCATTTAAATATGCTGAAACAAAGGCAAACGAAGTATAGAGCTCAAGTTTGGTCCATTTTGAATGTTACAACATTCGTAGACAATTGAAAAGGGGATGATATGATGATATAAAAGGTGTCATTGCATTCACAGTTGCTCCAGAGGACACATAAGTCAGTTACGACGTACTTTATCATCAATGTAATGATAATCATTTTCTCAGTACCAATAATCAAGTTGCAAGAAGATAGTATGTATTACAGACATGTTTATATTATGTTTTGGTAGATATTAGATAGGTTAGGTTACATTCTTAGAGACCTGCAAACATTAGGCGTGCCTATCATACCTACCCATAAAAAGTGTGACGAGGAGCCCGGGGAGGTCGGCGCTGAGGTCCAGGATGAGGTTGAGTTCTGCTGCTTCTGCCTGTACCTTTTGCTGTATGAGGTAGAGTGTGCTGTTGGTATCCCCAAACCCTGATCCCTCATCACCACTGCTGTTAGCCGTAACGGCAGTCAGGTTATACCTCTCACCTATAGCATAGTATACATACTGACTCCTCAGTGGGGCTGCAGATACCACCAGAGAAAACATCAAGGCCAGTGCTGGCTCAATTATGATTGTCCTTTTGCCTCCTGGCCTACAGCATTGTCCTTTAGTACTGCTTGCTGAACTCTCACTGTTACTCCTGGAATTTAGATGCTTCTCTGTTAGGTCTGATTGAGAATGTGCCATTGTTTTGGCAGCAAACCTCCTAGATACACTCATAATGCCGGCCCCTAGGTCAGCATGTCCAGTAACGGCCTCCCCTGTTCCTTGAAGGTCCGTCATTTTAAGGTGCACCATTCAACGTAATTCCAAATGTCCAGGCTCTGATCTATGCCATGTAGGGTCGGTTCCCGATGGCCACACTATGGCCATGACGGTGATCCATCCCCCGTTATCAGACTTTATAGGTGGGGGGTCAGCTGTATGTTATAAATAACCCGCTCACAGAGTACCCATATACTTTAGCACTATGGATATGGCCAATCCCCAATCAGTATGGTATGTACCTGGGGGTAGGTGTGCATCAGTGCGGCAGATAACAGAGTATTTTGAGTGTTTCCCTGATTGCATAACAGTTGGCTGATAAGGCCAAAAAAAAAAAAAGGTTTGTTTCCGGTCACCCGACCAGGTCTAGCAAAACAGGGCCGGGTCCCCCTCTTTTTTTCTCTTTTTCAAATTTTTCCCTACATACCAGTTTTTACGGTTTGTAAAACGGATAATTTTTAAGGATTTTAGAGGAAAAACGCTAAAAATAGGCCTAAAATGAGAAATTTAAAAAAAAAAAAATTAAAAAAAAAAAAAAAAATCCGACCGGCCGGGTCTGGGTTGTCTGACCATGTTACCGGAAACCAACCTTTTTTTTTATTTGGCCTAACATACTAGACCTCCGGTGATATAATGCAGTCATGTCTGCACATTATTTTGAGTATGGGACAAGAATCTAGCTCTTTTACGAGCAATGGCATAACTTGTTGTATACTCCAGACTGGTGGATGACATGTGCATAGGCTATAGATAACAGCTGATAAGCATGTATGATGAGAAAATCGATATACGTGAGCTTGTATTGAAATATAGTATTAGTAATATAGGTAT
The DNA here is from genome assembly GCA_947462335.1 of Harmothoe impar. NCBI lineage: Eukaryota > Metazoa > Annelida > Polychaeta > Phyllodocida > Polynoidae > Harmothoe > Harmothoe impar. Next base: position 82,498,313 of record OX381704.1, on the reverse strand, counting down.
GGCTGAAAGCAGGATATAGTTTGTGATGGGGGCAGGGGAGAGGGCAGAGATCTGACATGGTCGTCATAATGGTGGGGGGGGGGGGGGAGGGGTGGCATCTCGAATTTAGAAAACGGCCAGGTCACTTCACATATCATTCTCCTTGTCCCATCTAAGAAACCATTATGTCCCATGTTGAATTTAAGAAATACCCCTATCATAATGTCACTTATTTTCTAATGTAATGCCATGTACGAGCGCATGTTGAATTGAATGAATGTATCTTTTTTTTTGGGCGGGGGGGGGGGGGAGGGCATGTCGTACTGGGCTTCAGGTAAGTTGTAAAGCAGTCCTATACATCACTATAACCGTTGTTGCATCCGGTTCTATCCTGGATATGTTTTTACCTCACAAAGATGTGAAATCTTCAGGATGGTGTTTCTCCACAAATCTGCGGACGTCCGCAAATTTGCGGACGTCCGCAAATATATTTATGGAGCTCCACAAATTATCCCTTTTTGGTACTTAAGCATACAAATACGGACCTCCGTATATATTTGCGGACATCCGTATATATTTGCGGACATCCGTATATATTTGCGGAGCTCCGCAGATTTGTGGAGAAACGGGATCCAGGTGGGTCATATGGCAACAATTCTTTTTTTATTTTCGCTCTAGAAATGTTTAGAATTGTCCAATTGACCAGCCATATGGTATATCGCGAACATGAATTGTCCTACCATTTAGGATGGATATTTCAGGGGTCGATCAAAATGACGTCAATAGTGTTTTGGGCCATTCATACCTTTGTATACATGGATATAACAAAAAAGCAGGAAATATGTGATAACGTTTTATTATGATTAACAAGCTTAACATCTATATACATAAAAGTATCAAATCCAGCAAAATCAATTCCATGTTTTGATTGCTTATTCATGAATATAGTTACATTTATAATGGTGTTATCTATGTATAATACTATACCCGGCAAGTGATCCACTATATGGAACTCCATTGGATTCAACTTTAGCAATTTGGGCCTTCCATGGCAGCAGGATATCACAGACGGATGAATTTATTTATGAAATGAAATGCTGGAAACATATTTCCTCTCTAGAAATGAATAAATAGTCAATAAAAAGGTCTCTCCTCATGGGATGGGGGCTCGCTTATATAATGGTTGTTGGACATTATTAAATCTGCCTACTTACACAAAGAACAAAGACTTGATCATTCACATAAAAGGTGTACTTCAATTCTAACGCATCAAAATTAACAAATGAAATGGTTTCATTCAATATAGAAAGATTCGGTCCGGTCAAACATACACTCAGAGTGATTAGGCAACCTCAATTGATGCTTCCTATCTGGACATACTCCTTAGTCAGAAGATACTAGGCAGAATGTCCGTTATTTTTCTCTCCTTTCCACATATATAAATGACCACAATGGAACTTTACGTGTGCAATTTTTTCTCTCTTCCCTAAAAAAATTCGAACAAAATTCCCAAAATATCTATTTCTAAACCTATCGGGTGCTTTGGTTAAACTGCATAAAGAAGGCTGCTGTTGGGCGGTTTGTATACACTTCCTTATCCAGGAATTCTTTGTGGGAGAGCTGCTCATTTCCGAGCGACTTGTTCTCGTTTGCGAGTTGTTCACGGATTGCACGCTCTCTGCGGTCCTTTTCACGCTCCAGAAGCATACCGGCACGGGCATGTGCGTTTGTCTGCCTCTCCCACTCGGCCTGACGGCGGCGTTCCTCGTCATTGAGACGCTGAAAGAAAAAAGGACCGTTAATAGAGCCAATTTTAAAAAAAAAGATTATACAGGTTTTGTTTTAAAAATGAGTTTCAAGTTGCAGAAGAACTCAAATTCTTGCCACTATCAAATTGCTAATTGTACATATTCAAATTGTTTGTACAAATTGATAGGTACCAATATTCTGGTCATACTATACATAAGGCTGCATTATATTTGCATGTGTAAGGGACACTTGGCCAATGGCGACATACTGGGACCCAGAGTGTACAAGCACACATATTCGTAGACTATTAAGTCAACCTTCACAGCCAGGGCATGCTGATCATTTTGATTTAACTTTTCCTGAAAATATTCAATTCGAAAGTAAATTACAGTTATCACTTGACAGCATAATCTCTACAGTGATGAGACTTCTAAAATATATCTAGAAGTATAAGCCCTGCCACTTGGGCTATTCACACAAGTAAGTGATGTACCTGGTTTTCTTTCCGCTGGAGGTCTTGTGTACGGCGGATGTCGGCCAGCTGTTCAGGGCTCATGCCCTTCCACCGGTCGGGGATGACGCGGTGAGCTCCGAAAGCACTTTGTGCAACCGCAGGGTTCTCAGTTAGGATATCACCGTATACATGGTTGGCCAGCTCTGTCATGTTATCATCCAGCTCCTGTTGCTTGCTCAGTGATCGCTTGGCTGAAGTCTCTCTGTCCTGTGAATAGAGAACACCATACAACCAAATCAATGTTCTGTGTGTAATTGAATTGAATGGGATTGAAATCAGATTAATCTGTTCTACATTTGCAAAATTCTATTTGTTTAATCCATCTTCACGCATGCATCATCTAGAAATTGAATGAGAATATTATGCTTCGGGCACATAATAGGGCACATAGTAGAGCAACAGATAAAGCCAATCAGATAATGAATCTAAAGCTTTAATTGTACTCACCTCAAAATAGTCAACACTGTTACAATACTGTAATCCTATTTCATGCCAGTCATATGATAGTGACCGCATCTTCTTATTTAACTAAACCTTAACCAATGTACTCAGAATTAGTGTCCCACATTAAGGCTAATTTTTGCCATCTTAATGAACTAAGTGTGTCCTTGTACAACAATACTTTAAGGTTTTCTATTGGTATATATATTAAGGCTTAAATATTAATGAAATAAACATACCGACATGATATATATATACATTAATACCTTAAATATATAGGTATACTTATTATAAAAAATCATATATCATGCCAATGATTTTCCTAAGAAATTGTATCCTGCACTTTTACAATGTTGGTTAAAAGACACTATCAAAAGTCTGATAGAACCCTAACAGGTGGTTGTGACCAGCTGAATCTCAGAATTCTTGGAAATGATTTGTAAAGGAGAACTGTCGGATATTGAGATAATATCTCTGATTTGTTTTAATCAAAAAATTGTCTGAATAATTATTATGGGAAATGGAGCGACATGTTTACCCAGATCACTTTGCCCTGCATCAATTTCGGATAGGTAACGAAGACAAAGTGAGGAAGAACATATAGTTCATGGGTAGTTATTACATGGAACTATTCAATGAATGACCTTGGGTGTACTGTAGGGATGAAGGGAACAGAGTTATGGGTCAAGCAGTGTTGGGGTGCATTTGTACGCATGGCAAGGGGCCCAGTGTTAAAAGGTTCATTTCCTTCTTGATCTACAACAAGAAAAAGTGCATTAAAATCAAGGCTGTGCTTGCCTTAATTGTGTTAGTATTAGTGTCAATTTCATGTCTGCACCTTACCACTATAGTTCTGATACCATTCAATTTCATGGATGATAGATGGTAAAAAACAACTTCACCTTATTGCTTTACAGAGCAGTAACAAGTTAACTTGCCTACCCATCATAGCTTTTAACTGGAGAAGTGAGAAGATAGTTGCACACAAAATAAAGAACACTAAGAACTTTTATTGTGGTTACTCATGCAAACTACATGCGACAAATCAGACAGTATTCAAGATTTCTGAGAGGTGTATGTATCTTGCATCAGAAAAAAAGGTTTACATTGTAGACTTCTTTGAAAATTATAATCGTTATGCTTTGAATATCAATCATTTCCCATTTCCAACAAACTTGCAAGATTTCAGCATATAAAGAATAGTCTAGCATTCACAATAGTTATGACTTAGAATAATTCTATGGAAATCCATCCTGGAGTCCAATCTATAGGGGTCAGGCTGGTCGTCCTGTGGGCGGCTCCATTACTTAAGTGTGTACCGGCGAGACAAGCACTGACACAGCAATCACAATGCGTACAAGCTGTTATATAATGCCCCCTAAGAATTCCGCAGTGAAGGCCAGGGAATTATCTGATTGGTAGATAATTCATCCAGTTAGACGCCTATAGATATTAGAGATCATCGTGTGGATGTATTGAACTGCATGAAATAGGCTGCAGTTGGGCGGTTAGTGTAAACCTCATTGTTCATAAATGTCTTGTGAGACTTATGTTCTGCACTAAGCCGCTTGTTCTCTTCTACAAATTGCTTCTGCAACTCTTTACGTGTACGCTCCTGCTGCCTCTCCATAAGAAGGCCAGCCCGTGCATGTGCACTGCTCTGACGCTCATACTCAGCATCCCGGCGCCTCTCTTCATCTCTCTTCCGCTGCAAATAAATGAGAATTGCAGTTAGTTGAAGGATATGAGATACTAAGCATTAAATTCTTCTTGATATTAAATAGCTTCGTTTTACTGCTATAAAACTGATATTTCCTGAAGTATCTTTATTCCTTCTTCTGTAAGAGATGTTCTATAATAAACGACATTTTTAAAGATTTAAAGATATTTATCAGAAAATCATACTACTTTGAAGCAGGTTTACCTTGTTCTAATAGACAAATGGATAACATACCTCATTTTCTTTGCGTTGTATTTCCTGCATGCGGCGAATGTCAGCTATTTGCTCAGGGCTCATACCCTTCCACCGGTCAGGTATGACACGATGAGCTCCAAAAGCACTTTGTGCAACTGCTGGGTTCTCAGTCAGTATATCACCATAAACATGGTTGGCCAACTCTGTCATCTTGTCGTCAAGATCTTGTTGCTCTTGCAATGCTTTCTTGGAGGCAAGCTCCCTAGCCTGAAATCAGGTAATATCACTTCCCTGTAAAACTGCACCATGAGCCTAATTTCATGCTCAACTTACCTTGGTTGTTTTCAAATTGTTTTTGTTCTATAATAGGGAGTGGTCATTTTTCAACATGGGATGGGGTGTCATAAGGCCAAAAAAGAATTCTCTGGTTATTTCGTGGACAAACACAGTTGATTGAACCAGGACCAACTATATAATATATAAATGTTTTTTGTTTTTTTAATATGTCTAGACTGGCCCTATTTTTTTGGGCCTTCCCTCATTTTTCCTTATTGTTTCTTTTCTTTTACTTAAATGACGAGAAAACGGTAGCCTGAAATATAGGCTAAGAAAGTAACTATTTAGGTTTGGCCATGTTATATGAACACAACTTCTTTTTTAGGCCTAGGCTGTTCCCCCCACCCCCCATCTATTTGATATATAGTAACGTGGCAGCCTTCTCTTTCCCCTAAAATAGGTGAAACAAATAAAAGTGTCCTCAAAAGGGATTTGAAATTTCCCTGCACATCTACTCCCAATCTACCACCCCATGTTTTAAAAAAAAGTGACCACGTCCTAAGTAGTACAATTTTTGTCATAAATATTTACCCTAAGAAAGTGGATTTGTTCTGATATGTCTTTGTTTGGAATATACTACTTTGATGCCCAATGTTATACTTTGATACCCAATGAAATAACTAGTATATACGTGACAATATGTATTGGTTTTCATACAGCTTGATAGTTGTGTAGGAAAAATAAACAATTATATGTATCAGAAAACTGGAAATAAAAACATTTATTTATAGAGCTATACATGTATCACTGATATTGTAGTTCTATTCAACTAAAGTCTGAAGTCAAATGATTGAAATGGCCTTCGGAATGCAAAGATATAAAACTGATACTTTTTGACGTTATAAATTAAGATGTCAATCACAATTTTCATTGATATAACCTGTCTTTAAAAGCTATGAATCTGAGTGTTTCATACCTTTGAAAGAAAGGTTATGGGTACTCTATTTAATGCACTTACCAAGGCACGGTTATAATCTGAAGTGGCCATGTTGATAGCGCGGCGGCAGGCTTCCTCAGCATCCTGTAGCTCCATAGCGCGCTGGTCCAGCTCCTTCATCTTAAGGTCATAGAGGCGGTCAGCTGTGTCCTGGTTTGCTTTGCACTGATTCTTTTCGCGAGCCTGTGCTTCAGACCACTCCCTGAGCTGCTCATGTTGGAATTTGGTGCGGGCCTTGTTGTTCAAGTCCTCTCCATCAAACTTCTGGAGACTGGAGATGCCACACCTTGGGTCATCATCACTTACTCTGGCAGGCTTATCCTTCTTCAGACCTTCTGGGTCGTAGAGATCAAACTCTCTCCGGGCCTCCGGTTGCTGATGAAGGAAGCGGAATTCGTTTAATGCTCCGCTCAATTCGCGAATATCATGCTCCTGACGGTTTTGGAGAAGCTGTGAGATTTTATCATTACGGATGGCATCATTTGCTGAAAGATATGAAAAATTGTAAATATTATTAGCACAGAAGAACAGCAGATCTTGAAATAAAGATACCGTAAAACCTCGCGTAGAAGCCGCGGCTTGTACGCGAGTCAGAGCCAGCTTTCTTTTGATACCAAACATGCCTATATGGGGTGCGGCTTATACGAGAGTTTTTATAAGTATATTATAGCACTAAATTAACGATTTTCAGATACCCTATTAGGCTTATAGGATTTCCCAAAGTTAGGGGTGCGGCTAGTACGCGAGTTAGGCTTATACGCGAGGTTTTACGGTAGTGCAGAAGATGTTTACTGCATATAAAGACAGTACATGTAAGTATAACATGCTTTCTACAGTAACTGATTGGCATGAATGGTTAGAATACATAGGTAGAGAAACCCCCACCTCCCTCCTACAGCTCCAAAGACAGCTGGAGTTTATATTATCTATTGAATAGATAATTAGGCTATTAAAGGGTGAGCAAGAAGCATTTGTATAAATTGAATTCTGTCCAGTACCGTAATACACGGACCAAACCTTTAGTGCTCCTAAATATTTTCAGTATACCTCAGACATACTACTATAGACTAGTGAGTCGTGTATAGTATTGAGATCATGATCTAGAATATATATCAGTTGGTATGCCTAGCCATTCTAAACAAGATAGGTAGCAACAATACCAACCCAACAGTGAAGTTTGTGTTTGTTTTCAAAACAATACATTCAACACTGCCATTGACATTGCCATTGCATGACACTGCATCGATCAATACATGTTTAATCAACTCTAGTAGACCAAGAATCATATTGATTTAGTTAAGAGTGTCTAAATATTATCAATATGCCTAGCAAATTCTAAATATTTTACCAAAAGGGGGGGGGGGGTCCAGACCGCCAGGGTCAGGGTCTAGGGACGCCCCCCCCCCCCCCACACACACACACCATATCATGGCATATGCCATGATATGGAGCTACCCCCAATCCCTGGCCACCATAGCCTAGGCATAGTAGGTCCATAGGGAGGGGTGTATTGATAACTAAACTGTGGGGTATGACTATCGAACTAACTTACCAAAGGCTTGATCTCTTTTCTTTTCCAATTCTTCCATTTGTTTACGGTCTTGCACTTGCTGTTCAACTGCCTGCATGTCAACACCAATAATTCGTGTTTTGGCATTGAATATCCTGCTCTTTCTTTGTTCTTCTTGGTTTCTTCGGCGCTCTATGGCAGCTGCCTCTTTATAATCGATTGGGAGGTCCAACTTATACATTTTGGAATTTGGTTGTTACCTCTCACTATATAAAATCCACTTGAAATCCGTAAATGCCAGCCCTGTCTACTTTGGCCGCACCTCCTTTGCCTTCATCGATGTTGTTGCGGCGCGCGTGCTTGGAGGTGGTTGCTATGGTACACATCGGCTGCCAAAGCTCGCCAATCTGCCTTCCCTGATTGGCCACTGGACTTTTGGACTCTATCGCAATTTTCTTCCTCTTACATGAATATAAAATAGTCTATGTTATATGAAAGTTACATAGACTTGAAAACTATGATCATACAACACTTTCTGCCGCATAAGAAACTTAGTATCCCCCGAAATAGCTTATTTTTCGATTGCAAATGAAACTATGCTGATCTTCAAATGACCAATCAGAGTTCTCCTTCCAACAGCTTTAGGCCGCGACTTGACACAGATCGGTGAGATCTCGCGCGAAATTTCGAGAGATCTCGGGTCATGCGCAGCAAGTTCCCGCTAAATTTGTGTACGTGACCTACTTTTTCGGCTAGATTGCTGTGTTGTTGTCAAAATTGCGATTTTTGACAGATTTCACTGCACCGATTGGTGTAATTTAAATCTGCCAAGATGCCTGGGTGGCTGAAGCACCTGGAAGTGGAGAACTTCAAGTCATATAAAGGTAGACAGATAGTTGGCCCGTTTAAGAACTTCACCGCCATCATCGGACCAAATGGATCAGGTAAACAACCTTTTATTATCGCTCGGGAAAAACAAAAACATTGAAGATGCATTTGATTTATGTATGCTTTATCTACTATTTCCTAATTCTAGTGATGACATCATCAAGTTGTGCTGCATCAAGTAATCTTTAACAGTAATTATTCTCATTCAGGAGTTATTCAGGTCTGTTTTTCAGCATCTTGGTTTCAGTCAGTATCGCCAGCGTCTGTCTACCTAACCTAGTAGGGGGGGGGGGGGGGGGGGGGGGACACATGACATTTCTAGCTTATGAATTTCCGAAGTATTTTTACATTTCCTGAAAGCTGGTAAGGCCATCAGAATGAAAGTTAGAGTTTACCGTCCACCGCCCGCATGCCTCCAAAGGGGCCGCATGAAAAGTTCATTATTAATGTGATTTTTCATTATTGACTTTACTTCAAAAATCTCACCAATATTTTACAATATTCAAAAATATTACGCGCAAAAAAACGTTGAAAATTCACCCTTTTAGAGAAATCCCTAATAATGAAAAATGAATAATGAAAAAAGGCCGCCTCTGTTTTCTAAAAGTCACTATTTATCCTCAGGTGGCAAGAGAAACATGTAAAATGTACCATTATACACAAATATAGGGCTTACCCTGCATGAATAACTACACATTTAGGTGTGTGGCCGACTCTAGCTGAATCTACCCCTCATGTGGAGGGTCAGGAAGTGGAAGTGAAGGGGGCCTTTATCAGACCTATCACTTAGGGAGTGCTCATTTTTTAACAATAGCGGGGGAGCGAGCCCAAATCTTTCTTGCTAAAAATCGACACGGTAAAAAAATCGGGTACCCATGTAGAGGCACATTATAGGGGTATATTTTGCATTTATACTTAGAGTCATGTTAAGGTGTCACGGTACTAATCCGCCCAGAAAACCTAGGACAGCCAAATAGTCCTTACTAAAAACGGAATTCTAGTGGATATAATCAGTGCTAGGAGACCTTATTTTTGACTGGGAGTAATAATAGGCATACCAGACAATGGGCAATGCTTGGTTTAAAAAAAGTTTTAAAAAGTTTTTGGTATCCATGGTAACCAAGGGGTCACGCTTTGAGGTCAAAGTCAAGGTCACAGGTCGGTGCGGCACTTGAAAAATTGATCATATTCAGACTATGCTTTTTCCATGGCAACTAGCGCAAAATCTAATCTGACTCCCATATTGACGGACATTTTTAAAAGATCGGAAATGACGTCAGCTTTTGTTTAAGGCATCATTTATGAACGCCATCAAATTTTGAACCACATTTGGAGCCACTTGATAGTGAAAAAGAGGAAAATATTAGATCATCACTGTGCCAATTTGTACCGTGACACCTTAAGTATTGTTTATTGCAATGGAAAGTCAAAACTTGGTAAGTGGCAGTGTGGTCAGCTGGGCTGATTTTCTCTGACTTTTGGCCATACTACCAGTTACTCTTTTGCTTTGGACTTTTTTGGATTAGTAGATAAATCCAATCTGATGGCAGATCCTTAAAGAACACATTTTTTCCGGTCATGCCATATAAGTTACAAAAAGTTAGCAAAATAATAAATTAAAAAATAAAGAGGTCAAATTTTTAAGTTGCCAGAATTAGCTATAATTTGTATAAGGATTCTATTGTTTTTGTCCCTATGTTAAACGCTCATGTCATGGCCTTTAAATAGAGGGGTCAAGCTTTAAAATCCCTTAAGTATTGGGGTATTATGGCAGCCTGCTCCCAGTCTATTTAAATACCGTAAATTCCCGCGTACTACCCGCATCTCGCGTATAACCCGCACCCCCAACTCAGGGAAAATCCTATAACCCGTTTTTGAATTTGAAAATTTCAATTTTAGTACTGTTCTATAGTAATAAAAACCCTCGTATAACCCGCACCCTATATAGGCATGTTTGGTATCAAATGAAAGCTGAGTCTGGTTCGCGTACAACCCGCGGGTAGTACGCGGGAATTTACGGTAGCATAGACACTGTCACTGGGCGAGGCTGTAGCCTAGGCTACTGACCAAGTCACTGCGTTCAGTTCTATTGACCGTGTCACTGTGACTGTCATCAGTCACAATCAGTACATGAACAATTGTCTTGATATTATTTAATCCACTCTTTACAGAGGGATGAATACAGTACCCCCTTTGGTCTAGATACTAAGCTGTTTGAACTAAGTCGATGTGTATTACCCAACACTGTGATGCCTTTAATATGCAAAATTATTAAAGCCAATTAATAAATAACTTAGTATACAATTTAACCACATCTGAGACATCATTCTTGTGTTTTCCTACTAAAAAAACTTTTTTACTGAAATTATGCGAAAAAAAGAGTAACTTTGCCTCACAATCCTCCAAAAACTAATGGTGAAAAGAAAATCGACCCACCTACCCTATTTTCTTTAGCTATGTTACCTGGACACAACAATTTTTTTGGCCTAATAATAACAAGCTAGTATATAGTGTGCTGATTATACAATGAATTTTAAGTGTCCTACTTGAATTGAAAATTCGGCCTGCTGTTAGACCTAATATCCTTGAGCCGTTAGGAATTTAGCCTTGTTATGTGGTCACTCATTCTACCCAGAAAATGCCTGAACAGCGGCACACACTCCCAAGCACCTAGTCTAGTCCTAGTGAGTAGTGGCAACTAACCAGCGACAATGTGTAATTGAGATACCGGTAAGAAGGCATACTGAGACCAGAGGCTGACTGACCCCCACCTAGGCTTATGCTATAAGTTATGATAAAGGTTGTTATTTGCCATCCACCGCAGGTAATGTAGAGGGTACTGAAACACCCGTAGTCACACAGCGTACCATACCGCACAACATAGGGAACCGGAGCAGTGTCGGGCTGGAGTAACTGGTTTCTGTTTGTTGAAAGGGTCCAATTAACTGCAGTAACAACAGAGAATAATTTGATGGATCATTTGCTCTACAGTCCACTGGACCATCCACCCTACTGAGCTTATGCTATGGCTCCGGTTCCAAAGACGAATCACTAGTTCCGACTTGCCTGCTTGTAGCTGCCCCCTGTCCAGCTTGTCCGAGGTTACTCCACAGATGACACAACAGACTTTAATGTTCCCCGAATAGTCCCCTGTTCACATAAAACTATACCTCTCCTATCGACATGAATTTATAACTTTGAATCTCTTGCAGGAAAATCAAATTGTATGGATGCGATTAGTTTCGTACTGGGAGAAAAGACTAGCAATCTTCGCGTGAAGAGGCTCAGCGTAAGTCATGTTTTATATACTCCGCTGGTAAACGTATATATCTCAATGCACACCAAATATTTGTCTCAACTATGACAAGCGTAAGGCGCCTGTTTGGCAGCTTTTATATCATACATTTTTCTCAAAACTACATTCTTTCATGGTATTTGGAATATTTCCCCCTTGCCATTCACTATGTGTACGCGACTTCCTCCATTTAGTAGATTTTTATGATGGAAAATTTACAGTACCGGTTACTCTCGATTAACAACAGCAATATAGAAACCCCCACCCCCACCCCACCCCACATTACATACCAAATGTCAGCTCTGACACGTATCTTGTTTTGCAGGATTTGATACACGGTGCACCAATCGGTAAGCCTGCCGCTAACAGAGCATATGTGTCAGCCGTGTACCAAGATGGGGACGGGGCCGAAATCATATTCACCAGGATCATCCATGGATCAACTTCAGATTATAAAATCAACGGAAAGGTGAGGTTTTAACGCTAGCTATCAGTCAGAACGTATTGAACTTAGAGTTTGTATTACACTACCCTGTAAATGGGCTAGAAAGAACCAAGACGATGGGTACCATTGCCACTTGAGAGATATGCAATTAATAGCAGAGATTTTGACTGTGTTCAAAAATCTATTCCACTACTGGCCTCTATCTTTAAAGGCATCCGTCGATCTATATCCCATTGAAAACGCGTTGTACAAGTCAATTTAAGTATGGTAAGTTGATTGTGAATGTTCTTTGTAGGTTGTGAAAGTGGATGAGTATGCACAGAAACTGGAGCAGATTGGAATCCTCATGAAGTCCAAGAACTTCCTCGTGTTCCAAGGCCAGGTGGAATCAATTGCCATGAAGAATGCAAAGGAAAGAACCATCATGTTTGAGGAGATGAGCAGGTAAAATAATCTTTAAGCCCCCACCTATATTACACTATAAAGGTCACTCCGTATATTCCAACTTTTGCTGGATGGGCAGCAAGACATAGGCCTCGTCTTCTCCAATTGGACTAACGATGGGAGTTCGGGCGGGCCCAGGCTATATGCCCGGTAATGATAAATTGGTCCAGATTGATATAATCCGTGAACTAAAATATTTTTAAAATCGTCGTAAGACATTGGAAATATTGATAAGCCGACCTTGAGTTTAAGAGGAAAAAATCGGCTTATATAACTAAATATATTTGAAATTCGTTATGATAAAAGTGTTTGAAATTCGTTTTCTCCATATTCCCAAATAATTAAAACCTCGCTTATAAGCCGCAAGGGACATTGGGGTTTTACGGGCAATGACATGTTGTCTACAGTCATTAATTTAAAAATGAAGACATTTCAGAACTAACACTTCGAGCATTTTAAGTAGTAACCTTGACATACTGTCTTGTGTTTGCAGATCTGGCGAGTTAAAGGATGAATACGACAAAGCTAAAGCTGAAATGATCAAGGCCGAAGAGGACACACAGTTCAATTACCACAAGAAAAGAGGTATCGCTGCGGAACGAAAGGAAGCGAAGCAAGAGAAGGATGAAGCAGAGCGCTATCAGCGACTCAAGGACCAACTGGTATGTCAACTGATTTTGATTTATTTAGTATCATTGCATAGAAAAGAACAAAAACATTGCAAAAATCGTATTCTTTAGTGATTGTTCATGAAACAATAGTATTGCCTGTAGAATAAATACTCCTGATTAAAAACAGTAGCTATGATGTGAAATAAAGATACATGTATTGATTAATTAAATATCTTGCAGGCTGAGAAAGAACTGGAGCTGCAGGTCTTTAAGCTGTACCACAACGAAAGAGACATTGATGAAATGAACGAAGAAATTGGGCGTAAACGTCACCTCATGGAAAAGGAGGAGAAGAAACGTCAAAAGATAGAGGACGAGATGAAAGACTTCAAAAAAGAGCATGGGAAGCTAGCGCGTGATTTGACCAAACTTGAGCAACAAATAAAGGAATCAGTGAGTTTGTTTCCCTGATAATCTTATGCACTCGTTTTGTGATTCTATCCAGGCGTTGCATTGCGTAACTTGTACCAAAGGAGCCATCATGACAAATTGATATACCGTATGTATAATGTATTCTGTCTGTAAGGAAGAGGATCAGACTACTGGCTGACGAGAAACGGCTACCCTCTCAATACACCAATTAACCTGTCTGACTACAATTCTGATGAAGATGTAGATTCCCATTTAAGTGCTAGTTCCAGAGTAATTGAGTAAAGCGTAACATGATACTTTTTACTAAGTTCTCGCTAAGTTCTGTGGGGCATGTCTCTTGGACACATACTGGGGATGAACTAAAAGTCTGAAAGTAATTTTAAAGTATATGTGTTACATGTATCAGCAACTCAGTAACTCTAATGACTATTGTCTTTACTAAAACAGGAAGTGGATCTGAACAGAAAGCGCCCCCTGTACATCAAAGCGAAGGAGAAGACTTCTCACTTGGTGAAGAAACTTGAGTCTGCTAAGAAGTCACTCAAACAGGCCAAGAAAACGCACGATACCCACCAAGACGAAATTAGAGTAGGTTTTATCAGAATGATTCCAAGGTTAATATATTTCAGGCATTTGGAAAAAGTCGAAAATTATTTTTGCTCATCGAAGAAATCCTGTTAAGATCTGAAGAGTAAGTCTAGTTATCTCTCACTCTTTTTTCACGTCAAATAACTATTCAAATGCAACATGTAGGCAAAGGGCAATAATATTTCCATTGGTGTTCATCGTGTTTCAGGTTTTAGAGAGCGAGCAGGATGAGATCGAGCAGAAAAAGGGAGAGTTTGACGAACAACTCGAAGAAGAATCTCAGTCCCAGGGGCGTGATCTCCAGCTTGAAGAAAGCCAGGTACGAATGTTTTTTCCAATCTTGTGTATACCCATGTGATATTTTAATTTGACATATTTCTTCAAGTGAAATAGCTGGTCAGAAATACTACTTTAACTCCCGAAATGTTGTAAACGCTATAACACCATTTAAAAGATGATTGTAAATGAGCCACAACCTTCAACTCCCCTCTCCTCCCGTAAATATAAAAGCGCATATAACTTTTTCAAACTGCTTCCATGTTAGAAGCCGCGTTGACATTCCTTTCCAATATGATTATCTTTGACAAACTATACTGCAACTCATTACGACTACATTTCCTCTCAGGTGAAACGCTACCACCAACTGAAGGAGGAAGCCGGTACACGGGCAGCGGCCTACATGCAAGAACTAGAAACCTTGACACGTGACCAAAAGTCGGACCAGGACCGCCTCGACAACGAGTCTCGCAAACGAAATGAGCTTGGTGCTAAAATCAAACAGAAAGAGCATGAGTTGGAGGAGAATATAAAACGTGTGGAAAAACTGAATGAATACATTAAGTAAGTTCATTTTATGGCGAATTAAAGAGAAACGTTTATCAGTAAAGAATTTGTTTTCCCTGGGAGGCAGGACGATTAGCGTATAAGCCACACCTCAAGTTTGAGGAAATCCTACAAGCTGCAAAGGGGGTCTGATTATGGGTACTTTAATGGCGTAATATAATATTTGTAAAACTTTGCCCATAAGCTGCACCAGACTTTGCGGCTTATATGTAAGGTTTTACGGTTGTGAAAATGCTGAAGAATTGTTTCACTGCCACGATTATAGTTAAAAACTAAATTTTGTCTCTTGAATTGAATAGGACCAGCAAATCTGCTGTTGAGGAGCAGAAGCGTGTGGAGACGCAGCTGGCGTCGGAGGTAGACACCGCTCGCACGCGGATCACAGAGATCCAGCAGGAGCTGGAGTCAGTGGTGGAGCAACTTGGGGAGGCCAAAGTCGACAAGCACGAGTCTGCTCGGGCCATCAAGAAGTCAGAGCTTATTGACAATCTGAAGCGCCTCTTCCCCGGGGTGCATGGGCGCCTCATAGATCTCTGTGAGCCAAGTCACAAAAAGTATCAGGTACGGAAACCATATTGACTACTTCAAATAAAGTATTAAAACTGAATACTGGTACATGCAATAAAAGAAATAGATTAAAGGCTATAAGCCCAGGAACACATAATGTTTGCTGTTTGGTAAATTTCTTCACTTTTAGTGATTGGGTACTGAACTAACAGTGACACCACCGAGCATTTTTTGGGCAGTTACCAGCCCCTTCGGGGGCTGGGATTGTGGTGGGCCTATCCCCCTGCCCCCACCATGAAAAAGAAAATAAGAACAGTTGTACCACATTGGCCGACCCACTATCCATGCTCAGTCAAAAGGCCCAAAATTATAGGCCTACCCTAGCCCCCCCCCCCCCCCCCCCCCCCGATACACGGACCAAACAGCGGCGCGAAAGTGGGGCTGACTGCAGCAAGCCTCCCAGCGTCCATCTGACCTACATCGTCTTGGTAACCATTGCGCCGCTACTGGCGCAACTACACTCTCCTAACAGATGTTCTCGGAAGGTCCTGAATCAAAAGTTTAGACTACAATATCTTAATCACTATAAGGCGGTTTGATGTCACATTCAGAACAGGACATCAGATGGGTATGTGCTTTAGGAATTGCCTGTGTTTGATACCTATAATTTTATAATTATCTTATTTCAGTGCCAAACAAAAGGCAAAAATAATGGCGGATTGCAGTACTTTTTTCTGTCTCTTGTTGCTAGACACTCTGTGCGAGATTATGTGTATTTTCTCTTCTCATAGGAGTCGTTTTTCATTTAATGGGAATTGAATTATTAGAATAGTTTGATTAGGAAAATAATTATTATATATGAGTACCTTAAATTATTAATCCAATTAAATTGGAATCACCAGTCGAGTTAGCTGGGACTTTCCTAACTGGTTCATATACTGAAATTTTTGCTTCATCTGGTACCCCAAGGGTACTCTAGGCGGAAGCAGTGAAAACTTGAGAATTTAAACCAGCGAAAGAATAACCCATTTTTATATATAGGGTAAAAATACATTCACCGCTAGTCTATTATATAGGAACATAAGAGAAGGAACATTTAGTGATGTGCCTGACATGTATCGTCTTGCTACAGGTGGCAATCACCAAGGTGTTGGGTAAATACATGGACGCCATTGCCTGTGACACGGAGAAGACCGCCAAGGACTGCATTCAGTACATGAAGGAGCAACGGATCGAGCCTGAGACTTTCCTACCCCTCGATTATGTGGAAGTCCGCCCAGTCAACGAGAAACTCAGGTAATTTGAGTCATTGTTCTGCTTTTTGTCATCTTATGTTCTACTTTAATATGACACAGCTAGTGCAGGTATAGTAAGGGAATCTTGGGTATTCGGGTCAGCTAAAGTAATAGAACTATCTATACTATAATGTGTGTATCCAGCCAGATGAAAATATTTATTATTATACTAATAGTTCAGCTTTTAACTGTGAGGTGAAAACGTCTTTCCCTCTAGTCTAAGAAGGCCCCTAGTCTAAGGGATGGGAACTCTAAAATTAGGGGAGTAGCGCTCAAATACAGGAGTCACCCTTTATTCATAGTGATGAATGTTTTCTTTTTTAAGGGAAATCCGCGAGCCACGTAATGTGAAACTTGTAATTGATGTGATCCGATACGACCCACCCGCCATCAAAAAGGCCCTCATGTTTGCCTGTGGTAGTGCGCTTGTAGCTGAGACAACCGAGGATGCCCGCAAAGTAGCATTCGGCCTAACAGAGAGGCACAAGGTATGCTACCCGCTTTTGAAGAGATCTTCCCATATGATAGAACAATCGCGTATACTCTTCATACTAAACCCTATCCGAGAATTTGGAAAGATTCTTTACTAAATGTATTATTGTAAAACGTTCTCAAAAGAATATGATGTGTAATCCCAAAACCCCCATGGGTTTAACTTATGTATGCTCAGCGAATCAGGAGGAGGCTATTATTGCTATAAATTGCCAGGGCGTCATCAGTGTAAACTTTAGATTGACTACCTTGTACTGTTGATGATTTGCCTTTGTCGGCTTCAATGAACGATGAAACCTCCTTTGCTTTACACACGCCTTTTCTTTTATTCCAGGCCGTGGCGCTTGATGGTACGCTTTTCCAGAAGTCTGGTATCATTTCAGGAGGTGCAAGGTAGGTCTAACGCCAGTCTGAACCATTTAGTCTTTAACAGCCACACACTAAGCCTAAGGATAATCCACGAGGCCCATGCATGTTGCTTGTAGCATCCAGCCGCCCAACCCGTTGCACAGTGTACTTTCTACATAGCTCTCTCGTCCTGCCCGCACCCCTCATTGTACCCCCACACCTCAGGTCTGAAATAAGCTGTACTATATTTTTGATATCCACCTCGTGTAGTACAAGATAGTTTATGGTACATTATGTATTGATATTTGTGGAAAACACTATCGATCATATCATTAAATTGATTTAATTTAGAATTAGTCTAAATATTAAACAATGCTTGTACAAATGATTTTCAGTGACTTGAAAGCAAAAGCGCGTCGTTGGGACGAAAAAATGTTGAATGGCCTGAAACAACGCAAGGAGCGTCTGTCTGACGAACTCAAAGAGCAAATGAAGAAAAAGCGAAAGGAATCTGAATTGAACACAATACGGTCGCAGGTGAACGGTTTGGAAACACGACTGAAGTACTCCATCATTGATCGAGACAATACAGTAAGTCATTACATGAGTTGTTGTCTGGAAATTGTGGTTGTGTATTTAACTTGATCTGCTTACAAAGCAAAACATAAGCTTGGAGGGGAACTGACATACTTCAATAACATAAATCTATGCAAAATAAACTTTATAAGGATTAACAGACTAAAGTCATGAAGCCATGCGCTTGTGAATATATCAATTAACACCCACCATCTATTGCAGCAAAACAAGCACATGGCCACCAACGAGAAAGACCTCAAGAAGTTCCAGCAGCAACTAGATTCATATGACGTGAGTACATCCCTATAATATGATGTCAGAAAAAATGTACTCAATTAGTTAAGAGTCACCAATGAGATCTCCCACCAATAAAACTAGAGAAATACCGTAGAACTAGAAGAAAAGTGACTCTTTCTTAAAAGTACCAGGGAAGATTCTGTCTGGATTTCAGGGTTTCCTAACCTGAGAAGATTTATAATTACCTATGAAGTTAAAAGATATCCATTTAGCCACCTCCATTTGACATCTTGTAAATATCTCTCCATGTAGCCACAGACCAACAAGATAGAGGACAGCATGGAGGAGCGGGGCCGCCGTCTCAAGAAGATCCAGTCCAAGATGAACAACGTGGAAGATGAGCTCTTCAAAGATTTCTGCGCTGAAATCAATGTGGATAACATTCGGCAGTACGAAGAGCGAGAACTGCAGGTCCAGGAAGACCGTGCAAAGAAACGGCTCGACTTTGACAACCAAAAATTGCGGCTCCTCAACCAACTAGAATACGAAAAATCTAAAGACACCTCAGGTAAATTTTGTTTCGATTAAAAGAATAAATGGTTACCCATAATCATTAGATCGAAACGTTGCTAAATTATATGAACACACTATACGCTATCCATATGTACAAGTTGTCCTCGTGAAATAATTAGCTTACTTAGCTTCTTCTCTGGTTGACTGAGGGGTCTAGGGAAGCGCCTCTTGGCCTTGATTAATACTCTTTGGATCAGTCATTTTATAAGTCAATTCATTGAACTGATCATCAACTATCACATTTTATTGCCTGGCATTGAAGATTGAAATCAAAGTGGTGTTTTTAGATAAGTATCAATAAAGGCCAGATGCATCAGAAAGTATTGTAAAATGTTTTCACATTGTGAATCAAGAAGACTTTTTCATCATCCCAGACTATGGGAAAGCTCGCTCTATGGAAAGCATGCATATCAATTCCATGAGGGCATGACTGTTTCGCTCTGAATGCTACATTCATTTGTGTATTTATTCATCTAAATAGCAAACGTACGGAAATGGGAGAAGGCGGTTGCTGACGATGAAAAGGAACTGGATAAACTGAAGAAGGAAGAAGCCAAACAAATGAAGGTATGCCTGACAAACGGGTCCAGTATGGATTTACGAGCATATATATAGTGAGCATCCTGTAATACAAATTACACTTTCTAACAAAATCGTGATGTATGTAAAATCCTAATTTTTGTTGGATGAAAACCTTTAACCTTCACCCCAGTGAGGAAGGAATCTATTTTTCAAATTCACGAAGGAGAGTTTATTATTGAAAAACTGTTTATAGAGTACATCATTGTTTACTTGATATTGCCACAGGTCATCGATGATCAAATGCAAAACCAGGAGAAGTATAAGAACCAGAAGATCTTGCTGAAAGGACAAGTGGACGACAAGGATGTTGAAGTAGGGGAGGTGCGCAAACGTCTCGCGGCACAGCAAAAGGAACTCTCAATATCACAGAAGGCTATCGTTGCCCTAGAAACCAAACTGGAACAGAAGCGAGCCGACCGACACTCTTTACTCAAGACATGCAAGGTAGGCTTTAGTTTATACTGGTAGGCGAGACTGAAGCGTGCTTTGGCGGCCTGTAATGATGAGTTATGTGAGCTAATATAGGTCCATGGAAATGGTTGTTACCCAGGCCCGAGTACCAGTCAGGCCATGTCTTATCAGTAAGCTTTGCCTCGCCCAGTGAAAGACTAAAATCAATCTCTATCTCTAAATTGATATTCTTCCACAATGTTGAAATTCAAAATAGATTTACTTTTGCATTTGGTAACTTATAACATGTATAATAGTAACGTCCATTCACAGTTCCTTGAAAAAAGGTGTCCAGAGTCCAATTTGATTAATAGTTTGAACCGCATTTCAGATGGAGGATTACAAGCTGCCCATGAAGACCGGTACCATGGATGACATCAGTCAGGAGACGTCTTCCCAAGTGGACCAGGCCAGTGAGCTCGACAGTATGTCTACGCAAGGGGCTCGAGCTATATACGAGCGGGAGGCGCGGATCGTTATCGACTACGATATGCTGGACGATGACGATAAAGAACTGATGCATGCGGATGAGGTGAAGAAGCGCCTTGACCAGATGAATAAACAGACGTCAGACATGCAGGCTACGTTACAGCGCATCAACGCACCCAACATGAAGGCCATGGAGAAGTGAGTAGGGGTGGTACATGTACACTATAGAGGTCACTAAACACGTCTCAAACCACGGGTCAGACTAGGCCTGTTTGGTATGCAGACAGGCCAGATAAATTTGACTGACGGGTCTGGTCGAGATGCAATAATTTGAGAACTGATGTATTTATAAAAGCAATACTGCTTTTTTTCAGTGAAGCAAGTTATTTTGTCTTTGAACGTTGGAAAAACAAATTTTCCCATCCACTCACATACTGTTTGTTTGCTACAATAGCATAGATTGGATCCCATAGGAATATCTCAAATCAGCCCAGTGCTTTCCAACATATATATATTTGTAATCCTAATTACGTAATGTTTACTTTACCAGATTGGATGGCGTCAAAGAACGTTTCAACGAAACTTCAGAAGAGTTTGAAAACGCCAGAAAACGTGCCAAGAAAGCCAAACAAGCATTTGAGCGCATCCGAAAAGAGCGTTATGAGAGGTTCATGAATTGCTTCGAACATGTGTCTAACAAAATTGACGATATTTACAAGGTATGTCAGATGTCTGTACTTAATGTGGTCAGTGTTAAAGGCGTCATCCACTCGCAGTATAGCCTTGCAGGATGGTATACGGGACTAGCACATCCTGGTACTTCAGGTAGTCGGGGGCTAAACTCCATTTCCTTATCAGGATAATCCCCTCTCCTCACACCTAAAATAAAGGTGCTGATAAGAAATTCTCCATGATGCACTGCTTTTGAGTCGGGGGCCTAACCACAATGCATTGCTCTGAGCCAAGATGGCGGCCCCCATAGCCTAATGTGCTAGTCCCGTATAGGACGTAAATACAATGATGCAGAAAAGCTGACAGCGTTATGCATAGGAACATGCCCATGCCATCGATAGGATTACTTATTAGCTACGCCCAGCGACAACGTAGTGACAAATAAATAACTACACAATTATCAATTACCACATCTGATTACATCGTAGTATAGTTAACAGTAATGCTATTCATAAGAAATAATATGATAAAGAATTTGAATCTTATCACCACCCTCTCAATTTTCTTATTCATTAGGCCCTTGCCAAGAACCAGAGCGCCCAGGCGTTCCTTGGTCCTGAGAATCCCGAGGAGCCATACCTAGATGGCATCAACTATAACTGTGTCGCCCCCGGCAAACGTTTCCGTCCCATGGACAACTTGTCTGGAGGAGAGAAGACAGTGGCAGCACTAGCCCTGCTCTTCGCAATCCACAGGTAAGTTTAATGGAGTTTCGTTGAAAATGAAACGTTGTAATTTGATAGGAGTATGCCAATAGTTAGCTTACTGGAGTAGTACATCCCCTGCCATCCTGTAATGCAGGATTTGCACATATTAGATTAAAGAGGTGCCAGAAGGGGAGAAAAACACTTTCTGTATTTCAAAAGGTTAAATCGAAGGCAAGAGCATATGTGTAATGAAGGTATCAGAGCAAGACAGGAGAAATAAATTGAAAGCACCTTTCTGCATTTTAAGAACCCCACAAAGATGCTTGATAATGCTACATTGTATTTCTAACTTTTGTTTGTATTTTATAGTTTGTTAACGTTCTGGCTGTGTTGTTTTACTTGTAGTTTCCAGCCGGCCCCCTTCTTCGTGCTGGACGAGATTGATGCTGCCCTTGACAACACAAACATCGGCAAGGTATGTACTGTGCTCACTGGTCTAATGTGGATATATGTTTTATACACTTGAGAATAATTGGCTAAATGGGTAAAATATTGGTGCGATTTGTACTCCATATGTTGTTCTGCATAACCAATAGACGTTTGTGATGTTACTCAAGATATACAATTTGACATCCGTTTGCAGGTCGCCAGTTTCATTCAAGACCAATCCAACGGCGAGTTCCAGTCAATTGTTATTTCACTAAAGGAAGAATTCTACAACCGCGCTGACGCACTTATCGGTATTTACCCTGAGGTAAGCACAATATGAAACCATCTTCCTTCATGCATTTACTCTAAAATTTCAAATGTAGTTCCTCACTTTAATCAGTTTTAAAGCTGAGCCACATTGATGCAATGAGCTTTATTCCTATCCAAATAGGTGGAGCCAACAATTATTTTCCGAATGGGAGAAAAAATACTAAAAAGAATTGCTCAACACAACTCCTCAATTAAATTACTTTGAAAATTCCCAATTTTCAAATGAGTGATGATTTACCTTGTTATTTTGCAGCAAGGGGACTGCGTGATCAGTAATGTGCTCTCGGTTGACCTGACTGCATACCCAGAGGCAGCGCGACCGCCGAGCCCGAACCAGTTCAAGGTGCGATGAGTCCCAGTCGTCCTAATCATCACAGTGTACAGTCTAACCCCACACCAACACGTTATTACAATGAAACACAAGTGTTCTACGCTATGAACATAGCACATCCATATATAGTATAGTCCGTACAGCTCGACCCATGTAAATGTTTCTTGCAGTGGAGGAACAAAGTAAGAATATTAGGAATTGAGTAAAAGAGGAGGAACAGAAATTTAGACATCAAAGTGTTAAATTTAGTGCAGAATTTCAAGATCTACACGGTAGCAAAGTGTCTCTTGTAAGGTTTCATCTCACCAAATCAGGAGAAATTAAGAAATAAAGAAAACAATTGAAAGACCACGGAAGCATCCTACGGAATCATGTCTAACCGCTGTAATGGCCTACAAAAAGGATTAATGTGATTTTGCCCAATAATTAGGAGTTGTTCAATTAAATGTTGCACAGTTCAAGTTCCAAGAACCTCTTCATGCCAGTTTTGTTCATGAATGTTGTGAATGTGTCCATGCTCTCTATGTAGGAATCATGCTACTCCTAGAAGGAAGACAAAAGTGTTGTTTTTGTCTCTTTGCATGTAACTCCTTGTGCGTTGTTTTGACTTGTGACATTTTAAATGAAGTCCACCTTATTAAACCAGCCAACAACGCATTAATAGTTTTGCACGGTTTAGAAAAATATCTGTTTTAATTGGCGCGTCGAATAATAATATGGTTATATCGAGCGTTGTTTGTCTTTATCTATAAATCTAAGTTATTCCCAGAAAGTTCCTGTCGTAATTATATTCTTACAATGTTGCGATTTTCTACTCATTGTATTATACTAAATGCACTTTTCATTTGCCACTCACCTTATGAATCTGATAGCATTTTCTGTTTTGTAGAAAGAATTTGAGTGCGAGACGCTACTACGTATATAAGTGTATTCTGTTGTATATTGAAGTTATATATGTAGATTTTAGCTGCTGTACATTTCTCTTAGTCATTGATACTACTGACCCTTTATGTCCCAGGTAAAAGCCGACTATGGTGTCAAACTAAGTCTGCATACAACACTTGTCATTTTATGTCTTTAGTGTAGTCCAAAATGTGTTCAAATAAATATTATGTATCTCAAGTGTGGTTGTCATATTTTCTTTCCATAGGCATAGCACTGTACCTAATTATATTGAGGATAGTAAGTGCTTTTATGTAGGCCTCGTGAATAGCACAGTTATACCACAAGTTATCTATTGTAGCCATTATTGACTCAGGGCTGAGTCAAGTGTGACGATGCTGGACACCTCTTTTCCTTGAAAAAATTAAATTGCTCCCATTTGGTCAATATTTCACTCTTTGCATCTTGCATCGTCTCAATAAATCACTTTCCACAACATCTATCTAATGGTGTATTTGTTTTTCACAAATTCCTACTATAACCCTAAAAAATGTTCTTTAGCATAGAGCTCATGGGAGTGCGAAGATAACCAACAACCCTAAATTTGGATATTTTGTGCCAACCAATGCTCTAGCGCGTAAGCCAATCTGGCTGAGAGTGACCACGACTGCCAAATTGAGGGTTTGGTCGCCACCATGATTTTTAGATAGCTATATGTATAGGGTATCAGAAAATATGAGGTGGCCTTGCCTCAGGAGTAGCTTAAGGTCAGGGCAGGGCTTCAATGTCAGAGAAGTCTAGAAAAATATGAAAATTATTGATTCACATATGTAAGTGAAGAGTCACTTTAAATTTGAATTTCCAATCAAATAAAATAGCTATGATGTTCTACTCATTCATGAAAAACGTCTTTATTGTATACGATTTATTATTGCCAAATAAAAAATCTAAACTCAACACAGAAAAGACAAAAAAGAAAATTTTGCTCAAAGTCAAGATCATTCAATTCAAGGTCAATCTTAGAAAAGTGACTTTTCTATCAAAACGGTTACCTTTCAATTGTTATAGGTTCATGGATTATATCCAGAATTTCTCCATGATGCATGAGGGAATACCTACATAGTTGGGGATCATGGAAAAATGAGGTGGACTCCCATATTACATGCCTTTTGGTAAAGCCTGGCCTCATTCCACCATGATGCTATGAAATCACAGATTCACAACAACATACTTAAGAGGCCAGAACCTTGGTTTAACTTTTTCTTTTCCTCCATTTAAAAAACCTAGAATATACTATGTTGTAAGGCCAACCCAAACGACCCTTACATAAAGGTCAAGGTCACTTAAATCAAGGTCACATCAGGTAAAATCACATCACAACTGAGAATAATCAACTTTGGATGGTTATAAAGTTGACAAATATGTTTATATACATATCAATGTGTGTCTTTGTATAGCTATACAGAGGGGTTCAAAGAATAATATGGTTAATTTCCATATCATGCATCCTAGTGTAGGTGCAAGCCTCTTACCTCTGGTCTGAACAGCATTTAGACATATGGATTCTCCCATGTGCCTTGACCTTTCCTTTTTGTTTTATATCAACTTCTGAAATATCAGGCAGGGCATACCAAAGAACTCATTTGACCTGACCTTTATCCATGTCAAGGTCATTTTATTGGAGGGTACACAGGGGTAGACACTAACGCTGGCCCGGGAGCCAATGGCCCGTAATTTTGGGTGCGGGCCCGTAGTTTTCTAGAGAATTAGCTTCCTATGGGCCCGGGTGACCCACATGAATGGATAGAGAAAATTCTAGAAAAATATGTTTATATGTGCATAGTCATGTTACATGTCGTTTAAAAGAGAAAATCACTGCGGTAACAGCCATTGTGGTTAAGTCTTGATATAGGTTAACAAGAGATACTTCTGAAATAATTATAGGGGGCCCACAGTTTTAGGTGCGAGCGCATAGATTTCTGAAGCTACGGGCCCAGGTGGCCCATGGCTGAGAAAGTTAGTGTCTACCCCTGGGTACAATGATGCCAAATGACTAAATGTCTTTACATCTCAGTTGTTCACAGAATGATGTATGTAAACATATTTAGATATATCTAGATATCAGATGCATACCAAAATCATCAGTATCTTTATATTGCAGTAGTGACCCTATCTGAGGTCAAGGTCATTGTTACCAAAGGCAGGAGAAAACAGGCCTTTAGATGCAGGATATAGGGCTACTACTCCTAGCGTCCTTAAAACCATTTCATATAATGGTCATCAAAACAATAATTTGGAACCAGGCATGTTGTGATTTTCATATATAGGGATCAGGAGGGAGGTGCGCTGGTTACGGCGACAAGCACTGATAAGAGCTGACAAGACTGTGACAGGTCTGTCCCCTGTTTGTCCCCTATTTGTACCCATAGTGGTATGTCTTATCAGTGGGTTTAACCTCAACCAGCGAAATTTAAAATGGTGGACCCACTGGGTATAACTCCAGATTCTTGTTTGACTGTAGACACAATAGATGACAGGACCTTAATAATTCTGATCATTGATAAAGCTCAAGCACGCAAGTATTGTTTTAACATTGATGAAGTTTGTGCAAAGAATGTGTACATCTTAGAGTAGAGGGTTATATGGGAAAGCTACATTTGACATATACAAGTGGTGAATAAATGACTCGAATAAAGTGTCTGATAGGAATCTGGGCATGACTCCAAGAGACTCCTTGCCCATAGGGTGATTGACTCAGGGTTTAATTAACCCTGAGTAATATACACCTACTAATTTTGCATTTTAAGACAATTTTGTGACATAGGAGAATCGTTGTATTTCGGTTATCATTCGAGATAGACAAAAGCGGAAAAAAACATGAGATCTTCACGAATTTATTTCTCTCTTTCGCTATTATGGAAATGTAGTAAAAAAAAGCTACCACCTCCATGGGCCTCCATAGGCTGCAAGGCATTAAGTTTTTGGGTGCAAGATAGAAATGACATTTTGAGCGAATTTGCCCGTATTTCTCTCTTTCTACCCCCAAAGCGGGCAAAAACTGGGCACATTCTACCGCCAGGACCTATGCAACAAGTCACATCCACTCTATATCTATATGTTAACAGATAGCGGTTATGATACAGATAGCGAATGTACACCAGGGGCAGGGGATGGAGGGCAAAGGCATGGACGCATAACACACGCCGCCCTGTAGCCGACCGACACGGCGAAACGGAAACGGCGATGGTGTCACTGCTGATGCTCCGGTCGACTCGCTTTACGGCCGAGACGTAAAACAGCGGTTACGCGCTGCTGGGCGCTGACGCCGACAGCCACCTGCTTGCCCCCAGCCACCTGCTTTTCCACAGCCACCTGCTCACCTACAGCCACCACCTGGAATTTGATTATATATGACTTCCAATATATGAAATTAGGGTAGCTTTTTCTGGCGATTACGATTCTGCTGTCAGAAATGAGAAATAATGTATTGTATTCAAATTAGATCACTCATTCGAATTCATTTCTGATGCCAGAATTGACAGACTACCCTGAGTCATCTGTGAGGCCACTCACACACTCCATTTTTATACATCCAGTCATTCAACACAAGGACAAAAACATGCGAACTACAGTCCAAACAGTAGGGAAGACTGGACAATGTCCCCTGCCTTGTTCACACTTCTGCTGGAATTTATACAACAGGTAATCAATGATAGCTCCACCGAAGAAAGTTACGCTAACTAGTATATAGTGTAAACTTCTAAAATAATTAAAGAAATTATACCAAATTACTATTGCTTTACCAACCCCACATTGGTTAGTGGTGCTCATTGACATGCATGCATTCACTTGATGCGACAGTGTAAGTGTTTTTGCTAGACGAGGGAAAATCAGCAGTCTGAAGATTCGAATGAAGGACAAAAACATGCAAACTGTCATGGAAACTGTAGGGAAACACTGGACAATGACCCCTGACTTGTTCACACTTCTGCAAGAATTTGTATGCAAAATGTATGCAGCCAGATTGAAGATCCAGAAGGTGAATTAGTTGAGATATGAGCTGTTCAGGGTCAAGCGTGGTGATGTTGAGTCTTGGCAATTGCCACTATGTGAGGACTGTTTGTACAAGCATTGCCTCAGGGCTAACTATCAAGCAGCAATCTGGAGAAGAAGCCTTGAACCATTCCCAGTTATTCCAAACCCCCAAGATCGTGGTTGTATCATTGAAGGCACAAATCTATCAATTGACTTGATGAGAGTTTCTCCAGCCCCAGAGGTTAGTCTTAGAATTGATGGCCTGCACTTGCTCAAGACCTTGCCAGCAATCTAAATGCCCTTGTGTTGATAATGGGTTGCAGTGCACACCAGCCTGTAAACTGGATGACTGTGCCAATATGATGCACAATGAGATTCAACAGCAAATGAGTGACAGCTCAAGTGAGGAAAGCGACATTGACTAGTAGTCCAATACAATACATCTGAACACACTGTACAAATTAGATGTTCCTGTCATCAGTTATAAGTTTGTATCACATACAATAACCATAATTTGAATGCCCTTGAACCCAATGAAGGTCAGATAAGGTCAGATCGAAATGCTTAACTCTTCATAGTAAATTTGATCCAGAGTAATTGTTTAAGATATCTATGTAAAATTGTTAAAGCAATTAAGTGACCTTGACCTTAATGAAGGTCACATTCAACGAGTATTTAGTGTTTACCCACCTTAACCCATTAGGGCTGACCAAAAAAGTATTTGCTGCTGGTGGGCCCAGATGTTTTGAAGAAACTTTCCCAAATCCAAAAGAGTTATGATGACTATAATCGATGCTTGGCCAGCAATGGCATAAAATATACACGATGCTCAGCCAGCCATGGCATTTTCTATAGTCAATGCCAGGCCCTAAAGGGTTAATTAAATATGATAAACTGTATATGAAATTCTATCACAATTTGAGACCAATAGGGGAGCCCTGGGAGAATTGGGACAAAGGAGAACTGGGACACTGTGTATTCTGCCCATAACCAATAACTTTAATGCATAACCACCGATGCTATTTTTTGGGCCGATAATATTTAAGTTTTTTATGGTAAAAAAATGTCTGTGATGTTATTTATTATACTTAGACCCATAACAGATTATAACATTTTTAGGAAAAAAAGTTTTTTTTTCAGGTCTCGGACGATTCAATTTACATAGTGTTACCTTTTGATGAGAAAATATTTTTGTGTTGCATTATGTAGCATTGATAGATGGCAAAATGACCAGCCACTTACAAAAACACAGTTAAGCATATTTTGAACTGTATTAACATTTTCCTTAAAAATCTCAACCTGGGGAGAACTGGGACACTCATTGCAGGGAGAACTGGGACACTCTTGACTATCGGGGAGAACTGGGACACTCCGGGTGAAGATTTATTGTGCTTTAATTATTTTTCTCTCAGACCTATGACTGAAGCTAATATGTTACATATGATCATATTGAACGTAAAGTAACGCAAAATGATATTTCATTGGTTAATAATCACACTATTTACACTGTCCCAGTTCTCCCTGGTGTGTCCCAGTTCTCCCCAGGTAGTGTCCCAGTTCTCCTCGAAGTGTCCCAGTTCTCCCTGGAATTTCTAAAAATTTCAAAAGGCCCTAGACGGGAATCATGGCAGGCTAGGATGAATCTAAATAGTCCAAATGAAAGGTTTATTGGTAGCCTTTCTTCATGAAACAAAGGCATTTGGTTATTGTTGGCATTGTAGAAATCACAAGCAAACATGCTATGGTTATAATTTTGTGTCCCAATTCTCCCAGGGCTCCCCTATGTTTATATGCAGTTTCTATTTTATATTAACAGTGAAAAGAGGCCTAAACCAACTCTTTACTGTATAACATGGATTTCAAACACATTTTTTCTTGAACTGCATATATTTGATGCTATGCACAGACAAATATTGATGTGGATATAAACCTCTTTGTTAACTTTATTGACCTTCCAAGGTTGATTTTTGTCAAATGTCTAATTTTATACATATGACCTTGATTTAAGTGACCTTGACCGTTAAGAAATAAAAAATGAAAAAGTCGTTTGGGTTGGCCTCACAAAATAGCATATTCTAGGTTTTTAACATGTATGAAAATACAAAGTTATTGCCAGGTTCTGGCCCTTAAGTGTGTTATTGTAGACCCTGCTATTTTACAGCATCAGTGTGGAATGAGGCTGTGCCTTACCAAAAGCCATGTGATATGGAAGTCCACCTCATTTTTCCATGATCCCTAACTATGTAGGTATTCCCTCATGCATTATGGTGAATGTCTGGATATTTTCGAGGAATCTATTAGAGTTAAAAGGTAACCGTTTTGATAGAAAAGTCACTTTTCTGAGATTGACCTTGAATACAATGATGTTGACCTTGAGCAAAATTATATTTTTTGCTTTTTTTCGTGTTGCCCTGAATGAGTAGTATGCTGTAGATATTTTATTTGTTGGGAAATTCAAATTTAAAGTGACTTTTCACTTGCATATGTGAATCAATATATTTCAGATTTTTCTAAACTTCTCTGACCTTGAAGCCCTGCCCTGACCTTAAGCTACTCCTGAGGCAAGGCCACCTCATATTTTCGGATACCCCGTACAAATAGCTATCTAAAAATCATGGTGGCGACCAAACCCTCAATTTGGCAGTCGGAAATGGCTTGGCTTACGCGCTTATATAGCTCTCGGAAAAATATAATGGCCATGAATCCATCACATTGGCGGCGATGGCCACTTTTGGATAGATTGGCTCACGCGCTATCGGCCACTAGTATGTGTATACCAATGCTGTGTGAGGATTGCACCACTCATGTGAAACCGTCTAGTTCAAAAACAAGTCACTTCCTACCACCTGGAGGCCTATGTACTCATATCGTGCTCATATAGTAAGGCTCACATCTGCATACTTATTAAGCATTGTGTTAAGTACTGCTAATAAATCTACGTGGAATAACGAGAATAACGAGAATGTGAAAGTAATTTACTATTGATCTTAGAATTGTTTGTATAATACTCCATTGCATTATCTATAGCTACCAGTTTGGCTACATTGACTAAAAAGCATTCTGGATAATGTTACTGTAAAGCACAAATCCCACGATGGAATTTATACTGAAAGGTTACTGCAATTTCGAATCTGTACCGAATTGGGGACCTCCCTCCAAATAACTACAGAATGATGGAACTTTAAATGCTTTAACTGATTAGAATCTGTTACGAAATGGTCTATTGACTAGGAGGAGATGAGTATAGAAGGAACAAACGGGGATAACTGCGGTTGGGCCTGAGATGGTCGTAAATAAAGACCGGCCTATTTATTAACAAGTAATAACGAAAAATGTAAATGTATATACCGGATATCCTCGAGTGGGACACCGCACAGGTGCATGAACGCTGCCTCGAATCTCCTGAGTGAGTGGACACCTGCTCGCTCCGTATCCACTCCAATGAGGCGTAAGAGTTTCTCAAGGAAGGTCAGGAGCCTCGGGTACTGTAGAGGTGCTACAGAGCCTCTAAGCCTGACCAAGAATGCAGGCGAGTCAGGGTTCGAGGAAGGCAGGTCCAGAAAGTGGGTCTTAAGGAGGCTCACAGCACACAGCGGTGACCCGTCGACCGCAGCCACCGGGATTTGATGAACACGCTGACCGTATTGGATGGTCTTGGAGCTGGATACAGTAACTAACATTCCCCAAGGGGTGAACTTGACAGCGCTGCGACGGAGACAGTGTGTGCCTGGGTTTGCCGTAGAGCCTTGCACAAGGTTGCTTTTCCTAAGTAGGGTCCTGAAGCTCACAGCCACACAGGCCCACATGGCTCTGTCATTGATATCATGAATATTTACAAAGCCAAACATGGCTAACAATTGGGACACCGAAAGGGTTACCCGAATAGGGGTTGGATCGCCAAGGATCCTCCTCAGCCCCGACATGGTACTCCGGAATATAAAGTTTCCACGAATTGATGAAACATCATAACCATAGTGCGAATTGAGACTCAGCACCGCACTCACATAGTTATCAATAGTGGCGTATTTCACGTCAGCTGACAAGTACACAATGTACCGACACATAACGCGCTGGGTAGTGGGGAGAACAGGTGAGTCGGTCTTCGCGCAGAAATTAATGTACCTTTTCCACTGACTACACTTAGTCTTCCATGTCGCGACACTCCACGCGTGCGCTCTGATCTCTGCCGCCTGGGCGTCGAGCTCTACCCCGAGGCTGTTCCCCGCTGCAACAGATGAAAAGTGGTAGGTTATGTGGGGGTAACAGCACTCGAGATAGAGCATCAGCGACGACGTTGAGTTTGCCAGCAATGTGAACTGCTGTCAGCTGACAATTGTAGAGTACAGAAAGCCAAAAAAGTTGTCGTAGGAAGGTCATAGCGTGCTTGTTAGCGCTTTTGCCTTTATTAAGCGCACTGACCACATGGGTATTGTCAGAAAAGCAGATGACCTTCCTATCTCTCCAGGAGGGACCCCATCTCTGTATGGCCATTAGGATGGGAAACAGCTCCTGGACATTAATGTTATCAGGCACAAATACATCAGGACAGGGGAGGCAATGATTATGATAATCAATGTTCATGGATAGGTCACAGTACCACCCCGCACACAGCCAATCCGTACCGTAGTGTACACCGTACCCCACACCCGACGCGTCCATGTAGAGGTCCGCGCACGCCTGGGGGGTCGCTGCAATGATATTCGCACTACCGTTAAACCATGAGGCGAACCGCTGCCACCAGTCTAAATCTTCAAAGAAGGCTGTGGATAGGGTGATGTACCTTTTACCCCCTGTAAATGCTGACAACATAGCTATAATTCTGTGGGAGAAGGTTCTGCCCCCCCTGACTAAGGTTGAGCAGTGGGCTAAAACCCCACACAGGCGTCGAAGCTGCTTCCTTGTCGCCCTACGGCGACCAGCAAAGAAGAGCAGCTCGGTGTGAAGTTTGGCTAGCTTGTCCCTAGGCAGGCGTAGTTCCATAGTTAAAGAGTCTATTTCTACGCCTAGATACACCTGGACCTGAGAGGGTGACAACACTTTCTTGTAGGCAATGTAGAAACCTAGTGACCTCAGGGTGCTGTGGAGGAACAGCTGACCGGCCTGGCATTCAGAGAACGACCGGCCGAGGA
Source organism: Harmothoe impar (assembly GCA_947462335.1). NCBI lineage: Eukaryota > Metazoa > Annelida > Polychaeta > Phyllodocida > Polynoidae > Harmothoe > Harmothoe impar. Next base: position 82,465,382 of record OX381704.1, on the reverse strand, counting down.
CTAATAGGTCATCTAAGTAGTTGAAGCATGTGTAACCATGTGAGCGCATGTAGCGCGTGATGCTGTCCGTAATCCGATTGAACAGGAAAGCGGCCATTCTGGTACCAAAGGACAGGAAGTTGTCCACCAGGAAAGTAGGCTTGCCGTGCACTTCCCACTCAAGGCCCTGGTACTCACGATCACTAGGCCTTATCATTATTGAGCGGTACGCGCTAGAGACATCAGAGACCGACATGTACATACCGGGCTCTAGGACCTTAACTACATCGTCAATGCTGGAGTAGCTAAAATGATGGAAAGTCTCCTGCATGAAAGAGTTAATAGAGCGGCCTTCGGGTCTACTTGCATCCGTAATGGGTCGGAACCCCCCTCCCTTCTTGTCAACCGCTCCCATGGCATGTATACAGGTAGGGGGGTCCGAGACTACCGACAGCTTGCCCGCCGCTAATTCCTCTTCAATTAAATTGTCTATAAAGTCCAGCACGTCTGACTTAACATAATTCTTGGTAGAGTAGGGGTCAATTGGGGAATCAGGGTCAACCAATTTAAAGCCGTGTAGCATACCATCAAGCAAAAAATGGCTGTCGAAGTCCCAAGTGTCCACCCCGTACATGTTTGTAGGTCCACCACTTAACATTGACCTCCACCCAGCTGGCTTCATCTGAGATCTCACACCCTCTAGAATATGGTCACAATTACTGTCCCAGAGGGGGGCATAATGGGAATAGCCTTCTATGAGATCCTCTAATGAGCTGGTGCAAGTCATGTTGGGCACCTTACAAACAACATTTGGTGAATACGATGATGGAGTACGCATGGGGGCCGGATCCCATCAGGTTGGCCGCTGACCAAACTGAGGAGGATGGATTGCCTATATTCCTCCTCTAGTGCCGCATTGTCAAGCTCAATGTCCGCTAACCTTTTGTTTAGCTGGATTAGGTCTCTCTTCCGCCGTAATAGGTCGTTCCTCTCCCTGGCAGCTGTGATCCTGTCCTCCAGGACCTCTTCAGGCTCTCTCTGGACAGGAGGGGTGGGTGACAGGCTGGACTGTTGTTGTCGGTCACCCCCTCCCCCCCCCCCTCACCACCATGGCCACCGGTGACCATGGCCTGGCCTGAGGTGTCTCCAGGTAAAGTGTCCTGTGCCTCCTCCTGTGTACTAGTCTTATGCTCAGGAGCGGGTTGACCACATCCAGGGCAGTTCTTGCAATTCCCATGGAAACCATGGCCACAGTTCTGGCATTGAACCATGATTAAAATGCAAATTCCCAAAGAAAACTGAGTCTGTCCTGGCACCCAGGTGGGTGGACATGAGGCACTGGCTGGGGTAAGGGCCAGGTGGCCCAGGCAGGTGGTGGGAGTGGAGCCACCTGGTGAGTTCTTCCGTCAATACCCCAGCCAATCCTGTATAACATATATTGGACGGATCCATATTAACATCTCGATATTTAGATATTTTCCTAACCTAAATGAAGGTTTCTGAAATTCAGCATTTTCTCTTCCCGTTTAAGGATATTGGCCTGGAATCGTGGACATATTGCATGTCTGTTTCCTCCACTGTGTATATTGCAACAGGTATGTCTAACTTGTAGATATTCTGTGCCACATACATCGCACAGCCGGATTTGGAATAAGCATATTTGAGTTGGAACCCTTGCAATTTGGAATAGCTGCAAGGCTCCCAAATTAAAACAGGCTCAGATTACAGAAGTTCTGCAGGCATAGACATCATTGTGGGATTTGAGCTTTAGCTTTTTATTTTGATTGATTGTCATTAATTGAAATATTTTCATACATTTTCAATTTGTCACCATTTTCTGGAAAGATCCTGAAATGTCTTTTTCTTTTGGGAGTTTGATCTACCAGACTTGATATTTAGGTAATCTAGAAATTGTGGATATGGAAACATCGAAAACATTTTAGAAATATTAGCTACAGGGCCTAATTAAAGCGATATTAAGGCCAACAATCACCAAAAATATGCAATTTTTGACAAAAAAATGAATCTGGGTAGTTTCTCTAGCTGAACCTCCTCAAAGTCTTTCCTTGTTCATGTATGGTTATATCCAAATTGCAGACCTCAAGTACCTTTTCCCTTTGAGTTATTGCATCATGAACCTTGTTACTAGTAATCTGTTCGAATTATTTGCAAACATTGACTTATTGCAATTTCATCACAACAAGGTGTAATCAATCATATGGATAATTGATTCGCATATGTTGGTATCGGGACAAAGTTTGGTAATATCCGATAACTGCTGGCCACAAGGGCATAATCTCCCCTGCAAACTGAGCAGTTATCGGCTCTCTGAAATTGCCCTAGTGACCAGCAGTTGTTGGACATTATCTAAATCAGGTGTTTTCAATAAACGTTTTTCGCATAGAGGAATTCGAGGTATTGAGATTAATAATGAATTGTTCGGTACGTTATTGGGCTAATGCAAGGGGTTAATGCACGGGCATATATATATATATATATATATATATATATATATATATATATATAAGGCAGTAATATAGTATACAGAGGGGGGGGGGGACTATGTAAGCTTGTTTATAGGGCAAAAACTGTTACATGACGGGGTTTTGTCCAGACAGGAGGGCGTTTCTGGTGGGCACTTATGGAGTCCATAAACCGTAACTTTTTTCCATAAAACATAACTTTTTTATTTCTTCTAGTTCTCTTAATTAAGGCTAGAAAGACCAATGTTTTTGTAAAGAAAAGTAAGGCCCAGCCTATATGGTCCTCATGGCATGATTTATAACATCATATAAATTCATTTTCATAGCGTTTTTTTGGAAAGTCCACAATCCATAAATATTTCTCTTAATCTAGGCTAAGGAGAGCACAGTTTTTGCATAAAGAAGTAAGACCCAGCATGTATGGTCCTCATAGCATAGTTTATAACATCATAGTCTTGCATTTTTATAGCTTTTTTTTTAAAAGTCCATAGTCCATAAATTGACTTATGGAGTCCATAAATTTCGTATGGAGGTCCGTAAGTCACCTCCATAAACGAGAAATGCCTTCCAGCATGTTTAAATTTATTCTAGATAAAGTGATTGACTATGGGTCTCTCCTTAGGGATAACACGAAGTGCGCGTGCGTTGGTTAGCAGCTGCAGTTCCTGGCATGTGTCCTGTTTGGTACGTTTTATACATTAAGCAGAAAGAATACATCACACTGTGGTGATGAATCTCGTTATATTCACCCTGTATTGTCCACTGTCTGATTGAAAATACCAATTGTAGTCAAACAACGATATAAGTATATCCACTACCATGTTCATCCCAAATATACAACTATTTTGATGAGACTCATTTATGAATGGTAGATAATTATAGCCTGCAGCCTATGTACTTACACGTTTAGGCTGTAACTAAGTGTAGCAGTTCCAGAAACAAGGCCCCTTCCCAGCCAACACACCCTAGTGGGCCCTAGATGGGTCACAGATGGGCTGCCTTATGGGGCCCATATGGGCTGCCCATCTGGGGCCCGCTTCGTTTTGACCAGGGCTATCAGGTGGGGCCCAGAAGGGCTTGCCCAGGTTTGAAGTGGGCTGGCCCTGTTCAGATCTAAGTGGGACCCAGGTGGGCTCCTTTATTTGGAGAACACGTAATTGGGGGTGGGGTGGGGGGCTGGGGGCTGGGGGCTGGAGGGACAGACACAACATTTTCTTTAGCTATAAGCTTAGTTGTTATGAAGTTGATGATCATACATATTAAGAGCAGATACCAACAAGTATTCAAGTGGGTCAATTAATTTATCTGCATTTGGTGTCATCTCTTCCCTTTATTTAAGGAGGAGAAGCAAAATGCATCCTTTGACTAACTACAACTCTGATCACATTGGGTGACACAGTCAGAGGTCCTGTGAGTCTGATAGTGATACCTGAGGGAGCCCTGGGATTATGTACTATGATCATATCCTGGGGAAAGGTGTCAGTATCAGAATGCTCCTCATTCCTCTATTCGTATGCAAACTTGTGTGGAAAAATTCATATAATATGAACGTAATGTGAAAACTGTATCGTTTCAATGGTTTTAAAGGAATTGAGAATTTATGGGTCATCGTAATAAAGACAAGAAAATGTCTATAGGATATCAAATCCCATGTACTCTCAATGATGACATCTAGTGGTAAGCTCAAGAACAATACTTGCCCACTTAGCCCAGGCCTAGCCCAGGTCAAACCCACTCTTTTGGGGAAAGGTCTTTGAAACATAATCATGAAAGTTGTGTTGGTAGAATTAGCCCAGAAAGTGATGTTGGTGGGTTGGCCCACATGGGGCCCACCTGGCAGCCCACACCAAGCCCATGGAAAACCCATGCAGACCTCAGCCCACTTAGCCCAGCTCTAGCCCAGGTGAAACCCAGGTAGAAAACATAGCATGAGAAAAATAATTTGAACTTGCATTTTCTAGAAAAAAGGGACAAGTTAGGATAAATTAAAATATCTGCAATGCAAGAAATCCATTAACAACTAAGTTCAGTACATGGGCTCAGCCCACCTGGGCCCTATCTGGCTGCCCATGCTGAGCCCATGGGAAACCCAGGGATACCTTTGCCAAGTTGGCCCATTTCCAACCCAGATGAAACCCACTTTTACAAAAACGCATATAATGTCAATTTAAAATGTAAATTAATCGAATATTTTCAGAAAAGAGTATGAATTGAAGGATTTGCAGTGAGAACATGACATGTTGATATTCTGGGCTGAGCCCAGATGGGCCCCATCTGGAAGCCCATACAATTACCAGTTAATACCCAGATATAGGCAAGCCCATGGTGCCCAGAGACACGCCCATATGGGGCCCATTTGGGTGTGTTGGCTGGGTTCCCAGGACAAATAGACATCGCTGATATAAAACAAAATAATTTAATAACACTCCATTGCCTCAATACGAGGCCATGCAGCCACCTGCTCATGGGGGATTCTGTATTCAGCAATGTTATGTTATTGAGGAGATAGACTAGACCCACTTCAGCAACCGAGATAGGGTTCCAATTATAGCACAAATAGTGCTGAATTATTGATGGTTGCCTTTACCGCGTGCACCAAATAGTTTCATGGGCCAAGGAAATACCTAAAGAGCAGTAAACTCACTCGTTGGTCGATGTAAGAAATGTCAGTAAACATCTGTATATATGTAAATGCCCCATTTGCAACCCGGCCATACAGATGTATAAAATATTGTGTACTAAAACATCAGTTTGATATGTTACACTTGATGCCGATTCTATATTCATGGATGATGTGAGGAAATTCAGGTGAACCAAATAACAGATGTAATCCCTCAATTATTTCACCCATTGCATGTTTTGTCTTGTTTGAAATACTAAAAGAGACAACAGCTATGGACTTTGTAATAAGCAGAAAATCTAATAACATGCTTTATGGTGTCCTTATTTGGGTCTTGTGTGACTAATTTAGTCGAACTAGGCCGTACCCTCTTATAACCCGCATGCAGATAGTGCACCCACCTGTCGGCCAGGACAAAACATCTTTACTTTTCAAGAAAATTAAGAATGATTTTGTCTTGTTTATAGGATGGAACCGGAATGCTTAAGATAGTTTTTTTTCTCTTTCCACAACAATAATAACTGGCATATTCCACTTAAATATCTTGCAGAATCTCCTGTGGGCCATCCAGCCCCATGGGAAGGTAATTCCTAAGAAAGCGGCGGGCCCGGACCCAAAATGACTGGCCATCATTAACTCGCCGCCCCCCTTCTAAAGTTATAGGTACTGGCGGCAGGGGTAGGGGGAGTTGGGGGTGACTTCGGACATCCACACATAGGGAATGTATAGCTCACTTTGTATCATTGTTTCTACTACAGTTTGTTGATTATTATGATGAAACTTTTTTTATTTTTTTTATTGACCAGACATTCATGTAAAGGGAGAACACGTTCTGCCATGACGGTCAGTGAAAATATATACAACGAAAATAAACACAGATTTCTGTTACACAGTCATCCATAAAGTCAGTACTTCGTTGTTCCGATTCCTCCTTTTACATTGTAATAAAGTCTGTACAATTAGTATAGCACACATATACTCTCCAGGATGTGGCTACAGCTATTTAGTCACGGTTAAGTGTTCCTGCTGTACCAAAATTTTGCATAACTTATAAAATACAATCACAATCTAGCTACTGGCCACAATGGTGTAAGGAAAGGGATATTAATCTTGTTGATATTATTTAGAGGTATGATCTCAAATCATAGCGACTTAATAGGATCATTACACAAAAATTATATAGTGGAGAACAGAAACCAGTAAGGTGTCTCTAGACGCCTGTGATTAGGGATTTGCATGAAGTCCTTATTTATTAAACAAGTATTTTCCTCAGTTTGGTCTTGAATACATGTATACTCTCAAGAGTCTGTGTTTCAGAGTCGAGTTCGTCCCACATCATTGCACCTCGATATAGTGGGTTTCGTCGGTACTTCTCTCTCTTCGGCCGCTCCAGCCGGATCATTTTCTTGTCATCGCCTCTTGTTCTGTGTAGACTTGATACAAAGTAACAGGTTTTCTGGCCTCTCAGCATGCCGGTAGATAAGACTCAGGAGATGACGTTTTCTACGTATATCAAGGCGTTCCACTTTACACTTCCTGTGTAGGTAGTTTATTGAGACATCTCCTACTTTAGTACGTGTGACAATACGGAGACCATTGAACTGTTTGAAGTGGACCCTCCTCTACCATAAAACCCTCATTACCATTCCCTTATTTCTCCCACCACCCCCTCACAGCAGGAGACCAGAGCAGCTCATTTAGGGATGAGGTGACACATACCACCTGCTGTGCCCTTCATCTCACTGACATACCTACCCTAAAATGGCACAGAAATACAGGAAACGATTTTAACTACAAAAAATCCTAGAGCAAAGTCAATGATGGCAAAAAAATATAGATTTATATCAGACCAGCGACATTGATCCTTCCAATAGTGTCTCAAAATTAGAAGTGAATTGCCATATTAGAACATGTAATAATCACAACTTTAATTACGTTGCTTTATAGAGGTTTCAGACATGGGTTGTCCGACTTTTGGTATATGCATAGTCCAGGGCTGATGGTGACGTCACTGTGGCGTGGTCCCGTGTTAGTCTGGTCTAGATCTACTCATGAAGTAGGACTCGACATTGCCTGCATGTCCAGCCCTACTTACTGTATCAACGGCCACAAATGCTTGATAAATATATCTATCCAACAGGAGATGGGACGACATAATGAGAAGCTTTTCATTTTCATTACTATTTGACCTCATCCATCTTGTATACATAGGCCTATTGGCCACTTGTTCACGTTAATGGTAGGATCCTGGTATGAAAGATTTAAGACCGTTGTATATGAGCAATTAAAGGTAATCTTCCATTATTAAAATAGTCTTCCAATGTTAATTATGTCTACAATTTTTCCTCAAATTGACTTTAATTTCTGATCAATTGTAAATGACATAATTATAACACAATAAACTGCTTGTTACTGATTAAGGTTGGTCGCTACCCCTTGTGTCAACAGAATTGCCTTATCTTTTTTCCTACAGGTACTCTGGATCATATAGAATGGGAGATAAAAATAAACATGGGGGGTCCCGAACTATTTTTTTTATATGGAAATTTGAAAAATAGTTTTTTCATTTTTCTTTAAAAATCAGAAGAAAATTGGAAAACTTCCCTGATTTTATTTTGTAAAAACCGTTTTGTACAGAAATATGAAATGCCACACTCGAAGAGCCTATATCAGTCTATACGAAATCCTGCCGGACATTTTTGAGAGGTGGTCCCATGCATGATTTTATGGTTTTGGGCCTTAGAAAATAAAAGATGATGCAAGGCGGACTAGATTTCATTTTCAAAGCCTTGTATAATGGGTAAAATCATCAAAATCTGTCTATAAAACATTCTCATTAAATACCCTTAGTTGTTTTAAGCAACATGAGAAGCTCTATAGTATTTCTGAGAAGATTTATTTGTAAATAATGCCAATGCACTAATACGTGTTAAAAATAGGAAATACCATCAGTTACAAATATATCAAATATTCAAAGGGTCATAAAATGCTCAATTTTACTTGAAATGGTCTGAAATGTTTATATGATATGGGGAACCCATTTATTTATCAGGTGACATAATATGAGCTCATTCTGATATATCAAAGCTGCATGCGCAGAGACCTGCGCAGTGGGTCCATTTGCAACAGGTAGCAACCAACCGTAAGTCAATAAATCAATCTGTTTTTATGATAATTGTCTTTCGAGTGTTTAATTGCTATTGCATGGCATACATCTATATAGCTATGTAGACATATTGGGGTAATCATTGCTCATTATGACTAGACTCCAACTCGGCAGTGCTATATATTATTGATGCGATGTCTCACATGAACTCAATTAAGGTTAAGTATCAAAACTTCTTTTCCCTTTAAACAATTCCAAATTATAGGGTCATATGCCTCTGCACATACTGCATTGCCATATCACCTAATGATAGGTACATGATAGCTTGCCAGGAAGTTACGTGTTCCCTTGACTTGACTAATTGACTTTATCCCTAAAGGTAGAATGGAAGCAGCTATTTCTAGCATTTCCCATAAACCCACAAAGCATATAGGTACGCTAATATGTGAAAAGTTTATTAGTGAAAAAAAACACACTTGGTGACCTTTCCATCACAGTGATTGTGCAGGGGGGGGGGGTAGTATTGTAGAAGTCGTCTGAGATCGACTCATCGTTGATACTTGCTTACAACGATACACATAGATGTTATCAGCTATAAAGGCATTAATTGTACAACTTCCTGGTCAATAGAGAACTACAGCGAATCATAATTACTCCTCTTCTCGTCTTCTTTTCCTAGTGATAAGCGACAGCATAAATCCGTTACAATACATACATTAATATGGCATAGCTGAGTAATCCATGATCCATATACCTATAGATTGCAGTCCACTTGTTTGTTTGCCACCCGTACGCTCCAAACAATCAAGACACTCTAAGGCTAAGTCTCATGAAATCGATACAATTGGATACTAAGTCTTTAACCGGGTGACGTCTTTGACCAGGTGACGTCTTTGATCAATGCACAATGATTTATTTTTTACAGGGGGAAGGGGTGGAAAAAAAATGTACGGGATAATTATGAGATATAAATATACTAAAACATACTGAAGAAATGAACCATTAAATATATGTTTTACTATGATAAAATAACACGTTTTACTAAATGGTCAAAGACGTCACAACAAAATGATGGTAAATAAACATATATATTATGTGTTACAGTACCTAATTGGGTGAGCCTATAATTATAATCAAATCGAAATAAAATTGGTAATATATAGTGTTATAATATACTTTAACTTTTTCCACCCATTTCTTTTTATATAGGCCCCATTTCAGTGATTAAAAAACTTGCTGGTCAAAGACGTGAGCTGGTCAAAGACCTCACCCGGTCAAAGACCTCACCCGGTCAAAGACAATCCAATTGTATCGATTTCATGAGACTTGGCCCTAACCTTCCCATAAATATACTTTTTCACTGTGGCTTGGGTGAGCATATGGGACGCCATTATTTCATATACATACATGTACAATCCTCAGTGAACACTGTTCTCTATAACCTACAGTTTTCCATTTGACAATACGCGAAGGAGAGTTCATATTAGTACGTTTATCATCAACCAAAAGAGACCATCATACATAGATAAAGTGACTTTTATTAAATTGATGTATCTCTTCGCGCCTGAGTAAGGGGCGATGTTTATGTGAGAGGGATTCGATATGCGTGAGGGGTGGGTGGGTGGGGGGGTTGGGGGGGGGGGTGGGGGGGGGGGGTTAGTCTGAAGATCAATACTGTGTGTTGGGTGCGCCTGTGCAGCCCAAAGCCAGCGGCACCTTAGCAAGTTCCAACTGGTCCCCACTGATACAGATACTCAGATATAGGTAGGTGGACTCATGAGTCAGGTATACCACACCTGCGGTTGCTACATTTTACAACCTCTCTGACTTTCCACCATGAGCCTACTGCATTGGGAGATTTCCGCTAATATCAGTATCACCAGTTTTCCATTCCAAAGAAATAGTGTTTCTGGCACCTTTAGCATTTTAGGGCCAGTATTATAAACAGTATATGGATGCATTAATTGGTTAATTTGTGTCTGAGTGGGTGGCTCTGGATGCATAAATCTCTGTCACCCGCGACTGCATGTACATACTAGACCACTCCCCCACACTTGTAGTCCTGTTCTCGCACTGTTGGTAGGCAGGCGAGGTGGAGTGTTTGACGCTACCCAATAATAAGCCGCCACCAGTCGGCACTGCATGTACAATCCCACACAGGGGGAGCTGGTGGCTGGGGAGTTCAGGTAATCCAGTGGTGGTCAGTTGCTGCTTGGGCCCACTGTTCAGTGTTCACATTAGAGTGCCAGTATAATACCACACCTGTGGCCATCGTGGAGTAACATAGGATTTGTTTTGCATGGTGCTTGGGGACGAAACGCTTGATTGCCTTCCTACCTGCTGAGCTCTAACAGTAACACACAGGGTATACTGGAGAGTGGGATATTGTATCTCGGTGGTGTATCTACCACATCAAAGTGCTTTATATATTCATATTGCCGCCCGGAGATACCTGCCCCGTTGAAAGAAAAAAGATCCCTAGGTAGGGGGTATGGAAAATGGAGGCACTTCTAAATTGATAGGCGGCAGGCCAGATCAGGGTTACCACAATGGCGCCGGCCACAGCGCTGGAGCTCGGATGCACGGGAGGAAGAAAACAAGCAACTTCCACTACCACCCTGTGAATAACCACCACCGCCAGAACCAGAGAAATAGGCAGACCCAAGAGAGGTCCATGTATTGCACAGCCAACCAAGATGCTAACCCGCCAGCCCTGGAGGCTGACCATCATAACCATGTGGGGTTGAATGGGGCACGAGGGGAGGATTACTATAAGGACATTGGTGATGCCTCCATCTACCCAGAGAAGCATTTGCTCCAGGCGCTGGGAAGCCGTGGAGGAGCAGCTGGTCACCACGACAACAACAACTCCAGGCAGCGCAAGCTGGTCCTCCACTTTGATGTGCGTAACACAGTGTTGGTGGCCGATTCAGTATGGTCCGTCAACGTAGAGCAGGCCCTGAACTGCTACCTGTCCGGGGTGACGTGGGGCAGGGAGACACCTGATGGACAATGGGAGTGGGTGTCTACAGAGCCCTCCCTCAAGCCCCCAGAGCCCGGACTCATCACCTACTACAAGCATGTGGAGCGTCAGACCAAGAGCACGGCAGACGACCGCGCCGCCTTGCGGAGACTGACCGGCGACTTCACACAGGAAGAGGCAGGTCGTCGCTTCCAGCCGCACTTCCGGCGTCTCCTGGAGCTGCTCCAGTGGCCGCACAACGAGCAGGACGAGCTGCTCACCATGTTCGGCAAGGACGGCAGGAGATACCACTACCTCATCCCCGCCTTCCTGCACCTACTCAAGGCGCTCACCGCGCGCAGACGACAATTCGGCATCGTCTTCCGCACTTACGGCATGGACGCCCCCCAGGTGGGTAGTGTATTGTAGGACCTTAGTGGGATTAGATTGCTGCTTGATCTCTTCCCGCTTTTGATGATAACATTCATGATTGTCAGTATAAAACCGGTTTAATTTATTAATTAAATTGAAGTTCAAAAAAACAAGTCTTGAGCAATTGGACATACCCCAAAAGCGGTTCAAATACACAGTGCCCGTGATTTGTAGAATATGGATAACTTTTTTTTCCCTTTTATAAAACGTATATGGTTTTGAACCAATAATGGGTTATCTAGCTCCTAACGTGTATCTATGTCTCACCTACTATACTCTCAGTATAGGAGAGTGTGCCCAATGGACTATAGCGACGTACATACCCGTATGTAGTACTATGTGAAGGGGCGTGTCCTCTTGTCTTTCCACTCAACTGGGGTATAATTACCCCATGATTTATTTCGTGTCGAATCTTCAATTTGCGATTAATTGTGCACATCATAATCATAATGAGTGCAATTGCTGTCATTTCCCTTGGGCGTCATATACATTTCTCTTAGTCTTAATTCCACTGTATTACGTAATAGATAGACTATGGTTATGAGAGGCTAACTCAAAATAACCACAGTAAACTGGCTGGCACCCTTAAGGGAAATTCACCCGGCTAATATTCAAGACAAGCTTATATTTTCCCAGCTCCTGTACATGTATATCTTTAATTCAAAGATCCACTTTGGCAGTCTGTCTAAAACTCTTGTATGCATTATATTTTTTACATTTTCTTTCTGGATACTTCTAATGATATCATTACAAGTTTAAACGTTGATTTCACCTAAAGTGTTCCCAGCTTAAGGGGTGGTACGTTGGCTTCATTTCCATGAAGGAAATGTGAGAATATTCCGATTAGAAGTGAAGTTATACCCTCATGAAAGAATTGTAATGAAGTTGCCTTCATTGCCCCGGCTTATATAAGACCCATTACCATTTTGACCCGGCTTATAAACGTGGCAGGCTTATGTTCGGGCCCGGCTTATAAACGGGGAAATGTGGTGTGCAGCACTGATTCCACTGGCCACTGATTGTGCATGGAGCATGTTTTAATAGGCTTGTAGGCCCGGCTCGTACAGGTAACTACACAACTATACAAATAGTGGTACATGCGCAGGCCGAAGCAAATACTCACGTAAGCTCCACCCACCCACCAGCTGATAATCCTCACTTGTGACATACATAAATGACCAAATAAAGCTGCTCGTAATAGGTTAGGTTAACAGAACCCAGAGATTCGTAGACCATTGGTGATAGGGCCGCTTTCAATGTCCAATTCTTACTGCCCCTCCACAAAGAGTCTGGGTTATGAGGGCACTGATAAGGACCTAGCGGAGAACGCCTTGTCACCTAGGCTAGGACATGTCAAAGATTCTTCAGGCCTGTAACTATAGCCCTCATTGCGGGGCGGTTTTTCGATCAGGTGGAACTAGATAAACCTAAAGGTGGAACTTAGTGGATTTCCATTTAAATATCTGTAAATGGTGACTCGATTTTTACACAAAACTATAATTCCAATAGGCCATGTAGCGCACTGGATCATGCTGTCATGGTTTATCGTCTGGAGACTTTGAAAACTATCCGATTTACAAGGAGTAAAATGGGCTAACTATATACCAACTATCTCCACTGCCAGCTAGGGTTGATCTCGTTTCTTCTTACACAGTATCAGGACTGGGGGGGGGGGGTTCGTTCGAACCGACTTTCTCCCCTGTTGTTGTCCAGACATAACAGTGCGACATGTGTCAGTGCGGCACACAAAGTCCTGTTTTCCCACCTCGGGATTCGTTAATGATTACCCCCTTTCGACCCAAAATGAGCATTCTCTAGTTCCCACAGCTTTAGTGATAATATTATTTGGTCTATTTTTTGTAGCTCCATCGCCTCAATAGAAAATGTAGATACAAGGTATATATAACTATGTAGTGTACAATGTATACATATTGTACACAGTTTTCCTTTGAGACCACATAATGATAGAACGCTGAACGCAAATACAGATTCATGATAGTATTAATACACTTTACTCACTGTCTAGACAAGGATGTGGCTATAACTTATTTTAAACTATTCAACACCGGGTTTAATATGCCGGACTCCACTAGGGCGACACTGCTTGCTGCGAAACACAGCGTCCTTTTAGGTCCATTGCTCTACCATGTCTCACCCTGTTTCGCCCTTTTTCGCCCTGAATGTAACCATGTACCTAGCGACATTCAATCAGGGGGGCGAAACACTGCGAAATGAGGCGAAATATGCCCAAACAAAACATTGAAAAGATCGCCATGTTTCGCAGGTAACTGGGCCGCCCGAGTGGAGTCCGGGCTATTAGCGTGGCATACCAGTATACTCAGGTGGCTTAGCATCCTGAATAGTAAATGTCAACTGGCAGATATATGGGGCAATCAAAAGGCAAATTGCACCTACTACTAGTGCACCTGTCTGAAGAGCATTTTCTTTACCCGACCAATGTAGAAAAGCAGGCCATGTTCAAATGTAAAAGAAAGTCTGAAAAAAAAGGTCGGAAAGTGTCCCTCGCCCCCAATATGGATTACAGTATGCCGTGCGTTGATTCGCTTCAGGTCGATGCACCCCCCCCCCCCCCCCCCCGTGTCACTTCGAAACAATTATTAGCTTTTGCATGATCGTGCACATTTGGCACGAGTTAGTGACCCCTATCGGTACTACCGTGTAGTACGCCCGCTGGACAGCAGGACCCGGCCACCAAGTCAGGATGCATTTGGTAGTATAGAGCGATATAGTAGGTCGAGTTACATATACTTGATTTTTCTATTTATATGTGAGGTGCGGTGGGCATCCAGACCACTGGACTGTGACCATTGGGTAGGGTGACTCTGAATCAACCAGTTATGTATAAGTATAAATAGTCATACATGTATCATTAGATACACATGAATACATACATTTAACATATTATATTGTATAGTGAAAACTATGTACCAATATAATCACGGGATAAGTAAAAACAGATTTTAGTGTAATAACCCTGGTGTGTGGTTATCATGGTGAGGTTACCTAACCATGTGTTGCCTTTGTTTGCCCACACTGTGACGTTGCAGAACTGTATATGTAACTCGACCTATATTGAGTCGTCAATCCTTTTACATAACACAGGCACATGCTTAACTCCGGGTCGCACCATCATGCCACAAACATGGTCATGGGCTTTATAGCCATGCCTGCAGCTTTCACATAATGGCTTATTAACCGTATTCCATTTGCTGTTCCATTGTTTTGTTCAGTAGTGACTACTCCAGGTCAGATTTAGAGGGGGCAGCCCCACCAAGCCGGAATTTGATTTTCTTTTTTAAATGTTAATAAGTTTTGGGGATTTTTCAATAATGCCCCCCTTTTCAAAATGCGGCATCCGCCCCTGAACTGTACCCAAGGGTCCAAATTTTGGAACTCCTATCAGACAATTATTGGCTAGAGTTATTATGGGAGAGATAAGATAAGTCTAGTACGACACGACTATGCACTTTTCTCTTTTGATGATAGCGAAACATGATGTTCGTAACAACGTCGGTAAAGGGCCGGGTAAAAGGGTTTCTATGTTTCCTTCACCCCAGACACCTACCGCGCACCCACCATATATATCCCCCACGTCCATGCAAGCTCGTCCTTTCTCGTCACCATAAATTTTGATTTTGTTCAGGATCTAGAACTTAATTGTTGATCTCTGAAGATAAGAGTTGCAATCTGACTGTTAGTCCCCAGTGTTGCATTCCTGCGTTATGAGGATAAAGGGCATAACGCACCATATGCCGCATACCGTAGTGGCTTGAATAAGCGCACCTGCGCTTATTAATTTCAATGGTACAATTTACCCTGCGCTTATACAAGACCTGCGCTTATTCAAGATATAAAAATGGCCTGAATTTCCATTTCAATACCCTCATTTACCCTGCGCTTATTCAAGACCTATGCTTATTTGAGATCCCTACGCTTATTCAAGCCACTACGGGTAGTCATGCATAGAGTTGTGCATACCATGATGCATAGTATGCCACCCCTTAAAGGATTAAAGACAGGCGCGGATTTAGGGGTGGGCGGAGCCGGCATACACTTTTTGGTCCAAAATGTGTATTTTTAATGTACACGTTTTTGAGGGATTAAAGTAAGGTCCGATCCCCCTGGATCCGCCCCTGAAAAGTATACACATAATATGAAACGTGTTTTGGGAGAGACATGGGCCATAAGTAACAATTTGCTGGTAGAGACAGTGTGTCAGTGGAAGATGGATACCATCGTAAAGCAATGTTTACCCCCAAAAAGAAGGCGTATAGATAAAAGGAAAAAAAGAGATCGTATAACTAGTCCTAAATCTAGTTGACCTATCCAGCTTTTATCCACAAAGTCGAAAACATAATAATGTCAATAATGGGTTGACTGTTTGATAATAAGTACCACATTAAAGTGGTGACTGACCATAAGTAATTCACTCGCCGCACATTTATCATATGAAATTACTTTCTAATGTGCTATCAGGAGCAGACAAAGGAGATACACTGGCAAACGAATGATTTAACGTTCCTGGGTTAAAAGCTGATGTGACCATAAACCAAATAATACAGTGTTCGTGAAATAGAATACTGGTGGAAAGAGGAAGTTTGTACCAGCATTATTGATAGATGCTGGGAGCTACCGGTACTAACCATAAATATATCATAGACTATATCCAGCCTCATAGGAACTGCTCAATTATTAAAGAGGCTCTAATGATTACTAGCAATGTAGCCTGTTATTGACAACAGTTGTAACTTCAATGTATGTGTAGTAACCAATAGACGACCATAAGAATACATAGAATGATATGAAGATAATCATGCATGCACAAACGAAATTCAAGTCATTATAAGATGTTTTGTGTAGGATCTAGGCAACACTCCAGTCTATAGCTCATCCAGCCCGAATTTATGTGGCCGAGACAAACCACAATATTGTTTAGACCCTCGGGTGTCAGCATCGATGAATGAAGCAACATTGTCGGGTGCTTTGATGTACGTCTTTTAATAAGTACGACTAATAGAATGAATTCTTCATTTTCATTGCCCGCTGCTACATATCCGGCCGGGTATGGTTGGTGTTTTACCATCAATCCACCACTAGATTACTAAATCAATCCATAGTACAATTTAACTATTTATGCATTACTTAGACTATATAATGGCCAGCGATTTGAGGGTAATTGACAACTTTATTAAGAAGGTCGTCCCTTTAATGATTACAGGCCACTCATTAAGACTACCAATGCTTATGCTAATTTCTCCCGATGAAGCAACTATCCTTAATTTCCAAGTTATACCTGTCTGTTCATAAAGTTTAAACGCTACATATAGAGAATGGAAAGGATTTAGAGAATGACGTTAGCCGTTTCTAAGCGTGCATTTGGCAAGACATGCAAACATAATGATTTGAATTATTAGCCTGATAAACATAATGAAAGATGAATCAAAGGTTACAAAGTATATAGGTACTATAAGAATAAAGGTAAGAATAAAGGGACAGCCAAAGTATGGGCTTTATTGCTGAAACTCAATATTAGTAACCAGTAAGTGCTACACGATCAGTGCATAGACAAATGCCAACGCCCATTGATATCTCTGTCGTATTTGACGAGTAGGGGCTGGGGAAGTATCCCACTCAGCCTGCGGCTTCGTGGGATGCGCCCCAGCCCCCACTCGTGAAATGCATCAGAGAGGTATCAATATAGTTGGCATTTGCATTTATTTTTTGAGTTTCATGAAGGAAAGATATAGGGTTTCTCTATGGCTTCTCAATGTGTTGCAAAGCATCATATAACATTAACAACGTTATTTTGAACATTCACATTTCTCAAAAATATGAATCTCCCACAGCTATCTTGTGCATAAAGCTTTGCTTTTCACGGAAAATACACAAGATACTAACTTGTGTCATTCTTGAGTTTTGTTTGGAGGGATGTAATGGTAACTACAGTGGTAGAGTGGCTGGTGCACCAGCCAGTCTGTCGTGGTAAAGAAACATTACTCCTCGGTTATCACTGACCATTTCAACTGGAGGTGGTTATTCATATTATAATGCCAAAAGACCTTGGCCAGCAAGCTCAATCTTTCCTTGTGTGAGAATCAGATCTGTGTAGGATTACCCTATTTTGATAATTGGTCATTTTTCCTTTATACCTATAGGAACTACCTACCCATGCTTTTATATGAAATCAACCCCCATACTTGATTCTCTCCCAATTTAGTTGTGTTGATTACACTAGAATTAACAATAATCCACAATAGCCTAATCGCAAGTAGACTGATTACATAGATGTCCAAAATCCATTTTGACACTTGTCTTCATATCTTTCCTTGCAGGTGTTGCGAGCGGTTGAACGTATGGCACGTGGACATCACCCTTCTTTCCCTCAGTCCATCCCCCTTGCCGTCCACGCCCAGCCAGGCCGTGTGGTCAGAGGCCCTGAAGGCGCCATCAAGTTCGAGCGCACTTCCCAGGAGCATGCACATGCAACTCCCAGAACGGAAGTGGTCGGCAGTGAGGGCGCCATTTACCGTCTGCTCTCAGCGTCCGAGGGGGTGACCGGGTACGTTGACCACTTTGAATACTGGTCCAAACACGACTTTGGCCATACTGCCGCCAAGCCATTCTGGATTGACCTAAATGATCCAACTGTGCAGCATATTTTCTTCGACGACAACATCCGGGCGATGGATGAGGATTCTATCGTGGATGTGAGAATGTTTACAGACGCCACCAGGTCCACAGCCAGGAGCCTCAGCATGGAAGAATGGACCAAATACGAGGAATCTTGCCTGGTGCAGGCGGACCTGCTTAATAGTATAGGAAACATAAACTACTTTGTCGAAAAGATTGAAGAATGTGAACGAAACTATGACCAAATACTCAAAGAAGCCAATGCTTCAGGGAATACAACATGAGTGTGAAGAAGTTGTCTTCCTAGCCATTTGGTAAAGAGACCATTGTAAGCCTTGCTGGGCAACACTATATATACTATAGGAAGCATATACATTAAGCATGCATACAGGTAATAGGGCATGGCTGCTAAGACTTAGAGGTTTCTGCCAAGGGCAGGAGTCCAAAGTGCTTTTGGCACATAACTCAGGATTGGTTGTGAAAAGACATGACATGAAACCCCTGAACATACTTGTATGCTTCACGCTGTGATTAATGGCAAGGACCAATATGTCTGCTAGTGTACACTGCACGTGATAATATATACATGCTGAATTTGGTAGTACGCCCGGACGTATTGCAGATCTAGGCAAGATTTAATAGTAGACGTCTATATAAGACATCCCTACCAAGCTAACAAATAGTTATTGTGGTCACTTTATTTAAAACCTAATGCTCTCTGATCTGATTGGACAGTTTTTAATCAAGGTACAGTCTTGCCATACTAATTTTACCTCAACTAAGTAGTTTTAACTGTGTTGGTTGGTCATATTGCAATCATGGCCGGATCATGGCACAGTCTTATCATGCATAGATATTTTACATTCACCATATATACCATACTGTTTGCACTGATTCGCCAGTTTTTAATTGAGGAACAGTCTTGCCATCATTACTTCTTACATTATTATTAAATTACATATCTGCTTTAAAAAACAACTGCTGTGAGGTACTGAATACCTATATCGACACAAATGCCAACCTATAGGACTGGGTCTTTCTTTATGAGCTCCAAACTACATCATGTAACTGCTAAGTTCTTACAGACTTTGTGATTCATTCCCAGAAGGCAATGTGATAATGATAACAGTTGTTATTTACCTGATATTAAATGCAGTAGCTGTGATAACCTGTAGTATAGTGTGTTATATAATACGAGGGACTGTAAGCCTGACCAATTCTAAAAGCTGATGCAGCCGTGGAAGTTCTGGTATCACCAATATCTCAGGTTTGTTTGACTGCTGTTACTTGTATACGAACCTTCATTTTATCTGTGCAAAATATCTAAGGTGCTTTTAAGCTTGTTAAACGTTATTAGTGCAGAAACGGGTTAGGCCAATGGGTCTAATGTCCCTCAAAGGCTGACACCTGGTATGCTGTACATTCTAACAGTCGAACCTGACAACCTGGTTGGCTGCCAACTGGATTTGACCATGCAGGATTAGCATTGGACTATGCAGATTGCACCCAGCAATATAACGAGACTATATATATTTAACCCACGGGTGACACCTAACACAAAGGATTCGCACCTTGGTTATTTCGCATACCCGAGGGTTAAGTCAGATAGACAACACCTGTACCTTGGTATGCCTTATAACCACTGCCCACTGGTCATCGACTCGGTGTATAACACCTCGTCTTGACCTTGTGGGGCAGTGGTTATGAGGCATACCAAGGTACAGGTGTAGTCTATCTAACACATATACGATATAAGGTGAGTTAGAGTATGAGTAATTTGGCTCATGATTTAGAATCTAAATAGCAGTTTAAGTCCACAGAAATACGATCACAGCAATGGTAATTAGGCCCTACCAGTTTAAGAAGCAAAACCCGCTGCAAAATTATGTGTATGCCATATGGATTTGCTGACTGTTTGATAGTAATAATAGACAACGTCGTCATGTGACCATTATATCTATCAGAGGAGAATTACCTGTCGACACAGATAAGACATAATTGAACAGCTACGTGCAATATCTCATAAAGTAGTGTGCTACGCATCACCAAGTGAGCATAGATGATACATGGACTAAAGGAAAACGAGAGAGGCCGCACAGTCATGGCGGAAATGGGTTACACTCAACTCTAAGGATTGTATAGTCCTCTGACGTTCTAATGCATGAATGCAGCCTTGGCGAGTAACTTACCAGTATGCATCATGCATTAAATTACTATATATAGTTTTGAAAACACAAGTTAACTATGCCACCAGAGGGCTGGTTTAGATACTGATGATAAATGACCTCACAATTCTTTATCATCTGGCCTATTATTGGACGTTCAATAAGTGTGATTTTATGTAAGATAATTATTGCACGTTCAGGCCTATAAAGGAGAAAACTTATGATAGCTTATAATGTAAAATGTCTATTCTACATGACTATATGGCAGCCATGCTAAATTGACAATGGCTTTTTTAAATACACGGAGTGTTGCCAAGTCAAATTATCTTTTAAATTTATACATAATTGGCAACCACATGTATTTTGCCAGACATGCATGTCTTAGTCGTGAAAGAGTCGATTTCCGTTTAAACTTGATTCAGCATGGCATTGAAGTGAATTTGAAACTAAACTATTTCCTGCCCAAGTAAACAGAGCAATCTGTTTTCCTTGATACATTACAGTGTGCATGTAATCTGGCATCCCCATCGAGATATCAGGATAGCCAATGCATTCTTTCGCAATAATCCTAAATGAAGATTTCGTTGGGATTGATGTGAACCTGTCATTTGCCAGGTTGGCCCTGACATGAAGATACATTTGCCAAGTTGGCGTGAGGAGTAATTGGCCCTCGATGTCTCATTGGAAATTAAGCACATTGGTATGGTGTAAAATCGTCATTTGACAGGTTGGCTTTGATATAACATTGCCCTAGGCCGTTTGCATGATGTCCAATTGCCATCGGCCAATATTGGCCTGATGCTCAATTGCCATTGGCCATATTGGCAAGATGTCCAATCGTCCATCAACCAATATTGGTATGATGTGTAATTGCGCTAAAAGCATTGACATGATGTCCAATTGCGGCAGGCCAGATGGGCATGCATGGTGTCCAATTGCCATTAACCGTGTTCAATTTTGCCATCGGTCATATTGGCATAATGTCTCATTGCCATCGGCTATTATATAGGCAGGGCCATATTGTCTAATGTCAATTGTCAGGTTGGCATTGGTATCTAATTACCAGTTGCCAGGTTGGTCATTTGTCTGGATACAATGTCATGTGAAAATATATTGGTACCATACATTCGAAATTCGATTGGCTGATTGACAACTGCCAAATGAATGTCAACCACTGACACATAAGACTTAACCCAAATTATTAACAGCAACATAGTTTCATTGAATACCAATCCAACCAATGTATAAGCAATATCAGTCATGTCCGTTGATTTAGATTGGCCAGTATAGTACACCAGCTCAGACTTACATTTGATTGGGCTCTGAATAGATGGAGACTTATAATGAATGGTTAATATGTGAATGAGCACGGGCAACAGTTAGTATCTTCCCCTTTATTCTAGCGTGGGGCTATACTGCCCCATGTGTGGTATTTCCTTTCCATTGGACATGCGGTGAGATCTGCTACTGTCGATATAAAGTGCCATACGTTTTACAATGTAGAAGAAAATGTGGGGATATTCAGTGTATGTTTATTCAGGATGTCCACCTCTTGCTAAACCGCAAATGGCAATTACTACATGCTTTTTAGCCAATTTTAGAGTTATAATAATGCCAGTATTGATGAAAAGACACAACCCATCAATATAGCAGGTATATTCAGGGAGTTAATTTTGGCTTTAAAGAAATGGAATTAGCCCAAAAGGGTTTTCATCCACTGCATGTCATCGTATAAAGCATATATTGCTAGCGCATTTAAGTACGGTTGATTTGGAATTTCAGAGCTATTGAATTTTAGCGACCTTTGCTCAATAATCCTGTTGAGAATTAAGTTCCATCGGCATATATATTATCATAGATGTAAAGTGGGACCAGTGTGTATGTATTTGACGCAGTGGTGAATCATAGCTGCTGAGAGAAGATGTATATATTATTTTATTGTATCTTTAGATGTCACTGGCTCCAATATACATGCAGAAAAAGGTAGAACAAACAGAGAAGAAGTAGTGGAAAACCTGTTGTAATTCTGCCCATACCTGAATAAAGATTGCTCCTCCATTGTATATACTGTACACATGAAGTTTGTGTCTTCATATCTGATTTAAACCGTTCACCATAAGAGATCATAACAGGCCCATCTTAAAGCCATCACTACAACCCCCATATCCTTAATCCTCTACTATATATCCTTCTTACTTTGTTACTATCCATCCTTCAGACGAAGTAATAATTATACAACAGTTAGTTGTGTACTGCATATTTGTGCTCCCATATACAAAAAGCTGGGAAAGAAACACTAAAAATGCGCTTAGATGACATGTCATATATATGGATTGCTTAAGCTCAACTCCCACGATTGTCCCTATGCCTCCAAAACATCTACAATATGTGCCTGTTGCATTTTGGGAGCCTTAGAGTCTTACCAGTTACGCCCACTGCTGTAGTTTCCATATATAAGCAGGTCCCCAAATTGCAACAGGTCTATTCCAGAATCGCAGAAACATACCAGCATAAATTGCATCGTGGGATTTGAGTTTTATTGATATGGGGATAAGCTTTGATATGCCTTAAAGAAGAGTGGGATATAGACGGGGAGGAATCCCCTGCAAGGAACAGCCTGGTTTATCATATGCGTTGACTAGAGGCCATCTTCTCAGTCATTCCCAGTGGATCTGGCCCAACCCAGGAACACCCTATATTATTAACAGGATCAATTGCCGAATCGATACCACACCCGGAACGGAAACTCCAATTATCACCACTAAGGTATCGTTGTCGTCACAAACAAGTCATAATAATGCATTGGTAAAGTGTCATTATATAAAATTCGTCACAGACAAGTCATATTAATTCATTGGTAAATTGTCATTATATAAAATTATAACACTATTCAAGTCGTGGCTTCAGTCGGGAATTTTCATTGACCACCAGACAGACCCCGCGGAACGCACTATAAGCATGTACTAATCCTTCAACTTGCGTTCAATAGTCTACTATACAGTACTACTTCTATTTACCAGTACTCGTCGTCTATACATGCAATGCATTAGAACAATTCTTAATAGGGTTAATCAAATGTATTGAAGAAAACTTCCATATGATTTCGTCGGGGAAAATTTGCATATGATATCACATTTGTATAAAAGTGTGTACAGAACATAATCTGAACATTACAACAAGCCTACCAAATAGGTAGATAAATTTGCGACATTAAGAAAACTTTTTAATAATATAATTATATTTTCCGATGGGTTCTTTCCTATGGGTAAGCAATACCAAAACTCGGTATACATTGTAGGCCTATTTAGACCGTGGCAGCTACATTCAATTCCACGTACACTATTGGTAGCCCTGTAGTAGGGTAGACTGACCTAAAGGTAACCACATACCGTGAGAGGTAGTTATTGGTGTATGGTATTGTACTTATTTCTCCTTTTCTGTAAAGAGTATCAATTAAAGTATACTGTGATACACAAAATCAGAGCTTATCGTGAATGAATGACTACAAAATTGAGGCGGTCATCTCATGGTACGTGGTTACCTTTAGGTCAGTCTACCCTAATAGTATAGCCCCGGGAGTATAGCAGGACTTAATCCCTATAATACATGCAGTATGTTATATAATAAGATATACCTTCATCCAAACTACCCTGTGTACTTGATAACCCTGTGGGATCCACAGGTAGAAAAAACATATATAGTTCAGTGCATACATCCCACTGCATGGTCTCAGCATCGACCAGATGGCTGGTGTGGACGAGGTATTGATCCCATATTGTGTACATCCTCCACAGGTGAATGGAGGGAGATCGTCATAGTAACTATGTAAACACAGCCCCCCAGGGCAGGGCTCCACACGCACTGCCTCTACCATCCGTATAGGGAGAGGCAAGTTATAACGCCATCCCGTCTAAAGGGGAACTGTCAGAGTTACACGGACTCTGTCGATAATTGATTGACTTTGATCCATATTAGTATGCGCCAAATCCGTGGAGTGGTGGGTGGGTGGGCGCTACCCACTGCTCATCCAGTATAAGAGTCGGAGTGGCGCGACGGCAAGCGTACCGTGACCCTTTATTGGGGAGATCGAGATTAATACACGTAGCAATTATGGCCAAATAAGTCATGTATAATATTGTGACATGAAAAATGTCATAGCTGAATATGTAAAGTATGATGTAGTTGCCGTGTTCAAACAAAGAAATACACACTTATTTGTGGTATTATGAAGGGTAAATTGGCGTTGTGTCTCATCCAAGGTATGAGTAACTTATCTAATTCTTTGATGAATTCCATTAAGTTGATATTTGATTTCACCACAGTCTATCCCTATAACTCATGCTTGCTCATCCAATATTAGAGGAGTGTCTATACTATAGTATTATAATTCTGGGTGGCAACAGGATGTAGAGTATTGATTTCAAGTTCTGTGTTACTGGAGGTGTTTGGGTGTTGTGCTGAATACCTAAATGTGTACTAAGGTGTGAGGGGCAAGGTGTCTAGACCTATAGGAGAACAACAAGTGAGCTCAGGCAAACACGTTGATGCTTTGCTCGGCCATAAAACGTATTTGTAGTATCCCCTCGGTATATACAACATATCAATACATAGTATGCTTTGATATAATGCTAAAACATGATTTAAATACCAATACCTAGATACAAAAATTATCTGGAATACACGTTTTAATTAGTTCCTATACACCTGGTGCTATTCAAAGATAAGATAATGCTGAGAGGCATCATTCATCTATTTAAATGCTGATGACGGCTCGGCATCAGAGTCCAGAATATCTCTGATTCACTTCAGGCCATGGGCTCCATTGGCGTTCGAAGAGTAAACATATTTGCTTGACCCAGAACACATTATAATACCCAGCTAACCTCGTCCATCTAAAATTACAACTTGGCCACAAACTCATTAAACTCGCCAGGGCAAATATTTAATTATGAAGGTAATTCTATCGCCTTCCTATTTCCTGAAATGCTCTAAGGCAATGAATACATAATCATTATCGTACATGTTTAAACAGTATATTCTGTTAAAGAATCCAGGGTCGTTATGTAATTGCCTTCTGGCGTGTGTTGTGTATACGTTGCTATACATGGCTCTATAGAACACTGGCGTCCAATCCACTCTCCGACCTGGGAAAGTAACTAAATGATTCAGCACTTGTTATGTACAGTTCAACTGACGGCATACTCATATAATGTAATGTGTAATTATATCCTGCTGTACGTATCCATATACGAGCACCTCACCTGTACTTTTCCTTTACCCCTTTACCTGTATATTTATCAGATGTCGGGTATACTGTATACATAGTGCTATGTTAGCCTATTATATGCTATGCATGTGACCAGTCTGAACAGGTTAAGTCAAACAAACAACCTGATAATTTCTATAATTTGATCCTATTGTATTTTGAAGTTATCCACCCACGCGGCTGTTTATCTGGCTGTTGGAAAACTGTGAACAGAACGGGAAAGAATGATGTCAAGAAATTATATCAAAATCCGTATTTTAATTTAATGATTTTTTTCAAGACTTTTGTTCCAATTTTTTTGGTTATTAATGCAATGCTATCTTGTTCAGTAGCCATTCTACAATGTCAGGCTATAATTCACTCAAGAGCAATGCATATGCAATCAAATGGTTTGTTGTATGCCAATCCTTTTACATTCCGCAGCTAAGGAAATTTTATATATTGAACGATAGAGGATGTAAAGGTTTTACACGGGTAGGCCTACACTAAATTGTGCATGCTAAAGTGTTTTTTATGGAGTTGGGTACCGTCCCTGAAACACAAAAGGGCCAGGGGGTGAGATACCCTAAAGGAGGGATATAATACCCTAGAGAAATAGGAGGGGACCTGGAGGAGGGATGGGCACCATGGAGAAGGAATGGGATCCACCACCAGACAACTCTGGAGGAATTAAGTCTGGGAGTAGTTAAACGGAATGTCCCACTACACGTATCTGAATGAGCCCAGCACTAAAGTGTCGATGCTGCATTCAATTGTCGAGTGAGTTACTCGCCAGTGCTGCATTGACGTATCATGCCGACATTAAAAGAGGTAGGAGTGTGGCGTAGATGAGCTACTTGTCGGCGCTGCATTGGCGCATCATAACCCCGCCCCCTTTCTGCCCCCACCCTCACCCACACACACTGACTTCGATCAATTAGCAAATTAAGATAGACTCGTACTTGCTTTAGTAGAACAGGGAGTTTGATATTTCTCACAGTTCCTATTGGAGGTCGCCACCTACTAGCTGTGCACTTGGAGAACTGTGGCCATTGGACGCTAATACTTGAATTGGCAAGTAATGGTTGGAGAAGAACTTTGATACCGGTACTCACCATAATCTCTCTGCCTGTGGCGGCAACCGCCTACCGCCCGCAGCGCCACCTATGTATCTCTACACAAATCCTGGTGACGTCACACGAGCGTTCGCTGCCGTCTTCACAAAACAAGACTTTGGGATATTTTGATTTCTCCCGTTTTAATTTGCCTGTAACAAGTTGGCAACCCCTTCAATCATGCCTCCCATTAGAGGAACACCAGCTAAGGCCCCCAAGCCAACACGGGCCTCGGCTAGGACTAAAAAGCCCACGGAAAAAGCTACCGCGGCGAAGGGAAAGAAGACGACACCGCCTGCTCCGGCTGCCCCGCACGCCATGCCAGCTGCTGCTACGGACGCTGTGCTGGCGGGCCGGGTTGCTGCTCTGGAGACCAATGTCGGTGAGTTACATACCCGTGTAGGATCGGTCGAGACGATGGCCTCCAGTATGTTGAGTAAACTTACCGTCCTGGTCCCAGACAAGACGCCGGCCCTGGTTACCTCTACCCCCGTGGAGGCCCCGGTGACAGTCGCCCCTGTTGCTGTCACTGCTGCTGTCACAACGACATTGCCGCCTCTCCATGTGCCCTCTACTGCTGTGACTCCTATGCCAGGCGCCACACCAGCTGTCACAACTGTCACGACCGTCACTGACACTCGCCCCACGGCTGGTGGAAAGACGGCCTCGGCGGCAGCCGGCTATGACTCGGGGACTAACAGGTATGCTCCCTACTACAGTCACCTGTATCCTCCCCCTCCTGCTCCTGGCATGCCACAGTACATGCCCTACGCGCTACCACCCCCGGTGCCTGGGGTGTCTGCATCTGTGCCGGCATCGTCCATGCAGGACACTGATGTGGTCGCCATGATGCAAGTCGTCGCCCCGCCCCTTCAACATCAAGGTCTACTCCCCGTCAACAGTGCTCAGGCCAACCTCCCTGCTGTAAACAACCAAGTCCAGGCTCTCCTCTCGACGACAGCACACCAGTTATCTGGCCTGAAAGGTAGACCCACCCACCCCCACCACTACATCACAAGGGGCCCTCAGTGCACGAAGACCACAATAAATTCTCTCACTGTACCAGAGTATTTGTTTGGCCTTTTTCGCCTCATGAGGGACCCCCACACTCTACCTGAGGTCCGCCCTAAAATTGCATTGCACATATACCATGTTATTGAAGATGCTGCAGAGTTCTCATGGGGCCAGGTTAGACGCTGGTCAGAAGACGTCCTGACAAAGGTCGCCAATGGTCGCCTCAGCTGGATGACTGATACCCTGGCCATACATGATCTAAGATCTCAGAGCTCTAAATTCCACAATGGGAAGCTGCACCAGGCTCCTGAGGCCGGTGCACCCCCCACTAAGCCCCACACCGCGTCTCAGCACCAGCACCAGCATCATGCTGATACGCGCAGGAGGCCCCCCAAGTCGGCCATGGGTCGCTCAGATGTCCCCTGTGCCCCCTACAACACCGCAACCGGATGTGAAAGGGCAGATGGTCACACTGAGAATGGTATCACACAAGGCCATCACTGCAAGCACTGCAGAAAGCATCTTGGGGTGCTCTACTCTCACCCCAAGTGGGACTGCAGGAACAGGGGTAAGATTGCACAGACCTTTCGCCACCAGGCCGGTCAAGACCGGCCTGCCTACTAGAGCGACAGCCCTGTCTGTGCCCTGTGAGGTCCAGTCTCAACCCGACGTACCTGCAGGTACCAGTACCCTGAACCCTGCTGCACCACCCTTTGTTCCTGTTTCCTCTGGCAGTGTTAGAATGCTCGAGGACAAATTGGTGCATAGTATTAAAACTGTTCATTCTGGCTCAAAGCCCCCTGGTCAAGCTCGGGGGCAGCCCGACCCTGTGTCTCAAAGACTCTTAAGCCTGGCTCATGGCTCGGTACAAGAGACTCCTCCCCCTGCCCCAACCCAGGTGGATCAGGAGGACCCCACTTTATTTGAATACCACCTCCCCTGTGAACACAACAGTGACCTGGTAACACACGCTGATGTGGATGGCTCGGATCTCACCCTGGCTGACGAGTTTACCCCTACCCTCATTGGCCCTACCCCGGCCCAGTATGCTCCTATTAGAATGAGCTTCTGGCCTGAGTTGGCCCCACAAGTCCACTCAGCCTTCCCAGAATATGCCAGCCTGTACAATGCTGTCTCTAGCACGGGTATGCCTAACAGGATGGGTGCCCGCATCCCTGTCCCCTCTGGACTTAATCTGGACGCCTGGGAGCTGGAGCTGGTGGACTACCACGACAGGGAGGTGTGTGAATTCCTCAGGTATGGGTGGCCGGTGGGTTATACTGCACCGGGCCCACCTACCCCCTCACACACCAACCACCCGTCAGCCCTCCCGTATGTCAGACAAATACAGGATTTTGTTGACAAAGAACTGGCCCTTGGTGGCATTGTGGGCCCCTTTGTGGACCCCCCTTTTACCCCTTGGACCCACATAGCCCCAATAATCACCCAGCCTAAGAAGGACTCACCTGATAGGAGAATTATCCTGGACCTCTCTTACCCTGAAGGTGCAAGTGTGAACTCAGGAATAACAAAGAACTGCTTTGAAGGCTGTCACCGCCCTTACACCCTCCCCTCAGTTGAGGACCTGGCTGTAAGGGTCAAGATGCTAGGGCCATCGTGCTACCTATGGAAAGCCGATTTGTCACGTGCATATCGCCAGGTCCGTACTGACCCAGGTGACACCCCCCTACTCGGTTTCAAGGTGGACAATCTCATTTACATAGACCTGTGTCCGTCATTTGGTTGTAGACTTAGCAGCATGGCATGCCAGCGAACAACTGCTGCGGTTACATACATCATGAGAAAGGCCGGTTACTGGGCCTTAGTGTACCTGGATGATTTTGTGGGGGCGGAACCTACATATGAACTTGCCATGGAGGCATA
Source organism: Harmothoe impar (assembly GCA_947462335.1). Taxonomy (NCBI): domain Eukaryota; kingdom Metazoa; phylum Annelida; class Polychaeta; order Phyllodocida; family Polynoidae; genus Harmothoe; species Harmothoe impar. Next base: position 82,435,726 of record OX381704.1, on the reverse strand, counting down.
CCAGGCATTCCTCGACCTAACTGCGCGTCTGGGACTTCAGCTCGCCCCACATAAATGCCAGCCCCCTACCAAGTCTCTAGAGTGGCTGGGTTTCTTCCTTGACACCGATCTCATGATCCTCTCGGTCCCGGACAGTAAACTCAAGGACATTCTTGCTGACTGCACAATGTGGCTAGCTAAGAAGCAGGCCACAAAGAAAGAAATACAATCCCTCACAGGCAGACTAGTACACGTCTCTAAATGTGTGAGGCACGCAAGGCGCTTTATCTGCAGAATTCTCGATACCCTCAGGTCGGCGCCAGACACTGGGACCACTCCACTATCTGTCTCCTTCAGAGCGGATGTGAAATGGTTCAAGCTCTACGCCCAGAAGTCGAATGGCGTACATCTCCTCCAGCCTGACCTCGAACAACATGTCATAGAATGTGACTCGTCCCTACTAGCTGGCGGTGGTAATACGGATGCAGAGTACTACACACTGCCCTACACTGCCCCCCACTGTAGGAGATATACAAACATTACTCAGCTGGAGGCAGTAAACATAGTCACTGCCTACAGGACACTGATACCAGCATCCTCGGTAGGAATGCTCATTGTCATCTACACTGACAACATGTCATCGGCGTCCTCCCTTAGGTCGGGGCGGACAAAAGACCCTGCCTTGGCGGCCTGCTCAAGGCAACTTTGGCTTGAGGCAGCCCTAGCGGACCATAACATTGAAATCCGCCACAAACCAGGCGCTCTCATCCCCCTGGCTGATGCATTAAGCCGCTACCATGACCCTCCAAAAAGGGAATATGCAGATGCCCAAATTGCCTCCAGGGGGCTAAAAAAGAAAGACCCCGCCCTGCCACACCCCTTCTTCACTAGTATATGAATTACCCCCTGATAATATTTTTGTTGTTACAGGCACCCCCTTGGGGACCCAGGCAGTTGTCTCCTATAACGCCTCTATCTCAGATGCAACACAACATAACAGAATCACCCATGCTACAATGTACTTGACGTTTGCTCTACACTACGGTGTAGATATACTATCTCCCACACTTCTCGATGCTTGTTTATACCAGCAATATTTGGCCAACTCTCTCAAGAGCAACGTCTCTAGGAAATGCTATAACTCTGGAGCCGGGATATGGATAAGAGAAAGAGGGGGAGATCCCTCCTTCCTATACTCACAGGAAGCCAAAGCTGTAGCAAAAGGAGCCTACAGGCTCTCTCCTTTACTCCCTAATCCGGCCCCACCTATTACACCACAGGACTTGCTAGCAATCTCTCTACACCTCGGCCAAGGTCCTGCATCACTACCATTTAGAGCGGCGGTGTGTATTGGCTTTTTTGCCTTCCTTAGATCCTCGAATCTTCTGTCACCCACAGCTCTCTTATGGACAGGCCCCCATACTCTAACACGGGCTGACATTGACAGCAACCCTCATGGTCTACACATCACTATACGCTCCTCTAAGACCATAGTACCAGGCATGGTACCCACGGTCTTAGAACTCCCTAGGATCCCTGGATCCCCGGCTTGCCCGGCATCGGCCTGGGATGCATATGTAACTGCATTCCCGGCACCCCCCTTCTACCCAGCCTTCACTCTGGCCGACGGTACTTCACTCACCCCGTCCCTACTTGTTGATGTCATGAAGGTGTGCCTTAATGCAGCTGGTTGCCCTTATGCACAGCGAATAAGGTCACACTCCCTCAGACGGGGTGGGGCCCAAGCAGCCCAACTAGCAGGCTGTGATAGGGCAGAAATAGCTCGTCATAGAACATGGAAATCAGAAGCTGGCCTCAGAGCATATGTACCATCCCCAGCATCACAAGCTGTAGCTAGTAAACTAGCATCGCTATTTGCACACTAAAAACTAAAACACTGATAATGCCCATGTGCTCTGTATTCATCTAAGGTATTTTAAGGGTAGATGTTACTACCGGTATAAAACATTTGTGTTGTATACATGTAATTGTTTAAACATGTTCACTCGTATATAAAGCCAAAATATATTCAAAGAACTTGTCCAGTTATCATTGGACGCTAATACTTGAATTGGCAAGTAATGGTTGGAGAAGAACTTTGATACCGGTACTCACCATAATCTCTCTGCCTGTGGCGGCAACCGCCTACCGCCCGCAGCGCCACCTATGTATCTCTACACAAATCCTGGTGACGTCACACGAGCGTTCGCTGCCGTCTTCACAAAACAAGACTTTGGGATATTTTGATCCCACCCCCCCACGCCTTATAGTCAATAGACATTTATTACAAATGCGTACTTTATATAACCTGTTGTTCTTAACAACTTCCGACTTCAAAGTCACTAAAAACTAAAACACTGATAATGCCCATGTGCTCTGTATTCATCTAAGGTATTTTAAGGGTAGATGTTACTACCGGTATAAAACATTTGTGTTGTATACATGTAATTGTTTAAACATGTTCACTCGTATATAAAGCCAAAATATATTCAAAGAACTTGTCCAGTTATCATTATATAGGAAAGAATGATGTCAATTATATTCCATATCATATCTGTATTCTGGTTCTTCTTAAATGATTTTTCCAAGAAGAAACGTTTCCATATTTACGATTACTATTGCTGTTGTATATCAATCCTTTCACATTCGGCAGCTAAGGGAATTTGATCACAGAACATTGCAGGCCTTAGCAGAAGCAGGGAGTTTGATGTTTCTCACAGTTCCCACTGGAGGTCACTACCTACTAGCTGCATGCACACTAATCAGTTGGTCGCCAGGATGCATGCTAGCGTCATGATGACAAAACGGCACAGTACATGGAAGCAAAGATTGTGATGTGATTGAAGCAATATGCACAGGTAAAATAAATAATTTTGTATATCGGGGCCTAAATATATACAAATAAATGTACATGATCACTACAATTTCATAAAAGCTATTTATCTAAGGAAATTGGCATCATTGGTATCATTTGACGTAATTAATATGTTGAATAAAAATAGAATCACCGCATTTTAAATGTACTGGTGTATCTATATGTTAGTGACATTACAGGGGGGCAGAGCAGAATATATTGCACATCTGTAAACCAAAAAGGTCGAACACGTTTTTATTTCATTTTACATGGAGACGTATGCCTAGCTGTTGAATCGTCCCCCAGAAGTGTACAGAAGTGGCAGCCTGGTCATGATGGGACAGGGACTAGTCAGTGAAGAATACATTCTATATAGCATAATCAAGTCTTATTCAAATTACTCACACTACACCTGATAAAATCCACTAACACTAGATGTCACCATATTTACACATACTTTCAAATGCTCTTAAACTTTATTCGAATAGTCATCACCCTACCATGCCGGATGACTATTATTAAGGTTGTAAGTGTCGCCTCCTCTTAGATGTTTTGAGTTGGGAATATTCCTCAATATACCTTTATTTGATTGCCCCTGGCCATTGTGAAATGTTGTTACCCAGTGTGTTGGGTTGGGTTGTCTTTTTATATTAATCATGGGGTATGGTTGTTTTAGACCGGCCACAATATTGCTGTAAAATCCCCTAATCCAGGTTATCATAATGAGATGACCTCACATGTAATTAATTTGTGGAAGACCATGTTTAACGATATGAAGACTAAATTTTCTTTTGAAGGAAAAAAGTAACACTATATCAAGTGTAGGTCAATCGAATCAGTCAGGCCAGTGCTGCTCTACCACGTCACCTGTTGTCTTCAGAGGGAACCATACTCAGGAAGCTGATTCTATGCATCAGACACTATCATAGTTCTTTATAGTATCATAGATAATGTGTATACAATTTAATGATGTAATGATTCAGATTGATTTATGCATCACCACGTCTCGTTGTGAGCATTACACCGGCCCATTTCCGCTATAACTGGAATAACATAGGGCTATTACATTGCCTGCTGCATATTGTACTTGGCCGATTTGTCTATGAACTGTAACTAGGTTTTCTTGGTATGTATCACACATGTCCTCTGCATTGGCATAGTTTGAAAGACTGTACGTGTAGAGTGACTTTGGCCAAATTAAATGGTTAAACTCAAGCATACGCCTCTTTTATAATACCGTCACATCCGAGACCTAGTGATACCCCCCCCCCCCCCACCCCCACCCTACCCCCATTGCGAGAAAATGACCACTCACTAAAGTAATAGTGCTACTTGGGGTGTAGTTATCAGTCCCATCGTGCAGGTCTGCATTAGGCTGCTGGATGTTTGGCACCAATTCGTCCAATATTGCCAATACATGTATTACCAATACATATATATATATATATATATATATATATATATATATATATATATATATATATATATATATATATATATATATATATGTATATATATATATATATATACATATTGTATAACATATATGGCTGTGTCTCATGACCTTGAGCCAATGTTTTTGTCTCTGACCGCGTGCCAGCTCTGACCGGGTGCCAGCTCTGACCGGGTGCCAGCTCTGACCGGCCTGATTAAAAACGGGTTATTTAGGGCAGATGATGATAAAAATGGGCAAATAATTACTAGTTTAAAGAGTTATAACATCCATTAACCTTTTCAGCCAAATTCTATGGCAATTGGCAATTAGCAAATAGCACAATGTCGCACCGGCCTTCCATGGTATAGGCTACTCTCTAAAATTGTCTAATTCAGCCCACAGTCTTGGCCTATGCCCCCTAAGCGAATATTTTTATTTGCCCCTTCTGATTCGATATAGGCCCTAGACCTAATCTTGAGATAAGCCTTAAATTAGGCTTAAACTAAACCGTAACATATAGGGGCCTAAACATGAATCTAAGGGAGGGTTCATTATTTATGGCCGGGGGGGGTGAGCATTTGAGGGAGGGGGGGCAAATTTTTTTAGGGGTATTCAAAGGGGGGGCCTTTTTTTTTTAACCTATTCTTAGGGGGGGCCTTTTTTTTAGGGGTAGGCCTATTCCTAAAAATGTCGCGAATTTAGTATGTTGAAATGTCGCGAATTTTGGTAACAGCCTGTGTTAGGGTAAATGTGGGTAATATCGCGCACCTAGCGACGATATTACCCAAATGTTCCTCACCATTCTTTTTCATTGTCATTAAGAACGATTTTTATAAGTAAATCTAAAAAAATAAATTAAAACTAAAAAAAATGAGAAAAAAGAAATGCCAGTTGCACCCCCCTTGTATGGTAAGCAGGGGCCTAAAAGTCTGGTTAAATATTTGGGTTATATCGTTATCATTGTGGTTATATCACTCACACCTTTGTGTTATATCACTCACCCATTGAAATACAGTGCAATTTACCATATGGGTAATTCCGCTCACCTGTTTTCACACCCAAAAGTGTGAAAACAGGGTGCCTCACCCCAAATGCCATCACGCCTGTCTGGTGAGAAGCAGCATCCCCAAATTTACACCACTGTTAGACAACATACAAACATGGACCTGTACAATAGACTGGACTGGGCTCCCACACCTCGGCTCCCCCTTGACCGCCGCGCTATTGTTCTCTGAGGGAGGGGGGAGGGGGGGGGGTCAGTGGTCACATTGGTCACACTGCTTAGACAGACTTTCTTAATAAATAAATTTCTCTGGTCCAAAACATTGCACAGACTTAAGTAAATACTTGTTGGAAAGGTATTTGTTCAGGCTATCCATATAAGTAGGATTGAATGATATGTGAGGTCCAGAACCCTGTTAAATCACGAGTTGAACACAGGGTTAAGCAGTATTTGTCATAGTGCAAAATAACCTTTCTTAAAAAATCGATTTAAGATTTAGAATGCCCTGGATGTCTGCCTTACGATTCTGTTGATTTGGAAAGGTTAAGATGAGTCTAAGCAATATTATTCAGGGTCGGTGTTGGCCAGATCAGAAATTTAGAGGAAATGTGCATTGATGATTTGCACAAAAAACGTTTTTGGACATGATAGGAATTATTGATAGTGTAAAGCAGCAAACTCCTCACGATTTTTAGAATGCCCTGAATATCTGCTTAACGTTTTATTGTCTTTAGAAATGGTTTAGATGAGTTCAAGCAAAATCAGTGGAGGTTTGGTGTTGGTAAGACCAAGAATTCAGAGAAAATGTGGGCCGAGAATTTTCACTGATGACCCATTTTGACCATCATAAACAAAATTGATAGCATTAGGCAACCAAGTCCTCACGATTTCAGCATGTAGTCCATGAATAGGGGATTCCAGAACTGCTTAAATCATTTCAATGGCAATATAGCAAGGTTACAAAAGAATTACGCGTTTCTTATCTTATCTCAGGCGCGGTCACCCCAACCACCACCCCGATAGCCAATCCAATCGGAAACATTAGAATGTGACCCATTCAGTCAATTTCTAAGATAGAAGTAATATAAAAGCAGCTCTAGAATGCCCTGGATACCTGTTTAATGTTTTAGTGTCTCTAGAAGTGGTTTAGACAACTTAAGACAAGATTAGTTGTGGGTTGGTGTTGGAGGGACCAAGAATTCAGAGAAAATGTGGGCAGATAATTTCCACAGATGACCTATTTTGACCATCATAAGAAAAATTGAAAGGATGAAGCAACAAACTCCCCACGATTTCGGCATGTAGTCCATGAATAGGGGATTCCAGAACTGTTTAAATCATTTCAATATTATTTTCCTAACCTTAAAAAAAAACTACGCGTTTCTTATCTTATCTCGATTTCAGTGGTCCAAACCACCGGCCCCCGACAGTGAATCTCATACGGAAGATTAGAATTTTACCCATTCAGTCAATTCTTAAGATAGAAGAAATATAAAAGCACTTCTAGAAAGCCCTGGATGCCTGCTTAACGTTTCAGTGTCTCTAGAAGTGGTTTAGACAACTTAAGACAAGATTAGTTGGGGGTTGGTGTTGGACGGACCAAGAAATCAGAGAAAATGTGGGCAGATAATTTCCACAGATGACCTATTTTGACCATCATAAGAAAAGTTGAAAGGATGAGGCAACAAACTCCCCACGATTTCGGCATGTAGTCTATGGATACAGAATTCCAGAACTGTTTAAATCATTTCAATATTATTTTCCTAACCTTAAAAAAAAACTACGCGTTTCTTATCTTATCTCGATTTCAGTGGTCCAAACCACCGGCCCCCAACAGTGAATCTCATACGGAAGATTAGAATTTTACCCATTCAGTCAATTTTTAAGATAGAAGAAATATAAAAGCATCTCTAGAATGCCCTGGATGCCTGCTTAACGTTTCAGTGTCTCTAGAAGTGGTTTAGACAACTTTAGACGAGATTAGTTGGGGGTCGGTGTTGGACGGACCAAGAATTCAGAGAAAATGTGGGCCGAGAATGTCCATGGATGACCTATTTTGACCATCATAAGAAAAAGTGATAGCATTAGGCAACCAAGTCCTCACGATTTCAGCATGTAGTCCATGAATAGGGGATTCCAGAACTGCTTAAATCATTTCAATGGCAATATAGCAAGGTTACAAAAGAATTACGCGTTTCTTATCTTATCTCAGGCGCGGTCACCCCAACCACCACCCTGATAGCCAATCCAATAGGAAACATTAGAATGTGACCCATTCAGTCAATTTCTAAGATAGAAGTAATATAAAAGCAGCTCTAGAATGCCCTGGATACCTGTTTAATGTTTTAGTGTCTCTAGAAGTGGTTTAGACAAATTAAGACAAGATTAGTTGGGGGTCGATGCTGGACGGACCAAGAATTCAGAGAAAATGTTGGCAGATAATTTCCACAGATGACCTATTTTGACCATCATAAAAAAATTGAAAGGATGAGGCAACCAAGTCCTCACGATTTCGGCATGTAGTCCATGAATAGGGGATTCCAGAACTGTTTAAATCATTATAATATTATTTTCCTAACCTTAAAAAAAAACTACGCGTTTCTTATCTTATCTCGATTTCAGTGGTTCAAACCACCGGCCCCCGACAGCCAATCTCATACGGAAGATTAGAATTTTACCCATTCAGTCAATTTTTAAGATAGAAGAAATATAAAAGCATCTCTAGAATGCCCTGAATGCCTGCTTAACGTTTCAGTGTCTCTAGAAGTGGTTTAGACGACTTTAGACAAGATTAGTTGGGGGTCGGTGTTGGACGGACCAAGAATTCAGAGAAAATGTGGGCCGAGAATGTCCATGGATGACCTATTTTGACCATCATAAGAAAAAGTGATAGCATTAGGCAACCAAGTCCTCACGATTTCAGCATGTAGTCCATGAATAGGGGATTCCAGAACTGCTTAAATCATTTCAATGGCAATATAGCAAGGTTACAAAAGAATTACGCGTTTCTTATCTTATCTCAGGCGCGGTCACCCCAACCACCACCCCGATAGCCAATCCAATAGGAAACATTAGAATGTGACCCATTCAGTCAATTTCTAAGATAGAAGAAATATAAAAGCAGCTCTAGAATGCCCTGGATACCTGCTTAACGTTTTAGTGTCTCTAGAAGTAGTTTAGACGACTTTAGAAAAGATTAGTTGGGGTTGGACGGACCAAGATTTCAGAGAAAATGTGGGCCGGTAATTTCCATGGATGACCCATTTTAAGCATCATAGGAAAAACTGATAGCATTAGGCAACAAACTCCTCATGATTTCTGCATGTAGTCCATGACTAGGGAGTTCTAAACTGCATAAATCATTTACAAAATACCCCACATTTCCGAAAATAATGACCTATCTTCACATGAGCTGAACACCATCTTCTGGTTATCAGATTTTTCTAAAAATCATACTTCAAGGATATTTCAGACCCTAGCTTTTCACTGGTGTTTTCAGATTCCGGATATTCTTACCGAAAGTAGTGTAAAAACACGTTTGAAAAAGTGTCAGTGTGCATGCACAGTGCGCAGCTGCACACAAGAGTGGAGTAGTGCAAGGCTCTCTCACTAGATGGCGCCCCAGACTGACCCCTGGCGCCATCTATAGGCGAGGCAGACAAGAATGCACTGGCTCTATGGGTGTTTCTATTCCAGGTATCTTGTACAATTCCATGATACAAAGCTACCCTGTAACACTAATCCACTCTTTTTATTTTTATTTGAAATATTATTTTTTATTTTATAAACAGGTGCGCGATATTACAACATGCCTGAGCGATATTAGCCCTATGGGAATTAGTATAGAAACTGGTAATTTAGAAAGATTAAGAAATTTGGATTTTTAAACGTTTTTGTTCATATTTAGCTTATTACATACATATATGGACTAGAAACACAAAATACATTGAAATGATATGGCATGAAATGTGGCTCACTACTGGAAAAAAAAATCTTTAATACGGTATGTTAAGGGCCTTTTTTTTAGGGGTAGGCCTATTCCTAAAAATGTCGCGAATTTAGTATGTTGAAATGTCGCGAATTTTGGTAACAGCCTGTGTTATATTTTACCAAATTATGTCAATATTTTCAAAATTTTCTAAAATTTTCCTCAAACTCCCCGCAAATTTCTCACTGCATCACTTTTGACACTCAGAATAGCCCACCGTTTTGTCAGTCTTCAAAAAAGTGCCGGCCTCACGTAAGCACTATGTAAGCTTATGGGAGCTTCCAATTTATAAGCACTGGGGCCCTTAAACTCAACGGTATGTAAGTCAAGTGTCTGAGGTTTGACTATTATCGCTCACCAGCGAGTATCATGAGACGTTTACACTAAAACACCTTACGAATGGATGTATTTGTTGCAAGGTAGTAAATTGTAGGTAAAAAAGTGCCCATGATTAAATGCATACAATTAGTAGACACCAACATCGTTTTTGTAATAAAGTTGAAAACGATCCAGGGTGAGGGGGGGGGGGCCCTTTTTTTTCAACCTATTCCGAGGGGGGGGGCCTTTTTTTTCAACCTATTCCGAGGGGGGGGCCAATTATTTTTGACGTATTCGATTTACCAAACGCTCACCCCCCCCCCCCCTGCCATAAATAATGAACCCTCCATAAATAACGTGTATTGACGTAGTCCTGCTTCGGCCCAACGACGGAGGACACAGCGACACAGGGTGCATGTACGAATGTCTATCCTCTAGACTAGTAGGCCTATTGACGTCCATGATATTAATAATCTGATGCCCACGACGGATAGGCCTATATTGATGAGAAAATGAAACATAGCCAACCCATCCATACCGCCCACCCCGGGCCGCCCACCTATCCGATGCTTGGCGCGGAAAATGACACTCTACGAGCACAAGTAGACGCCTGGTAACAAACACCTGCTTGGGGAGTGGAATTAAACTTCTAATTACGACAATACACGAATAATTGCTATCAAATTCAAATCAAAAACATTCATTTTTCTGATATATTATTTTGAATGAGTAGGTTCAAACCAGCAGTCTATCATGCATTTCTATAGCATGCAAATACGCAACTAAGGGAACCTGTGACTCTGCCAACTCTGTAGGATCCGCCATCTTGTGAGTTCCAAGAGTGTTGCAGTGACAAGAACGTCACTTTTTTCGTTACCCAATTTCGGCGTGGCGAATTGACCATGTCTGGTGGTCTACCGAGACGAATCATCAAGGTATGATAACTTTAAACATTTGTTTATCCATACAATACAACAATAGGTGTGCTTATATTGACAGACGTAGTTTAGGGAGGTCGCACTTTCACCGTCAGACAAGTGACAAAGGAAGCGTTACGGTACCTCCATGAATCTGTCGGCGGCGGAAATTGCCGGATGTTCGCGGGCCATTTACTTATTTGCAAGTGTTTGACAAGTAGCTTAAATAAAGTACATGTTTCAATCAAGAGATTAAACACATGCATGTACTTTTCGTGACGGTTTAGAAACCATATAAACACTGGTATGTGTACGAACGACCCACTCAAAAGTGACACTCATCGCCATATTTGGAAAGAGCAAGTGTCACTGACTGACTGAGTGTGACAGTATTTTCTCGGTTGAGTAAACTTGACAGAGACAGCCCTTCCTGGTAATTGAGGGTAATACCGGACGGAGGGTATTATCGGACACTTTTACTTTTGTGAGCTTATGATGACCCTAAATTTTGCAAATTTGATCAGATATTCATGCCTAGAGGTGGAAAGGAGTCTTTACTTTTAGACAGTTAAAATTTAGTTAATAATTCAAACAAGGTAAAAATAGCCTTCAAGTTGGATGAAAATTGTTATTATTTTTTTTTTGCCTCATGAATTAATTGTAAAAATGACTGTTCTTAACTAGATTGATAAGAATCATGATCTAGTATCAATTTCTGACTGGTCATACTCAAATTATATATTACACTATAATACGCGATGTATAAAATGCGTTTAGACCCAAGATCCATCATCTTTTCTATCCCTCACTATGACTAGTCAAATTGATAAAAAAAAAAAAAAATCCGACCTACCGACCCTGTTTATTTTTGGCCATGTTACCGGAACACAACTTTTTTTTTTTTTAGGCCTAAGAATTCTATAGGTCATGATCACAATCAGTAATCCAGAGGCAACATACTAGGTTGATCATGGCAATGTATACAAATATTATTCATAATGATATAAACTTAAATTGAGAAATTGGAATAAGAGTATGTTGTCGAAGGAATGGATATTATGTTTCAAATCACAAATGAGTGTAGTGATGAAAGTCTTCAAGTTTTCCCTGAAATCAAGTTTTTTTTCAATCCCAAAAAATATGACCAGGATATTTAGCTGTAGGTTCTTTTAGGATATATTTGATAATTACTCAATATAAACTCAAACAAACTTACTTTGTTTGTGTAATCCTATGATAAGACAGCAGAATCATCACTGGTTCATCCTCACTGGTCCTACACACACACACAGACAGGCTACACCCCACTGATCTCAGTGTCAAGTTTTTCTCTGCCAATTTCAAGTTAACTTGAGAAAGCTTGAAGCCCTCTCTCTCCTCTATAGTCCTATGCATTTATACTCTTCACATGAGGCTTAGCCACTGAAACTAAGGTGCTATGCATGGAGAGTGTATGGACAGATTTCTCATTCTCCTCAGCAGGAGATGACGTCCATGACCACATGGACATGACAAATGCTTCTCCTCAGTAGGAGACGACGTCCAGGAGAATATAGACATGACAAATCCTGCTGCACAGTACTAGATATGTGTCTACAGATGCATAAACATTCATAGTGTTCGATACTGTAGTTATGAGATATGTGATTGACTCAGGAAGCTCTGCTACCAGAGTCTTATGCGACGGCTCTGTGAGATGCCCTATTCAAAAAGGAAAAATAAATTTGATTTATTTATTGGGGGGTGAAAAATTAGGTTCATGTCAAAATTTCACAGTTTAGCCGAAAGTTCAACTTTTTTCCTTTCCCATGATGTAAATATCATCCATTTCTGTCGACTGGTTCCCCCCTAAAAAAAATTGAACAAAAAACACCTTTCCAAAATTGACCCTACTTTTCGGCACTGTAGACAAACATGAATGTACATGTGTAGACACTATGTCCTTTTTTGCAGTAGTAGTTAATTCAATGTAAATGTCGAAGTGTTGTCCGCTGAGACTCTTTTTTTAAGACCAAAAGTTTGATAACTGAGGACGGGAAACAATCGGTGGACAAAAGGGGACGCGCAGTAGATAATTTACTGCACTGCACTTTTTGGGGGTACTTTGGGTCAGACCTTTGGGTCGGACTGCGCGTATGTTTATATAATGTTCAATTGAAACACAAATACCTGAGTCTTTTGTGATAAGGATCACACGCTAGATTTTATCTTCAAGTTTTTTTGACATAGTCGACTTTCATCCCTGTCAGTCCATAATGGTAGCTGATTAGGACAAGTAGTATTAATATGTCTGTGCCGTCCGAGGGGACCGGCAGATGAGGAGTGGTGTGGGCGACCCTCTTGCTAAGTAGTATTAATATACACTGAACTACAATATTTCCTTAACATACCGTATTAAAGATGTACATATACATTGTATATACATGGATATGCTAGGACAAGAGAACGTGTGTACTTGGAAATTGATTGATTTTCAGTATTGTACCCTTCAGGTGGGGCCGGGGTGACAAAACCCAAGGGTTAAATGCGCCACGGGTTCTGGGGTGGGAATTTACGGTATCATTAATTAGCAGTTAGTGACGCTGTTCTCTCGTTGTTCCTGTTGCAAATACTGACTTGCCATGTGTTAAACTGTATAATTATGTCCTTTATCATATTGCAGGAGACTCAGCGTCTTGTCGCTGAGCCCGTGCCGGGGATTGTTGCAACCCCAGATGAAGGCAACGCTAGGTATTTTCACGTCACAGTAGCTGGTCCTGAAGAAGTAAGTGCCTTTGTGCTGTGAATTATCCTCTGTATCTGCTGCATTAGACTAGCCAGGAATACTAGGTTTATGTAAAGCACATGAAAATGAAAAAAATTATGACAATCCATAAGTAAATTTATAAGCTTGGAATCTGCTAAAATGTGAGATCACAAAGATTTTTAAATTGTGCTGCTGTGCACGCATATGGTTGTCTGTATCTATCATTGTTCACACACACATATATATATATATCGACCCTTTTGTTTTGTGTTTACGTAGTGGTTGGCCTTAACAGGATATAGTTGGCACATGTCCAGTATGTTAGGTAATCTAGTGGATGCCAATATACAAAGAGTGGTGGTCTGACCCCTAGGGAGGCCGCTGTATACTAATTGTGCTAGTGCCCTTCTGGAACATATTCACACAGCTAATGTTGATCGAGGCCTATATTCTATACAAAATTAGGTCCCAAAATAACTATTGTAGTAGTCATGTGCAAACTGGCTCAATCAATTTAACAAGATTATAATGGGTCTCTAAATATAATGGTTCCTCGTTTTAAAGTTTACACCTGTTATATATTTTAAAGTAACAAATATACAACATTTATTTAAAACAATTTGGAGGAGGAGGGAGCCCAAAAAGCAACAACAAAAACGAGATGGTGGCTTGACCATTAGGGGATGGTGCTAATTATGTTGAATACGTAATATTGAATAACATGAAAATTGATGCTTCTTTCACTTTGTAGTCGCCTTATGAAGGTGGTACGTTTAAACTGGAGCTTTTCCTGCCTGAGGAATACCCTATGTCGGCGCCGAAGGTACGGTTTATGACGAAAATATACCATCCCAACATTGACAAATTAGGACGGATATGCCTAGATATTCTCAAGGGTAAGTACACCAAAATACAACGTCTGCATCCCTTAACTACTATGGTCGTTACAGTAAAACATGATACATGTCCGACAAATTGTGTAAATTCTAATTAATGGTTAATATCCCTTTTTGTGTCTATCAGCGTTTCATTATCCTAAACCTCACACCTAAACCAGGGTTATTAAATTACTGAAAAATAATTAAACTCTCTTATAAGTACACATACATATAATATGTCCCCCCATCCTTCACAAAAAATATCCATGGTCAAAAGTAAGGCATGACCAACCTAGTAATAGAAGTTAACGTAATCCCTATATCTGAACTGATTTGAAATGGATTCATAGATGCTATAAGATTTTTAGATTCAATATTCATTGTGCATTTTATCTTTGGCATCATTGATTTAATGGTTTTACTATTCGACTTCAGACAAGTGGAGCCCAGCGTTACAGATCCGGACAGTACTTTTGTCCATTCAAGCTCTACTCAGTGCCCCCAACCCCGATGACCCCTTAGCCAATGACGTTGCCGACATGTGGAAACTCGATGAAGCTCATGCAATCAGTATCGGTAAGTCGACGTTGTCATTTACATGGGGGTTGAACCGTAACACTCAAATAAATATCTTTTAAACCTAGCGAATTTAGAAGTCTGATGGTAGAAGATGCTTCGTTGGTGTTGCTTCAGATTGTGTCGATAGTCTGTTAGTGTCACTCCCCACAATGTTGCCGCCGTAAGTCCTAATAGCCTGCCATCTTCTCAGCCTTCTAACAGTGAAGGAATTTGTCAGATATATCTACTGGAAGCAAAGTTATGACCATACATGCATCAGTATTACAAGGATTTTCACTGAATTTAAACATTTTCCAATACATTTAGTAAGTTTCTATTCAAAAAAGCATTGTGTTAATCTGACGTCAATGTTATGTGTTGGTATGGCATGCATGAAAATAAGATGGTTGACGCGTAAAAACAGTCAAGAACACTTTGAGATTTCTGTTTTGATAAACAATTATGGTTCGGGAACACAGCTAGTGGCGCCACAGTGAAATATATGCAGAAGGTGAGCTATGTACCGTATAACCTCACGTAGAGGTCGTGGCTAGTACGCAAGTCAGATCAGCAGTGCGACTTATAGGATCGGCACACAGTGTGGGTGCGGCTTATAGGCGAATTTTTAAATGTGTATCACAGTACTAAAGTCGCTATAATCAAACCCATGGTGTGGCTTATAGAATCGGCCCAAAGTCTAGGTGCAGCTTATATGCGAGTTAGGCTTATACGCGAAGTTTTACGGTACCCGCCTGCAGCGATAAGAGATGTGCGTCGGTGACATTGGGGACTATTCCATGTTACCCAGTAATGAAACCAGATACTAGCCTTCCGTTCCCACCTTCGGGCATCCATAACCTTGATGTCAATTATACATGTCCCATTTTATTTACAGCACGGGATATGACATTAAAACATGCAAAAAATAACAGGTAAATATGTTCCGAAGCGTGGCCTGTTCAGTATGGCATTTGTTTTCTTGGTTGAATGTTCTGTGCAAATTGATTCTGGAATTCCAACACAAACTAATTGATTGGTTTGTATAGTACTGGGCGTATTGAGCATCATGCCATCCACAGCGTTGGGAAAATGGCTGACTAACATGTTGTCTCTTCACATTCAACTATCTGAGACCCACATTAGAGAATAATGTGTCTTGATTGGAAAACTACCAATGTGTGTTGTGCTGCCCTATTTTCTGGTTCTGAACTATATTTATTAAAAAACAATAACTAATGAATGAAAGAACAAAACCTTGCTGCCTTGGCCCCCATGTTATTTTCCTTAAAAAAAACAACAACACCACAACCACAGCATGTTGACTTCTAAAGTCCTGAGTGATTAATTGCACAATTCCTATCCCTTAACAATCAGAGTGGTGTTGAAACTAAAAATCCTACAACTGTGTGTACCATAATCACATTTCCATTGACCTTATCCCTTTCTACGTGAAAAGCACATACTCATCCTTGATTCGGTCTGAGTATACTTCCTGTGAATACTAATGACACACTATTAGTGTGTGTTCAATTGGCCATGTTTCTGATCATACTTTAAGATCTGGTTTGACCTTTAATTGTCATTTCCATGCTCCATTGACCTAATGTGGATTGACTCAGCATTTAACTTCCAATAAAAATCATGAGGAAAATCCATGTTAAAGAAAATCGGCCTGGTCCGTTTCTTCCACATCCTGGCTTTTCCTATGACACGTTTCAATGATCGCTGCGCAGAAAAGGGTGGAATGGTGTTTTTAACTTTCGTTTGAAGGGATTGGTTTAATTCCTGAATAGAATACATGTAGTACTGACATCAAGGTCTTTATTGATAGTTCGTATACACTATATCAGTAAATTTTGTATAAACTTATATTTAAGAGGTTGAATGGGGAAAATAAAAACGACATGATGCACTAGATGCCTCAGCCCATCAGATACGTGAGAATGTATATAAGGTTCAGTCTGTATAGTGATAGAGATTATAATTATAGTACCTGTTGACTTAAGAGAACACCCCAAACACTCACACGCTCGTTTTTATAGCCTTAGTGATAGAGTTTTATGCACAGTCAGTATATTTCGAGTCCGAGTTAGGCAAGGTACCAAACCAGGACGTGTAGTCTAGGTTCTTCATTTTACACCAGGAATATCAAATACCCTGAGCCCTACCAAGTAGACCATGTAAATACTCGTAGCATAACACCAGGAGATGTACCCGAAATAAAGACTGCTATTACATTGTGTAGCACATTTCTATGTCTGGGGAAGTATACATATTTAAGACCATGATCAATATACACAATACATATATTAATAAGAAGAAAGTGCGGACTATAGTATGTCCAGCCTAGAACCTCTGCTGTTAGATAGGATCACCTGGTTGTCTATATAGGCCTTTTTACCTTGAGACAAGAATTTGTAAACCTGGGCTCCTCCCTTAGACCTCCTATTGCACAAGGTTGTGTAGTAAGCTGGCAAGCTGCCAGGTCATGGTACAAGGTGGGGTAGCTGCAATACGTCATGCACTACGTCATGGCTTTCTTCACGGTCAGGCGCTCCCTAACATAGACCATGACTGAATACAGCTATTTTTATAGGATGAACATAGCTTAGGGTCGATAATCATAATAAGCTGACGCCTTCAGTGGTAGTACTGGAAAGCCTAGAATAAGTGTACGGTTGATGTCCTCCCAGCATAAAGGCAATGGTACTTGTCAGAAAATCCATGTGGGTGTCATGATTTAACCTAGGATAAGAAATACTCAAGTTGCACATAAATCCAAGGATAGTAATCACCGAAGGAAGTGGTCAGTTTTTAACAATATGAGGGGTTATCCCCCCCCCCCCCCCAAACACACCCAAACACTGATACATTATGTATACACGGAACCATTTCCCATTCACATTTCTTGGCTCTTTCCCACCTCCCCCACCCCCGCTGTTAAAAAATGACCAATTCCAAAGTAGACATAACATGGCCATTGCTTTTTCACCTTTGAATAAATATCTTTGAACTGTATGAACCATCCATGGCATTGCTATGAACAACATTGCATTACTCTAACACAGTGTCTCATCTCGTCTCATTTACAGCTAGGAACTGGACAAAGCTGTATGCCGTTGAGAAATGATTAGTGCTCATGATCCTAGGCTGGGGACGTACATCGAGGGATATCTTCTTGGCCGACAACTTGTCACAGCTCGTCACCTGTCAGTCACTTCCCACCGGCAGTCTTCATGTGGATCTTACTAAACGAATGTGACCAGCCAGGAATGAAGAAACACAGCGGATCAGTGACTTGAAGTGTTTTATATTTTTTTCTTAAATCCTGCCTTGGTTCTAGATTTCTGTAAATTTTGTTTTTGTTTTTTTGTTAGTTATTAGTTATCACCAAGATGTACTGGCTGTGAGGGTTCACTGTATCTAGATCGTATCGAGCAATCTCTACATGGAAGAAAAACTTTGGTCAAGGTAGCGGAAGATTCAGAAGAGCAAGATGAGCGTTGCCGTTATCGATGACGTCATGGTGGGGCATTCACTATGGTATGATGACGTCATCGTTTTATCATGTGACGACTACATGAACCGTGATGTCACAAAACAAATGCCACAACTTGAATGTTAGCATGATATTTGTAAACAAACAAATTATACACAAAAAAAAACTGCAATTGTCTGACAGTTCTTTTTGGTCGTTGTCGTTATTAGCAATAAACCGTAGCAGCCAGATAAACAATGATTGTCACATCCCGCCCTGAGAAAAAGCAACCGCAAATAGTTCTAGGTATTTGTAGTCATTTGTATGGCACATGAACTTATCCGTGATATCCCTGGTCGTAGGTAATATTCAGGCAATGCGTCCTTACTTCCCTTTCCCCGTTCAGCCAACAGCTTAAACCCTCGCCTGCGTTTCCTTCACCCCCTCAACACCACCCTGAGGTTACTGTACACGCGACAACGTCGGAAATAACGGTCTATGGGTAGGGCTGCCCTGTACGCGTATATACATACTGAGTCTGAAAGAGTTTAATTTCAGTTTATTCATTGATCGAAAATTATTGAATTTAAAAAGTGTATTGCAATCTTCCCACGTGTGCTGTGCTGGTTGGAATGGAGAAGACCCTCTTCCATTTAAATGTGTATGGATGGGATATTGATATAGCAATGGTTTGGGCAATATTATTTTTCCCTTATTGTGCACGTGGGTCCTTTGCCTGTACATCAGTTTAAGAACAAGTGTTCTGTATGATTATATCTTCGATTCTGACCTGATCCGCTTGCCTTATATTTGCATCACGAAAGACGGTACATGTTTCGTCCTCATGTCGCAAACCATGTTTTTGTACCCGCCCCGGCTCGCTGTAACCCTCCCTACCTGCCCACTACATACATACACTGTAGATCTTGTGGAAGATATTGATTATGACAGGAATGACTAGTTGAGAAACCCAGAGGCGGATCTGAGCTGAGATATATATATATGTGTCTCTAATTCTCCACAGTATGTCTGCTGCGCATAGTGTTTGAATAAACAATAGAAAGACGCCCCGAACGTGCTTACAGGGGGAAGATAAGTCAGTAGTGTACCCTTGTATATATTCATTATAACATTCAAGAGAGGGACAGAGGCAGATAAAAAAGAAAATTCAGCTGCATCATACTTCTTTATGGTCATTGAGCACCTAGTAACCAGGAAGAATACAAATTATGTTCTGTGTTAAAATGAAATATAACGACAGCGCTGTCCGCTCGGTGGAGATAATGATTGTATCTTAACGAGAGCTAAATCTGAATGTCCCAGCTTGTGACCACTCTGTAACCATGTTTTTGCTATGCTGACCTTATGTTCAGGGGTCATGAACTAGGACATTGATTTACATCCCCACCATTATGATTACTAGGATAATAACTCGTCTGGGGGGCGCGTCAGGTAAAAGCGCAAGGGTTATCGTCCATTTTGGGGTCATATCACTGAGAGTGGTTTGCTTCGGCTAAAAAGGACCGAAGCAGGTTTTATCTGAATAACGAGCTGCATTTTAAGACAAAAACCTCAACGGGCTGGCCAAAAAAATATGCCTTATTTGTTCATCAAAAAATTTACCTTTCTTGCGTTCTCATCAATTTAGGAAAATGTACCCTGTTGCACAATGCCTCTTTTTGTACTAAGAATAGGAAAAAGAAAATTGACATACAACTTATCACAAGTCTTTGTGTTTATATACATATATAAAATGATTAGGCTTTCCTGTATTGCCCTGTCGTTTGTTTCCAAGGCACGTTTTCAGAATTTTGTATGTTGACCTTGGAACACTAGATTTCAGAACAAAGAAATAACCCTGTCAAATTTACGTTTACAGATTAATGTCAGCAGCCGAGGTGTATTCGTCATGTAAATAAACTATGAAAACTACAACAAGTCGTTTGTATATCTGTTAGGAGAAATAAGGGAGGGTTCATTATTTATGGCCGGGGGGGGGGGTGAGCATTTGAGGGGGGAGGCAAATATTTTTAGGGGTATTCAAAGGGGGGGGGGGGCTTTTTTTTAACCTATTCTTAGGGGGGGGGCTTTTTTATAAGGGGTATTCCAAAAAATGTCGCAAATTTAGTCCTTTGAAATGTCACGAATTTTGGTAACAGCCTGTGTTATATTTTACCAAATTAGGTCAATATTTTCAGAATTTTCTAAAATTTTCCTCAAACTCCCCGCAAATTTCTCACTGCATCTTTTTTGACACTCAGAAGAGCCCACCGTTTTTTCAGTCTTCAAAAAAGTGCCGGCCTCATGTAAGCACTGAGGGTATGGGAGCTTCCAATTTATAAGCACTGGGGCCTCATTGGCCATCAGGACTTTTTCTTAAAATTCCAAACCCATGCCAGACGTTGGATCCCACAGTCTACACGAAATCCTGCCGGACACCGGCTATAGCCGGCAAAAAGCCTGCCGGTCCGGCAGAGAGGCTGGTACTGCCGGCCCGAATGGCAGGCTGCAATCTGGAGATTCTTTCCTACATGCCATTTTTTACGGCTTGTAAATCGGACAATTATTAAGGTTTCTACAGTGTAAAACAGAGAGCTTGAATATTTTCTGTTATGTTTTTCAGTAATTTACACATCAAATTGATGAATATTATTGTTATATACACAGGAACCATAGTCATATATCATTATTAGTATCAACACTTGCTTTATACTTAATTCTTGCATAACAAAATCACATGCCAATACCCGGGCCTGCAAAAATGAAGCAGGGCCTGCAAAAAGATATTTCTGCAGGACTGAATGTCCTGCATGGTGAAAAAGTTTTCGTATAGACTGGGGAATCCCATTTTAAATAAGTTAATCGAAACTTCAGTAGGCGGTTTTCGATCTAAATGCATTCGAAGAAGGCTGTGTCTCACGAACTTGGGCCAATGTTTTTGTCTCTGACTGGGTGCCGTCTCTGACCAGGTGCCGTCTCTGACCGGGTGCCGTCTCTGACCGGGTGTCAGAAAAAAGGTGTTTTAAAAGAAATTATACTCATATTTATGAGGATATGTAAAAACTTCATGGCGGTTGTTATATGATTATGATTATAATTATAATTAGCCTTCTGCTGTTGGTATTTTGACCTCATCATGCCAGACCGGTCAGAGACGGCACCTAGTCAGAGACAGCACCTGGTCAGAGACGGCACCCGGTCAGAGACAAAAACATTGGCCCAACTTCGTGAGACACAGCCAGAAAGTCTTGGGGTCTAGCATGGCTATCTATGGAGACAACTGGTCTATTAATAGAGTTGTCCAGTTGTTCTATTTATAGCTGATTGGGGATCAAACAAACGCAGTGCCCTGTGCTGGGTAGTCAGTAGGGTCAGTGCAGGTAAAATCAGCCAGTGGGGATCACTTCTAAACCATGGCAGCACTGGACAGAATGTGGAGCTCTCACTCTGTGAAAGAGTTACAGGCACATCTTAATGCAACTTAAGCAACGTTTTTGAGGCATCCTTCAACGGTTCCTTGCAACAGTTTGCATAAAATTAAGGTGCATCCATGAGCAGGTGCTCTGTAGAGCATGTATGCATACTGAGTACAGCTATGGTTTCATCCCCATACTCACCCTCAATTGGCACCAATCATCAGGTCGAGGACGGACCCACTATTCTAGTACGCCCTAAATGAGTTATACCTATACTCACCATCTAGGGCATACTAATATATTGACCTCCCCACCAGTATCTATATCTAAGCATTAAATTAAGGTTCCTCCTATAACCCCAAGGTTCTATATAGCTTGTTTGGTACCATTGGAAAGAGGACATTTGAATCTATACACTGGCTGATTTCCAAACTACAATCATTTATATTCATGTATATATTATGCATAAAACATGCCACATTCAGAAAATACTCCAGTAGATACCCAGCAAAATTCATTTCCTAATTTTCTCTTGCATTTGCTGATAAAAATGCACATCCAGAGTAGTAGCCTAGGTACTGATCTATCCCTCTACATTTTGGTTTTACCTATTAATGGAATGGTAAGGTGACAAATGGGTAAAATCATGAGAAAAAGTGGAATATTCTCTCCAACCCATACCCTCTATGTTGGTATAGATAATACCCATTGTTCTTTAATTACA
This sequence comes from Harmothoe impar, assembly GCA_947462335.1. Taxonomy (NCBI): domain Eukaryota; kingdom Metazoa; phylum Annelida; class Polychaeta; order Phyllodocida; family Polynoidae; genus Harmothoe; species Harmothoe impar. Next base: position 82,413,432 of record OX381704.1, on the reverse strand, counting down.
GATAAGGTACTGAGGGGGCTACATACCTATCCATGGGCTATTGGTCATAGTCTAATGATTACAACAAATGTACCAATTAAATGGTACGCCCCTGAACCATGCACAGTACCAGAATACTGGTATGGTCTGATTGACTGGACCATACCACAATAATGGTACATACCAAAAAGGTATCCCTTTCCCCTACCTGATCACCTATATATAGCACTCCCAGCTAACAACAAACGTTTTCCAAACGTTTGCAAACGTTTCTACTTGGTTTAGAAGAAAACTTTTGGAAAAAGTTACACCAAAACGTTTTTGTAGAACGTTTTTCAAACGGCTAGAAAACGTTTGCAAAGGGTCTGCAAAAGGTTTGGACAGGATTTAGATGGCATTGCAGTAACATGTACACTAAAAGTCACCCTGAGGATCGAACCCAGGTCGTTTAGATTGGCTGTCCCAGGCTCTCAGACATGGGCTAATGAGGCTGAGGGTAGAACCAGGCTCACTTTCCCACAAGAGCTGGCCCGGTCATGTAGTAGCCTTAATCAGTTTTACATGGTTGCTATTCTTCAAAAATTGTTTGTGGGATATGTACTAGAGACCATTGCTTACCCTGGATCTCATTTAATGGACTCCCAATTATTTCATTCCCTATAGTCCATTTACCTTATAAGCCTAATAAGCCTGGGCTCCACTAGGGCGACACAGGTACCTGCGAAACGATGCGATCCTTTTATTGTTTTGTTCTTGCACATTTCGCCTGATTTCGCTTCATTTCGCGGCAGTGTCGCCCTATGTAACGCCAGTAGCAGTGCGAAACTGCCGCGAAACTGCCGCGAAACTGCCGCGAAATGAAGCGAAATGAGGCGAAATGAAGCAAAATATGAAAATCAAAACATAAAAAAGGATCGCCTCGTTTCGCAGGTAGCTGTGCCGCCCTAGTGGAGTCCGGGCTATTGCCTGGTTAGCTCAGGTGGTAGAGCGTGGGACTCTCAATGCAAGGGCATTCAAGGGTTGGTGGATCGATCCCCAGTGGTGCAGCATATTTTTTATTTGGCAATGGGTATGTACATTTGGATAAAACGTAATGAGGTAATATAAAGTGTAATTAAGATTTTGGGAACGTTATTTCACTTATTAAATGCCGTTAAAAGAACGTTTAAACAAGTTTAACTTGTTACCTGGGTTCATACCCTCAGTTATGGTTTGTTTTTTATGTGGAATAGGTTAAAAAAACGTGCATATAACGTTACATACAAACTGGCTGTAACGTTATAAAAACGTTATTTAGTGTCAACGTTTTTACGTAAAAAAAACGTTCTATTGACGTTTTTGCAAACGTTTGCAAACCTTCTACGAACGTTAAATCCTGGTAATGTAAACGTTTTTTTGTTTGCTGGGCTGGCCAATCCCCACTGGCTGGTTTTACCTGGAATGACCCTGCTGCCTGCTCCCAGCACAGGGCAGTGGGTTTGTTTTATCTCCAATCACCCATAAATAGAACCGACTGGTTACCCTTATTAAAGGTTGACCATTTCAATTCCTGTGACAAATTGCCCATTGATATCGGCATTAAACCCAAGTGGACACAAAGACTATTAAATGACCAATCTATCGCGAGATATTGACGCAAGATGTCTCCACCCGTGGGACTGAATTATACTACTCGGCCGCAGACTGTTAAATGACAAGGTCAGTGGCACACTAAGAGACACCCTGTAAAAAGTGGAGGAACTAGAATTAACATGCAGGGCTATGAGGGAAGGTCTAACGATTCTTCACATTTGAAGCGAAGAGAAGGTCACACACAAGGGGGACCTTCTAACCACACAGCAACGGCTGGTCATATATCGGCCTAATAGTATTGCAGAATGATAGAATTATACGTGGCCATCTATGTTTTAGGTCTACAGGACCTTGCCACTTTTCAACAACAGAGGGCAGGGTGCCTGTTATCCCCTCTCCAGAATCAATTGTCTGTGGGTCCTGGTGCCACCTGGGGAACGTTCATTTATATCCAACCTGCTCAGCCTGATTCATGAAGTGCCATTCAAACATTGCATAGTGTGAAGGACGCCGAAAACGTATTATTAGGTCTGCCGGGAATCGAACCATGGGAGTTTTGGGACCTCCTGGGGGGTGACAAGCGTGCTAACAATTACACTACATGTATTAAATGGACCCTTTACCCTTTTTTACGGTAATTTGGGCCCACACGCTGACCGGTCAAAAAACATTTCCCCGCTATAGAGCCAGTTTTAGCAAGTTTTATCCCTGTAAGGACTGGGTAGTTATTGAGTTCATGAATGAGGCATTTTGGATTTGATAAAGGCATCGTAAATAAAGTGAACACAAAGGTAGGTTACTTTCCAAGGTCAAGGTCACTTTATTGGTCATTTTTCATGACGTCATAGCCTATGGGTATTGGCAGGTGACGTCAGGCTCCACGTTTTGGTCTGCAGTATCGTTGAACACCATTCCAAGGTAACGCGTCAACGGTTTAACAACATTTAGCAACAAGTACACCATGATAATCTCACAGATAGGTGTAGGTGTCCAGGAACATTACTACACTAGGCTTTTGTGGAGAACAGAGTGCCCAGTGGATCACATAGCAATGCGTACTGACATCAAATATAGAATATTATTAACAAGGTCGGTGGATGCTGTATTATGACGAGAATACAGCCCTGTTATCTTCTTGATAGTCATACAATTTTAAAATAGAAGAGAACAGTCTCTGCGGGTGGGGGCACCTCTAAGTTTTTACAGAAATTATAAAACGGTTGTTTGTCATACAATGACAAATTAGGGTGTTCTCTTTTTGCTTTGATAACTATTGATTTAAAATACATGTCCACAGATAGGATGCAAAGGAATAAAAGTTGCAGATATTTTAGGTTTTCAAAGTCTGACTGTTTCCTGAACTGTATGCCTTGGTTAAGGACTGGGCCGCTCACAGACCAAGTTTGGGTGCTCTGCTCAGTCATACGCAACATTACTGAAGGCTTTTTACGTAACAATATAATATCCTACACCACAACAATATGACAGTTTATTTTCTTGAAATATTACTTTGTGTTAGTGTCGCGTGCTTGCTTTCAATTACATGTGGCATAATGTTAACATTGGCGTGCACATTGGTAATAAACCTTCCCTTTACCCGAATAAAAATAGCCTCCAATGTTCTCGACTATTGTAGCCTAAGGTCAACGTTTTGAGGGATAGGTCGATGTTTATTACAAGCATTTATTATGTGATCCATGTTAAAACTAATGTTAGATATCGTAAATCGATTAAGTTATAAGTTACATGTGTTAGAATAGATTGGTGCAACATGGCTTTAAAAAAGTAACAGGTCTAGAATTTCGGAGGAATTAAAACAAAGAGGTAAATATGGCAATCTCTCTCCTTCCTACACACTTGGTAGATAAATTCAGAACAGAATAGACATTAGATACGCATACAATAATATACATGTGGGCGTATCATAAAGTTATCACGTTTTAGTCACCAAGCACTACACATAAACTAGTATTCTACGATCTAACACTCTGACTCGTTAATAAGTAACATGACGATAAGCTAAAACTCAACAGTTAATCACAGTATTGCGTATTAAAAATAGTATGTACTTCTAACAATTCCACATTTCCTCTCATTTAATATGGCTAAATGAGAGTTAGGTTGCGCCTGAATAATTTGACTGAGCAGAGCACTGGTCTGGTGCCAAAGGTGGCAAGACAACACCACCAATTAGGGACAGGGGTAACTTACACTCTGAGCATCATGAGATTCTTTACATCTTCATAAATTATTAACATGGTAGAATACTTATATATTACCTCCATTCTCACACTTTTTCTAATTCAGTAACCTAAGCTCATAATGCTGGAATACTTGTACTGTCAAATATCTGCAAACACACTCTTATTTTGTAAACAAACAAAATACTATAATTTCAACATACAACCCATTAAAAAGTTCATAATATGCTACAGAAAATCAAATTCGAAAAGAATTTGATCCCCTTCCATGCAAGTAATATGGCAAATATCTCGTGGCAATGATTTCAAGTTTTGTTCAATGAGCATAAATATTTGGCTGCTATAATTATTTCCAGCGTGCGTGTTACTATATTCTCCCATTCTCTATTTATTTTATTGCAAATAAAACATCTCAATTAAAAATGTAAATATACAACATAATACATCGTATATTATCATGGCTGCGGATATGTATCCAGTGGCTATTAAGTTAATATGTGTTTAAAACCATGCTCCTCCTGCGTCCTCCAGTGTCCACTCCCCCCTGCTGCCCCTGTTGGTGGCGCTGGTGCTGCCCCCCTGTGGCCAGCAGCCTAACTAGGCGGTGGCGCCCACCAGGTACTGCTCACAGCTGGCGCCGTCACAGGCGTGACGTGAGAAGGCGTCATCAGTGTCCACCCTCACCTTCTTCTGACACTGGCGGCAGGTCGAGTCAAACCGCTGACGGAGCGGGAGCCCGTTACACTCCCAGGTATCTCGCATGGCCTCCACGAAGCCCTTCATCATCGGGGTGGTGTGGTGCGGGGTGGGAGCCACTCGGAGCAGCTCCTGGCCACGAGCCACGGTCGGGTAGTTGATGGCCTGCACGTAGATGCCGTGCTTAGCCATCAGGTCGTTAGCCAACTGGGTGCAAGTAGCCGGGTCACCCACCTAGGGAGATAAAAGGTATTTTAGGACTTAGTACATGTATTAAGTTATAGAGCAGCTCAGGACATACCACCCTCAGGATGAGATTTTAGTGGAGATTTTAGTATTTCTGAATTGAGGTAAAAAGAGGACGAGGAAGAGCTCATTAATTTGTCCATATTAGACCCTGGGAAAAGTTAGGGCTGATCATACTGTTGAATAATGTTACCAGTACAATCTATTCAAACTATCGTGAATAAAATATATAAAAATTAATACTTACATGTATAGGAATGATATGGGATGGGCTGTGGACAACTGGAAGTCCCGCTTCCACAAGGTGGCGTCTAAGGAAAGACACGTTCTCCTGGTGACGAGAACGCAGGATCCGACCTTCCTCACTCTTCAGGACCTACAGTATTTTAGAGGCGAGAACAACTTTAGTAAGATGGGATCACACCTCTTTGTACTTGCTTGTACATGGATACCATTAGCGTACGGTCGTATAATAGAGGGGAAGAAAGTTACTCGGAGGGAATTACTATGATTTAATGTAAATTTCTTTTCGTAGAGAAGATTTACACATCTCTCCTCTCGAAGGGTCGAAATAAAATAGGGTTGGATAGGGTTAAATACTGCAAAATTACACAGAGAGGTTCATATTAACTTACCCTGACGGAGGCGATGGCTCCGTAGAGGACGGTGGGCGGCAGGGAGGTGGTGAAGATGAATCCGGCTGCGTAACTGCGCAGTATGTCAATCAGGTTACCCGTACCCGTGATGTAACCACCAATGTTACCAAACGCTTTACCTGCACAAAACAAGCCACATTGTTCTATTTTCACACATCCTATTCATTTTGATTTCCATATTGATGTCATGCAATGATTATCTTTGTCATATTCAAACTGCATTTCTATTCAGTTCACTCTGCAGCAAAACAACTGGTTTCCGTTAATACAAATTATCAGGATACACCTACAGGCCTACTATAGGGTCAGCAGTTTTTAAATACATCAATACAATAGTGTAGACAAAGCCGGGAGCTTACCGAGGGTGCCTGAGATGATGTCCATCTTGTGCAGGAGTCCGTCGCGCTCCCCGATACCCGCCCCGTGGTAGCCGTACAGGCCGACGGCATGCACCTCGTCTATGAAGGTGAGCGCGCCGTACTTGTGTGCCACATCACACATGGTCTCCAGGGGGCACACATCGCCTGGAGGAAGGACAGCAGGCTTATGTAGACATGTGTGTAGTATCATGTACTGTGTACAGATGGGGCAGGTCTACATCTGGTACCGTTGGGGTGGGATTAGGAATTTGTACACGGAGCACCCTATTCTGAAGTCTCCTATCCAGCCATTGATTATAACGTGGAACTCTCCATCTCCTTAACTAATTCCTTAATCCCAAAGTAACTAATTAAACTTCAATGGACGCTTTGTATGGGGAATCGTTTGCATTGTTTACACATACAGTAAATCGTCAGACATATCTTTTACCGGCAATTGATTGTAAGGACATACACAATGTAGTCTACTAGTATGTCTTTTTGTTTTCCATCCTCTGAACCCCTGATATGAAATCGATCACCATGCTACTCTTTACAATCTGTACAGTAACCACTATGATTGGGTCATATACTTACCGGTCATGGAATGGACGGTTTCAAATGCAACAATCTTGGGTATCGCTGGGTCACACTTCTTTAGTAAACGCTCAAGGTCCTCTGGGTCATTGTGACGGAACACGTGCTTGGGCGCCCCAGAGTTTCGTATCCCCATTATCATGGATGCGTGGTTACCCTCGTCAGAAAATATCTCACATCCTGAAAATTTAACAAATTTGCTTAAACAAGGTGTGAACAGAAATATTTGTTTAACTTTATGTGAGAGGCAGCCCTAAATGTGGGCGACAATTAAGAATTTTAATTCCCAGGTTTCAAATTATGTTCACAAGATGGCCCTTAAATATAGGTCCTTTAGCTATGGATAATTATAGTTTTTGCGAGAATAAAAATTCCTGACACAAAGCCCAGGAAACACTGGGAGACTGCTTTCGACTACTAGAAAGGATGGCCTGGGGAATACAGAAGGAAATCAAATAATAATAATAGTAACTGTACCTGGCATCATCTTGGCAAGTGTAAAGAGTGCTGAGTCATTGGCCACGAAGCACGAGGTGAAGAGGAGGGCAGCCTCCTTCTGGTGCAGCTCGGCCAGCTCGGCCTCCAGCTCCTCGTGGTACGGCGAGTTACCCGAGATGTTCCGGGTCCCGCCCGCACCCGCACCGTGCTTGTACAGCGCCTCACTGTAATGTTACCAGAGAGTGAGAATTAACGGGATTAGCTATCTGTGGGGTTAGGTAAGAGTACAATGGAAGCCAAATGTATACTCGTTATCAGAATATCTTTTTCTGTTTTCTCCCACCATAAAATCGGGTGATGCATTAATCGTTTAACGGCTGCATAGTGCAAATGTATACTCGTTATCAGAATATCTTTTTCTGTTTTCTCCCACCGTAAAATCGGGTGATGCATTAATCGTTTAACGGCCGCATAGTGCCTTAATGCATTACAACCTTTGTTGTCATGATGCATGAATGCAGCCCTGGCAAGTCTACTCGCCACGGCTGCATCCAAAAGTCATAGGGCCTACTGACCCCAATTAACGGTATTTATCATCATAGCAATATGCGGCCGCCCTTACAGGGTTAAAGGAGATATTTCTACTCAGTATGATCTGACCTCTAATAACACAGCAGCCCTTACCAGACAGCGTCCTGCACCTTGGGGTGCCAGCTCATACCCAGGTAGTCGTTAGAGCACCACACGGTGATGCCCTTCTTGGTCCCAGTGTGCTCCTCCGCCTGGGGGAAGCTGGGCCCCATACGGGACACCTTCTTGAAGATCCTGTACGACCGGTCCATCTTCTTAGCTTCAATCTTAGCCTCGAAGAACTCCTCGTAGTCGAACATGTTGGGCTTCACCGGTGCTGTAAGTGATAAAGGATTGGGAGACTGTGTAACCACGAATTTGTTATGGGGAGGTCTATGAAGACAAATGGGCTGGGTCTAACGAGGTCTTGGATTGTTTCTACATTTCAATATCTTTCTAAAGAAGATATTCAAAATGTAAAGAAAGACTCGGCCCTGTCCATGTATGGGTTTAGTACCATGAAGCATATTTTTTCCTACAATTGGTCCAATGCGAACGGAAAATTTAGTAATGAAGAGTTCTGTTTGGCATATATCATTATTTGCTTTATCACAATTCCATAGCCTTGGTGGCATAACTTATTGTTCTAGGCAGAACAAAAAAGAAATCACTTGCACAAACATCTGGCATGATCGTGATAAAGAGGACGGTACAGATTGCAGAGAAGTCTTGTGTTTCTACCGCGAGAAAAGGTGCTATCAATTTGAGTATCCTTCTTCAAATTGCCTTCATTTTGTCCGCACTTCCGTTCTATAAGAATGCCTGACTTGCCGGGATGAGATGAGCAGTGATACAGCCAATAAGGGTTCCCTTTCTGTAGCCTTCAATGTGTCTACTCACTGCCAACCTTTCATCTGCTAACCCCTCAAGGTCTGCATGATGCTTCAATGCATCATGCCTTTTGCCGTTAGTGCTGCATTCGTGCATCATGCCGACCTTACTGAGCTGATGCACTCCCGAGGGTTGGCATGATGTATGAATGCAGTCCTGGCGAGTAAACTCGTGAGGGATTCATACTTCATGACGACAGATAGCATAGATCGTTAACGCACTAGGCGGCCCCTTAATGGGCAAAAGGGTACTGGAGAACATAGCCGTGCTGTCTACTCAGGTGAGAACCCCCTCACTCCTTCATTAAGTCATACACAAAACCCCCAGTCGTCAATACTTCAGATCTGACTGGGGCCACCCATCATCCACACCGACCACTCCACTCCTAGCTATTGTGTCCGAGCTCTGATGTTTAGAGGCCAAAAAACAACGATGACAAAGCACAAAGTGGGAAAGGGTGTAGATAAAAAGACTGCACCTGTCTCTTTAGCAGGTAGCAGTTGCTTTATTGAGTGATTCAGGTGGACAGGTTCAGGTAGTGTAGGGAGCAGGAAAGAAGACGGGAGCTAGGTACGTGCCGGTATAGCATGAACCATAGCAGTGGTGTAGAGTTGGTATTACCCCTGTAAGGGCCATATAGTGGTACGATGTCCTTTGTCGTACCCATCAGAGCTGATACACCCCTGAAGGCTCATCATGTCTACAAAGGGTATATCACTTTATAACACTATACGGCCCTTATATGTTGAACGGGAATAAGGAAATTGATATGGTGACTAGGGCTAGTGTTAAGAGTATGTTATCTGATGCTGATGCAGGGGGGGGGGGAGATGCGACCCTCAGCTGTGACCACACCTAACCTAGCCATAACATGGAAGGCCAAGTGAGGCTGGGTGGAAGTAAAGCGTGTGTAAGCTGCACAAAGTCTCCTTAGCTAAATCCCATTAAGTCTGAACCGATTGGAAGCCGGGTCCAATATTGCAGACGACAATTGGAAACCACAAATCTGGTGCTGAAAAAAGGCGCTATTGAAACTATCCCCAGACAAGCTTTCTATTTCAACCTACTGAAACGAATAACCCATTGAGTGTGGATTTATTAGTAATTAGAGCAGAGCGCTGGCATTTGGCGGTGCCGAGCTCAAGGCCATTACTGGACAATTACGAGTCGTATTTATATGTAAGAATCAATATTAAAACGTAGGTGTGCTATTAACACTATGGTCGATTGCAGTAGTTGATTAATATATATTATCTAACAGACTGGGTGGAAGGTTGTTTCTCTCTTTTTATCTACAACTATATGCTTGAATCCGGGACTTGAATCCACTTGGTTAGAGTGTGCTATAATGGAAAAAAAGATGTATCAGACAACTGGTACTGCTTTTATCAAAAGCATGTAATTAGGAATGATAGTCCTTATGGTATTACCTAGTACATGTATAATATGTGTGCCCTATAATATTAAGAAATATACTGGGGAACTAATGGCATGACTAATGGTGCAATAGGCACATGGGCATTGTCTACACTATTCTGGTGATCTATTCTCTAGTGACCGCCAATTGTCTGCCCCTATGCCCATCAGTGTGCACCTCATACCTAACTCCCACCATGCGTCCACTGACAAATCGACGCCCTAACCCTGTCTGCATAGTAATAAGGCGTTTCCAGCTTACGGCCACCCCACCTGGCGGGGAGGCGGGAAACTAACCGAGCAGAAGACTTTTTAACTGTGTCTTCGTGAAGGCCGGTAATTGGTGGACAGCGGCGTCTCCTGATACAGCTCACCTAAATGACCTCCCTGACTGCAGTTATGGGTTCCCACACCATAATCTGCACCACGAAATACTTTGTTAAAAAGAAACACCAAATACCCTGCTAGGCTATCCATATGAAATATAAAGCTCTACGAGAGGTCAATTTCAAAGTCTTCTTGCTTGACTGTCTAGCATATAATGTGGGAAGCCTCTTACCATATTCGATTGTACCAAACTATTGAAAGGGATTGTTTGCTAACATCTATCATTTAGTTTTCATGATAAACAGGTGGCGTTCATTGGTCTGTAATTCATAGGTGTATATTATGTTCCCTAGTGTATACTGACTATCCAATTCTCTGTGATCAATGTGGCAAGTACTAACCAAGCAAATTGGTAGGAACAACCTTTGCATCTAGAAAAGCAAAGAAAAGTTCTGAATGAAAGATTCATAGACCAAAGGCCATCTAATCTGGAAGTTGATACTGTTCAAATGGCATGACTTTAGTTTTAGATGAGTGGCTTTCCGCCTGATTAGTTTGATTAGAGAACACTACGTTAATTATAAATGAATAACTGTTTCTCCATTAGAAATTTCAATCTTTAGACGTTGATAAGTTAGTGTATATATGGATCATCTCCATGATATAAATGCATCAAACTGGCATGGTTAACATCCTTATGCACTCATTATTACATCAGATAATTTTGTCTTTACTACAGCTACCATCTGGTATATCCCAGATGCCAGGTTGTGCCATGATTATCAAAGTGAACTAGCTTATGGCTACTGGACACCATACAAGGTTGAGTGCATGTTTTGTTGTGATAATAATCTACCAGGTCCAAGCCTCATTATCAGTGTACTCTGTCTACCAGCCCATTTACCATTTAAAGCTTGCCTAGTATTTTAATGCAGTATACCATTTATCATCACGATGCATGAATGGAGCCCTGGCGAGCAACTCGCACTCATTGTTGCATCATGTTGAAACTACGGTGTTTATACATTCCCGATGGATAGGCATGATGCATGACTCGCCAGCGCTGCATTCATGCATCATGGCGACAAAGGACGTAGCACATTAAAGCGCTATGCGGTCCTTAACGGGTTAGAAATAATGGCCAGCACATGGACTTAGTGAGCACAAGCCTGCACAACAAGGATCCACTTAAAACAGGGTCCCCCGGTGCATCCTCCTTCCGCTGTATTACCCATGTATGCTTCAACTACTGTCCCCGTAATGGGCGTGTGTCATGTTAGTGGTGGGCATGTATACATGCTCCCACAGCAATTAGCACACATTTGAGAAGGCTGTAATGATCATTGAAACTACATGAATATATAAGCGGGTTATAATGGAGCGGAAATATATATTATGTCGCTTTGCAAAGTGTATAATTATACCCAAGAGGGCCTGACCCTCTCCCCCCCCCAAATTTTTGTTTTTTATCAAAATAAAATCGAAGAGAAAACCTCCTATGGCTACTGGACACGATACCTAACTTTTATCCTGTTTAAAAACGCATTAATTCGATCTACTCACTTGGGGCGTGGTGGTTTCCATCCTTGGTTGGGTCGAACTCCTTCAGTGGGGAGGTGTTGTTGCCATATTTGCTGCGAGCCTGTGCAGCAATGTTCCCATTGGCGTCCTTGGTGGCTTCGGGAGTGGCTTCCATGCTCTCATCCATGGCTTCCCTGGCATTCACGACCATGGCCTCAGCAGAAGCTCCTCCTAGGTAATGAAGTACATATGAGCAAATTAATAAAGTATTTATGATAACATAGATGGGTGATATTTTAGACCTTAAGAAGTATATCACCAACATTGTTTGAAGTCTTATCTAAGAGGGGATGGATGCGGAGAAAGTTTAAGTCGACAGCGACAATATAAAGGCAAAAAGAGATGTTTTAGGAATATTGAAATCACAATTATGTCTTTTAAAACTGCAGATCGACACAAGGTAATTCCTTGTTTTTATGAGTCTCTTATCTATCCCCGTGTTTCTCAGCGAGTAGGCATTTATTGAGGCCATAAGCAGTATTGGAGGATATACATATAGATTGAACTACTATGTCTCTACACCCTGCCCACCTCTTTTATAATAGATGCGTTGGACAATGCTGGAAACTGTCATAACTATATCAGGTCCTCGTATGTCGATAATGCTGCACGAGAGTCAGCAGAGCATTTGAAGGGTTTAGAGTTACATGCACATCTACATACGGGCTCTGTAGAGTGGGTCGTTACACACTATGACACATGCATAGGGGGAGGAGATGGGGCAATAGACACAGACCATGCACAATCATGCAATATTACAAGGCCGAGTGGGCTGCATAGGGGCATAATGATTTGAGGAGAATGGTAGAGTGACTAAACCAATGCCATGGCGGCAGCAATGGGTATCGGACGAGGTTAGATCAGGTTATATACGAGGATACTGGGAGCTAAGATGGATTGTCAGAATAAGGTTTTAAATGGCTTCTTACTTATAGTTACAATGTGTTACTTTCCATTTTAATCAACAATTAGATCTATGATTTTGTTTATTTTTAAAAGGGGTGGCTTGGAGTTAGATTAAAGTGGTATCACTTTACACCGAAAGAATACCATGAGTTTAGGTGGACGGAATATGAAATAGACCTTTAATCAAGTATGAAGTCGGAACACGGTTATCAAAAGAAGGCAATCAAAGCAGGAATATACACGTTGCAAAACGATATAAAACGGACACGAAATTACAATGCGTCCCAACATACAACATACACCACAGGGGAGTATCTCACAAGATGTACAGTGTCAAACAGAGCTACTCTATGTTTCAGTGTGCCACATCTCGCAATACAATTGGTCATGCTGGAAGCACCCGATAGTAATAGTAGTAGAAGTACCGCTAATAGTAGTAGGCCTACAGGTAAGTGGGATAAATGCAAAATAGATAAGCACAGGGAATAGGGGTAAGGCACTGATTAGGGAGCTTGGGGAATCATGAGAAGCAGTCTGGGAGAGGTGGAGGTGTTAGCCTTGCCTGTGGAGTGCTTGGGATGGGAGAAGTGTGCCGCTTCCCCCTCTGTAGACTTGTCTGCAGGTACCCCCGCCAGGTGGGGACACTTGGTTATGGCATTGACTGCAGCCTCCCGGGACATGCCATCCACTGAAAGGTTAAAGTATTACACACCATCACCGACACAAGCCAGACAAGTGCCACCAGGCTACTCATGTATATAAGCGGCATGTGCTACTTATCCATCTTACATGTAGATATATCTCCACCTCATTTCCATACATTATTAGGAATGGCAAACTGTAAATGTGTTGGTAGGTAGTGGTGATAACCATCTATGGTAATATCTCCCGCCTCTGCTTAATGTTCCTGGTCAGTAGTGTTATGAGCATTAAGGTAACATGTCTGATACATATCAGCAGCCATAACAATATCATATTATAGAGAAGCCACTCTCTGGTCGACAAAGGGTGGGAAATCCTACAATTTTGGTCAATTTAGGGAAAATAATATCATAATATATTGATGTGGAAATATCAGCAAGAGACTACAGGAATTTATACAAAAGTAGGAAAAGTGGCATCTCTAGAATATTCAATAGAAATACTACATTGGAATAGTGTCCTTATTCTCTTTGTGAGGTGGAGATATCTGAACATGACAACCAGTTAGGAATATCCCAAGCATTGCAGTTACCGGTACATGTATATGTATATTTCCCCCAACAAAGCCAATGTATCAAATAAACTAAAAGCAACAATGAATAAAGAACAAATCACTATCTCTGACACATACACGACTAGTAGTGTTTGGCAGTCCCAGTGTTGAACAACGCTGTTTCACAGGAGGCAGGCTAATACTGAGACAGCACAAAAATAATTGCTTCCTCCAAGGTGCCGCCTGGAGTAATTAAGTTTGCCTTACAGGTAAGACCGGGGATTTCTTGGCGCCTGGCGAACATGCACAGCCGCTACCCCACCATTGGTACCAATAGACTATGGCTGATTTAAGACAACCTTGTTTACGTCTAGACGTTATGTAGAATAGAAGATATTCACCTATTGGTGGCGTGGTGATATCAATTTCTGTGCCTCTACATGGGTAGTCAAAATTATGAGCGTGTCGCTGCGTCACTTTTTAGGGGGAATAGCGTGTCACTGTGTCACTTTTTATCTATAGAAAAATATCTTCAGGTCGATTTTTATCTCAGTTCTTTCTGAGTCTGTCGATTTTTAAAACCCCTGTGTCGCACGTGTCGGATTTTAAAACCCCTGTGTCGCCGTGTCCCACATGTCGATTTTTACCCATGTAGGGGCACATTTCTTTTATGGAACCTAGACCCACAAAAACGACATTCCATGCTACTTATTTTCACAACTTTTTGGGCTTTACATTTAGAAGCAGAACTTAAGTGAGGGGCCAAGAAGGGGGTCTAAAGGAAGATTTATGAAGCTGGGATTGGAAAAAATGCAATACACCTATGACCGTAGATGTGCCTCTACATGGGTTAAAAATCGACACGGGCGACACGGCCCTTTTAAAAATCGACACGGCCTTTTTAAAAATCGACGGACACAGACTTGTTTAAGAGGAAGTAGTATATTCTATATGGATAAAAATCGACACGGCGACACGGCCGTTTTGCTAAAAATCGACACGGCGACACGGCCAAAAAGTTGGGTACCCATGTAGAGGCACGTAGATGGTTTCAGAGCCACCAGATCTATCCACACCAAGAAGATATATTGATCTGGACTGACCCTCGTGAGTAGTATAGTATGTATCGGAACGGGACTATAGTTAAGTACTGTTTATTACTCAATCGACCTGCAGCCAATCAGAGGCCTCCCTTTTGGCGGGAAATTCAAAAGCAGCCAATGAGAGGCCTCCCTTTTGGCGGGAAATTCAAATAGGTCACGTGACCGGAAGTGACCTACTTCCGGTCACGTGACCTTTGGGCGGGAAATTCAAATAGGTCACGTGACCGGAAGTGACCTACTTAAGAGGGTCACGTGACCACCATGTTGGCGGGAAATTCAAATAGGTCACGTGACGGGAAGTGACCTACTTAAGGGGGTCACGTGACTACTAGGTTGGCTTTCAAAATAAGTCACTTGAGATTTTGATGGATAAATAAATTTAAAAAAAGAAAAAAAAAGCAAGCTGAAAAAGCTTGCTAAAAAATAATTTAAAAATACGGCTCTTTTTTTCTAGGAGGGGGGGAGAGGGGCACTCTGGGGGGCACTCTTTAAGATGCATGGGGGGGAGGGGGGGAGGGGGGGAGGGGCAGGGTTTTTTAAGAGTGAGACTCGCTTCTCTGCCCTCTCTAAAAGAGAGGGCAGAGAGGCGAGTCTACTTACAATGAAAGGTATCATGATTGCGTTTATGATGATGTGCATCATGATGTGACTATCTTACAACCCTATGAGAAATAAGCAAGACATGGGCGTACTTACACGGGCTATTTGTAAACTAATTTCTCTTGAATCTATTAACAGCTCACATTTTTTTCTTAGATGACATCTGACAGCTGCTTGCTAGGCTAAGATATTGTTAAATAAACAACTTGGAAAGCTAATTACAGTTTTCTGGCTTGAAATAAAGTCTTTCAACAGACTTTTTTTTCTCATCTTACACAGAGGCAAATATCAGAGACACCCAATGGCGCTTAAACTGCTCTCAGCCAAGGGTCGGGCACTGCTGGACTATAATAGACGGGTCAAGGACCGTTCTACTGTGGGTCAGGCTAGGTCGGACATTCAATAACGCGACTTTAGCAAAACTTGCTTGAAAGTCTGACCATGCGAGATCCTTATGCCCCAGTCTGTCAATGCTGTCCAGACTTTCAAGCAAGGTTGTCAAACACCTACCTGTCATTGAATGTCCGACTTAGCCTGCCTGACCCTCAGTAGAACGGTCCTTGACACCATTGGCTGACTCTGATAATTCGCCTGTGTGCACGAGGGGAGGAGAGGGTTTACAGCTTGCGCTTATAGAGCACTACTAGTGGAGGTTTGGATGAGGAGGCTATGACATATGATGTTTGTCTTAAAAAATAGCCATGGCTCATGTCGATGTCGCTTAATTATGCTCATATCTCATGTCGATTTTAAGAATTGCTCATGTCACCTGTCACTGTGTTTTTCAAGCTTCATGTCAAATGTCACTAGGCTTCATCTCGACTTTAGTGGTCCACACCGCTGCTGCTGCTGCTGCTGCTGTCGGTGCTGCTGCTTGTGCTGCTTGTGCTGCTCATGCAGCAGCTGCTGGCTGCTTGTGCTGCTGCTGCTGCTGCTGACAGATGCTACTGCTTGTGCTACTGCTCGTGCAGCAGCTGCCAGCAGCTGCTGAAGCAGCTGCCAGCAGCTGCTGGCTGCTTGTGCTGCTGACAAGGTCATGGGGGCTGCTGCTGACGATGTCACGGCTTGTGCTGCTCGTGCTGCTTGTGCTGCTGAAGTCGCTGCCAGCTGCTTGTGCTGCACGTGCAGCTGCTGCTGAAGCCGCTGCTAGATGCTGCTGCTTGTGCTGCACGAGACTGAGTAGCCGCTATTCGGCGTTTCACTCCTTATGTACCCTGTCCTAGTTAATCCTCTTAAACGGCTGAAAAGGCTCTCTCAGCACAGAGACTCTACTCAATGTAAGAGATCAGTTAAGTAAGTTTTCACATGCCACCTGACTACTGCGGGAGGGTTTAGACTTAAGCAGCTTAGTGCACACACGTGTCTGTTAGAAAAGCTACCTGCACACCTGCCTTCCTTTTTCACTAGTATTTACCCCCTGCCGACTTATAAGGCACCTATACACGCCTTCTTGCTTCTAGAGCTAAGCTGACTGGCAGCTATTTTAAAAGAGAATACTCGTTACCTGTATAACGGATAAGGGGGTTATGAGATTAGCGTGTGTATACAAAAAAAAACAAAAAAAAAAGCTACAGGGGGCGCGTGTCTGTCTGTGAGGTAGAGACCATGTGGTAAGCGACTCAAGTGTAAAACAACAGCACCTCCTCTTGTCGCAGTGAGTGGTGTGGACGGCGGCTGGCTAGTTGAATTTAAGCGTCAGCTTGAAAGATAAGGCCAAATAAAAAAAAAGGTTTGTTTCAGGTCACCCGACCAACCCTAGCAAAACAGGGTCGACCCTACGTTTTTTTTTAAGCAAGTTTGAAGAAAATTTCATATTTTTATACTTTTTGGGTCATTTTTAGAATTTCCACGGAGGATGGCTAGTACTTTCATGTTAAAAAAATAAAATAAAATAAAATAAAAATCCGACCTACCGACTCCAGTCTTTCTGCCCATGTTACCTGAAACATACCTTTTTATTTTTTTTTGGCTTAATCCGTTCACGGGCTGGCGCGTCACACCTGTCGTTAATCACCCCCTGTAGTCTTTGTATACACAGGTGACTCGGCTTTATCTCTTCACCAGCTATAATCCCATATACATGTAGCGCACGTTACACTCGTTAATTCTCTTTTCATGCTGATGGATTAGGGGTGGAAGGGTTCAGGTGAAAAGCGATTTGATTCTCTCTGGAAGAGGGTTGGAGCTCTAGGTGAAAACAAGCTTAGAACATCCAGATTAGCTGCTCTCTCGGCTATATAAAGAGCTTCATTTTTTCTAATCTCTGCCCACTTCGTCTTGTTGTACACTATCAGTCACGAGGCAGACGCTGGAAGTAGCAGATGTTTGCAGTATGGTTTACACAGAGGTTACCTGCTAATAGGATTTTGTCAGAATAGGGTGAGTTGCTATTAAAATGAACATTTAAATGGGTTGTTAATATGGTATCTGATGTTAATGAGCTAACACCTAACATTGAGGATTATGACCTCCCAGAGGGGCGTCTCGCCAAATTCTCCAGTCTTGACTATAGTCTTAACTGTCTAAAGACTGTGGAGCACGTTAATGGGTGGTCTCCTTACTAATTTCACTTGACCAGGCCGGCAGGGTCAACTAGGCTAGGTAATTACAACCACAAGGGCGGCTACTCAACATGCAAGTAGACCTACTACTACGAGATTGTCTTTTGACCACTCTGCCGCCGCCTGCTGGTCTGGCGATTACATGCTCTAGTATAGTTCTCCGCTCTTTTCGTCAGATGACGCCACAATAGGGTTTTTGTACATTTCCACGATACTCGCGAACATTTTAAACGCATAATGACCTATAATAAGCAACAAAGCACACTTCTAATATATTGAATATAAGAAACATGTCAACGTTGTGTATTTCTGATAGAATGAGGCAGATTCTTTGAAATATCAACAAAACTATAGTGAGATTGAAAATACTACACCATATCTAAAGCGATATAAAAGCTATATAAAGTCAGAACCTCTGACGGATCGGTAGGATCACTCAACCATTCGTCCTCGAAAGCAACACAGGGTTCCCGTCCAACAGGACTTTGAGCCTTGACGCTTTTGAGGAGGTTTGATCTCATGCTGCTTAACATGTGGTGTAATTAATCAACACCGCGGCCCCTCTTTAGGGGCCACACAATAAACAAAGAATAAAAAAGGGTAGGACTTAGGTTTAAAGTGAATCTCCCAGGATTTTGGCGAGGTCGACAAAGGAGGAGATAACAGATTAAACTGCAGGAGACTATACGCAAACCTTGATACTCTCAGAGGGGGAGCTCCATATTGCGGACCTGTGGTCAAGGTAATTACAACCACAAGGGTGGCTACTCAACATGCAAGTAGACCTACTACTACGACATTGTCTTTTGACCACTCTGCTGCCGCCTGCTGGTCTGGCCATTACATGCTCTAGTGTAGTTCTCCGCTCTTTTCGTCAGATGACGCCACAATAGGGTTTTTGTACATTTCCACGATACTCGCGAACATTTTAAACGCATAATGACCTATAATAAGCAACAAAGCACACTTCTAATATATTGAATATAAGAAACATGTCAACGCTGTGTATTTCTGATAGAATGAGGCAGATTCTTTGAAATATCAACTAAACTATAGTGAGATTGAAAATACTACACCATATCTAAAGCGATATAAAAGCTATATAAAGTCAGAACTTCTCACGGAACGGCATCTGCAACAGATCACTCAACCATTCGTCTTCAAATGCCACACAGGGTTCCCGTCCAACAGGACTCTGAGCCTTGTCGCTTTTGAGGAAGGTTTGATCTCATGTTGCTTAACATGTGGTGTAATTAATCAACACCGCGGCCCCTCTTTAGGGGCCACACAATAAACAAAGAATAAAAAGGGTAGACCTTAGGTTTAAAGTGAATCTCCCAGGATTTTGGCGAAGTCGACAAAGGGGTAGATAACAGATTAACCTGCAAGAGACTATACGCAAACCTTGATACTCTCAGAGGGGGAGTCCCATATTGCGGACTTGTGGTCAGATCTATCCCTTCTAGGGGGCAAGTTGCATGTCGTAAATGTCTACTACAGACATTGGGATATATTGTTAATCTTACTCTAGGGTCTCCATAATTAGACCCTGAATCCGTTGTTAAACGGGTGTGAGGGGGTGGTAACTAATACTTATGAGATGTTAGCTTAGTTCATAGTCTCCTTACCAATTTTCACTTGACCAGGCTGGCAGAGCCAACTAGTCTAGGTAATTATAACCACAAGGGCGGCTACTCAAGATCTAAGTAGACCTACTACTACGAGATTGTCTTTTTGGTCCTTCTGCTGCTTAGTTATTACATCCTCCAGTCTAGCTCGCCACACCCTTTGAGCAGCACCACCATTGCCTCGGTAAAAGTGTAGGGTGTGTGCTTTCCACCTTCAGGTATCCATAGATTCGATCACTATCACCCCCCTTGAAATGACTTCAGCTGTTAATTAGGGCGTAAAGCCACCAACCAAGTCCCTGTCAAAAGATGTGAATAACGAAACGCGCTAGTATAGTTCTCCGCTCTTTCGTCAGATGGTGCCACAATAGGGGTTTTGTACATTCCTACGATGCTCGCGAACATTTCAACGCATAATGAGCTACATAGGCAACAAAGCGCGCTTCTAATATATTAAAATATAAAAAACAATTCAATATTGTGTATTTCTGATAGAAATGAGGCGGTTTCCTTAAATACGGACTAAACTATAGCGAGATGAAAAATACCACACCATATCTAAGGCTTTATAAAAAACTATAGAAAGTCAGAACCTCACACGGATCAGCATTCTGTTTGCAACGGATCACCCCTGACCCACTGGTCCTCGCATGCCACACACGGCTCTGCCGTGTTTGAGCTTTGAGGTATCACCCATCAAGTGATCCATGCCGCCCAACATGAAGCGTAATTAATAGCTGCTGTTGCATAGCACAGTGGCAGCATCTAACTAACTCTAAAGAGTTAGTCGGCCCCTCTTTAGGAGCCACACAATAAACAAAGAATACCCTGAATCTGGGACCTGCGGGCGAGGGCCCCAACTGTGAAGTCATTATTGGCCACATTGGTAATATCAATTAAAACTTTAGACAACACCCACCTTAAGTATCATTAACGGACAATATCAATGAACTCAGCATCCGCCTGGTTACCACATTTAGCACCAATTTTACAACTCACAGGGGCCACACTAGCCTCACCGCGCTTTTTTATTGCTCTGCTGATTTCTCCAATCCAAAACATGAGGTATCTAGTCTAGCTGTGAGCTCATTGGGCCAAACAAAA
Organism: Harmothoe impar; assembly: GCA_947462335.1. Lineage (NCBI taxonomy): Eukaryota > Metazoa > Annelida > Polychaeta > Phyllodocida > Polynoidae > Harmothoe > Harmothoe impar. Next base: position 82,392,806 of record OX381704.1, on the reverse strand, counting down.
AAATAATCCGTGTTCAGGTAACATGGTCCAAAAAAAAATAGGGTAGGTCTACGTCGCCTAAGGCGACGAAAGCGCGTCAAAGCGTTTACAGGGTTCGAGCCCGTGAGCTGCTCCTTGGGGCTGCAAAAAACGCTTAGACACTGAAATCCCATAGGGAAAAAATTTTGGGTTTTTGGACTTTAGGCCTTAATTTGAGGGTGATCCCGGGCTGATAGAAAAATAATTCTTGGACGAGCGGATAGCTCTGGATCTCTTTTATCTAAAACAGCGAAAAATTGATTATGGTTTCGCCGCAATTCATCCGACGGGGGGTAATCAGCCCCCCCCTCTGCCAATCAAGGCAGTGAATCTTGGCGACCGTGCGATCACTCACGGCCACCGCGACGAACCGACAGAAGAGATCGGCATCTTAGTATGATTCGTGTGACCTACTTAGAGGCTCACACGGTGGAGGTGTGTCCGGCGTTCGGCGCGCTGATTGGCTACTGGTGGGAGGCGCTGTGCCGCGTCAAGAACTTCACCTATTTGGGGCGGCTGTTAAAGGCGCACTGAGTTGAGGTGCACCTTTAAGCAAGAGCGCGATCCGGCCTAGTCTTGCGGACCTCTGTTTAGAGAGTGTAGCAAGCGGCTATGTCGCGCTCTCCAACCACAGGCTTAACAGTGGTCCGCAAGACTAGAGTGCAAGACGCGTGCACACACAGACCGAACAGACACACACAGACCCACACACCCACACACTCCTATCAGTGAGACGTCTAGCAGATTCGGGAGAGGCGACTAGGGAGGTACTCTCGGCTAGCGGCTACTAATTGCTTGTTTAGATAAGGCACAGAAACAAGGGTGATGACAGACTACGTGTTCAAGCAGCCAACATGCCCTGACACTTGATAATGGGTGTGGACCGCTAAATTCGATATGGTGACATGACCATTTCTTATAATCGACAAACGACATGAGGTCTAATGACAAGTGACATGAGGCCCAAAAAATCATAGTGACAGGTGACATGAACATTTCTTAAAATCGACATGGGATATGAACATTATTAAGTGACATTGTCATGTGACATGGTCATTTTCTAAGATCGACATTCGACATGGGGACCCCCTATCCAGAGCCCCTTGATAGATGACAGCTGTTGTGTGTAAGAAAAGTGTATGCCTCACAATCAAAAGATGATAAAAGGCTTTATCCCACTCGATGTGGGTTTTGAATCAAATATCAAGGGATCAAATATCAGATCGATATTTGACGTCGTCAAGTGATATCTGACGTTGTCAATCACTTTTACTATGTAGTCAAGGTCGTAAAAACAGAGCCCCCTGATTGGTCAACAGCATGAATGAAAGTTGCATCTCAAACTTTTAATACTCGGTATGGGGCCCCGTGGGGCTGGGACCAATATTTGCAATTTTCGGAAATACTGTCGAGAATTTCTAGATGGAAACACCTTGTCTGGGGTAATTTGACCTCTACTCTTCGATATTCAAGTAATACTCAAGCTATTCTGACTCTAAACATGAGTAAAACGGTCATTTACCAGCGTTATCGGCAGCGCCGACATCAACAACTGCTGATCTCCCTTGGTTACATGACCCAGCTCCGTTTCTAAGGCCTCATGGATCGGGGCCCTGAAGGGGGATCTGCAGAGGCCCTATATCGGGCCCTAGATATGTACATTATATTAATATCTCATAACTTAATTTACTCTAAAATCTTTTGATAGTTCATAACCTTGACCCTTATCTCCTTTTCTCGCGGGATAAAGATAGAATTTGGTTGTTGGCGTGGCCTCTCGTGGATATCTGCTCTTCTCCACGGCACCTCTCGAGCCCCCTGCGGGGCCTCTAGGGGCTGCTAGACGTCTCTCTGCTATGTAGTGTGGGATGTAAAAGAACCCTTGTCTCGGTAAAAGGGCCAATAGATTCGATCACCATCACCGCTCTTGAAATGACCATAGCTGTTAACTAAGGCGTAAAGCAACCCACACACCCACACACCCACACACCCACACATTTTTCTGTATGAGCCTTCAGACCTCAAGCTGCTCAGTGTACGGGACTAGGTTTTGTCATAGGCTCTACGGACGCTACTCAAGGTAAAAATAAGAGAGCTGTCTCACCATGACATTGGGCTGGCTGTAGTTTTTTATGTTTCGGTACCTACAACCAAAACAGCCAGTACCCGCCCCAGGGCTTCATGTCGCACGCGGGAAAAGTATAACGGTGGCGCCAACTGTCGGAATAGCGGGTACACTACGTCAGTAGTTCTTTTGTTCTCCGCTGAGTGACTGGGCGAAATGTAGTCGGTAGCTCTATTTTCTGTGCACTGTTCTGTTCATTTTCTACACTTAACACTTAAATAGACCGCGTGTTTGTACAAGCTAACCGTTTTTATCAGTGCAAAAATTAAATAAGCATCGGATAGAACACTAAAAAAATGAGAAAAGTAATCCAGCGCTTAGTATAAGGCACCAGTTTTATCATGAGACACCGAAAGTCTGGTTTTTTTAAGGTGGATAAGACAGTCGACTGAGAGCTCCAAACTAACCAAAAACGTACAAGAGGGAGAACGTACCCGACAGGGCAGGGGCCTTCTACACCCCGGCTCTGATTGATGAGCAAGCGACAAGTGCTACAGAGGGCCTATTCCTCTTTTGAGGTGGGCCCGAAATTGAACAAAAGAATAAACTCAAGAAAAAGCCTTAGGCTTAAAAGAGTTGTAGATACTGATTTTAACGAAGAAGTCACATTCATTAGTTTACAAATAGCCCGTGTAAGTACGCCCATGTCTTGCTTATTTCTCATAGGGTTGTAAGATAGTCACATCATGATGCACATCATCATAAACGCAATCATGATACCTTTCATTGTAAGTAGACTCGCCTCTCTGCCCTCTCTTTTAGAGAGGGCAGAGAAGCGAGTCTCACTCTTAAAAAACCCTGCCCCTCCCCCCCTCCCCCCCTCCCCCCCCATGCATCTTAAAGAGTGCCCCCCAGAGTGCCCCTCTCCCCCCCTCCTAGAAAAAAAGAGCCGTATTTTTAAATTATTTTTTAGCAAGCTTTTTCAGCTTGCTTTTTTTTTCTTTTTTTAAATTTATTTATCCATCAAAATCTCAAGTGACTTATTTTGAAAGCCAACCTAGTAGTCACGTGACCCCCTTAAGTAGGTCACTTCCCGTCACGTGACCTATTTGAATTTCCCGCCAACATGGTGGTCACGTGACCCTCTTAAGTAGGTCACTTCCGGTCACGTGACCTATTTGAATTTCCCGCCCAAAGGTCACGTGACCGGAAGTAGGTCACTTCCGGTCACGTGACCTATTTGAATTTCCCGCCAAAAGGGAGGCCTCTCATTGGCTGCTTTTGAATTTCCCGCCAAAAGGGAGGCCTCTGATTGGCTGCAGGTCGATTGAGTAATAAACAGTACTTAACTATAGTCCCGTTCCGATACATACTATACTACTCTCGTGATCAGTTTTACTGGAGACCATATAATCAACTGAGAGCGCCCTACCTCTTCCCCACCAAAAGCATACTGCTGCGATGACCAATATGGGTGGTCGACACATATAAAATATATTACATTTTGGGTGGCATAGCTCATCGTTAGCAGTGGTGGAGGTCAATGCCCGATCCATCCGTAACTGACCATACATACTAATCAGCAAGGTAACTCTTCAACCACAGTGAGCAGACCCCTTAGACCCCTTAGACCTAACTACATTACACCTTCTAACTTAGGGAAGACTCCACTCCCGGAGCACAAGAAGCCGGCGTTGGAGCCACTTAGCTTCCTCTTAGTATAAGTGCATTAGCTGGTGTCTTCCGGATGTGAAGGCTTTTTTAAATTCAAATAAAGACGCAGCTACATCTGCTTTAAGGTCAAAAAGGTCATGGTGTGATTTCGTTAGTGGCCGACAGATGGGGGTTGGTGGTGGCTGGCGGCTGTCTGCGGGAGGGGCTGCTGGGTAGGCGGGCCCCTCCACTGAGGGCTTTACGGCCAGGTTAGTATTGACTCAGCCTAACCAAGATGTATGCTAAGATGGCGGACTAGCAGCCGCAACCAGCCGGCCTGACTGTTCATACATCCATCCCCCCACGCCGTTAATCCACTTAAACCGCTCTAATCCACACTCGTTAATCTCCTCCCGGGAGATGGTTCATCGGTGAGAGTTAGCGCTCCGCTATTGTGGCGCTGATAAGATAAAACGGCGCCAAACGGAAGGAATAAATTGTCGTCTGCTTGGCCTATCCGGCCTCTCCCAACGAAAGGGACTCCAAACTTAGTTATCAGCAAATCTGCACCCCCTGGTTGGATCCTATATCGTCTGCAGACACTGGAGGACACCCTCCATCCTCTCCTATCTCTACACCCCCTCCTCAACCACCAAGGCACCAATAAAATGCCTTCCCTCTTCGGAGCCAACTGCCAGCTGACACCCACCCAACCCTACCAATGGCCAACTGTAAGAACCTTGGTTCTCTGGATCCTTGACAGTAATGTGAGGAAAGCCTTCCTCCAAGTCTGATTAGCGCACTGATGAGTGGTCAACCTCCCCCACCCCCACGTCCCAGACAAACAAGCTTGGGGGACCATGACTGCGGGGATCATGCCCACGTCAACTGGTAAAGCTAGCAATCTCGCCCTTGGCAAACCAAATAATTTCCCCCATTTCCCATTTCTTTGCTCGGTTTCTTCTCTTCATTTCCTAGTTTTTGTGGGGGTCTGCTTGGCAAGCATTTAACACTGGAGAGGCAATGGAGTGGGACATGAGGGATCCGAATCTGATTAGTTTGCCATGTCTAAGAGTGGAGATAAGAAGTACTTTCCGTCCCTCTCATTGCATTTTATCGGGATCATTGCATCTATCCCTCCCCAAGGACTCAGCATTGGCATGGGCTCGGAATTCCCAAATGCCTTTGGGTGATGGTGGGCTGGTTATGCTAGACTGGAACGACTAAACTCCCCCTCCCCCTTCAATTTTTTTCCATCCCCCCCCCCCCGCCTCTTGAGGCAGTGTAAGCGGCTCCTTGAGCGACTCGTGCGTACAGCCCCCCAGAGGAGCTGACCGAGCTGCTCTGTGGACCGTCTGAGTGGCTTCCCTACCTGGCCGGAATGACAAGTGAAATATCACAGGGGCTTGGGGCGGGGACGAGATGGCCGCCAATAACGTCTGCAGAGCCCACTGCTCGTCCTGATTGACAACGCAAATTGACGCAGGACCGCCCGCCAAGGCCGCTAGACGGCGCCAGGGTCGTGCCGCGCATGCGCAGTAAACTTTCTGCGGCACCACTTCCGGTCTGAGACGCAGGGCTCCTTAAAAGGGCGAGTGTGATTTGCCAGGGAAGAAGCAGTAGATCGTTAGCTGATAATTTGCTGGTTATACCCACTCGCCGGCCGTGGCAGGATTAGTAGGGGGAATCAGGAGCCTGTAATGGCTCCTTTTGATCTGAATTTATTAGTTCTGTGAACGTAATATCTTTGGTAAAAATAAGGGTGGCTTTTGGATGATTTACTCTGCCAATAGTGGATCCCCAAGACTCAATCTCACTTCTCTGAACTCTGCCTTAAAGGCCTGGCTTGTTTCGGAATTGGTAATTTCCCTAACACTTATATGAGTATTTCCGTATCTGCCGATTTAACATGCAAAATTAGACCAAGGGGAAAAAAGAAACACCAGTATATTGATAAATATTGCAGGGCACGGCGGAACCAATTTATTCTCTCTCCTCCAGCACGAGGCCAGTTAATTAGACCGTGTTTCAGTAGATCTCATTAGTCCTATTGATCTAATGAGATTATATCCGATTAAGTGAGCCAACAGAAGGCAGAAATCCCGATACTATATCGCTGCTATAAGTTACACCGCGAGTGTTAACAGAAAGACAAATACTGATACCGCGACAAAGATAATTGATATTTTCTTTTGCTTATTTAGTGTATGTAATCATTGTCTCAAACCCTGATTTACAGCATGGTTCTCATGATCGATCGTTTTAGAGTATGACATGTTAATTAAGCTCAGTCTAATATTCCTGGTATTTCTACAATTTTCGGGACCAAAGTATATATTGTCATATTAAGCAGCACTGTTGAAATGTAGGTCGAATAATCGAATTTGTGAACTTCATAAAAGACAAATGAACCTTACCTAAATTGTAAAACGCTTAAACTAAACATACCTCGTAAGATTGGAGAACACAGGACTGAAGCATTACAAATTAGTAAAACTAGAGTAATTGCATTCTTACATATAAACATTTTGAGTCAGATTTTGACTCTATTAAACATGGCTCTATCGTTGTACACGAATGTCGTAATATATACCGACTTCCTCAAGTCGCCAAGTAAATTTATTGATAGAGATATGAAGGCAACCCAGGGACTCACAGATACCAAAGTTCGTGACCCTAAGACCATGTTGATCCATTTACTAGTGATTTATCTGATTAGCTAATATCATTAACGACAGGTGGTCCAGTCTGACCAGAGCCGTCATTCCATTGCAGATCCACCACATGTAACATTAAGCCCCTGGAGCGCCTATCGCCTAGAGGAGGGGTAGGCTGCTGTTATCCCCCTGTGCTTAGTATTCCTTATCTGGAGGACTAGATCCATACATAAGCATTGCCAATTGTTATTGAGCAGAGGCCTTAAAGGAAATAGTGGTGCATGTGGCAGATGCTATGAGCTGGAGGAATGACAGAAGGAGGGGACATCAAAGGACAACAGCCCCTCCCCCCCCCTACACACACACACACACACACACACACACACACCAAAAATGTCAGAACACTGTGAATTGATCATTGAGAGTTTTCTCTCAACTAAATCCCTTTTCGTTATCTCTTCCTCTGCCACTTGCGGGAGTCTTTCCCTGGGTTAGGAGGGAGGGGAGGGGCACATTCTATCACATCACTTGGGTATGTCCTTCATGAATAAGGGATGCCTCTGCTCGGCCCTCCTGCCTCGACCCATATAAAGGGTATGGGTATGAGGGGGTGGCCAGTAGTCTGAGAGTATTAGTAACACGTGAGCATACCTCCATCCAGCATATATAAAACTACATGAGGCACTCATGATTTATACCCGGCCATCGCTTTATACCATCATTCTAATAACGATAAGACTTAAAGTGATATGAGGTCGCATATGTTCAAAGGACAGTTCGTGTTGGATGGGGAAACAAAGATTGGAAGCTGATGGAATGAACGTTTTCGTGACCGTTCAGGTCAGTGTGCACTATACAATAATGGTAGTAGTGGAATTGCTGGCAAAGTATGTTTCATAGGGGTGGGGGTATAACATTACATTAGTTATATATAGGCATGTGAAAGTCCTCTCCCTAACAAACTCAAAATTTAGTAAATTTCCCCCTTTTACCTTGATACAGCATAACAGTCCTATATCCATACTATGACTACTGCTTACAGCTTTTCCTATACTACTATGCTGCCAAACCGACTACTCCTTGGTACTAAACACTGCGACTCTCATAGCACACGATGGCGACTGTACCCACCGGGCTACATCCGCGACAATTGTTTTACGGTTAGCATGTATAACTATAGATACGGTAATAGGTAATAAGTATTACAAGAGCTACATGAATACATAGGCAGATAAAGGTTGACAGGGCGTACCTTCCATCTTGGCAGTAGCCACGCTGATGATGTCCTGCATGGGGTCACTGTTAGGCTCGGTGACGTTGACATTCGCTTCGAGGAAAGGACACTTCTTGGCATTCTCAGTCTCTGCAAAGATATCAAACATAGAGAAACGTAAGCGGAAGGATTTTATTTTAAACATAAGAGTGAAGATAAAACACATCGGACAAGAGACTAAGTTCGAGGCAATATTTCCTCTTTTCCGACTGTATAATTATCGGACCTTAGAATATCGTTATAACGCACTCATGTTATTATCTCATACATGTATACAGCTATTCGCAAAGGTAATTGGACCAAAGGCGTGTGCCATTGGAGGGCACTAGAGGGTCATATGTAAAAGCACGTACTTTTAGCAGTGCCTTCAGTGATACAAGACAGTGGTGCTGGGGTGAATAGGTCCAACAGGCTGTGCCACAACCACCGTGTGTTACCGGCTCACACAACCAAACCTCTGGGGGTGAGTGTAACCTGAGAGGGGTGCAGACTCTGCTAGTGACAACCCACAGCAAGATTCACTCTGACAACTGCCGACCACCACCTACTGCAGTTGCAGGGAGGACAGGGGAGGGCGCCATGTTGCTGCCAGTATCTCCTCAATGTGACACTGCCCGACTGACTAATGGCTTCCCCAGCCCAAATTACTCCCGACGAGGAGGCAGCAAATGGACCAGAACCAAAAGGCAGTGTAATTGAATGACATTAAGAATACAACTATCTAGTGGGTTTGGCGGGTTGCTGAATTGGTAACAGCGCAAAGCATATTGTCTTATAGCATATTTATTGGAAATCATGTGAGTAGATAATAATAAGCGGAGATAGACTCTGTTACTGCATTTCTGGGGAGAAAATTACAACGTCAGATCTGTTGCCATCGCCTGTAAGCATCTAGCCGAATTCAGAACCCAAATTGGTTTGTTTTAGCTTTTACAGCGCTGGCAGGCTTCCTGTCTATTGCAACCTCCAGGGAAGCCATTGCAATGGGTTGTTTTCTTTTTAAAAGCAGAACAGAGGAATCCGTTACAATTATTCCTATTTCGTCACCAAAGTGCTGGCTACGGCTACGTCATTACTAGCCGTCACCGCTGTAGCCTGCCATCAGGCATGCGCAGTGGTGGCATCTTCCGTCGCAGCCGGAAGTGAATTCTAGTGTGCGCAAGGGCAGACGCTGGGCCACAGTTGCCATGACAAAATGAAGCCAGAACCAGAAGGGACATGGCTGATTAATTAATGGACTCTTGCTATTCCCATGAGATATGTCCTTCCAGGACTGAACGAGCAGACGACATTCAGTTTCCCCTTTTATCGCCCATGGGGCCATCTCCGTGCAGCTAACATCTTGCCGCCATAGACGTTACCTACATATGGAAAAATTTATGGTATCATAGAACCTATGTCATATAAACTAGATCAGGGTATCCTATAAGCGTTCTAGATACGGTAGGGTGAGGTAGGGTGAGGTGACGTTATTACCTAGTCCTGTCTACACATTAAATACTGGATCCATGAGAAATGGGATCCTATATGTTGGAGCATACTGGTAAATAACATTACCACTATTCATTTAGGACATGTGTTGTATAAAATGTCATAGGCACCAACTATTCATTGTATTTCAGGCCTGCTAGGGAATCCAGTTGTCACCTGCCAGACAGTCCTCCCGGCATGATGATCACCCGAAGACCTATTGCCACAAAAATCCATACCTATATACTGTAATACACTAGGCCTATGTGAATTATCGCCCCTACCGAACAGGCTTTACAACTGCAAACCAGTCCCCTCCCCACATACCATTCTACATATCACCACTGCCTGATCCAATGTATTATGTTCAAATTGCATTCTCTGAATCTGTGGCAGCCATATGACATTTTGCTTCGTTCCAGTCAGCACGGTAGTAACTCCATATCGGGCACAGGTAGGGGGAGGGGGGTCTGGACCACAGCTCATTTTTCTCCATTCTGGACCTATTACCCGCCAGCCTAACTATGCGCATGCGTACAATTGGGTATGTTCCTGTGGTGAGGAAGGGTGAAGGGGTAACGATGAGGGTGGCTGGGATGACGAGACGCGGGGGAGCCCTAGTAAACGCCGCACCATTGGAGACGGCCATGAGGGGACGCTGGGAACATTACCTGTGCACACCATCAGTGGTGGTGCTGGCGGCGGCGGTGCTTAAAGGTGCACGGTGGTGCCAAGTGGTGCAGCAGCAGGAGAAGATGATACATGGTGGTGATGTGGAGGCAACGCCTTATCACCACGCCACATTCACATCTCTCATACCACCGGGAAACCTATTAAAATCCGCTCTCATAATTGGGAGAGGACGTAATCAATTCCTGATACTAAAAAACAAGTCTCAGGATGCTTGTTACCACCCTAGGCCCCTGACCCTCCAGATAGGGTTGTCATCACGCTCCGTCTCCCAGATAATTGTTCACACTGATCTACTGCACCCAAGGTTTTCACGCCATATGGTTCCTTGTTTTCCTAAAACGAACAGTCCAGACACTTCACGTCCAGATATTACAGGGTGATTACACACTGGAGAACAGAAGGAAGGACACCCAGACGGCGAGCAGAATAAGGCCACTCAGGGGACGAGCATTAAATCAATTAAACATCTATATCCCTAGGGACGTGCTATTTTCACACTAAGTCTACTACACTGTACCGCTCTAGACAACGCCTGCCCTCCCCCATCACCCCTGCACACCTTGCCTACCTAATTCCAGTTTACCCCAGGCGACTGTTCATTAGCACGTGCGTCGGCCAGCCACAATAAGACCAACGAGTTCATTGTCTGCGGGCTGCTGCGAGCTGCTCGGCCTGACACTTACCACCCCCTGGAGGAGCTCAGCTCCTGCTAATGCCCATTACCCCTTAGCCTCCAGTGACTGCCCTCATAATGAGGGGCCACATATCAAATTGTCCGCTTGGCCTGCCGTGGACCATCAGTATTGCAGAAGTGCATTCTGAAAACTTAAAAGCTTACATTGCCTGTTACATCAATGCTTTCACACACCTAATCCATTAGATATACAGAAGGAGGCATTCGATTATCAAGACTCTTCACCCATGGCCATGTATAGTGAATAGCCGTGTATTGGCCGGGGAAAAAAGTCAAGGTGGACAACCATAACGGGAGATTGATTTTCTAAACATCCCATCGGATAAGAGGCTGAAGTATCAAAATTGTCACTGAAGTGAATAGACAGATACAACAGTGCTTTAAGAAAACTCCGACATGACAGTGCTTTTTCTCATAGCTTTCTGGTGGGGTTTGGGGGTACCTTCTCGCGTGCTGCCTGGGAGTAACCTGAAGGCAGTGCCACCCGCCTGGCAGGTCACGCAGGGTTAGGGTGAAAGGAAGAGTCCATTAAGGAGCCCATGGTGAGGCAGACCAAGTCAATTGGATGAAGCTAGATGGGATGGGATTGGAACAGGTGGGGTTGGGTGACAGGTAGACAGACGGAGGAGGGTGAACGGTAGGGCAAGGTGATGGGTGTATGTCTTAGGTATAGAGAGTCATGGGTTGACAGGTAGCCACTTAGGATGGCATTGACACATTGGTAAGGTTTACACTAGGGCTTTAGGAAGCTTAGTAAAGGTAGATGCTACTAGCGATGACGCAATTTAGATGGTATTATGGCAGAAAGGTGACAAGGTGATGCGTTGTGGCCTCAGGTGATATTATGGGTGAGGTGAACATGGCATATGATCAGCAAAGCTGTGGTAATCCTGGATATAAAAGGGGACACTTGGATGTTATTTCCCGCACCGTATCTCCCAGATATCATGCTATCCACTGCCTTTCAATTGTCATGGTGAGGATGCCGTTCAGCTTATACATGTATTGTACCTTTTTTTATTCTGGTGAAATTTGAAACAGTGTAATTGCTGTACTACCCATTTATTAAGATAAACCGATGCATTGTGGCCCCGTGCTATGCTCATTTAGCTTTGAACTATATGGAATTGCAAAATAGGCAAGAGAAGTTAATCATCCTAGCATCTGTCTATGTAATATACAGTAGCACCATGAGTGTTAAAGTCTAATCTGACAGCTGTCTCTATCACCTTCTCATACAATGGGACATCTGCGCAGTCTAGGGCTCACAACCATAGCCAGTGAGTATCTATCAGATCCATAGCAAATCAACCTGATAAGAACTGCTCCCCTGGGCTGCGGATAAGATTTACAGTCGGTGAGAAATGCATCCTTGTGGATATATCAATATGGTCTCAGAGGCTGTAGCCACACGCCGTCTGTGTGTGGTAGGCCTGAACCATGTGCACCTGACACACGCTGATAAATCCATTGTGGTAGCGCTGTATAGTCAGTAGTATAGGCGGTACCCGGGCTGGAGCAGTGGCTTAGGTTTGGCTTCTGTTATGTAGCATTAACTACTGGGTTCTGCAATGAATTCAGCAGTAACTCATGTTTAGGTACTGCAGTGGATTTAGCGGTAACTTCTGTTTGGTTTCTGCAATGGGTTCAGCAGTAACTCCTGTTTAGGGACTGCAATGGATTCAGCGGTAACTTCTGTTTGGGTTCTGCCATGGATTCAGCAGTAACATCTGTTTATGTTCTAAAGTTCCTTTATAAATTTAATAGTGGCTTCTGTTTGGATTCGGTAGTGTCGTAGCTGATGTAGTGGTTTTTGTTTGGGGTGTGGTAATAGCTTCAGTAGAAGCTCAGAATTATGTAGTACCCCTTACTGTGACTTCAACAGTAGCGTCTGTAGTGACTTTAACAGTGGCCATAACAGCAGAAGTTCAGAAGTGGCTTCACCAGTGACTTTAACAGTGCTGTTGGGGTTCTGAAGTGGCTCCAAAAGTAGCTATAGTAACTCCAGCAGAGCGGGTTAGTTTGATTTTTCTTATATATTGACTCCAACAGTGGATTCGGTATGAGCTGCAGTAATAGGCAATGGCTTCAACATTAGCTTCAATTTGGGTTTCATATAGTGACTTCAACAATGGCTTCTGTATGGCTTTAGCTGTATGGCTTTAGCAGTGATCTCTTTTTAAAACTGATATTTGCTTGGGTGTAATCTTAGGCAGAAAATAATGGATTACGGTTCTTTTCCTTTTGCAGGAAATAGTTCCCCAATAGTTGCTACAGAAACTCATTAGCAAGTATTGACCAGGCTTCTACGGGTCACACAAATTAAACCTTTCATAGAGACGCTTGTAGAGGCCTCGGTCAACCATGTGTATAGAGTCTGGTGGGAGAGGCCTGGTCTCCTCCAGCTAGGCTAAGTAAGAGAACAACGGATCCTGGGTAAATTATTTACCCGTCTGACACCGGGCCAGCAGACTTACAGGGCAATCCTGGAAGGACCACACCCAGTACTTAATGGGGGCTGGAGGAGCCTTATACTAACCACCCCCTCACCCCTACTCCTCGCGCCACAGGAGTGGGCAATGCTAATTGCTCAATGGCACCATCGTCGCCCTATTGTCTCACGTAATCGTGAGTGATTGCATAGAATTCAGTGAGAGCATTGTATATATCCGGGAATTAGCTGCTACAAACGAATCCACTAGTGACTCTTCTCCAATTTCCACCCTGTTAATAATTTGTAGCTTCATTACAGGCTAGCTGTTAAAACGAAGTGCACTATATATCAAGTCTGGAACTTTTGTTGCGGAAAGGGCACCACTTAATTTGTTGATTGAAAAGTCCCTAAAATAGTTCAAGCACTATTGATCAAATTCACTAGAAAGATCAATTCAACCGAAGTATAAATATATAAACCTGTCCCTTAAATTTAAAGAAACCCCACTTAATTCCATTAAACTATCTATTATCATATTAAAATCAACGGTATTCTGAGGAACCTTACGATGTTCCTCAGGGGACCATGGGTACTTATGCGAAACAGATTTTGAAATTGAAAAATCTAATGTGTGATTCTAATCACAAAAGACTCAGGTATTCGCATAAATGAAGCCGGAAAAATCAAAATATTTGAACAGGACATGGAATCGACGCGAGTTTACTGCCACTTTGTCAAATTTCCGGATCTCGCGCCCTCTCGCGAACGGCGAGAGCAGACGAGACTTGAAATCCAACATGGCGGGCGTCAACTCGCATCGGTTCGAATCGATAAAAATGCTCAAAATGACCTGAAAAAGCATCATTTCAACCCCCCCGCACATGTTTCGGCGTAAAATTCGAAAATAAAGAGAATGGGACAGGTTTGAGCCTTCAAAACGGAGTAGTTCCCGAGATATCCACTCCTCCGGGCGCCGAAAATTGTCAAAACAAAAACAATTTCCGAATCTCGCGCCCTCTCGCGCCCGACGAGAGCAGACGAGACTTGAAATCCAACATGGCGGGCGTCAACTCGCATCGATTCGAATTGATAAAAATGCTCAAAATAACCTAAAAAAAGCATCGTTTCCACCCCCCAGTACATGTTTTCAGCGTAGAATTCGAAAATAAAGAGAATGGGACAGGTTTGAGCCTTCAAAACGAAGTAGTTCGCGACATATCCACTCCTCGGCGCGCCGAACATTGTGAAACTGGCAGTAAACTCGCGTCGATTCCATGCTTTTCCACCGCTGTCCTGTCCAGTTTTTGGTCTTAAAAAAAGCGTCTCAGCGGAACATCAGATTGGATTAACTACTACTGCCATAGACGATCCCGAGGCGATTACAGGTCTTAGATGTTTGTCTACTTTGCAAAAAAAGCAACAAGATTTTGGCAATGCTTTATTGTAATCCTTTTTTTAAATATAATGCTTTAAGTTAGAAGGGTAATTCCAGTGACGTAAGTAAGGGGAAATGTTGTATTTCATGTGGGATTTTGAATTTTTGATGGGAAATTCGTCTTTCTGGTAAAAAAAAGGAGTTGAAATTTTTTTTTCCTTTAAAAAAAAAGCGTCTCACGAGGCGTCACATAAGACTCAGGTAGTGACCTACCTGAGTCAACAATGTCAGTACTAAGGCGGGGATTTTTCCTATAATACTGCCGAGTCCATTAACTATTTACCTGAGCGCAATATAGGGTAGACAGCTGCGCCCAGTAGACAGATTGAACAGGCAGTACCTACACAAGGTCACTGCGTCTAGTACACCGAGCTGCTCATCCCAGGCCTTCTACACCTGAGCTGCTCTACACCCATCGACATCAGTGTATATCTTTGATCCAAGACTTAGAACCAATACTAGGTAGTAAAGGAGCTGTTCTTTACGCAGTGGTATAAATGAGAGCAGAGAATGTCAACAAGGCCTATGGTGGCATTATAAGAACAATGTATAACGCTTCCTGGTATTACACACTCTGATGAAGGGGGGTCTGGGGTAAGCTTAGACAGGATTATCTGCTGTAGAATCTGATGAGTCAAATCATGTAAAGACCATGAGCAGCTCAGGACACCACAACACACGGATTGTCAAGGCCTCTAGGTTGGCACTCAACCAGAGACGTTTAAGCAGCGGAAGCCGTGTCCCAATATTGGCCAGGGCTGGTCCCGGAAACTAGCCACTTTGCTAATGGTGACCCCCACCCCCAACCAGTCGGCAGAACTAGCCTACTCAGCAGGGGACCTTCTGGTCAGGACACCAGCAACCTAGGAGGTAGATGGGCTGGAGAGGAGTGGGTATATTATATATACAACCAATATGTTCAATTATGTTGAAACAATCTTTAGCCATCTCAAAGCCATGAAGTGCAATCTGTCCATTCAAAGCATATACAGCACCTAACCACAGGCCCAAAACTGGAGCCAGGTGAAAAGGGGGCCATGGGACCCACCTGTGCAATTGCCAGTATAAATAAAATGATTTAAAAAAAAAAAAACCATTGCTAAGCAGGATAATTTTCACCTTCCACAATTTCCTGATACATAAGGAGTGTAAAGGGAGGGGAGGGCAGGGTAGTGAATGAGGTGTCTGGGATATGGGAAGGGGCAGGACACAA
This sequence comes from Harmothoe impar, assembly GCA_947462335.1. Lineage (NCBI taxonomy): Eukaryota > Metazoa > Annelida > Polychaeta > Phyllodocida > Polynoidae > Harmothoe > Harmothoe impar. Next base: position 82,377,201 of record OX381704.1, on the reverse strand, counting down.
AGGCAGGACGGCAATGACTATGAGGAGACAACGGCAGGACACTGGTTGTATTTGACTGCGTTAGGAAGGACAGGAACACTGATGTTCCTCAGGCTAGAAACCTTAGTCAATACTGACCAACATCATAAATCATGTTTGGCTCCCTATATGACCAAGCCAGGTCAGACAGGTCATTCAATACTGACCAATCCACCTTAGTCTTTTCATTTCTAGGAACGATATGTGTATCGGGGTTAGTCATTTTGAACAACTTTGTAAGTCAACATGACTAACCCTAGTTAGTCAACATGACTAAGCTAGGTGGTCCTAGTTTATTTGTTGCAAATCAGCTTTGTAGAAGTGTGAATATATGCATATTTCACTTAGCACAGAACAGAACACTCTCCTTACAAACCGTTCTGCCATCTGGTGTGTAATTTGTACATTGGGGGGCTTCCATAAAGTATCTACGCACAAAGGGGGGTGGGGGGGGGGGTAGACATTTTGCGTACATAAACCCTTTGTTTTAATGCGTACTAGAGCTTCTAGGGGTTGGGGGGGTCAATTTCTGGAGAAAATATGCGTACATACTTTATGGAAGCCCCTTAGACACTTAGTCATTTCTGAATATCACTTGGTTCGTTTCACGAACTCATGAGTCTTTTACAACACGACTTACCAATGATTATGCCCCTATGACCAACTTGGGTTAGGCACTACCGACTAACGTAGCAAAACCTACATCATATCAGTGTATAGGAGAGGCTGGAGTCAACACTTGGTTGGCGGGGACAATGTCAGGTCACCTGGAGGAGGCACGACCAGAATGCGCCCTACAAGGTAGGTCGGCACCCGGTGTGTGGACTGTCCACACGGACGCCCGGTACTGGAGGAAAGCTAAGATCGGCTTTTCCCTGAGTCACATATACCATCAAAGGGATCCTCTCCCTAGAGCTCCAGTCTCGATATCTTCCTCAATTCCCCTCTGGCACACAGTCCAAGACAAGACCTGTATTCTCTATGTATGCAGCTAACGTAAACTGCCATTCGAAAGCGAACCAAGAAGGTATGCGAGGAGAGTAGATGACCCGGTGCCTCCAAGGCTGGGAAGGCAGGGTGGGGATGTGTTATACTATACCCTGATAGTTGATTAAGGTGGTCGACAGGTCAGGGACTCCACCTTGCAGGCACTACAAGACAGCCCTGGAGGCGACCCTGTCTCCCTATTCTGCCAACCACTCTCCCTGTGGAATTGCCAAGTCTAGGGCCGAGGTCCGGCTGTGCAATCAAGAGTGAGGCCTCAGCCGAGTCCCTCCACCCAGTGAGAAGATATGTAATTCAAGCAGCACCCTACCCATGTTGTGCCGGCCTTTTATATAAGCATCTCATTCCCATTGTAGTCCAGAGTACAACGCGTGAGCTAACAGTTACCCACAGATTTAGATTAGCTATTGTTGGGCTATCCTAGATAAACAACTAGTAGCATTTTCAAACCATTACGGATTGTATATCTAACAGCCCCAAGGCTGTAAATGTTCTAAAATCGAATGGTATCAACCACAATTTAAACCCTAACTAAATAGTAAATGTAGCCCATTTCACTCTGACTTTTCTGTCCTCGTGAAATGAGATATCTCAATGAAGGGCAATATTTCCCATTGAAAGGGTCCCCACAGGGTAACGCTGTCAATGTGATAAAACGGTGGCATGTACAAGAAAAAACACCAAAGCCCTGTGGTTGGAAATAGCAGCCGCAGCATATGCAATCCATTTAAAGTAACTTGTCATATCATTATTCCACAAATTCCCTCTGGTATCAGAAGCCAGGGGAAAAGGCCCTTCCAGGGTGGCGTTGCTGATTTGTTCACGTCGAGTGTTTACTGATGGTGCATTATACCAACAAGTAGATGAGCCACGTCAGCAGTTCTGACAACAGATTCATCGTCGGCGGCGGCGGCCGGTGGCATATTCATGCTCTGGGGCATTGCCATGCATATCTGGTGGTGCCGTGAGCGGGCTCTTATCAGAGTTGGTGCTACCTTCCTCCTGTCTGATCCTCCTGCTCCCCGGAGACTTTGTCATTGAGCAAAGCAATCAAACCCACCCACTCACTTGATAGGGGGTGCGGGTGGGGGGGGGGGGGGTGGGCACTCTGGTCTGGAATTACCCGGAGCAGAGATTCATTTCCATATACTACTAAAGCATTTTAGTACCTCTGAATGGCTTCGCCGCTGGGGTTTTGACTAATACAGGTCAAATGTGATTTCCCTGCAGCTATTCTGCCCAGGGTATGGATTAGATAGATGTTTATTTGGTAATAAGTTGCTTGATATTTGTTTTGTGACTCAATGGCACTGTTTCCCTGAATAAGTATCAGCGGCTTTACTAGAACAGAATTGTTCATGAACCGGTGCAGCTTAATTTGCCATGGAAAGATCATGAGTCTCAATGGTCGATGCAAGATCCTGATATGGAATGACACAACTCTGCAATGTTGAGCTACTACCCACTGAGCAGCTCACGCAGGTGGCGGGTGGGGAAGAGCAGCTCGTTTATCAGACTGGTAACGCCTGCTACATACTGTGTGACTCCCACCGCGGATCGGTGCTAATTGGGTAGATTTAATGTTGGGATTTAACATGCCTGCAGTTCCCGGGTGGATTGAATAAGTAGGGGTACCAGCAGTGAGTGCACAATACCTCCATTGTTACAAAGTAACCCATTGTGAGGAAGTGAATGAAGTCTCTTTTTGGAACAGATGATGTATATATATATATATATATATATATATCATAGAATAACAACCAGACTGATTGAGGTACCAGCATAATCTTGGGTATGCATATTCATATATGCATTAGCCATTTAAGTGAAAATGTGTGTTTCATGCAACATGATCCGAAATTTTAGGGTAGGTAATTCGGATTTTATTGTTCAATTATATTTTTTTCACATCTTAAGGGTCCAAGGCATAAGTTGTGAATGGCCATATTGACTACTCGACTAATCAGAATGCCTCACCAATTCCTATATTAACTAGAAAAAGGCTAGGGCCGGACCTTTTAGGAAGCTATGGTCGGATTGCCTGAAACACCCTTTCCCCCTTTGAAACAATTGTTAATCATCTGTCCTACATGCACAAACATACACAACACAGATGTCTTGTTAGACATTGTATATGTGCAAAGAACACCTATAATTGGATATGAAATCGCAGGATAGCAGCTACTGTGGCAGAGCAATGTACAATTATCCCCATTTTCATATGGCTGAAGAAATGGCTTATAATCAGAGCTTTCTTTCTGATTTTCATCAGATGTGCTGAACAATAATGTGCGGGTAGGGGAAATTACTCATCATCTTTCCTAAGTGCGGTCCCTCCCCAGGCCCTTTTACCATCCCTCTTTCCAAACACCCCTTCCAGATCCTATAGTAATACTCTCAGAAGCATTCCCAGGCGTTTGATGTCCAACTAAGACCTGATCACTTCTGGAGCAGCTCCACTGGGTATGGCAGTCGGACTCTCTGGAGGACATAACCGTTATTTACTACTGCGGCTGCCACTGCGGCCATTTCCTCCCAGTAAGCAGACATTGGGGTATCACACTAGCGGAAATTAAAGACGCTGGTCGGCTATCATAACCACATGGACTGCTAACACTTTGATGTGGGGGATGCTTTCACACAGGGTGCTAGATGGATCATTAGGTTGTTAATACAGCCGGAACAGTCGGCTGGTGACCACTCCAGCAGCCCCCACCACTCACCCTCTCTGCACACTAAGGCCTCCTATTTACAGTCCCACTTTACGAGCTGCTCATGGGCTGCTCACAGCGCGGCGGCTACAATTAGCCACCAGCACCACTCACAGTGGTATTTCCGCAGGATTTATGTCCATACAGAGAGTGCACACACCCACCCAACTCCCTCCTCTCTGCTTGGCCATTTATCTGTCTCACCCTGGAGCGTGACCATGCAGAAGGATGCTGCTGCTGTAATCTCTGGGGAATGGGTTATACCCTGTTCACCCCCCACTGGGTATGGGTTATGGAGGAGAGGTTTGGTGGAGATATCAGTCATAAAGGTTATAGAGTCGGGCAACGGAAATATGTTGGATGGAGACTTAGGCGTATATGTATTTGGTTTCTATGCAACGAATATCTCATGTTATTATGTACTTGATAGCATTCAAAGTGCACATGCATAATAAAGTTAGATACTAAGATTATAAATTGTCGAATTCCATGGTGTGTATAGACGAAAAGCATTGAGAGAAAACACCAGGAAAGTGGACTACTACTACATTGTAACATGAATGGTCTTACTCTTCTGGTACCGATGTATGCGTTTTATACACACCTGAAATTTAAAAAAAATAGGTACAGTTAGATAAAACCAAGATATCAAATTTCGGTATAACCAATACAGATGGAGAGTGAATCAATAAACATCCCAATACAATGCATTCAAGGCGCAGCGATCCTCTTAACGGCACTTTATACCTTTCAACCGTCAACGGTGAAAGACAGGTGAAAGTTCTATTGTAGTGTATTCTGCCAGGTGGCCATTTGCCTAACTGAGGAAAGGTACTGTTATCTCCCGCCCCTAATGTCCTTCCCTCATCTTCCATATCAGGGCTGCTGACCCTACCACTGCCATCTTTATCTCATTACATTATGGTATCGATAACCGTTCACCCGGGAGGAAGATGCAGCGTTACAAGACTGGGGCATGACAAATAGGCATGCCTAGTTTCTCTATCCATCATCTTCATCTTCAAGCAGGTCACGTCAATCATATATCCTTCTATGGTAGGGGGTTTCAAATGAGCCGCAGTGGTAAATGATGTGTACACAACACCACTCCTCCAGTACCTCCGCTCTCAGCTCCTCCTCCCCCACCTCCCGCGTGGTATCTCCATAATGGGCCCCCGCAGAGCAGAGGAAGCCATGTCTGAAGCCATCCAGGAAGCCACCAAGGAAAGACCAATAAAGGTCTGACCTGCATAATGTATACTCGGCCAGAGCTATTTACTCTGCCATACCTGGGCGGTGAGGTCCTCCGGGCTTACTCTGGAGGTGGCATAAGGGCCAGCACACCCGGGAGGAGTGTGGGGAAGTGAGTAAATAGGGGTGTCAGAAGACAGTGACCTGCCTCCTGAGAACATACACAACACGCTGTAGACATAAACCAACCGCCTCCACTGACTCACAAGGGCTGAATGCAATTACAAACTGCTGCAGACAACCCACAGGGATGGGAGGGATCGATGCGGCCAAGTGGAAGGCCATGGGAAGTGGTCATGTTTGCTGTGGGACCATGTGAGGCAGGCCTCTTTAAAGTTTAACCCAGCAGGCAGGGTGATCCATCTGGTCCTCGATTAGTGTGTAAGTGCACTGCCGTGGCCCGGTCTCCTGGTCCGCTCTCAACAAAGACCCAATTCATCAGTCTTTGGTCTTTATGCTACTTGCCTCACGACAAGAGCCCGAAGGGCCCTGCTCTGCTAGCCTCCACAGGCACAGATACCATCTGTTTCTATTTGATTCATACAGGCGTTATTAAGGCGTGTCTACATCTAAAGGCATCTGGCCGCTTTGTTCTAGAGTCATATCTGAACCTACTCTAGTTCACCGAGTATGACTGATGCAAAGCTTATCTTTGACCTTTTAACATACATGTGTCATTTAGGCTCGCAGAAGAACATGTATATACTGTAAACACATACACAAATTGTATAGTAAACACATTTTAGTGTCATACACAGCATTACATGCACTGTTACCCGCATGGGCACATCAAAAATAAACAATAACAGTGCCTCCCCTTTTACATTATGCCAAAAGACATGAGTGACTAACTATTGTACAAAATGAAACATATGATTATAAATAGTGGTGAATAGAAATGACATAACCCTTGTATCCAAGGGCATGGGATATAAATTCACGCCTACCTAAGTATGGTCATTCAATTATATTTAAGGTAATTAGTTCTTGTATTTCTCTTCGGAACGGTCGACACTTGATAAAACAGCTGCTCCAAATGAAAGCATCATTTCTACAGAATCTCTCCTTTTGTACACAGACAATAGCCTAAATACTAGACAAGAAAATCTCTATAAAGAATAATGTAAAATGTAATTCCTTGGAAACGTAATTACTTGGACATGAAACAGAAATCCGCGGATGTAACATGTAACAACATAATTAAAGGCTGGCCAATGACAAGCAGACGGACGGGTCTCTGCACTGGAGCTAGGAAATGCGATTAAATGAGATCCGCGGCGTCAAATAAGGCCCTGGATGGAAGTGACAATCCGATTTTTGTACAGGCTGATAAGCAGTATCGACCTGCAGTGTGGGAGCACAGCCTATAAGCCGATCGGGGCGGGCCCTGTGTGGGGGTGGGGTCAGTGTGTGGGGGTCAGAGTGTGGAGGTCAGTGTGGTGTCGGGTGGGGTAGAAGGGGTGAATGGTACACTGTAGGTGGGGTATCAGACAAACACCACCAGCTGATAGCACCAGTAGCCAACAACAACTCTACATGGTGAGAGGGAGCTGGGTGGCGGCTGTAGACAGCAGGCTCAACCTTGTACCACAGTGGCTGCTGCTACAGTAGTGGGGTGCCAGCAGTACCTTTTGGCGGCTACATGGAGCTGCTCCCGAGTTGGTGTCAGTGAATGGGAGGCGCAGTGGGGCTGGGTCGATACTTTTCTTTACATTTCTTCCTCTTATATATTTTTTCTGAGGTTTTCTGTGTTTCCATATGGGAAGACTGTCATTAGATGGCCGTTTTATTGAGCAGGTGAAGCGTGTAAAAGGCCACTTTAACTCGACCTTTGATGTGTGCCAAGCAGGGTTATGAGCAGCTCAGTGAGTTGCTCAATACACCATATCCCTGAGCTGATGATGGGGTATGCATGAGGGAAATCATTGTCATGAAATCACTGCTCCCTCTGAAACCTCCACACCACCCTATCCAAGAGCAATCAACTTCAGCCGAGCAGCTCATATCAAAGTTTGAACATGCAGGGAGCCTCTCAAGAGCAGGTCCCAAAACAAACTTCAAGTCGATACTACAAGCATCTGTAGCAATCATGTAGGAGGAGCAACTCCCAATATCCCCAACCATGCTCCGCGAACACCCCCTCCCCAACACTTTCATCAGTATAGCAAACACTACCCAGCAGCTCAGGAAAGGCTATGTGAGTTGGGGGCCAGGCTTTTAGTCAAATAGGGTAACTTGGGGTTTCCCCTGCACGGAACACGGGTGGAATCTAGAGGAAATGGTGCACGTGCCTCCGTGATAGATCTCTGAAGGCACACAACTATCTGTTCCGGTACTATTTGGCTGGTGAGACCTCGGACAGCTGCAAGGGAGGGTGCCAAGCACAGGCTACGCAGACAACGACGGAAAGGGACGGGCTTAGATGTGCGCCAAGGCTATTTCTTTTTATATTATTGTTAAAATCCTTATCATATTCCCCTTAGGGCATAACAGCGATAGAAAAAACAGTCAATAAAATCTATGTTTAAAGTATAAGGGATATAAAAGATCTTTTGGTGATAGTTTGTTTCATATTGGTGGTTATTCATAAGATATGCATTCTTGATTTATCGAGAGTCTGGAGGGTATTGTACACGTCAAGGCATATTGGATCCATTCTGGACACCAGTCATATGGCCCGCTGAAGCGAACACTGTGGTCTGGCCGCATATAACGTATATTCACAGCCAATGAGTACAGTGTAAAGATCAGGGCACCCACTCTACACGTTAAGGGAGCGTATAACGAAGCATAGCACTCTATATTATAGCCGTGCCATGGTCATCTATATCCTGGAAATGGCTAGGGGGGAATAGTATGCAAGAGCCCATAAAGAATGGACATAACAGAGGGCCATGGCACTTTTGAACCTGCCTGAACCAATAATATGCCTACTCTATCACACTATAACCAAATTCCATTAACAGGCCCACAGGGCAATTTTGGAAGCACATCCTGCAGTCACAAAATAGGTGACCAACACGATATGGCCATTGCCTTCCATAATAGGGTCTTCTAATTAAGATAACAAAAGGTCATTAAGAAAGCCAATGGCATAGGTCGACCCGTATGAAGTTATTAACCTAGTGTTCTATATCATATATGAATCATATTTCGTTCCCATCATAATGATGGGAACGTAATGCCTCATATGGCCATTAAGGATTAATATACTTGCTAATGAACAACATACTGCCATATTGAACATATTGTTGTTCCTACGTTGGCGCTATAGGGAATAATATATCAACACATTGACAACGGGGTACTATGCCATCAATCATTTGTAATTGAATATGGTGGTTCATGAGGGCTGGTATGGAAACATTACTCTCCCCTTCACAGGTGCCACGGTCGGACAATGCCCTGATCCTTCTCCGGTATGTTCTTGGCCCAGTCCCACCGTTCCTCCCTGTTATCGGCCTTCCACCATGATCTCCAGTACCCACCACCCCTACGTTGCCATCAACCTCCAGGCTGATACCAGGCGACTGGGCTTCCCAATACCATGCACCAACGCTTTACCAGCAATCTCCCATCTCCACCAACAAATAGAGCACCGTTCTATCAACACTACAAAGTCATCTTCCACCACAGCCTCGCGCAGACCGCTGTGGCAACCCCCAATGCTTGTAACCGAGAGGCGGCTAATGTGAAACTGGTATGGCATCTTATTTATTTATTGAAATAGCTTTCATTTCCCGAGGCAACAGTATAGGCCAAGTGCATGCAATGAATTGTAATACATGTAATATCAAAGTAATTTACTCTTTACTCCAATCCTCCTTTATTCGTGGGTTTCTATTATCGACTGGGGTCCAATAAGAGCATGCGGAACACAAATCTATTCTTTTTATTACCTCTGAACCCCCTAATGGTACCACACCAAGAGTTAGGAATGCCCATATATTCCCTGAGTGGTAGGGGACTAGGAACATAAAATTGCCTTGGCCGATGGGCCCTAAGGAACAGGGCCAACACCCCAATGGGCGCATCTGACAGAGACGGAGTGGATGTGTAGGATAAGGAGGCATATATTGAACATACGACGCAATCAATATCACAGCATGTGTGCCCCTGGAAGAAAGCAAAGCTGATTTGTTACGATTCCATTACTATTCCAATCACTTATTCATGCGTATACAGTTGTCTGGTGGGCGACGAGTGAGGGGGAGGGAGTCTGATTCTGACCTGAGACAACGAGACTTAATTATTGCATTTCCTACGGATCAATCATCTGAATTCCCACCAGAACGCTGTCCTTTTTGTAGTCTTTGTAAGGTGGGAGAACACTACAATAACATCATATTACACGTTGTCTTGCTGCTGTTGTGCTCATATAAAAGCAAGTCCAGAGCAGTGTATTGAATAAGGTCAGATAGTTCCCACATTAAATTCCCCACACGCAGAGGGATGCTGTGCCACTTTCCGCCCACTTTCTATAGGGGTAATGAAGGGCGATATTCGTCTAATTACGCTGGGAACATGCCGAATTGCTCCTCATAACCAAAACAACCCCACTCCCCCTGCAAAATACACGGCTTCATATTGCATGCCCACAACCTGTGGTCCCGGCGGTAATTAAGAGATTCAGATAGAGCCCATGGGTTGTTCATCAAAAATCAGTACCGGGCTCCACGCACAATCATCATGCCCGGGAGGTTGCAGCGCTGGGATGTCTCATTCATCCCCGCTTCTGACCTTAACCTGTACTTCCGGTTCCGCCGGAAGTAGGATGTCTATGTGTGATGCGCCAGCACGGTTCCGGATGTTTTGTGCCTGGATACAGTGCACTACTTCAAATAGCAGTCGTTTAGCAAATTGGCCAGATGCTTTGATCTGGTACCTATTTGAATGTGTGCGCAATGGTGGTATGGTGATTACTAGCTGTCCCTCCGGTCAATGAGTATTGTATATCTATGATCCGATTCTCAATTTAATGTATACTATAATATGAGGATTCTTTATTCCAAAGCATACTTCCAACTACGGAACAAAAAACGTGCATCTTATGTTTTTATCCCTACAGATCTTTGCGTGTATCTATACCTTTGCCACCGCCATATACAAAAAGGGGTGTCTAAACGACAACTCCATCTCCCATTACAGACAGGGGATTACCATAAATAAACCATCAGTACAAAGACGATTCTGTAGAGTCACGGGCCGATTCAAACTGTTTACCTAACAGCAGGCCCGGCTTGAACACTTCAAAAAGAAGCTTCTCTAGAGTGCATACTGACATGCCTTTGGCAATCCCAAAGGAGGAAGCCAAGTGTCTGGAACAGAAGATGCAGTCTTACTGATTCTGAGCCACCCTGGACGGGCTATAGTCTCCTTTTCCCCTGACGCTAAGAAAGCGCCCGATGATCGATAGTGTGTGTCTAATTGTCTGGGATTCCACGCCCTTTGATGGCAATTTCCTTTCATCTGCCATTTATGTCCTGTGTACAGGTCTGTACTGGCATTGAAGTCATTGAGCAGCTCTTTACTTACAGATAGCCGAGCAGCTCCATGCACTGAGCTACTCGGATCTCCCCGCTCCAACATCCCTTCTATGTCCTACTGAGATGGAGGGATTGTCTTGAAAGACATTCCAGTGCATTCTGAATGAGAAATGAAAAGCTTTTAGAGCTCCCTTTGAGAAATAATATTGCAAAGACAGAGGAGATCAATCTTAAAATATCAGTCATTTGCGAATGTCTGTTCCTCACAAAGGGATGGAATTGAATAAATTGTCTTGTATCTCCTAGATATTGCATCAGGTTCCAACAATTAAAATGGACTATTCAAAGACCAATTCAGTAAACATGCACATATCTATTTGAGCAAAAGAACAAGCCATGCATCAGTAAATAGTTCATGAAATCAATAGAAGTACTAGCACGAGCCCAGTGGTGTCTTCCTTGGGAATCGAGTTTGCATAACTCGTCCGTGTTTGGCCAAGGCACAGACGTGTCCTTGCTAGTGTGTAGAATGCTGGGGTGCTTCTTCATTCTGCCGCTAGGGGGCGTTGGTGAGACGGCGCAGGTGGCAGCACCATCGTTTTGGCGTCTAGCGTCAGGCGGGGACACATGTTCGTGGTACGGTGGTAGCGGCGCAAGCCGGGCGCTGCAGACGAGCTATAGACACATCCTCGGCCGCTGCCCACCACAAGCATGCACGTCCAACCGTGGGCGGACCAGGCTCCCAGCACACAGTAGCAGCCCAGGAGGACAGCCCTGGAGCAGTCCACTGGAGGTGTACAGACAGGGGCTGGAGCCCAGGTATGGTGGCAGACATTCACAACACAATCAGCATTAGCAGCCGGCAGCTCGAGCAGCTGCTGAGACATCAGGACATCAACAACACAGCAGACAGCCCCTTACACAGCTGTAGCAGCAGCAGCTGCCCTCACCACCACCAGCAGTCATAGACAGAGCTGCTCACCCGGCCAGGGCACCAGTACGGCATCTGCTGCACGAGGGGATCCCACAGCAGCTGGACCAGGGGCAGCAGCAGCAGCAGGCACTGCGGCAGCAGGAGGAGGCACAAGGCGCCGTCCCTAGGGCCGTCAGTGTGAGCTGCATACATGCTGCTCTCATGTGGCGAGCTGCTCACCTAATGCTCGTGTAATGCTCCTTATATATGCTACTACCCCATATCTAGCTATAACCACCAGCCCACACACCTGATACCTGTAGCCTCCATCCTCTACATGTAACACTACATGCCATCATTACCGAGACCAGCTGCCCGGGTCCCCATCCACAAGCCCCGGTCAGTGAACACACCTAGCCGGCCTGCTGCAGGTGTTGTATGGACAGGTGCTCTAACAGCCTCGGGCACGGGAGTCACCTGCACAGTAGATAGCATCAATACAAGCTCACAGGTGGGTGCAAGCATCAAGGCGCTGTGCCAGGCCTCAGTCTCTGTGCACCACTGATATATACAGGCATACAGTGGGTGGGGAGCAGTACTGAAGGATGGGCGGGCAGTGACAACATCCGAGCTGCTCCTTCATTAGTACATCCACCACACCTCAGCAGCAGCAGCGGCACCTGGCCATGCATGGCCAACACCACAATTACCGCCACCACCAGCACGACCAGCAGCAGTGTGAGCAGCTCACGGGAGTAGCTGCTGGAGCAGGAGCTACTGCGGCAGGCGCGGCGGCCTATTACCTGGAGGGAGGCGCGGGGACTGCCTGCCACATAATGCAGCAAGGCCCCACCTGTGCTGCTCCTCCTGTGGGCGGCCACTCCTCCTCCTGCGGCGGGCAGCGAAGGCGGCTACTCCGCCATAGGTAGAGGTGTGCCTTGTCCATGTATGCAGCAGTGCGGCCACCTCAGGGGTCAGCGTTCTGAATGGGCACCTCCAGCGGAGGACACAGCAGTCAGGACTGACCATTGGTCACTTTCCTCTTTTTTATTTCCCCCCTGTTTTGTTGTGTTCACCCCCTTCCCTGTGTATAATGAGCGTGCAGCCACCGCCAGCTGTAGCGTATAGTCTATAGTGGGGGTGAGTAGCAGCAATCCTGTCATCACAGTCACCACACACCATCATCACCATCATCTCTATTAGTACATGTACACAACATGCAGGCTGCATGCCCACAGTAGGACGACTTCCCATGTGATAGCAGCATTATCATATAGCCCAGGAGGAGGAAGCAGTCGTAATCAGGGCACCTATTAAGTACCTGTGACTCTCTATGTCAGTGGAGGAGGAACACAGGAGTCTATCTACCTGAGCAGGTGGGCTGGAGCAAAGCTGTAGAAGGACAGGACACAGGACGTTGGTGACGGGTGTATGTGGATGGGAGTAGGGCACGGGGGTACAGGATAGAGTGTACCCACAAAGAGAATCACAGGACCCGGCCACAGGGGATCACCGGCGGCCCTCAGCACACGGCACGAGCAGTAGTGTATGAATAATGGATCCCTTACATTGAGTATCAGGCCGCTACATCAGCAGCACCAGCAGCTCCAGCAGCGGGCCCCAGCGGCCACTAGGCCTCCTCCACAGTCAGCCTCCACAGCCCATCCCCAAGTGTTGGGTGCAGCTACTAGTAGGACAGCCACCACATCACACCAACAGGTGGTTGCTCACACTCTGACTACTGAGAGCCAGCCGCCCTGCCAGCTGCCCAGGTGCCCCCCTCCCTCTCCATCCTAGCAGGCAGCCACAGCGCCAGCAACACGCCCAGGTGAAGTGGGCCAACAGCAGCTTCAACATCATCAGCTGTAGAAGGAGGAGAAGCAGCATCATCAGCAGTAGAGTACAGTTTATATAAGGGGAGGGAGGGAGGAGGAAACGCAGGTCGGAGATCACTGGCTATAGGAGCAACTGCACATGAGCTGCTCTCTGTGTAGGGGTAAATGAGTGAGTGAGCTGCTCAGGTGGTTCCCAGGGGAAGCATTGGTGTCCACAGTCAGCCGAGCCCTCTGTATGTGATACTGCGGAGGGAGGTCAGCATTCCAAGCCCTAGTGATTCCATCTGGTCACAGTGGCATCATCATTATCAGCATCGCTACATACTATGATCATCACCATCCTTTTATTCACTATTAATCATCATCCCTCCCCCTCCAGGCCTTGCTAACAACCTGCCCTCACACACCCAGTGATCTAAGCACCACAGGAGGGAGGAGAAGGAGTCATGCCAAGCCTGATATAGATACAACTCACCTCCTGCATCAACATCTCGACTGTCTTCAAGTGCCTGTGTAGGTAGTTGGTGTAAACATGCCAAAGCAGAGTGGGGGAAGCAACCCGTGCCGTGTTGATAAATAGAGTGGGTACACAAATATAGTAGGGACCCCTATTCTTAGCACAGGAAACAACTCTCTTAGAATCATCATAGCTAAAGATGTGAGAAAGACACAATCAGTGATATTATCATTATTATTATCATTATAGCTCATGTATATGCTGGTCCTGAGGACGCAGAGTGATAGCGGTGCTAGGTGGGCCAAATCCAGGATAGCCAAACACAGCCTAGAAGCAGGGCCGTCTGTATAACTACACGTCCCAAGTCATTCCCCATGGAGCACGATGACACTAGATAGTGAGAGGATTCCCTGCCTAATCGACTTTGCGCAATGCCTTGCGGATATGTGCCACTGCTTCACAATCTAGTGGATGATGGATGTACGTAGGTACTGGCAGGAGGAAACTTAGTCACCCTACCACTACTGGTATACGATTTCTCCAGGGATTACATACAGCAGTGTGGAGATGGTTTGAGTTATCCCATTCTGTGCTATTCCCCATAGTGGGTTCAAGTGGGAGGTTATAGATTGAAGGCAGAACACAGCGAAAAAGGACAAATGATGAAATAAAACAAGAAAGTGAAAAGGATTTCAATATGTAAATGTGCATTTCTCAATCGACCGCTACATTGGAAGGATACGGTATACGGTCAATTCTGTAAGCTCAGAATCTGTACTCTGAAAGGATATACGATATGTCTATTTTAGTGTTGTACGAAGTGCTCTATTTTTGGTGTGTTTGAATAAGACGACTGTGCTAGACGGCCTCATCCTGTGGGGAGGGAGCCTGGTGCTACCACTATTCCTACCCAACCTGTATGGATGTTCCTCCCCTGTGTGGTCGCCGAGAGCCTCCCCGACGTCCTCCTGTGAGTCCCCAGAGGAGGAGCAGCTCCCGGAGCCTGGAGCAGGCAGGAGCAATAGAAACTCCCTCCTGGGGGAGGGAGGGGAGGAGGCGGTAGGGGCAGGAGGAGGTGTAGGGCTCATGCCACCACCACCGCCACCACTACCACCACCGCCACAACCAGAGGGCGCTTCAGAACGATGTTAAACAACACCACCGAGTCTATCGGTGTGTCTAACAATATATCCAGCAAGCCTTCTTCCAACTCTTCTTCTACTTCTACGTCGTCGTCGTCGTCCATGGCTAGTACCATGAGCAGCTCGCAGCACGCGGGGAGCAGCTCGACCACGGCGGTCATGTTTACCGACCCGGTGGACGACGTGGAGCGGACAGCTATTGGTATTCCCGTCAGACTGCTCTGGGTGCCCTATATTGTGTTCACCCTGGTCATCATTGTACTCATATTGGTGTCCTTCTGTAAGTACCACCGCAAACACGGCCACAAGTACCGGCGGCGGCGCATGGAACTCAACGCCGCCAACAATGCCAACGCCGCCGCCGGAAGTGGCGGCAAGCTGCCACGAGGGGGCGCCACCACCGGCGGCCTGGTCACCAGTGGGGTCACCCAGCTTCCGCCCAACGGCGGCGTGCCCTCCGCCTCATGCAACACACACATTGTAGCCTCCACCTCAATGCACGCCGCGCGGGGCGACAACCCAAACAGTAGCTCCACAGTGAAAAAGAAACCAAAACCCAGAAGGAAACAAAGACCTTTAACCTTTATGCGAAATGCAAATGGCAGCATGGTAGATTTACGTTGCGGCGAGCGGAACAGCATGAACATCTTTAAGACGCCATTTTCCACGC
The DNA here is from genome assembly GCA_947462335.1 of Harmothoe impar. Classification (NCBI taxonomy): domain Eukaryota; kingdom Metazoa; phylum Annelida; class Polychaeta; order Phyllodocida; family Polynoidae; genus Harmothoe; species Harmothoe impar. Next base: position 82,361,713 of record OX381704.1, on the reverse strand, counting down.
ACGCGGAAAGTTCCATATGGACGTTACCGCGGCATGGCGGGGCGTACAGGACACTTAACTCGCCAACAGGCAACTATTTCTCAGACGAAGATGATGATGATGTCTTACTCATACATTCAACCAAACTCTGAGCAGTGCTCAACAACTTTCTTCATATATGCATTCTTTATCAACCTAAAAGTGGAGTTGTTGATTCTGCCATCCATCCTATAAAAATGACAAAGGTGCAGAAAAAAAGAAACTAACAAATAAATACAAAACAAACATCGTGTGTCCATAAGTATAACTATACTAACAATGAACCAATGACGGCTCTTACAGAATACCCCCTTTCTGATGCAAATGTATGCAATGTATCCCTGGGTTTTTCCTATACTTCTCGTTGCCATGTTAATTTTGGTAATCATATCTTATCATATCTTGGTTATTATAAGTGACGTACGCAATGTATCGACCAACCATACTTTATAACATAATGTACTGTATAATTATATACTTAACCGCCAACAAAGTATGTTACAAATACAGCAAAGATACCGCTTGTAAATGGGTTAAACCCAGCTGGTACACGGAATGGGCCAATCTACTTAGTCCAGGGTCTGAGTAAATGGGAAATATCCGATAGCGATCTACTACAGCATTAGAACTTCCGAAAGGAGATTAAAGTGAGCCATTGCAATCTTTCACTGTAAGCCTCAATTGAGTTACAACCCTATCCAACAAACAGGAATTCTATACATGCCGAGTACTACTTACCAGGCTCTCTGAGCTTAGCACTCATTCTCTAGGCAATTCTTCACATTCCTCACCCTCCCCTGTGTCATTCCAAAATGTCTTTCCCGCAAGCATGTCTCACGTGCATAAAGTTCTAGAGCTGATGCATCTCGTAAACTAATTAAATTTATTCCACTTTAGTAAGACCAAATTATTAGTCATCAACAAATGTGTGCGTATAGCTTGCACCTGGGTTTTCGAAAATAATATAGTTATCAGTGTTTGCATGCAGTCACTCTTTGAATACTAGACATGAATTATAATTTAGGCAGAAAAACAGGTCTTGAGGGGAATCAGGTTCTTTCAGATGTGGACAATTTGTACAAGAATACAACAAAGAAAGGGCAGAGAATTCACTGCCCACACCTTTTTGATACAATTGACATGTAACCCACCGAAGTCAGTCGTCATCTGTGGAACTTTCATATGTGACACGATGGAGCAACTATTTCTCCCAGTGGCATGAGCATTTCGTATTTACTACTATATGTACCGGCAGAAATACAATACAGAATTGCAACACTCCACCTATACTAGCTTTTCCCAGAATCTTTCAGTAGTTTATCTTAACCTGGATATCCAACGTCTGCCTTAAAACTGTGGAGCCTCTGTGTCCGCGTGGAGATGGAGAGAAAGTCTATTTTGTTGGCAAAGTTTCTATTTTGTTGGACCGAATATCTAGTATATGATACTGGTTATGATAATGAATATAGATGACAACAATGGTGATGTAAAGGCTCGTTAATTAATACGACCTGGCTGCCTTGATGATGTTATAACTGGTCCTACAGAGAGTGCCCGCGGAGATTAGTAGGGTAATCAGATAATCTGTCACAGTAGCCGACCCTCTGGTCATAAGCACTGAGATTAAGGAAACATAATGAACTATGATAATGAATGCCGGGTTTTCCATTGTAAAGTCATTGAAATCCTTTCACCAAACAGAAATGGTATATATGATCAAAGGAGAAAGGCTAAGGTATGGACTGGTGACATGTGTCATATCTTGTATATATAAGCTGTAAAATCATGACTATGTCTGTAAAATGTATGACATGAATAAAGAAATGTGTTTATATGTGAACAGTATATTTACTGGTTGTTGTAAACCCACAAGGGTAATCTCTTTCGTGCTTGCATCATGTAAACACTTCAATTATATTTGTATTATAATACGTTAACAAGCTCATACTGTATGGCAAGAAACAGTGTTTGAAACAATAATATCGTAATGGTTTATAACTCACAACCTTTCAGATCTGAAATAATAGCCACCTGTCGACACAGTGTTGGTTTCTATGACAACAGGGCCAAGAGAAATACGGTTTATATAATTATGGACTACAGGTGTGATAAATATAGATGTAGTCGTATAAATAACTCTTTGTTTACCAAAGTAGTACGTTACAAAACAACTACCGGTTACCATGTTTATTATTAGTTCAAATATAGAAAGTGTGTCTCGACGATATTCAATATCATATGCCGATTACATATTATGATAAGAAATATGTGTCTAGTCTTTATACCGACGAACATATTGTTTAGGTGTACGAATGTACCACAAGCGACCACATGTATCAACATCCTGGACGAAACATATATCATACGAAACTAACTCCCTCAGAAGCCACAATGGTAGTCCATATCAGCCACATCAAAGGCCTTTAATCTGATCAATGTACCACAATGGGGAGTAGCATTATGCCACAGTCCCTGGAGAATGTATCAGTGTCACAGCCGCCCTTTAATCAGTGCCGACAACAGGTCCCAGTGGTGGCACACCACCAGTTGTTATACCTGTCCGAGTGGCGGTATGGCCCGGGGGGAGTTTGTGTACTAATAATCAATACGTACAGGAGGCAGGATAGTTGTACCTGTGTGGTCTGTTACCTGAGTCCTACGTGACATGCACACGGGGGGACCATGGAGCACGAGGGAGCAGCTCGGCGTAGGACACGCTAACTGCCAACTGTCAATAACTCTCACGACACATAATATACCCACCAACTTATTTCAGGCAAATTCATACACGTTACTGCCTTGAGTAAATTAAAGTCGAGTCGGGCAGCTATTCGGATGATACAGCTCACACATGCAATGCAGCTGTGTCAAATCATGTGTTAGTTCACCATCACTGTATACATTATATGGCATATGGTATCTTCCATATAACTAATGCATCATTTTGAGTTCTTTATCATGAATTCTGTTAGATGTGTATGTCGTGATGGAGAGTGATGTGATGTCAGGAACACACACGTAGGGTTTCTGTGTGATGTCTAGCTCGTAGTTCCTGTGGGGCTTCCCAGAATACGCTGCTGTCTGGGCCAGGCTGACAGACTCTTTGACTGCTCACACTCGTGCTGCAGCCCCTGAGCAGCTCAGGGGGCAGCTTTATGGTACTGTGAGCAGCTCAGTGTTGAGCAGATCAACCAGGTTGCTGAGAGGGTTAGCTTAAGGCTATTGAAGACTATCACATTTACATACACATGTGTTTATGTCTGGCATTTGTGTCTGTTGGTGGGAAAAATTGCCAAATGCGATACTTATGTTATGCCTCCTCCGTCAGTATAGCCATTTACTCAGTATCAAATACGCGACTTATGTCATTGCAGCAATCGCCATGCAGGGAAAGCATTCTGCAAAGGTTAACTTGCTCGCCACAGCTTCCTTACAGAGGGATGCATCTATATATGTAGGTATATATTATGTGCTAACCACCTACCATGCCAAAGTCACTATTAGGACCATCAGCTGTGTTGATTACAACATGTAACACATGACAAAGGTGTGCATTAAATCAGAGCCGGTAACAACAACAGCGACATCCCTCCTCCCCATCTAACCTCCGGGGTGGATGACACAGGTGGCTTGGTGGTCCCATGAAGATTGTTGTAGCGACATTAACGTTACTCAGCTTGTGTCTACATACAAGCAGCCAGCCAAACCGTATGGATAATCCGCGCGCCCCAACGCGGAGTATCCTATCTGCGCGGCTGCTCACAACAATACCCGGGCCCGGTCCCAATACGATTACAGTGCCCCAAGTATGAGTGGGTCGATATCGGCGAGATACGTTCTTCTAACAGGAAATTGATCGGACCTAAATACCGTGAAGGCCACTGTATGATGTGAGCGAGGAGGGCGAGCTGCTCTGTGTACCCACATACAAGTCTAGCGTTAGGATGGCACGGGGCTAGACATTGATTGTGTGCCCCTAATAAAACAAACCATTTTACGCTTGCGTATAAAACACCTGTGATGTTGTATAAATGGACTCAATGACAAAAAGCTACCTACTAGGCTGCTGCCTTTTATCACATTAGATACCTACGTTTTACTGCACTTATCGTAAAATATTTCCATCAAAGGAGGAAACTTTGAAAGGTATATATATATAGCATTGGTCACCTGCCTTGCAATATAGTATGGTTAATGCATATTTTGTGTTTCTTCATCCGAAGAAAAGAAATGAAAGAATTTATTATGGATTAATGAGGGGTATTATCGAATACACTACATCGATATGCCTGGAGGATAGGGCCATTACCCTATATACATATACATGCAAGTGTAAGCCACACTGCAGAAAATGTGGAGAGCTTCGTATCACTAATCCCAGGTTTTAACCCTTTAAGGATCGCATACTGTTTAAATTGTCTGCACTATGCCCTTGGTCGCCATGATGCATTCATGCTCTACTCGCCAGCCCTGCATTCATTCATCATGCATTCCCCTTTTATATGGTCATGCTTTAATGCATCACTGGAGAGTTATTCGCCAGGGCTGCCTTCATGCATGATGACGACAAAGGGAACTATGCATCAATGTACTATGCCGCCCTTAAAGGGTTAAGACTCGGCCGTCCTGATTACCAGCCATCAGGTACCAACTAAGGAAACGTTGGGCGGCGGGAGGAGTGGTTGCCGACCTCCTGTTATGACGCTACGGCGCGGCTAATGGCCATAATCAGTCCTCCCGGTGCTGGGATTGGTACTGCTCCAGGGCTGCTCCAGGAGTGATCAGCCGTCGTCGTCAGGCACAGCACACCTGACCGAACTGGGCCGGTGCCCATCGGTCCTGGTCCGACTGCCGCGACCGTCTATCTGTCAGCCCTGCTTGTCGGCCGCCGGCTTGTTCTTGTCCCCTTGTGGGATGACGAAACCTGACCCCACGAAGCCACTGGTTCCTAAACACAGCTAGTGTTATTATGTATGCTATATATATAGGGCTGGAGATTTTGGTGCCACCTAAGGTTAGAGGTTGGAGACTGAGGGTAATTGCTACTATTCTCTGATGTCTTGCTGGGTATGTTCTCTTTTTACAGTGGGTATGTTTCATATATATATACGGCTGTTTAGTGTATTTTTAGTATTCCTGGTAGCGCAGCGACTAGTTGATTTATATCGGTGAAAGGACACTGGTTCGGCTGGCCGAGCTCCCAGGTTGATCTTCCAAATGGCTGCCTATTTGACACTTGGATACCTGGCAAACTATCAACCAGCAAATGAATAAATGACCGATGGGCAGCACCATAGGGAGGCGACTCCCTTGTTGTGTTACCTGGTTAAGTGGCTAAATGGTTTAAAAAGCTGGTTAGATCACTGGCTGACTGTAGCCTTGGAGCAGCAGAATTAGCTCTTTGTACAACTTCAAAGTCTGGGCCCCAGGACATTGGCGACTTTATCTCCAGCACTGCCTTAGCCATGTCTGGCTGCTGCTAGTACGGCCTGGTCTGGTCGATGGCGGAGACGAGGAGGACATTGTCATGCCCGTCAATGTGGCCCACTTCAGTCCGCACGGCCGACGGAGATGCACTAATGTAAGCCGCGCTTGAAACTTGCTTATACGGTGACAACATCAATGAGCCTTCCACGCGGCTGCATTAGCGTCTCTGCCGCCGACAGCCGGCGATTACAGTCCCGTAAATTGGACAAGACACATGGCAGTAAACAAGGGGCCACAACAGGCTCTTGGAGACGGCCGGAGACAGAGACAGACACGACCATTTCCTTCCCGGTACACATGCTCCCCATTTACGCGGGAGAAAGGGGCGAATGTCGTCTGCTCAGTGTACATCAATCAATAGAGCGTTGGCCGACGACAACGCTGTGGACCTCACATAGGCACATTGTGTACAGCGAGCTGATGTACATCTATTAGAGTACCAACTCTATTGTGCAAACTAGGCAGAAGGGACCTCCTAACACTAGTCTGACTAGAGTGGGACAGAGGTGTATCGTTTGATTCAGTTTGATTCACTAAGCTTATCTCACTAAAAACGTATCACACACAGTAAATGCAACCTCCACAACGATATCTGATTTGCAGAATACAAGATGTATCGTTCATTCGACTTTTGGTGGAAAATAACAAAGTATTTGCCTCATCTCTCGGGATTAATTCTGTCTCAGATGACGTCTGCTGCCATTAATTGCTCACCTAATTGTGTCATTCATTAAACGGAACTGAAGCAATATCCGACGGATGTGTTCAGCCAATCTAATAATGTTATTGCCAGTCGTCAATCAATTGAATAATATATCAACAGCTCTGCCATCAATTCTGTAATACAAACACCCAGCTGCACTTATACAGACTATATATGTAAGCGTTACCTAATGCGTGCATACGACAGGGTTGGACATCTCAGTGTGTCCATGCGTGGGTAATTTAGGGAGTGCTCATTTTTTAACAGGGGGGGGGGCGGTGAGATTTCGCGCGGAGCGCGCGAAATTTTTTCACCCCCCCCACTAGAGGGGTCGAAATTTTTTACCCCCCCCCCCGCAGGCCGAAAATCGCGCGCGTTCGCGCCCCTTTGTAGCATAGTAACGCGCAGGCTTTTTCCCTCAAAACAGGTTGAATTTTTTTCACCCCCCCCCCAAGAGGGGTCCAAATTTTTTACCCCCCCCCGGTCAAGGGGTCCAAATTTTTTACCCCCCCCCCCCCAAATCCACCACCCCCCCCCTGTTGTTAAAAAATGAGCACTCCCTTATGTGAACCTTTTGCACATGATGCGAGTGGTGCAGGAAGCAGCAGCATCTTACAGCACGGTGTACTGCAGCAGCACTAGTAGTAGTACTGGCCGCAGGCAGCACGAGTAGGGCCGGCTGCAGCAATGTGATGCATTATGTACTGGCTGCTGTGCGGGACGCTATGACGCCCGTTCTACCTGTAGAGATTGAATTACACACTGATTAATGGGCACCGTGATTTCTCATGTTTGGCTTATACTATAGATGCATGTGACCGCTTTTTTAAGGTGACCGGATGAGGGAATAATGCTCTGACTGAACTATTTTGAAGTGGTGTTGATAAAGCTAGTACGGTATATATACATACAGACCCCATGTAACGATTCTGTGCACATGGTGCTCTGTATAGCATTATATCCACTGCATATTATTCTATGCAGAGTGAAGCTCTAAAGCGCCTTCAGTACAACGGTGAGTCCCATCGATCCCTGATATCGATGTAGAAAATAACTCCCCAAAAGCATAGAGGTTACAGTTTGGTGAAGGCCAGGGGGGGGGGGATGCTGCAGATTGAGTGTTGGCCTATTACAGGGGACATACTTGAGAGTATCTTCCCCATAACGCAATTATCACACTTCGCTTTCCTAACGCCCACAATCCTGCACAGCCATTGCTTAATGCAGCCATGGATAAAACACAGCGCTGTTTTCGATTCGGCCATAAATCTGGCTGTAATGACTGCTAAGTGCGGGCTCCTCTGTATCCGACGGCGGAGTTGGAGCCCGGCAGGGGCGTGCTGACCTTTGATGGAAATTACAAGTGGAGGGTGTACAGCACCGCCCTATACTGGCTGCCTGCTGGTGGGGGAGGCTCCGAGCTGCTCTTAGCTACTGCTCCTGTTATTGCCATTGCTGTTGAGCAGCTCTGAGCAGTGCTCCTGCCAGCTCAAACCCATGTCTTCCTACACGGTTTCAATTTCAATCTATCAGGCTTGGATGGAGGGAGGAGGAGACTGCAAGCATGTTGGGTAAACAATGTGAGCACGAGTCCTCCTGCTCCAAAGCCGGTCAACAACAGGAGGGCTTCCGGTGGGAGGGGGTGGGTGGCAATGTAAGGGGCATATATGATCAGGCTCACTCCCCGTCTAATCCTACAATATCCTCCTACTCCCATATTCACCCCAACCCTTGGTGCTCGCACATGATCCCTATCGACGTCGGTACAAGAGCCATTGATCAGTCAGAGAGACGGCAGGTAAGCCGTAGTCTGGTGGATCAAACCCACTCACCCTGCACACCCAGCAGCCACCGTCTCCCATCCCTGGCTGATACATGCCATACCTAGTCACCCCCGCCACACACCCTCCTACAGTTCTCATTACCCCGGCCTGCACCACTTATTGCAGGCCAACACGTGTTCTGACATGATCCTTCCATAATCACGGCCCACCATCTTCCACTCCATCATGCCTACCATCACCAGCAGATGGCCTGACGGGCTCAGGCTGGGGAGGCTCCCATGAAATACCAGCAATTGAAAGCCTCTCAGGTCCAATTGACACAGCGGATTCCGCCTGACAAGGACCCGGTGAGACATTCCATTTGGTCCCACTTAAAATATGATGTGTGTGATATTGAATCATTACACAGACTGCAGTGATATGGTCTTTATTCGAAGACGTGGAATTTAGGGATGGAAGGCTAGTTGCTCGGCTGATCTAGAGGAGACAAGTGATTTAGCCTGACAATCACTGTATCCAGTGAATATATCCTAAGGTATTATATATACATTCTGATAGGAGAAATCGTGAATCTCTAGCAATGACTTCTAGTCCTGTGCACAGGGCCTGCAAGAAAACAATACTATGATGTCATTGTTTCGGCACTCAACTGAATACGCCAACCAGTATTGCGTTGGCTGTAGCAGATACAGGATTCTTTTTTTGTCAAGCCATTTCACAAACAACAGGATCCATAGGTTTTCATTCAGAATCATGTTATTTCAGGCTATTCTGACCACTATGAGCTGGTCCCACCATGTCATTTGATTGCGTTGCCTGAAAGGGAGAATAATGGCTTCTTTTCGATTCGGCAAGCCAAGCGACAAGCATCAGAATGCCCTGGTGCCTCCACTCAATGGGTCTCATCTTAAAAGTATCCACAATTGCTGGCTTTGATTAGTCTCGCTTTGGGGAGCCAACAATGAAAAGGTTAAAAAAGGAGAACAAACCATAAACAATGATATTCCACAGACAGACAATGTCTCATCCTGCCTCCCCTGGGCATTTGCTCAACCAACAGTTCTGCAGTTACCATTTCCAGTCGTTAGAAATTACATTTTTGGACACTGGCTTTATTTTTGTCGCTGCCTGGTGGTTCTGATTCCTACAGAGCTTAAGATATTGTAAACTGTCATGAAAGCCGGGGATGGGAGTTGTCCCGCAATAATTCCAGTAGCAGTCATGCACAGCTCGATCATCTAAATAAATCATCTCGTACGTGGTCTATCAGATATCAGATTCACAGAACTGGGAATCGCTGTGCTCTTTTATAGCTGCCTGTCTCCTCAATATGGCTTCTGCCTGATGGTTGGTGGCTTGGGTGGTGGGTATCTATGCTACGGCTCCATACCAATGGAGGCTGTTTATCTTTCCTTGATATTTGTAACATTGTGTCACTGGTTGACTGTGGACTCTACTGGGAAAGGATGCTATGTATGGTAGCTTTGCCCGGGGGCTTTGCTAAATGGCAATGGGAGAAAGCTGAGATAATGTAACAGACTCTCAAATTAAAATATTGTCCAAATATATTGCACTTTTTATGTGAAGTTTAATACCTGATAACTTGCTTGCAATAAAAATAACACTCGGTCTGTATAGTTGTGGCAGCTAGAATCAATGGCCATCTAACCAGAACTTTTTATGGTTGACTCTCTTTCTGGTTTACTGAGTTGACTGACTAGCTGTTGGCTGACTCTGCAGAAACACAACATCAAACCAGTCCTTTCTGCCCACTTATCGCTGGGCTGGAATTACACGTTGCAGTTCCCCCCTCCCCCACCAGACATCAACCCTCAGACAGATTCCCCAGCTCTTAATGGCCAAATTTCTACAGGGATCGAGCAGGATGGATGGCGTTGGGGCGATCCCAGTCCAGGGCCACTATTCAACTGCTATCAGCTCTAGCAGTAGAGTTTAAGTGGAATCTGCCCCTGACGCCGATACATTTGCATAGCACTCTGGAGAGGAGTTGTGTTTGTAGCGGCGATGCATATGGAGCAAGGCTGTTTTGTATAGAGTGGAAGGTGTAGTGGACAGAAGGGGTGAGAGCTGGGAGTAGGGGTGTCATGGGGTGATGGGGAAGGGGCATATGAGAGAGGGAGCTTGGTACTCGAGCCTTGTGACAGGGCAGGGTCTGGGCTGTATGATTGATGTGGATTATATACACATACTCATAGTGATGGGCCTATCCTCCCCCCCCCCCCTTCTCTACGTCATCGATGAAGGCTCTATGCATACTTGGCAGTTCACGACCCCCTATGAATATAGATACACCTAAATGAGAGATGAAACAGCAACCGCGGTATACGGTCGAGGATATAGACAGATCAATGTGATCTTTAATGGGGCATTTGTGAGTTATCAAATCTAGCTGGCTTACAAATGCCCTGTAGGATTAATGGTGGCCACAATGACATCATCAATGTGGTTCATAATATTCCAATATGTGGGAGGCTCGTACCATGCAATACGTTGAAGTGTTGTACGGGCGACACTAGGATGGTGGCCTATAATATGTGTAGATTGGTTTGGAGGGAGGTGGTATTCTTTGCTGGCCGAGGTTTGATCATCATGTGAGGTTTTGTGACAGTCACTGGGTCGTGATGCAATGGGCGCCCCGTCCCGAGCTCTGACAGCGACCACCAGCCCATCTGATTACCGTATTGCATTAAGTCCCAATAATACAGTCGGGGCGGTCACCACCAAGGCCAACCTGTCTCCCCACCGTGGGCCGCTGTCAGCCAAGCCCCGCAAGCCTCCCTAGGGTCCCCAGCCACACTCTGCCAGGACCATAGTGCCAGGGTAGGAGGAGGGGGTGAGAGCTGGGGGGCTGGCAGTGGGGGGCATGCTGTATACAATTCAACCTAAAAGGCCACCAAGTTAACCAACATGATTATCACGAATACCAACGCACCCCGTTGACAGATCCCTCTCACGCCGACTCAATTGCCTTTATTGCATAAGGCTTAAAAGCCGGCGGCGGCCACGCCAGGAACTGCACCGGTGCCGCAGCCCCCATCCACCTGGGGCCGCCGCCGAGCACAATTGTCCCCTAGAATTAGCGGCCGTGATTTCCCAGCGGACGTTTTCAAAACTTTGCTTAGCTTTCACTCTCGGGGAAGTTGCTTCCCCTTGCTATAGTTCCGCCGTCCTATACTAGCCGGCTCTGAGGTTCACGTGCGTTGAGGGGGCGGAGGGAGGAGGGGAGTTGGAGGAGAGCAGTAGTCCACGTGACTAGTCCCTGCAGAATGGCGACGCCCACACCTAGGGTGTGGTGGTGATGCAGTGGGCACGTGGGTGCAGGTGGGCAGCTGGCAGCCTCCCATCACTCAGCTTGGTGAGTAGTAGGTGCAGGAGGAAGGAGAGGGCGAGTTAAAGACACATGTAGTCGGCACCTGGTTAACCCGTTAAGGGCCACATAGTCTACTCACAAGGCATACATACATGCACCATTACAACCCTTTAGACGTGTATCAACAGCTGTAGAGTCAGTATGAAGCTTGAATGCAGCCTTGGCGGGTCACTTGCCAGGTCTGTATTCATGCAGCATGACAAAGAGCACAATCCATTAAAGCACTACGCGGCCCTTAAAGGGCTAACTTAGATAACCTGCGGTTTCCTGCGGCAAATGTGAAAGGGTTGCCACGCACAGTGACAAAAACGTGCAGTGCCTGTTATCTGTTAAAGGTTATAGTCGTGGTTTCCTGCTCGAGATCGGCAGTAGCAGGTAGACCGTCTGTCCCCGCATGTAATGTCTGTGAACACTAACGGGCGTCTATCTTGCCAGGCCAGCGTATCCCCAGGCGTCCTATCACACATCCGTTAATTTCATAACCACTGCCTATAGAGCTAGGTAAGCAACTATAGGGAGGCCTGAGTGCGCAGCAGTCCCCAGCACCACAACAAGAAGCAGTAGCAGTCGGGCCCTATGCAACTCGTCCAGGGCTACGTAGTATTTAATTCACTATGTCCTTTTCAGCATGATGCATCAATGCAATCTTGGTGAGTCACTTACCACGGCTGCATTCAAGTATCACGCCGACTTTACAGGATTGATACATTCCCGGAGAGTAGACTTGATGTATGCATGCATTCCTGACCAGTAGACTCGCCAGGCCTGCCTGCATCAATGCTCGCCAGGTCTGCATCAATGTATCATGCCGACAAAGGACGTAGCACATAAAGCCACTATGCGGCACTTAATGGATAAAAGATATAGTATGGCTTTGTTGAAAATAATTTCAAACAATACTTGCAACCTCACTGCTTGGAATGTACGCCCAATTTGTCAACGCGAGACAGTGGTAGGGCACATGAGGCCGCGCTATGAACCGACAAAAAATGGGGGAGATAGGCCACACAGATTAGGACGATAGTGGGTGATCCCCTGTGGGGGTGGTGTTGGGAGGTTGGGATGGGGAGCATGGGAAGGAAAGGGTTTAATAGAAGGGACTGCTGTGGGCAAAGATGGCCTGGGTGCGGTCAGGGGGTTGGGGGTTGAGGTTAGTCATGGGGTTTTAGGGGTTATGAGACTACAACGTCCCTGCAAGGTAATTTGCCGCTCGCTGGGCTGAGCCATAATAACGTGCGTCCCCCGGCGAGCAGCCTACAGCACTGTTCCCTATGGGCGGAGCTGCTCCGTATACACGCTCCACGGTATCATACAGAGAACAAAGAGAGTAGACTTGGTCATGGCCCTGTCACTTCACTATTGTACATGGTTCATACACCACTCACGTACACTCGCGTGCTTCAGCTATACCCTCCAGTCATTTACACAGACTATCCGCAAGCACATCCGTGCGGGCACTTATTTCTTTATCATGATAGGGCATAGGAACAATGATGATCATATCTACCACGCAAGGCACGGGGTTTGTTCATGGGCCACTGTCTGCTTAAGATCACGCCATCTTCTGTGGGAGCATGTCACTCCTGCACTCATTCCCATGTATAAACCATCTTCTGCATTTTTCATGAAAGGATATCCAGACAAATAAAATATCCAAGACACAATGGTAATGCGACACCCATAGCCTTTTATCGGCGCATTGCCAACGTCAAAACGATAATGACTGCATCCCCCCTCCTAGAGCGGTGCCTAGAAGCCATTGCCAAGTCTAACCCTGATACGTATGGCTGCTTAGACTAGCAGTAGCCGGGACTGCTGAATCAGCGGTTTGCGGTGTTGGCGGCGGCATGCCTGGGTGTGAGGCGGGGGAGGGAGGGCCTGGCTGACGGAGGGAGAGATGCTCCAGGGTACGGCCCTTCTAGTCTAAACACAGCACGAGACACAGATGGAACTAATTCTGTCTCAACTGTTACTCCTGCCAGCGACACTGCCACCCCCCCTGTCCCTTCAGGCAACCCATATCCCTCTCCCTCCTCCTCCCGCGGGCTGAAGCCTGTAGGTGGTCGGCGGCCAGGTGTAAGTAGTCTAGGACATGGGGCTTGGGTGCGGGCGTGTATATGTGGGCCATGGTGCACAGACAGTACAATAGTGCCTCCAGGATGGTACAACTGTATAGTGGGGGGGGGGGGGGGGGTAGCTGTAGGCTAGGGTCCCCCAGCTGGTACTGCAGACCAACACAGACCGATTACCCAATGCTATTCCTGCGACTCGCTCTCTTACGAAACACCGGGTAATGCTAGCGGTCTTCCTCTTACGTGGCCCTTAATAACAGTCGGTCGAGTGGTCAAACAATCTTGGACGTTTAATGACAAGCATGACGTCTTTAGTGGGTGGGAGGGTTGAAAAAAAAGGATGTGACTACGATCCCTTATGGGTGCTTTCCCTTCTGCATGGCGAGCAGTTGAGTGCTATTCAGAACTCGGGACGTGCTCGGCTCACCAAGAAGCGAGCAGCTCACCACAGAGGGGGCGTACCTCGCCACGTGAAGCTGAGGTTAGGGAAGTGTAGATTGAAGGCATTGGAGGAAACAATATGAAAAGAGAGTGGTCTATGTGACAGGTGAGTAAGTACCGTAATATGTGAGTGAGTGAGTGAGTGAGTGAGTGAGTGAGTAAGAGGGTTCGAGTGAGTGAACAAATGAGCAACAAGAAATAAGCTAAATTGGGTGCGTGAGCAATTGAATACAATTCTGGAACAACTGACCAACAAGTCAGCGAGGGAACTAGAAATGACCAAAATGAAGAGGATTGCATCACCATTGATGGAAGATGGCAAGGAGGCTTCATTAGTTCCACTAACCACCATCAGGCGACTGCATCAAAGAGGCACTAACAATATTTGTTCTGGACACAAACGAGTGGCACACACAGGCGAGGGGCTCCGTGTGTTTGGACACCATTTTGGGGTAATGGTGTGTAACGACCAGTTCTGATGTGATCACAAACACTGGAGGAGACCAGGCAGTAAGAGGCAGTGTGGAGCCCCACACCCTCCTGCCGGCATCCTCCAGGGGAAGCTCTGGATGCCCGCCAGGTTACACAACACACACCATGTTTGAACGATAATAAGAAAACAAGTGCTCGAGACGCGTGTAGGAATAATCAACAGTCGGACGGAGTCTCGCTCGTTCTCTTTTTTCCATATTTTTTCCAAATATCATGTCCTCCCATTCTGGCTTTAATGAGGCATGGGGTTTGCTCTTAAGAGGGAGGGGGTGCTGGTGAGGTATTTATTAAAACTGCAATAAGTGCCTATTTCTGAAATTGATCTGAAATTTCTCCTCTTTTCTCATTTTTTAAAATTAGTTTCAATTCGGGATGTCCAGTGACGCATGAACAGCTCTATTAGTGAAGTCATCTAAAATTGCATCTTCATAAGTTTATGATGAACGAACAGTTCAAATCATTTTACCTTCTGATGACTCACTTCTAGTTATTTCTTACCGACTAACGAAACAAATTAAAGTTCAACACCATCCACTCGTCAGCCAATTTTAGGCAAGTATCTATATTTATCCAACGATAATTAGACAGTGTTGACACTATGTAAATCAATATGTCCCTAGTACTGGAATATGTAACATTCTAAATGTATCATCGGTTTTGAATTTAGCTTTACTAAATCCAATGAAATATGACTAATATATTCAGAATTAAACTAAAATCAATCGTAACGTTTTATTCAGATAGACATTTCATTTCCAAAATGTGATTCGGATAAAGATAGAAATTATGAATGTTGCATCCAAAGGACAATAAAACAAGAATGAATTATGCATTGTTGTTTTAATGCAAACACTGGCTTTCCATGCAGTGGTGAAAACCTGACGACAGAGCAACTCAAACCTTTTGTGATGAGCTGCTCTTCCCAGTAACATGGCGCCCGATCAAGAATAGGCCGCCATCACTTCAATTTGTAATTCATCACTATCTTCTTTTCAGAATAACTTAACCCCTTCAATCTTTAAAACTGCAATTATCAAACGCAATTCCAAGGCATGAACAGATAGTGGAAAATCCATCACATAAAAAGGACAGAAGAGGAAAAGGGTAGAAAAGCAATTGCGGCAGTTGCAGCCTCAGCAATTCATTGGGTGACAAGAGTATTAGATGTGACACTTGAAAAGTGGCAAAATGGGAGAAGATAGACTGGTGAGCGTGCAGTGGTAAGAGGTGATCCTTTCTTAATTTAGAGCTGGGGTGTCATCAAGCTGCTTGCCAACTTAGCAACATGTGCTCATGTTATTTGCTTTAAAAACAGCAAATGAAACAAGGACGTAGAGATCATATTAAAGGAAAAAGGGAAGTTGAAACATAGATCTGAGTTGGGAAACACAGGGGAGCTATGGTCGACATACATGGTGACATGGTTATCATTAACTCTGTGCCTTTTTCCTTTTTTCTGGAGGGGGGGGGGATTGGGGATGGGAAGGGGGTGCCATACCTGAGAGGCACAAAATAATCGGTTGGGCTAATAGTGTAGTCCCATCTACCGGTTCGCCGATGTAGGCCCTATTACCTGCAAGTTTTATGGTGTCATGTGACCCAGACTGCCGGAACTACAAGGGCTGGACTTCTTGATGGATATTTTTCTCTTTGTTGCCGGAGGCTGTGCCCCTACATCCCCTTGATAAAATTGCCTATAGACCAGCGCCCCTCCCCCCTTTTTTCAATAGTCTAGGCTACAGTTAGTAGGCCTACATTGATAAAATTGCATAGGCCTATAGCACCCCTAGGGGCCCCCCTTTTTTCAATAGCCTAGGCTACAGTTAGCAGGCCTATATTGATCAACAGTCCAACAAATTGATACATCTTAGTAGCGGCGTCAAATTGATACACCTTAGTAGCGGGTGGCAAATTGATACATTTTAGTAGCGGCATCAAATTGATACATCTTTGTAGCTGGCAAAAGTATAAAGTCTCGTCTCCTCTTGCTGTGCACGAGAGGGCGCGAGTTGTCATGGTAACGTTTACACTTCCGGTTTCGGGACGATGGCGTGTTTTCAAACGGCGACGTTGACGTTAACTGCCGTAGTTGACGTTAGTTGACATTTTACATTATTAAAATATCTTTCTCGATTATTCTAAGCTGTTCCACAAAGGTAAATAGTCTATATATTTGATTGTGTTGTTTAAATATACGATTAGAGCCAATTTTGGCTTAAATTTGATCTGCACAATTTTCGGTCAATGGCCTCCATGACAGGGATTGCTTAAAAATAAGACTTTTCAGTTTGAGATGATCTGCAGAGTAGGTCAATTATTGATTTACTATGCTTCCTTCGGCATTGTCGGGCCGCACTACTTTACTTAACATACCACAAAAAATTTAAGTGAAATTGTGATTCCTTACTTATGAAAATGATGAGTTTGTGATCTCTTTTATTGGGGTAAAATGAAAAAAAATGAAAAAAATGATATTTCTTTCTAATATTTTCATTTTAACAAATACAAACATAAAAATCGACAGACATGTACATCAAGTGTAGGCCTTTCATATTATGCAGTTGGATTTTTATAAAAACATTTATTTTTGACATTTTTGGAACTTTTTCAATTTTGACCCCCCACTACCAGAAGCTTTTGGTCGACATGAAACATTTGAATCTGTTTTGACGTTTTGAGAAAAGCTTGTCGACCATAGCTAATAAACATTAGGCGCATAAGACCACCCCATATTAATAAACATACCCCCAGGCGATACAACCAAGACGTCGACATATGTATAGTTGTAATACCTTCTCAATAGATCTATATTAGTTTTATATTTTGGACAGTACACCTAATATCCATGTTGTTGTACATTGACTGTGACCCTTCGGGAGCTTTACCTTTACGCAACAGCAACAATACAAATACATATTGCTCTAGATTAGCTCAAGGGGTGAGCCCTAGGGCAGTGTTCCTGACACTCTCTTCCAGCCATGTCAGTGCCTACATAAGCTTGTTTACACATACACCCTATCAGTGGGCGCCCAAGGAGAGTGCTACCCCACCCCCTACACACACACCAGCCCAGTCCTCCAGGGTGTGGCTGCTACTACTGCTGCAGCAGACTGGTGGTGGGTGCCAGCTGAAAACACCAATGTACACAGACAGGGAGTAACCCAGGGAAACATGGCACCTGCTTTTTGTCTCCATATATTTACAGCTCTATGTTGGTAGGCACACACTGCCTGTAGCATGCCAGTTAGCATATGATATGTGCCAACGTGTGGGGTGATGGGGGTCCATGCAGGACCCACTCACGTACAGGTGGTGTATGCAGAGCTACAGGTGGGACGGGTTGTCATGGAAACATGTTCTCTCTTTATTAGCTTTTGGATGATGGGCAAATCTCATGAGGAATATGAACTTCCGACGGCAATCATGGGAGATGAGCACACGAAGAGGGATATAAAACTGGGTGATAAAACCGTCAGTGTACGAGTAAACAGAACAGACAGACTGGCTAAACTTCTCTGTGGCATCGTTAGGAAATGGGAGGCATAATAATAATACTGGTAATAATGCCGCTTTCATGTATAAAATGCATCACAACATGTTTACGAGTTTATGATATGACGTGTTTCATGTCATGACGTCTTACATTATATGACATATGAAATTATGGTACAATGAGCGGGTATATTATTTTCTGTGATCTCCTTCTAGAGAGCCATAACATGGCCATTTCCAAATGAAATTGATAACATCAGTTAATGCTTATAAAACTAAATAGATGGCGTGGTAATGTTCGTATATATATGTTAATTCTAGAAAAACTTATCATGAGGGCAGAGCCTATACTACCCAATTCTTCCACGAGGTGTACACGCACATCCGCGGGGGGGGGGGGGGGTACTCAGTATAGGAATGGGTGCCAACCTGGGTCACCACAATGAACAGCTTTGGCTGATACAAAAACCGTTATAGGTCATCTCCATAAATCGGAAAACAACTTAACCATGCTAAATGCAGAGGGCTCCAAAGGAGGTATCAGAAGCTTCATAATATAGGGGGCTATAAAAGAATATACCGCTTCATGAGGCTGTTGCATGGCAAACAAGTAGGGTGATTTCGCCGTTGGTACCGATCACCAAAAAATGAGTACCCACCCCGGATGCACATATCCATGCATGTTAACAGTTAGTGACTCACCCCATTAAACTAAACACTAAACAGTTATGCATTTTTCATGTTTTAGCTATCAGAAAGTCGATAAAACTTACTTAACTCATCTTTCCATATACATTCTTGTTATTTTACATATTCACATTACCAGAGCAGTGTGTGCTTAGCCTGCCTGGTGCTCGCTTATCGCTGTATTTGGTGGGCGTCCAGTATATGAGAAGTTATTACACACCATCTTTACAGACAATAGGGGGTTCAATAGAGGAAGGTGCTATAGTACAGTACTAAATCAGTAGACACTTACCTACATTCTATAACAATAGCGAAGTATACTTGTCTACAGCCTGACTCAAAAACAAAGACACAAAAAGACAGTCAATATAGGCACATACTGTACGACTGATACAGGGAGATGGAAGAAAATAATAGCATCCACTATGAAGAACAGAAAGGGAACACAGCCCTTCGATTGCACTACAACAGGTGAACAAAATACAAGACAGTTTTGACCGACACATACACAAAAGCAATACCAGGGTATCCCTATCCTTACAAGCACAGAGACAACGCATCCTTCCCCCTCCCCACACCCGCCCAAATACAGTGTTTAACAAGAGAACCGCACGGCCCGCCGCATTGTGTCTATCGATGTCGGCCAGCCTATATCTACACCCCTCCTCCTGTGTTCCACCCAACCCCCACCCCTTTTGCTGCTGCTGGGGGCCAGCAACAGGGCGCAGCTGACCCACGCCCAGAGGGCCCCTGGAGGAGGTCCATGACGATATTGTTCTCCAGCGCATGGGCCAGTGCCACCCTCACCACTAGTTTATCAAGTGTTGCAGGAGGGTGGTGGACAGGGGGAGGAGTACATATTGGGGGTGGGGTATAGGTTGTAGCAATATGTACACCTTCCTTACTACTACCAGTATATCACAACAAATAGTCTCCTCCTTGAGGGCCTTGGACCCTGGAGGCTTCCGGACTGGGAATATCCATCTTCTGACACTTATTGTCCTGAGCACAGCTGTTCTGTGCAGGGCATTAAAGGCGTAGTTATAACCTAGTACCAGGAAGACGGTACCCTTAGTACTACAATACCACTGACTCCTAGTCCTAACATGATGTATATGCTCCTTGCACATTTACGCCAAAATACTAGATGGCTCACACATTTGTAAAGTCACCCCCCGTGAAGAAGATGACAACCGTATTGCATTATGTATAATATTGGCTTTTCGATAGATAAAACGAACATGCTACAGAATTGCAATTACTCTACAACCAGTGCACTAGTGTAACTCCTGATATTTATTACCATGCGGGGCGAATCGGGACTTATACATGTACAACCAAACTGCTGACAGAGCATTCAGAACCTCCAAGTGCAAGCATTAAAGCATGCCTTGTGGGATGCCATTCCAGCCCAAGGCTTTGTATGCGTATCGGCCGCAGTGTGAAAGGCCGGACCGTGGCGTGGAATTGGAGAGTACAAACAACATGATACATAGCACAGGGCCACGCGAGGGCCTCAAGTGTCGCTCATGTCCATATAAGGACATGGTTACAGGAGGAGATCAATAACCAATGTAGCAGTACCACCAGGTTCAGTGACACATCCTCTGTATTGATACCCAGACCCTGGAGGTGGTACAAACCTTGAAATCTAGCCTACATAGGTGTCATAAGGTGCATGTATTGGAGGTAGCTGTATAGCAACAATTACCAGGGAGCGGGCCGCCCAGGAGGTTGGTGCTATACATCTCTTACATACACCAGGCTCTAAGTGACAATACCCCCATCTGGCCGCCGTTCACTCTCTGTTATTGCATCCCGTCTGACTGCTATTAACTCCACGTCTACCCTATTGGTGGGGCTCCAAAAGTCTGGCTATAGGAGGAACTACAGTCACGTCACCCTAGTCCGGGCGACGATAGTCCGGGTACTACACCATCCGGGTGCAGATGCCTCTGCACGGCCCTTATAACACTATAATAGTCTACAGTAGTCCGGTTATTTCATGATCCGGTCACCGGGCAGTACATCTAGTGCACAGAGGGTGTGTTTAGCATTGAAAAGTGGCTCAATATACCAGTCACCAGCCTCTATATAACAAGCCCCCCCCCCCCCCAGATAAACTGGCACTAATTATAAAATAATCAGACCAAACTACAAACAGTCACATCCGTGTATACAGCAGCCATGTCCTGCTCTAATCCCAGGGCATTTCAAACTGTGACCAAAACGAAAGGGCAGGTGTCTGCCCTCACTAAAGGTGCTAAATGATTTGTTAGACGGCTGGCTTTGTCTTAAAACATACTGGCATAAACTGTAATCTAATACAAAGCATTTAGCACATTGATGCTCCCACGGATTATACTGAGTACAAACTGTGTTTGTCTGCTCACTGCTAAAGTGAAACCATCACACAAACAACAGACTGCTGCAACATATCTTACCCCTTTCATATAACCTATTTTATACTATATACATATAGGCCTATATGTGCCTCAAATGATTTAATACATTTTAATTTCTTTTTATACTAATAGATAGGCATAATAACAGATCATATCCCCCCCCCCCACCTACACTGGCCTGCCCGTGTCTTGACCAGCTTGATCAGCCCCCCCTCCCTTCCACCTCTGTCAATCCCCCCTGTTTCAGGCACCCGGTCGTTTCGACTCTCGGGCGGTCTGGGCTTTGCACGGCACTGGACGGATTACCGCGACGTGACTGTAGTGCCCGGCCCTGTGGTACTTCCTGTAAACTGGGTATTATCCCTCCTGTGCCCCCTCACAAACTCCTACTCTGTCGTCGTAAGTTTTCATTTTCCAACTCCTGGAATTGGATCACGCCCACTATTGGTCAGCGTTGACCTTGGGACTCTGAAACAGTTCTATGCTGTCTGGATCATAAACAATGGGTCTAGGTGGGTAAACCTTTTACACGGGGGATATGGGCGGTGGTCGGTATAGGTGGGGTCGGGGTGAGCGAGACCGAGACAGAAGGAGGATGTGTATCCTAGAGGCCCTCGTCTGTCATCCCCACAATGCATTCCGCGCCGGAAGTGCAGTGGCAGCCATTAAGGGGCGCGGGCTTACATCTATATACCCCGGATGTAGGACCAATACTTCACGGACCACGGTAGGGGCAATATCACGTATATGAGATATATCTCTGCTGAATACACTGTGTCACATATATCAACACCAAATGCACAGTGGCTAAAAGGTACTCTACCTAGCATATTGATAAAAACAAACATCCCGATAACAACAGTGCTATATACACAACTCTGCGTCCCATTATTTTACATCAGAGACACACCAAGAGATATTAGATGGTCGTCTTTATTCATGAAGTGAACCCATTCAGCACTGTCGCCGTTCTCCAGGGCTCAGACAGGAGAAAAGGTGTCCTACTGTCTTTATGCTACGTCTTATATACGTCATGTGGTGGATGGGTCACGAAAGCCTCGTACGTCTTCTGTCATTATCTCACGGGTCCCTTTTCCATCACCGAGCAGTTCATCAGCTATATCTAAAGTCTCACATGCCAGTCGCATATACATAGATGATTCTTCACTTCATTATGGCACTAATAGACCAACGCATTGCTACAAGCAGTGTGTCTCTTTAGCTTTCATATTCTCTGTGGTGAATAGGTATTAAACCGTCTGTATATTTTCGCTCCTTTTTTCAAAAAGCAAAGCTTATTACATACACTGTAAAAAGTTGTTGTTCGTGAACAGCAATATGTGCTGAAACGATACAGTACTTTAGCTGTAAAAGATAATACAGCAACTTTTACTGTACACATACAATTCTGTTACTGTAGATGCAGGTTCGAATCCCATAGCCAGCAACCAGAGGGAGAGAGAGCAGAGAGGTTGGAGGGAGTACCATACTCCACAGCTCAAATATGACTTGATCTTTTCAAAAGCCCAATGATGCAGGCTACATAGTGACTGCCCCTCTAGCTCAGTCGGTAGAGCCGTGGGAGATGTAGTCTGAGGGTCAGCAGTTCCAGTCCCGGCAGTAAACTCTCACACAAACTACATTTCTCCTGATGCAATTCTAAAGTATAATATATTTTGGTACACTGAAATGTTACTATTGAAAATATGCAGAGGATAAGACCAATGTATCTCAACAATCTGCATGAAAGATAGTAAAATTTACTTTGAAAAACATCTATAGGCCATCATGATTACACTTCAACTAATGGTAGTTCAGTCCTTATTAGTACATTACTGCAATAGGGTAATTTTCATATTATCCCTTAAGACATGAACAGTCTAGTTCTAAAATTGTCCCCAGGGATCCTGTGTTGACCTCATTACCATTCACACATAAGTAGGAGGTGTTTCAATGCACCTGACATGCAGGATTCACTGGCGTAGTGGTCATGGTTCAGGACTATGGATTGGAACCTGGGGGTTCAAATCTCCAAGATGTTGAATATGTGAGCCTTTTTATAACTCAGGTCTGCGTCTACAGTAAATTCTACTGTAGGTCTACAGCAGAATTTACTGGAACCAAAGTTGCCCCCAATAGTTGCTGTACAGGAACACTACTTACTTCTAACAGTGTACATAGGCAATTTTCTTTGCATTATTATGTGCAATCATATTAGCCCTGTCCTTTTACGCACAAGAGTATCTTTACTGTATATTAGGATGTAGAGTAACTACTAACTGGTTATACTTGGCTTTGATACATGTTGCTCTGTATATCATAAGACAGGTAAACCCAGGTGCACGCACCCTTAGCACCAGCATCTTACAGCCCTGGAAACATTGGCTCAATATGCTGCTGTTTGATATATGAGAGGTGCATGTGAACTGCCACTGGGTGGTGGCTGCCAGCGAGCAGACAGATATCACCGCGGGAAATCAAACTCAGACATATCCAGCGACACGAGCTGCTCCTAACGACCCAGCACACCGAGCAGGTCCTCAATTAGCGTCAACCCATTTTTAGCGCTAATCTCATCACCAAGGGGAATACACTGATGGTCTTTATGCTCCAGAACCTAGTCAATATAGACTAACAACATACTCAGTGGTGACTAACCTATAGTTAGTGATTTTTTTGACTCCCTATATGCCCAATTCAGGTTAGTCAATACTGATTATCCCACCTTAGTCTCGGAGCGATAGCAATATTTGATCGGTGGACTCGATTGGCCGATTCGAACTTGCAATATCAAACATGCTTAATCGTCCTGCCTCAATTTGGAGGATATTTGCCGCACACGATGCTTTTCCCTGGCTACCAACCCAGTCAGACGATAAGATCAACCCATCTGCGCCGGCCTTTTAATAGGCACTACTGACTAATGTCTTAGACATACAGATTATCAGTGTGGGTGGAGGTAGGAACTGCAACCAGAGTACGACAGCTTGTAGGATTCAATTTCCCACCACTGACTGTTCACTTACTTTGATTCAGTTAGTCAAATCGCTGATCACATTTTAATATTTTCCGTCGCATTAAACCCCAATGCCATATTTTATTAGCTGTTTTAATTGTTTGGCAAGTAGTCTGCAGGGGAAGGGGTTGTCAATGACAATTTCCCTCACGAGGGACTGGCGTATTTCAAATTGGAATGTGCATCCTAGAGCTAATTGGGTAACGTAGATTGCTATTCCTCTAGGCTGTAATGAGTCTGAGTTACAAAGCGTATCCTTCTTCACTATGGTTACCGGTATAGCCAATTTGCATATTAAGTCAAGTAGTTACATACAACCAGTTGGCACTAGAATAAAATATTCAAATATCTAAATACATAACCTATCTCATCCTAGTTCCATTCTGCACTGAAGTCACCCTGGATGAATTCAACCATCTCATATATACCCCTCAAGCTGGAATCAATGCAGTTATTTTTAATGGTGCATGGCTACAGCTATACGACTGTACTTCCCATCTTGCTTCGCTTACATCTCTTCTTTTACCATCTGCACTGAACTCACATCGTCCTGACCTTAAAACTGTCCCTATACTACTTACTAAGCTAGCTTTACAGGTACAAGCCTGGGGGAGTTCGTCGATTGGCAGGCCACTCTGAACACCTGTTGGTTCTTACAGCAAACTGGCTAGGTGCTGGAGGACATCTAGCAGCCTGCTGTTTTCCACCTTTCACTATACCGTATTCAGATACAGAGGGCCTATTTTGAGTAATTTCCGATATAAAACGGTAGTCTGGCTCTTGTCTCGGCGGGCTGGGGTCACTAGTGCAACCCGTTTTATTTTCATATGATGCAATTGTTAACCACATACAGTGTTGTTGATCATATAGACGTTGTCAAATAAGGCCCATTAGTCACTATGCAACATTATGGACTAAATACAGGCATTTACTCACCATCATTTTAATTAAGTCCGCATCTAATATACATCAATACACATATACCAAGGGGTCCGAATTAAATCCGCAGAACAATATACACTTCAGATATGCCACTGCTCTGGTCAATATAAAGTAGGAAAAAAATTTTGGGGTCATTTTTCTTATCGGAGGTAATAAATGAGAAATAACAACCAAAGGTGGGAATCCCTACAAAAGTAGGAGTGGCATCTGTGGCGCTTGCAGCTATACTGGAAGTGCATTAGCTGCAATGGCAAATGAGGCATACCGGTCATCTAAATGAGGTATACAAAACACAGTTTCCTTCTCACCGACCCTACTCTCTCTTCTTACCTAACTCTTCGCCAACAAGAAGGTATCCATGCCAACGTGCCTTACAGACTCGGGGCGCGTGCGTGCATGACTTAATTGTTACCAGCTGCATCCGAATCTCAGATTCAGCCAGGCCTCTTGAGGGAAAAATCACCAAACTAACCAACCAATATGCTCCTATTTTTGTCTCCACTCTCTGCCTTTCCCTCACCTGGCGTCTCCAATTGCTGCACATGCAAACCAGATTGTTGCAATTATTTTTAGTTATTTACCAACTAGGCTGAGATGTGGACATGAACTTTGCGTCAGGGGACACTTGTTGTGTTGACAGGTAAAGTCAGATGAATCTAATCGACTCGAACTGGAGACAATTACCATGCTTTGTGAATGGCAACTGGAGTTAACAAGCATTGGTGATTTAAAAATAAGAACACCATTAACCTTCAGAATATGGCAAATCCTGGAGCCATCCCAATGATTTCTTGGCACTAAGCATTATCATCACATCACTGGCATTATCTTGATGTAATTGTAGTTCTCTTATTTATGTATTTGGAATTATGTGTGAATAGTGAACAGTAGAAATCAATTCCTACAAAACATTCATCCCCTGACATGCAGGTTCCTGCCTCCCCAGGTAAAAAAGGCGCCCCGTTAACAAAGCAGTGCGGGCCACTTTTTTCAACCCAGGAGATTGGCAAATAAAACATACCCAACCCCTTCTTTGTTACAAAGGTCTTGTATGATACAGCTTTAAGTGCGACTTGCTTTAAGAGATCTATCGCATGGTTGAAGTGGTGACATGCCCCTCTCTAAAATAATACATATCTGTATGCCGTGATTGACCAGTCAAAGGGATATCTACCCTGGAGAAGAAAGGAGTTCCAGTAGATAGTAAACTTGGGGCTGACCACGACCCCTGTTAGATATGGACACCCATCCACGGTGCGGCGGGGGGGGGGGGGGTGTCATTCAAGACACTGCTAAACAGCCGTAAACCTTAAACATAGACTAACCTAGTATAACTCATCGCACTGCTCAGTACGGAATTACCATAACCTTCCTTTTTGTACACATCTGAGGATCATCAGGATATTGTGAATCGTTTAGAATGGTCTATTATAGGTTGTAATGATGCAAGAGGGACTCTTGACGCAGTTTCCGTGATTATGATACACTTAAGGTATAAAAGTTAAGTTTAAGAAGCCCTAAACCTAAAAGACATTCCAATACTGGTAGCTAAAGGTTTACTCTCCCCAGAAAAGCTTGAGAGACGTCTGTCTTGCCACAACTAGATGTAATATGTACATCCTGTTTTCCCATTAGCTCTCTGGAGGTGGTACTTTGAGGAATAATGCAGTGCAAAACTGTTACACAGTGAGCCAATAAAGCGGTAATATCCGAGGTACAAGAACGTCGAGTGCTATGTACCGAAATGGATGCTTCTATTGAATGACAAAGTCCATTTACTATTCATAAGCCTAGCAGCCTTCTAAAAGGAACTAAGTATGTGAGGAATGATTTTCCTTAATATCTAAAACAAGCTTGCGTGTGCTGAAGACATTAGGGACCACCCACGCACTATACAAGTCAACTTCTGTGTAGAAGGTCTGAGGTCTTACTTTAGAGGTAGACACAACGAGGAAATAGCCGAGAGTACATTGCAAAGTACGGGCATTTCATACTATCAAACTTCTCTCTCATCCCTAACATGCCACTCGTTATTTGACTAGAACAGTACCGTTAGTAAGAATGCCTCTTTGAGAAATTAGCTAGCAGCCTCTATATGTACATATATCTCATATGGCCATCTCATATAGCCACCATCATCTCTACAACCTTTTAGATAGACACTGTGCTAAATATTATTCCATTTTTAGCATAGCCGACTCAATAAGCCGCTGTATTTGATCAACACCTGTCATCACTCGTTGGCTCATGTCGCCGCACACACTCGTCCCCCTAGCAACAGCATACCCCCTAATAGGGTGGGCCTACCCAGGTAAAGGCTACTGCACCCACACATGCACCCTAATACCCAGCCACACACCCCACCTGCCTACAAACTCCCCGTCTCTGCACCTCAGGCCTCATCCCACACGTCATGTTGGTTACTGCGGTTCGTCCTTTACCCTGCTAGGGACCGCTACACGGCACGCGCGGTGAGAAGCCATGTCGGAAGCCACATACTACTGGTGGCTGTGAACCTATACCTATAGCTCAGTGAAGGTTGGGCTGGGGAGAGCCAGCATGAGCTGCTTAAGTGGAGGCTTAAAACGTCCCCTTATCCTCCACTTTACCTCAAAGGTTTCCCAATAGAATTGTTTCACAAAAATGTTGTAGGGCAGAATTGGTTTTAAAGTTTGTGATTCATATATATATATATATATGTATCACCTTATTTGGGTTTTATGATAGGATGAACTAAGCTATAAACTCATATTCTTCATCTATACCTAGACACATGCATCCCAATGTAGCCTGTGCCTGTGCATGTACTGGATAACATCACATAGCCAGATAGTATACTATTAGCCCCATTCGTATATTGTCATACCTGGATATCTCCATTGCTATTGGGGACAGACTATTGTGAGAAAAGTTCTCTGGTGAGGAGGCAATTTGTGGAGAAAAACATGATATGCTGCTGCTGTTGTATAGACCTATAAATGTCATCAGCCACGTAGAAAAGATGCTCAGCATGCACAGGAGTGGGAGGTAGACCATCCTATCTGCTTGGCTGCTCACATATTCTGCTCTTACTGTTCCATGTGTGCATACCTGACATACTACATGTATATACACTGAGAGTGAAAAGACCTCACATGGGACTGTATCTAACGCCCGGGGAAAACCCACATGTATGCCCTTGTCATTACTTGGGTGCCAAGTGATCGATACAATACTAACAGAACGTCGATAGAAAATTTAGCTTGAGGCTACGTGCATAGAGTAGGCGGTATTGACCAAATAGTCTCAACGGCATTAATTCTGGTAGGGTTCCATCCAGGGCCTAATAGGCTTCTCTCTCTCACCTGCCTGGAGAGCCTGACCCTGGAGGGGAGTGGCCCATGATCCCCCCTGCTGACCCCTAGCCTCTACCGGCCATCCTGATTCGACCCTCCAGTGCAGAATGTATTGAGCGGAGACCGACCCCGTTTTATCTTGACGCTTCATGGCTGCTGGAGGGGAATGGGGTGGCGTCCAGTATGGGCACCAAGCAATTTGAATCGGATATAGGATGGCCTATTCAGCGGTGTGTTTTGCATGCAATATGACAAGTGAAGTTTGCAGTTTTCAAGCTGCACTTGATCTTCATGGCGGGATGTCACATTGCAGAAATGAAACTTCAGATCGCAACTTTGGTATCAATGCACAGGTAGTTGACCCTTGCAAACTGTGCATTTGTAAACTCAAAAAACACACAGCATTAATTCATAAAAACAGGAACTCATCTTTTTGCGTCTACTAATGAGATTAAGGCACACTCGATAGGCTATATTGAATCAATGTTGACTTTTGCTAAATAGGCTCTCCGAGGAGGAGCAATTATCCGTTTAACAAAATGGAGTGTGTGAGTGGCCTCACAGATGACTCAGGGTAATCTGTCAATTCTGGCATCAGAAATGAATTCGAATGAGTGATCTAATTTGAGTACAATACATTATTTCTCATTTCTGACGGCAGAATCGTAATCGCCAGAAAAAGCTACCCTAATTTCATATATTGGAAGTCATATATAATCAAATTCCAGGTGGTGGCTGTAGGTGAGCAGGTGGCTGTGGGAAAGCAGGTGGCTGGGGGCGAGCAGGTGGCTGTCGGCGTCAGCGCCCAGCAGCGCGTAACCGCTGTTTTACGTCTCGGCCGTAAAGCGAGTCGATCGGAGCATCAGCAGCGACGCCATCGCCGTTTCCGTTTCGCCGTGTCGGTCGGCTACAGGGCGGCGTGTGTTACGCGTCCATGCCTTTGCGGTCCATCCCCTGTCCCCCCGCCCCTGGTGTACATTCGCTATCTGTATCATAACCGCTATCTGTTAACATATAGATATAGAGTGGATGTGACTTGTTCCATAGGTCCTGGCGGTAGAATGTGCTCAGTTTTTGCCCGCTTTGGGGGTAGAAAGAGAGAAATACGGGCAAATTCGCTCAAAATGTCATTTCTATCTTGCACCCAAAAACTTAATGCCTTGCAGCCTATGGAGGCCCATGGAGGTGGTAGCTTTTTTTTACTACATTTCCATAATAGTGAAAGAGAGAAATAAATTCGTGAAGATCGCAGTTCAATTTCTTCAAGAAAAATTGAGATTTTTAGAAAAAAAATTTGCGGAAAATGCTGTCCCCCGACCTTGCCTATCTCATGTTTTTTTCCGCTTTTGTCTATCTCGAATGATAACCGAAATACAGGGATTCTCCTATGTCACAAAATTGTCTTAAAATGCAAAATTAGTAGGTGTATATTACTCAGGGTTAATTAAACCCTGAGTCAATAAGGATTTATTTAGCTCTGGACTATTTTGGCATTTTCTGTTTACAGCCCAGACTGTGCTTTACACTTTTAAGTAAGAGTTGTGGAGGGGTCAAGAGCTCCTAGATCCATCTTAACCGTAGTCAGCTTGACCATACACTACCACCTCACACCAGTCTGGCCGGTTGGTTACTGCAGGGAGGACCAGTCACCAGGGTATGATAACTCAGAGTTGCTCGGAGCTGCTCGGCCCTGGAGGCTGATGTCGCCGACTTGGGATTGAGGTGAGGCTGGTAGGACTAGGGGTAGAGGTGGGGGGAGGGTGGGAATGCTTCTCCTCACGCCATCCCCCCATCTGCCCCTACCTCCAGGTCGCCGCCCACACGGGCTTAAACAACGCGCCTTAACACAGGCCTTAATCCTCCCTCAACTAATTCTGTTTATTTTGGTGTTACTACTTTTTCAGCTAAGCTGGCTCCCGAGCAGATAGGAAGCTGGTGGTATTTTAGCTTGACGACAGGAAATTTCAAATCGTCCAAAAAGGACCTTAGAGTGGAACTGCTCATACCTGGGTTGAACCAAATGTAGAATCTTCCTGCCACACCTGTGTGTTGACCCCAATGTAGAATCAATTAATTTGTTGACCCCAGTCCTTCTCTTCAAACTGTGGACTTTCCCTACATATACACATCTGGTTATAGGAGGGTATCAGGCATGAACCCTGGGAGGGGTGCCAAACGACCTTCCTCGTGCAGGGAGCCACTGTCCAGGTTAGTCCTGGCTCTCCCTGTGACGGTATAAAACTGGACATGGGCGGGGCCCACTGGATGCCAACATTAATAGGTATTT
Source organism: Harmothoe impar (assembly GCA_947462335.1). Classification (NCBI taxonomy): domain Eukaryota; kingdom Metazoa; phylum Annelida; class Polychaeta; order Phyllodocida; family Polynoidae; genus Harmothoe; species Harmothoe impar. The sequence continues at coordinate 82,331,161 of OX381704.1, read as the reverse complement.
TAACACTCACCTTTAAAGTCCTCAGCTTTAGGCACGCCTTCGGTGGGACCTGGAGGAAACGAGAACAGGTCAGTTGGGTGCATAGAGCTTAGTAACAGGAATCGAAGCAAGTAAATTACATATTGCCATGTTGAGGCTGTCACTTCTCTGTCTTCATATTACGACAGAACAACACAGTACATGCACCAGAACATTGCGATATCATATTTATAAATCGGAATCATGATTTGCTGGGAGTTATGTTGGAAGATATAAAGGACATTGCAGGATTTCTCTACCTAAAACACGAAGCAAGTACGCGTAGAGTAGAGAGGACATTGATACAACCGGCTACATATCAAATATTCAAGGTGTCTCTGATCATATGAGACACGTGTCATATAAAAGGATGTATGGTAACTTTGTTTGATCCAGTCTCCCATTACTTCCCTTCACCACTGATTCCTTAGTGGAGACGCGTGGATTCCCCTGTGGACAACTGGCCGTTTAGTGTACAATCTCTCCATTTGAGAACTACAGGTTATCCTTCCCCGACCCAATTCATTCTCCTCCACCATGCCTTGATATCCTAGGCCTTGGGGACAAACCAACAAGCTTCGGCCCAAATCCAGGGGAAATTGAAAACCTTATATCTCAAGGGTGTATCAATGCCGACTCGGACCGGCCCCACTCGCGGGAACCCCTCTCCTTTTTCTCCTCAATCTCTATTTTGGCTACCCTCTTTTTTCCTCATCAGCAGTTCTACATGCGTCAGCACACAGGACGGCCTGTCGGGAGGACCCAGGAGGTTTTGTTTCCATCCACAGACCACCCATCCTGTGTATCAACTCCTCCAGTGGCCCTCCTCCCCCCATCCCCAGCCTGGCCACGGGGAATGGGCCCTGGCTATCAAGTAGTATATGGAATTGATCCTGTTGCTCGGGCACTTCCGGTGGTCTGGCTATCGGGGAGCGGTGTCGGCGACACTGGTGGGGTGGGATGGTCAGGGATGGGCCACTAGAGTTGGTGAGCGGGCAGGGTAGGGGTGGCATTTATCTCGGGATATATATCCCTTTACGGTCCGCGTATTGCTACCTTGCACTGTGTGCTTTGTCTTGACGTAGCACGAAATACGAATAAAGCCCTCGTGAGTAACTGTGAGGGCTGTATTCATGCAGTGCACCGACCATTGCGCATGTATCAACCCCATAGGGTTGGGATAATGCATGCCCCTTGCGAGTTACTGACCACGGTTGTATCATGATGGTAAAGGGCATATTGCATTAAAGCCCTATACGGCCCTTTGTGTCTACGTGGGTTGGCCAGACAGAACCGGGTCCAACCACGGTCCTGCATACAGGAAAGAGAGGAAGCCCCTGACGATAAGGCGGCCCACCCAGCAGGGGTGAGCTGCTGACGGAACTGCTGAGGGACCCGCTGAGGGACTGGTGAGTTTATCTGGGGTTTCAACCACTTTGGCTACTACGCCTGTACTGTGGAGAGTGACACTGTGTGGTGCTGGGGTGGGTAAACAGGTGGTATTGTTATGGGGTCCAATGGGACATGGAATAACGACATGGAACAGTTTTAGGTGTTTCGCTCTAATATTCTAAATGATTTATGAACCGTAAGGGCTGGAAAGTAGCAAAAAGAACCAAAGGAGAAAGGAATGAGGGTGTAGGGGTCAGCACTGTTTTGTAAGGCCCAATCGGGTGACCGTGAACAAAACTTCTTTTACTTAAAGAGGGGGCTGTGGACAGTAGTACGCCAACATCCTGACACGATAGGTTGAGAGCTGGGTTTAGGGGGTGGATTAGATAAAGAAGAGTAGGCGTTCTCTAATTTGACCGTCAAAGCTGACCATTGCCTAACTGGACAAGGCTGGCCATGCAGCTACGACCTCCATTTAGCATTAGGTAAAGGCCAGGCAGGTGCTAAACGTAACACATTATTAGCCGTTATATACAAACACAATCTATATGGCTTAACGAGCAATATCAATGCATCTGCAGTACGATGGCTGCACTTTGTAACACGATGCACCAATGCAACGCCAGCAAGTTATGCAGCGCCGGCGAGTTACCCGATGGTGCTATACTACATTCTGATTCATGAATCATGCCGACATCACAAATTATTGCATTAACCAGTATATTGCCCTTTTTAAGGGTTAATTCTGAACCATGTACCTCCACATAATAAACAAACGTTAACTCCATAGAGTGATCCCACTGTAGCTGGTGGGTAGATGGCGGTGCGTTGCGGTAGACCACTATCAGCCACTTGACACTCTTCATTATGTATGCATACCGCCAGGAGGCATATAGAGTGTGCCTATATGGAATGGGCGCAGGACTATAAAATGAGATAACAGTCTAGATTTCATACACATACTGAATATTTTAAAACAAAGGTGCCATCAATGATAACATGGGAGGCGATAAATTGCAATTTCATAAATAGGCCCGTAATAGTTTTTGTCGCGTTAGGTCCATATTACTAAACATGCTATACGACAATGTATAACGAGGGATCACCTAATCACTGTTCTCATAAATCGTCGAGAACTCATTTTGTTTTTTGGGTTAAGCACTTTGCAAGATAGATGCCGCACCCAAGGTACACTATAACACCCCTCTCCATTTCAATCTCTAACCTCATAGTACACTCTCAATCCTCCCTTTTGTCAGCCGCGATGATAACCATGATACACACCTTCACACCTCTGTGACCCAACATAACGCAATGTGGCATCAAATGATTATGTGCTGAGTAAATCACACATTGTGGGTGGGTGTGAACGTTACTGACAGGCAAGGTGTCAGCATGTGTCATATTGGAAGGGGAAAGGGGCAATGGTATTAGAGAGATGCGAAGTATGGTGTGGGTAGGAGGGGGGCATGATGATGGGGTAGGTGGGGCGGCTGCCTGCCTGTCTGTGCAGTAGCTATGCATTATGGAATTTAATAATGCAGTAGACCCATCATTGGACGACCTGGGCATGACGCCCAAGCCCAGAACATAGACATTATTGACAGTAGGCCTGCTGGGCTTAATTAAACACCCATAAATAGACACACACACGTGACTGCCTGTGTCACATCCTACCGAGAAACATGCCTTCTGGTATGGTAAATAGGGGGATCGTGAAGCTTACCGCGTCAAAAACCTCGGTACACATGATTAAATCCATGAATTGACTTGCAGTAAGAAACAGCATTATTATATGAAATGACCCCACTATTAACATTGATTGTCTGCATCAAACATTGATATAAATGACAATGTAGACAGAGGACAATGAGGTCACTTGTGACTAAGCATATCACCTAAAATCAATACGGGATATTGCCAGTTAAAATACAAGTTCCCACATCTAGGTTAACCTAGCTGGCTCAAAATAAAAGAAGAATTTAAAAAAAAAAACAAAAAAAAAAACACGAATATAATAGAGGCCATGTAACTGCCACGTAGCAATGCGCAATACACTATGTGACCCGTATACACCTTTATCAGGCATGAATACAACTGACACCGTGCATTAAGGTGAAACATGATGCCGGAGTACCAGTTGTATACAATGTAAAACTAGAACAGACAGGGCCTGGAGGGTTAGCACTGCTTTGGCACACCCTGATGTGGAGAGCAGCCCTATTTCACATCTACTTGTCCAAAAACATGGTCTGTTATAGAACAGAGCAGTTCGACCAGGAGTTAATTAGCATCTGCTCATTACAAAAACAAAACAATATTGGATATGGCTCATGGTTATATAATGTCTACCGCATGAGACCCATTGCACTGCGGAACAACTCAAATAGGTTGCTTTTATAGTAGACCCTCAAGGAAGACTGAAAACTGTGAATTTATTGGTTCATGTTTCATATAACTGCCTTTATATCTACATCGCAAACATTTTTCTAAGTACATTCAGTACCTGCCATGGGACCAATTACATTCTATGAAAATCATAATCTCTTAGCAATTGAACATCTGGCAGAGATATGTCTGATACACCATTACTGAGTAGCTTACTTCGACTTTATCATAAGCACAGGGAATACATACATGTATATATGGCAAATTTATATATGTAACAGTATCCCTACTATATACCCTGCATATTCAGTTAACTGCCTCGACCACTGATGCCTATCTCAATGCTGATAATGACTCTAACACGCTGAGAACCTGGCCCATAATAAACTGTCTATTCCAGGCGGCAGAATGAGATGCCCACTACTTGTTATTCTGTTGGCAAGCTATTAAAAAGGAACCCTCTCCGTAAACAATGCTTATAGACCGGCCCTGGCCCGACCACAGAATTAGATGTCAGCCAATTTCCAGAGGGGGCCCTGGCAATGAATCGATTTTGTAATTTAGTTGACGGCAGCTGTTAGTAACGGTTATACATGCTCGGGTGGGGGAGTGGGTGGGTGGGCAGTGGCCTGTAACTGACACAATCCACCGTGGAGATGCTCCCTTACTGCTGACCTGAGGCACCAACGACACCACGTTATTACAGGACATCGCGGTCTACCGCCGCCGCTACAACATCATCTATAGTTCAGGGATCGGCCGCCAGGGGGACGCGGGGCACGTGACTAGTCACGTGAACGACCACGTGACCACGGGTTGGCCACTAGGGGTCAGGGCAGGGCGCTTTTCTCTGGTTCCGGGCCGGTGACGACAGAGCCCTGCCTGGACAGATGCATGAGGACTGGGACCAGCCTCGAGAGAGATTGGATGGTGTGTGTGTGTCTGTGTGGAAGGGTGTGAAGGGGGGGGGGGCTATGGGTAGGGGACATAGTGTCCAGAGCTGGAGATTCTCCACATCCAGGGTCGGACCAGGGAGGATGGTGTTTTAACGTCTTTATTTCATCAACTTTAGTTTTTATCAATTAAACGTTGCTGGATACTGTTGAGAAATGGGTTTTGTTTCCCCCTTGTGGACACTTTGCAAATCGAGGCATCTTTTCCCACTGCTGCTGGGTCATCATCATGGGCAGCAAATGCCAGCCGTGGTGCCGCACATCAGGTGATGAGCCGGGGGTGGCGGAGGGGGTTGGCGCAATCTGGTATCTCTCATGGTCGTTTGGGGCGATCTCTCCCATGGACCGTCAAGGTATTTATAACGCTTACACCCTCATCTAAACTCAATCTCCTGTCCATTTTACATACGGATAAAAAGAAGGACCCCAGACCATGCCCATGCCTTGGGCACCTCCCCAGACAGTCAGTGTGACTCAGTGTCTGGCAGGTTTTGTGTGAGAAGGACGCCCGGTCCCAGCACACTCGCCGCTCGTCATATACTATGCCCATCCCGACGGTCCGAATCCATCTCCCTCACAATCCGCTGAACAAATTTGCCGCGGCCAGTTCACACCCTGCCTCATTTCCGCATCCCTAGGGCCGGCACCTGATTTACGCCGGGCTTTGGACGCGGCACCACCGTGGTGGTGGTGGTGGTGCCAGGGTGTGGGTTGAGGGCTTCAATGAGCTCTGCTGACCAGGCATCTTCCCAGTGAATGCCCCCACCATTGCTAGACTCCGCCGCAGCAATCTATCTGGCATTATCGCCTACTGCCCAGGGCATGCGGGGGATCTAAAGGGCTGATCCACCGCCCCCTCCCCCTAGTCCGCCCCCTCTCTGGCCACTGGTCAGTATCCTCCTAGAGCATCAGGTCCCCAACTCATCACCATGCACTGATAGTTGCCATACCCAATCCCCACAGCTAGGGGGGGGGGGGAGTAAAGTATGTGGCAGCTTACCACAATGGCTGACGATATAGTCGATGTCTTTAATCCTGGATTCAAAATGGATCCTGGCTGTTGATATCAGTTCAGGTGGTAGTTCTACAACAAGGGACCTTCACCCCAATCCCATTCCAGACACACTGTTGAGTCCTAAACTAGTGAGAAAGACAAAATTGAAATCTAGACATTTTTTTTCACCTCAGGGTATTGTTGTCTAGCAATTCATCTATGGTCCATTGATCTGGAGAATCAAAGTTTTATTACAAACTGAGAAACCTCCGCGGGAAAAGCACTACATTTGTACATTAACCTGTCCCTGTGGGCTACGAGCCTCACACCCTGGAGACATCGACCCCCGCCCCGTCACCCACCCACACCCACATACACAGAATTTCCCTCCCGTCAGCAACCTACAATCAGCCCGTGGCATTTCATAAGTGATTTGATCTGGCCCGCTGATCTCTCTCAGCTAAAGGTCCCCAGAGGCCAACAATTAACCCAGTTTAGAACGAGTAACTCAGCACCGGCTCATGCAGGGGGAGGAGTGGGCAGATGAGGTGCTGCCATGATGCCCACTTGCCTCCAGGAGCAGCTCGCCAATTAAGGTAGAGTAGGGTCATACTGCCGCGTGATAGATCTCGGGTGGCTGATATATGCAATGGTACCTAGTGCGTTACATCGTTAATGATACCGCCAATCCTGCTATAACAAGCTAGAGCTGCTCAGAATCTCTGCTGGAGCCACTCATGCGGCTGTTTGATGCGGAGCTGCTCTTCTACAAAGATAATAGTATGGCTTCCTACGTATGCCTTGACAGGGTAATTCCATGATTCATGTAGTGTGAACAATCACACATTCAGCATAGGGTCAGCGATCCATACACGAGGTATAACGTGGAACAGTCAAACCCCATAACACTGTAGTATACATTGGGTTGTCAATCATCCCATCACATGCACCACTTGGCCGGTGTGCAAGATGTAATGCCTCCCTTAGTGCGAGTTAATGCCCCAGACTGTGGGATGCAGGCCCAGACGAGCGCCCAGGGGGTAGAGTAGATAGATCTATAGAGATACCCTCGGGTCTCATATCACTTAGTCCACACATTGCTATTCTTAAGGGGAGCCTACTCCCTGATTACAGTTATTCTGTACACCACATCAATAACACACATCCGCCGGACCCATGCTATATCAGCAACCCGTGCAATCGCTATTGGCAGCCCACAGCGTCTGAAGTTCCACGTGATTGTCGTCTGCTATGGGAAGGGCGGGACGCAGACCGCATTGTTATAGGCACTCGGTGAAATCCCCAAAGGGATCATTTGGGAAGGGCTATTTGAGATAGGCGAAGACTATTTATTAAATATTCTTGGGCCATACATTAAAATAAACATGTGGGTCACTGCTAAAGGAGCTGATTAGTGACACGGGTACCCAAGCTGACTAGTACAGGAGGCGCATATAGCTTCACATGGTTGATAACGTCTATGGACAATACCCTGCATATTAAGAAGTCAATAGACCCTAGATAGAAGGTAAATACGTCTTACATAAACCGAAGTCATCCCTTTGTCTGGCATCCAGTCTGGGTCCATCATTAAGTTATTCCAATGACCTTGCTGCTGTCGTGCTAGGTACTCACGGGTCTCGTCTAGCACTATATGTATCAAAGTATAGAAGGAACGCGATTCTCCCCAGACTGTGAAATACTCATTCCATTGGAAATAGACCGACCTTGCTATCCACTCGGGTATTCCACTATTAACGGGTTATGAGTCAACACGTCTAATAGGTTTGAACTCTTGACACTGAGTATTTTACTGCTATTAATAATGCAGGATTTGAATTTAACACCTCCTTACACACAGGGAAAATAGCCTACTTACATCTAAAATATTGATGGTTCAAGTGCTAAATCTGCAACGAGATTTAAATAGTTATATGGTTGTGTAAAATGATCTGAGAACGTGATGCTATGTTACCACTAATCAATGAGGTCTATTTTGGTACAGAAAGCTGCTGGTGCTTTAGCCATGAAGGACCGCATATTCTCAGAATGTGATACGTTTGTCAGTAAAATACATGAATGGAGCCCGGGTAAGTAACTCGCCAGTGCTGCATCTAAGTATCATGCCGACCCTACGTGGTTGATACACATTTCAATGGTTGGCATGATGCATGAAAAAAAGAGTAGAATAACCAGAGCTGCATTCAAGCATCATTACGACAAAGGGCACAAAGCGCATTAATGAACGATGCGGCCCATAAAGGGTCATGGTTAATTTGGCCATTTACACCTCGTCGTTTGGTGTGGGTGAGGGGAGGGAGACCAGGGGAGGCATGACCTGGTCCATTCTACCACTACACCGTTCCATCAATATTCATAGCACATGAACAACTATCGATCCATAATGACATATGCAGACACGCTTGGACAGTCTAAAAACTGTAGGCACAGAACTATACTCCCTAGTTTAGTGATGTATTTTTAGCCAATGCATCAGTTTTCTCTTTAATAGCCTGATTGGATTATGATTATTGTCAGATTATTTATTGTTTTGACATTTTGCCTTATGTGTGTTTGTCACGTAACGGTCTAAAGTCTCATACAATGTACAGTGCTGATTTAGCCATGCTATGATATCAATGTATTGCACCTTTCGCTGCTAAACCAGTTGGTCCGCTTTAAATTGCTGGTTAAATAAATCATGCTGTCCGCGTCAAACATGTGTAAACTTTACTTGAGAACTCAAAGTATACATGTAGCAGGAAGTGGTCGTTTGATGGGCGGATGGAGGACGAGCAGCTGAGTCTGAGCTGCTCGTGTATCATTAATAGTGAGCGCTTCCTCCTATTGACAGCTAAGTACCTCCCACGCATCCTACACCACACCCACCACAGTGAATATGGGTCAATAATACCACCACACACCTACCACCTGCATGATCAAAGACCCAGTCAATATCTATGAATAACATGAAACTTTCCAATTAAAACACATTCTCTCGATTTCCTGGTGATTTGGTAACCCAGTCAAAAGAGAGGGGGACAATAAAAACAATGGAGGTTTGTTTGCATTGGCGGTCGCCTGACTCCAGTTTAAGTTTTTGTTAATCAACCGTGGAGATCGTGGGCCTCAGGCAGGTGAGCCAAAAGTCAGCAGCAGGACTCGCCCACGACCGCAGCGGTGATGAGCAGGTCACCGAGCCGATGCTAAAAATAGCTGAGGAGCAGCTCAGGTGGCGTTGGCGCCCATTGCAGTCCCAGAGGTCTATATGTCCGCCCATAGGGGTCGTGACGTCATCTGATCCTATGAGCTACTCCTCATCACTACCGAGTTGCTCACACTGCCCACCATGGGGCGTGACGTCAGGGGTGAGCTGCTCATTACTGCTATTTGTCATCGATCTCCTCTCTGTGTCTTTTGTCACATCTTAGGTTCTTTATCTCATCTAAGGTCCTCCACCTATGCCCCTTGTCGACCACTGTCTGTACAACACAAACGGAACTGTTGAAACAGACCATATGTCATAAAGGAGTATCCCCTATTACACTCCCTCCAAAAATGTCCTGACCAAAACTCTATCCCCCAAGAGTAATAACATTCCTTCTAGACTAGTCTAATACGATAGATATATATACCATATAGTTGACCGAGTATCCCTCTGATCAATATCAGAGCTACAAGTTCCAACGTATAGGTACATGTACTGCTCCGATGTATTCACTTGTCCCAATTGCCATAATACATTATCAGAACTATATCCATCTATTTACCTATTTCTCTTCAGTCTGCACCTTCCAGCTCACCGATATCCTCTGAGCTTGGTACCGACTATAAGTGATTCTCCCCAGTGACCATGTCCAACCATCTGTCCCCCTATCAGTACCACTACCTTCCCTTTGCACCTCTCTCCCACCTCATCCATACAGTGCCTTTTCACCCAATTACCCCTACCAGGGTTTCTCTTCCACCCAAACCCACCCTACCCTTTAACGCATCATCGGTTAAATGCCCTAACCATAACTCTGTCTAGATTCCATCTCTCACTCAATCTACCATGCACCATCGGCACTTACCGTCCACATTATAACCCTACCCGGTCCCTGATTATATACTACTACCCCAGCCACGTGCTATTACACCAGGGGGTGTATGGCAGGGTGTGGGGTGCACTGGGAGGATCACAATGGTCGCAGCCCCTGATGACGCAAAGCCTTGCAGCCATCGAACCGAGCCGTGGTAATCGCCATCAGCGATCGCTGGCCCCTCTGATGTCTAATGTAAAATTGATAGGCCGTGCCAGTGGGGGCAGTAACAGTTATAGAAGGGGTTTGTGTGTGCATGTATGATGAGGGTTGGAGGGTGGGTGTAGTGGGTGGCCCCGGCCATTCAGTGGCAGTCCCCCGGCAGGGCTACCTAATCAAATCTCGCCTTAGTCATGGCCATTACCCGCGTTTTACCCTCACTTGGGGAACAAGGGCCTGGCTGCTTCTCACCATTATTTACCCCTCTCCGTTCTATTCTCCCCCCTGTACCTCTTAGCGCCATACAACACCCAGTCAGTTAGCGGGGTGGGGGGGGGGGGGGGATTAACCCATTAAGGATTGCATGATGCCCTTGGCCGTCATGATGCATGAATGCATCCCAGAGTGCTGCATTCAAGCATCATGCCGACCATATATATGGGGTTAAAGACTCCCAACGGCACGACATGATGCACCAATACAGGCCCGGCGAGTTACTCGCTGGGGCTGCATTGGTGCACCATGACTCCAAATGGCATCTTTTAACGACAGGCCATCGTTAACGGGTTAGGTATAGGGCATTTAGCTGTCTGCATATACCGTATCGTCTCGATATATCACCGGGCATCAAAGAGCGTCGGCTTTGTGTAGGCACCAGAGGTAGAGGGATCTTTAAATTGTACTAAAATCGAATATTTAATAGGCGCCTGTATTCAAGCACCGGATTGAACATCGCCCGGCGCTATATCGCGACGGCACTATATACCCAACGCCAGCATGTTCCTTCATTACCAATGATCGTTCTGCTATTTCCAAATAGGCATGTTCAAATACTAGTCAATCCATGCGGATACCCTTTTTTTCATTATCTCAGGGCGGCCTAATGGGGCGCTTTGAACCAACCAGGCAGGCCGTACCCAACGACATGACATCGATTCCATCGTCAAAGCACACACGCCAGCCGAGGAACAGCGTCACGATTTGAGCAACTTTGATTCGATCCTAAGCAAAAACGATTCAAGTTACCAGAGCGTGGTCACGAAAACACCGGCGGAACATATTGGGTTTAAGACATGGAATCACGATCCCGTGTCCGCCAGGACTGCCCACCGTGCAGTTCCATTTTGTGATTAGGTTCAATTTATCAATTTCCTACTTGGTTCCGGGAGACTTAGCATGGTGGAATGTACTTAAGGTAAAAGTGCTCCACATGGGGGCCTACAGACTTACCCCTAAGGATATTAAGCCGCCATAAAGACTACCTGGGTGCTTTTAACATGGTTTTATACAGAACTTTACGGTTAAGAGCCATATTCTCCAACAGGGCAGAATTCCTTGTCCATTGAAGTATAAGGGGAGTTTGTGGTTAGATATTAAAGGCCGTTTAGTACTAAGGAAGTGTGGCGTGAGAGAGGGATGGGTTTATTGCTTGCTGGCAGCGGTGGCCCACGTTAACGAGAACGGATGATCCTAGCCATGGGTATACCCTGTCCCTGCGTACCTGTAGACACCCCCACCATGCCTGCAGAGTCTATGTGATGATAACAGACTGCCACGGTGAGCGAGTTATATTTGCTCACACCTTCTTTAATGAGCTACAACCATTAACTCAAGTAGTCATTACATGTCTATATTACTGTCTGATGGGAGGGCTTCCATACAGTATGTACGGGGTGTCTATTTTCTAAAAATCGTTGCGTATGTAAACCTTTATTTTAATGCATACAAGAAATTTAGGGGTCGGGGGGGGGGGGGTCGGTTTCTGAAAAGAAAGTGCGTACATACTTTAAGTACCCTTATGGAAGCCCCCATACCTAATCAATCAGCATTTCTTACCAATAACTCAGTGTGCTGAAATTATGTCCACTGCCTGTCGATGATTTAATAGTCAGTTACAATTGTATACCATGTAACCGCTGATGGGCCTTACAGAAGCAAGGCGCCATGCTGTTTCATAGTGAAGCCACATAGGCTTCACAGAGGTTGCAGAGGACGACCTCCTAGTACCTGTCTCTCATGGCAGATGGCGCCCTCGTCGCCCGCAGCGCCCTCTGTGATCGTCTGTAGAGCGATACGTCGCATGACGTACGGCACGCGCCGTCCATTAGGACGTGTCGTTATGACAACCGCTACCTCTAACGACAATATAGCGCCCTCCCCTCCGCATGCACGCAACTCGGTCCCAGCATGCCCATGTCTCTCCTGTCTGCCAGTCAGCCGCCATGGAAGCCATTCAGCGGGCCATTCATGGAACCATTCATGGGGGGCCAAAAACACCTGATGTTTTCATAGCAGTGCTGCTCTCTGGGTGGCTGTAAAACTATTTCCCTCGGTAGGAATTTGACACCTCTCCTCCCCCGAACACAGCACACAGGCACAAAAAGATGAAGTGAGGACAATTCCATCAACTGCCCTGATGAAGGCGTGTTGATAGTTTTTATCTCCGACAACTCCTGCTACATCGTGCATGTGTTTTTGTTTTTCATGTCACTCCATTGCCACCATCTTGTGACCATATGACGCAGATGAGGCCACAGCCAGTGACACCCTCTCCCTCTCGGTGGCCTCACGGACAGACCAGGTATAGAGGGCGGAGGGCGCTGCTGAGGGAGGGCCCAGTAAAGGCCGCGGGCAGTGACAATAAAACCCACATCCATCATTTTCAGGGTTGGTGGTACTGGAGAGGAGCTGTCTCCCTCCTTCCGCCCCGACATCTTTCCCCCCTTTGACACGGCCAATACAGCCTTGTCCGGTCACCTGGCTATCACCTTGACCCAGGCCTCACAAGGAGCAGGGCGAGCAGTAAGGAGGGGCCGGAATCGTCTCAAAGGGGCCTCTTCTAGCTGTGTAACTCAATACCAGGCCCGGATCTGCCACTGCATCGAGGCACTGCTACAGGAGGAAAGGAGGTGAGCCACATAACACACACTCCCTGGAGAGCCACTTCAAAGTACATGCACAACTTAATGGGAGCATCCTCCACGGCGAGTGTGAGACTCGGGGAGAAAAGGGTGAAGAATGCCACCATCCCAAGGACCATGCTCTCAGCGGTAATATACAAAATGTGACATGGTCCTCTGGGGCAATACACAAAGTGCCTTATGAGCCCATGGGGTGGGCCTACTCACAGACGTAATTAAGACTGCTATTGAACTAAAAGATGTAGCATCATAGCGGCAATACCTTTTTTATGTGGCCTTCCCCCCAATGGCCATTTTATTACAGTGTCAGTGACAGCGCCATATACAACACGATCAATGATGTTTTGCCTGAAATAGGACCAAGGTGACTGGGGCGAAGTTCAGATTATCTCTATATATGAAACATGCTGACTTCTGTAGGCCTATATCATTTTGTCAGAGCCAATCTCATACACCGATACTAATGCGTTAAGCTATAGGCCCCAGACATGCACACTTGGTCAGGTACCCATGAACATACTGTAGCCATGTTGACCTGTATGACACCGGGATGCTAGGTAAACTGATGTCTTTGTACAGGCGTCAAGGGACACGTCAGGGGGGGGGGGGGGGAGGAGGTGGTCCCACGGGTGTGGTTGGGGCGAGGCGTCTTATTGGCACGCGCCCTTCATTAAACAGCCAATAAAGGCGGCCTGCACACACCCTATCTCATCACTCTGTCACCCACCCACGGCCCAAGTCGTCTCTTGTACGGCCACCCAGTGTCAGGTCACATGATCAACAGCCCACACGTGATACCATGGTATATCAGCCGCCCACCGCCATTGACAATTAAATTAGCCCAATATCCTCAATTGGCGGTCTCTTATCACATATACTACACCTCGGTATGGTTTTCTCTTTCACATTCTTACAGCACAACGATCCTCTACCATCTCTGCCCTTATCAACACGTGGGCTATGGTTGGAGGTCACATTAATACCTGTCCGCGTTGTGATCTGATCTGACAATAATAAACGTGTATACGATTCAGACGCTAACGATCGAAAGTTGCCACACCCCACAACCTTATGACAGATTATGTGCTATTGTCTTACACTATGGACTAGGCTCCAGGGAATATATGTATTACTACATCGAGATATCCTCCCACCTGATGACCTGGACTAATTTTGGGAGAAGAAAGAACGATATCATGTGTAAATATATTTTAGGTCCCCACATCGTCGACGTCGTTTAAGTGCAAAAAATGTTGAACCCACACACATAGACCAAGACCTAGTTTGTACAGTTTACTATCAGGCGACAATATAACCCTGGTGCCGAAACCTGCCACCCTAGCGCCGGCCCTAGCGAATATATATACTCTGGCGCAGAGAAGTCGGAAAGGAAGGTGTGTTATCACGGTGACTGTGGTGACGAGATTGTTATCTGTTGACTATGGAGGCAGCCCTATCAGTGTGTGCCCAGGCATGTTGGGATGATGGATATAGAAGATGGCGGTCAACCATTTAAGGGAAGCATAGTGCTTTTAATGCATCATACCCTTTACCGCCACGATGATGCATGATAGACCACCGAGGGGTCAGCATGATGCATGAATGCAGCTCTGGCGAGTACACCCGCCAGGGGCTGCATTCATGCATCATGGCGCCAAGGGGCATGTTGCATTAAATCACCTTGTGGCCCTCAGATGGTTCAAGGTGTGGGGATGGTGCTGGGGTCGTGAATGGAGAACAGTAATGTAAACGACCCACGACGATATCCACAATATCCAATTCCATAACGCCGGCAGGGCTTACAGGAGCAGGGCAGGGGCGAGAGAGCATGTGGTGGGTTGGGGACGGGGAGGGTAGCGTACCAATAACTCTACTACCGTGAGTTCTCCTCCAGGCTGTACTCACACTGGTATCTCTCGTGTGTGAGATCACCCAGGAAATATCGTCATATTCTACTGCGTGAAGAAGCTTTTGGACAGGCAGACTTTGTGACAATAGACAGAAATCGACTCCTGACCCTGTGAAGTTTCATCTTCTTAAGTCCTGCGCTATAGGACTGTATGTGTATGCTACAGAAAGGCCTTGGTGATGGGGTCTAAATGGTAGGCACATGAAGACAGATGCCAGAACAAATTCACATTTAAGCCTGGTCATCACTAGCTATCATCACCTGACACTCCCACCGTGTTAACGAAAATCCTTTAGTGCTATTCATTTCACCATCCGTATGTAAAACACGCATGGGACATTAATAAAATGGGCCGCGTCGGACCCGGGCCTTAAGCTGTAAGAGCTTTGGATCTCTTAGCACCCTGGAGCGTGACCAGGGCTAGGGCTCCTAAATAAACATTTAACCTGACCCTTATGTACAGAGACGCCCATTTGGGGGCGGGGGCGCCCGAGGGGTCTCGCAGGCTGGGCGTATCATATCAGCTTAGCACCTGAGGGCAAGGGAGTGGCGACCTAATTGTGATGCGCTATGCTGCAGGCGACTGCTGGAGGCAGATTCAGGTGTGGCACCCCCTGCCACCACTCCCCTCCCGGCGGCTCCAGGTGGTGCCCCGCCCTACACGCCACCAGGCATTACGGTCAGTGGGGAGGCCGCCTGTCGATCAATGTCGCAGCAATTCGAGGAGCGTCCGTCAGGCGCAGGAGGCCAGGGTTTCTGTTGACAATCCCGTGTGCCAGCATGCATTAACCATGAGAGCTCCATGTCAAAGAAGCCCACCCACACCCCCTACACACAACCCCCGACCCCGCCAGCCCTACACTGTCAGATCAATGCCACACTTAGAGTAAATAAAATGCTTCTCCAGTATTGACCCCTCATGGCCGGCTTTTCCCCACCCTACCCTATGGGAGTTAAATCCCCTCCAGGGAGAGCCCGGAGGGGTGAGGTTTATGGTTGTGTTAGGGCGGGCGGCAATGGGTAACATTACCAACAGGCTTGCTGTAGGACAACCACATAGACATCAGGTTGGGCGCAATCAGCTTTGCATAAACATGGAATGCTGGCATCAGTCCCATCACTCCCAGTCCACCCTATGCATGCACCATCCCCCCATATAGAGTACTGTATGATGCTGTCGTTGCTAATGTATTTGATTCACATGAATGGGATTTTCATGACCACGTCTAATACACCTACACATTCTTTATTCATGCTGACTTTTTCCATTTTTTACCCCTCTATATGCCGAGCTTATAGCTTTTGTACTGATTTTACATATAATATACATGTACATATATCATACGTCGGTCTCGCTGCTACATCAGTACGCATTGCCATCACTGCCTATGAAAAATAGATGTCTAATCTCAGGGAACAGCTATCTATTCGAGTCACAATATAGCATAGCACGGCCACTATATAGTACGGGCCCTAGATCTAGCTATAAAACGACCGTTGCCGACGACGCTCCCTATAATAGGGGCACTACAAATAACCCTCCGCCGCTCTAGAAATAGGACCAATTGCTTCCTGTGCCGATTTGGCCCGGGTATGTGTGAGAGGTCGCTGCGCTTGTGTCCCCTGTCTCTCCTCCCTCTCCCACCCCCCCATATAACCCAGTTGGGACAGGTAACCACGCAGGGAGCTGCTCGCCCCACCTGCTCGGCCTATGCCTGAAGGTCTTCTATGAGTGGCTCTAAACATGCGACGTCATTATAGCGAGGCCGTCGCCGAGCGCTATTCACATGCACAACCACCCTGTGCGTGGGTAGAGTCTAACCACCAAAGACCTTTTCTAAATATAGAGGGGGATGCTACACAGGTATATACCCTATTATATGTATGGTATCTGCATGACAGTATTGACAAATGTATTCTAGAGGGTAGACAGAGACATACTTAGTCATAGAAGCCACAGTAATGTGTATTTTAGTGAGTTGAGTTGTTTGACGGTTGGCATTATGTCCTTTATGCCTAGATATGTGTAGGACCAATCTCCCAAGTCAGGTTTGGTATCAACTAGTGAACGAATCCCTTTAACAATGTGGTTAAATAAGAGTAAATTAACCTGTTGGCAGCAATCATGTAAACACACCGTGTGTAATGGGTATTTATAGCTGGCTTTGTCATGGTCAGTTGGTTGATCCCTTGCTGGGCATTGCTCCAGGGGATGCACCCATTAGTACAAGCCTGTTCTAGTTTTGATGTGTAAAGGGCACTGGTCGGACACGCAGACTAACATCCCATCTACACGATAGGGGTGAGGTGTAAATGCATCCCCCGTTAGGAGACAATAACGTCCACGGGAAGAGGCCAAATCTCTATATCAACGACACACGCAATAGGCTATACATGCTACGTTAACATAGCGTGTGCCCTTTGTCTAGAGCCTATTGCAGTAGACAGCCGATCTCCTGTTCACCTGTCTGATGTGTGTGCTGTGTAAGTTTGCGTGAGAACTATCGTGTTTGCATAATGACAGATTTAGTATCGGCCAAATATCTGTAAAGGTCTTACCATGGGATTGGGGGGGGGGGGGGGGGGTAATTATCATAGATGCAACAACACGTATCATGCTCCTTGGCATTTTCTTCAGGTGCAAATACCCTTAGTTTTTTTTCTACTTACAGGTTCCCTTTTCCATATATACTACTTACAAATACTCTTTTGCATTCGTAATATTTATTAGGTCCCTTTTGAATACACCACTTAAAGTTCCAGTTTCCATGTTCTACCTTCACGTTCCTATTTCCATGTAGGCCTACTACTTACAAGTTCTCAGTTTCATGTACTACTTACAAGTTCTCTTTTCCATGTACTACTTACAAGTTCTCTTTTCCATGTACTACTTACAAGTTCTCTTTTCCATGTACTACTTACAAGTTCCCGTTTCCATGTACTACTTACGAGTTCTCTTTCCCATATATACTACTTACAAATACTCTTTTGCATACGTAATATTTATTAGGTCCCTTTTGCATATACCACTTAAAGTTCCAGTTTCCATGTACTACCTTCACGTTCCTATTTCCATGTGGGCCTACTACTTACAAGTTCTCCGTTTCATGTACTACTTACAAGTTCTCTTTTCCATGTACTACTTACAAGTTCTCTTTTCCATGTACTACTTACAAGTTCTCTTTTCCATGTACTACTTACAAGTTCCCGTTTCCATGTACTACTTACGAGTTCTCTTTCCCATATATACTACTTACAAATACTCTTTTGCATACGTAATATTTATTAGGTCCCTTTTGCATATACCACTTAAAGTTCCAGTTTCCATGCACTACCTTCACGTTCCTATTTCCATGTACTACTTACAAGTTCCCTTTCCATGTACTACTTACAAGTTCCCGTTTCCATGTACTACTTACAAGTTCTCTTTTCCATATATACTACTTACAAAAACTCTTTTGCATCCTATAAGCCGCATCCATGTGACCCACGTTTGTCAGCTTTATCACACCCGGAGGTGAATTAAACTGGTGGTGGGGGGGGGGGGGGTTGGGGACAGTAGCATGCTAGACAAGGTGTGTGTGCAGGGGGGGGCTACATTCCGATGTGTTATAACAGTGCTGAGCCTACCTCCTCCCCTTCCCCAAAGTGACGGCTTTCTCTTCATGCAGGCTGCATGAGGAGAAAGCTGTCGCTACTCATGTACACTCATGGCTTATGTACAGTGGTCTATGGTGGACGTTGGGGGTGGGCGTGGGGGGGGGCATCATGGTGCTACTGAGTGGGTAGTACACATGTAAAGCCCAGTTGTGCCGCCACTGTAACAGGTCATTTAGGCCATTTTTTGAAAATAGCAATTTGGAAAAACTCGCGTATAAGCCGCACCCGGACTTTGGCCTGATCATACAAGCTGCATTGGCGATCTGACTCGAGTACTACCGTAGCCATGGTTTGTACGCGAGGTTTTACGGTACATACAATTTCTCTTTTTCACGTACTACTTACAAGTTCTCTTTTCCATATACCCAGATATACTACTTACGTGTTCTAAATTGCATGCATTACTTAAGAGTTCCTGGTTCCATATGCTCCTTCCACGTTCCCTTTTCCATATACTACTTACAAGTTCCCTTTCCGAAACACTACTTACAAGTCCCTTTTCCATATACTACTTACAACTTTCCTTTCCAATATACTAAGTACACGTTACCTTTCCAATACACTACTTACAAATTAACTTTTCCATTTATTACTTCCAAGTTCTGATATGTTATCAAAACTAGGCACATGTGGTTTCCATCACACATCAAAACCCTTTTAAAAGCAATGCACCAACAGTAAAACCACCTTCTCACGTTCAGCTTTAACATGGTAGGACGGGCATATGACTGAGAACACAGGCGAATTTACCAGCTGCGGCACCAAAACGCGTTGCACCAGGTCCATTCATTTAATGGAACACACATGTTATCATGAAAGACGGCTTATCATAAGCCATCAAAGGCTATTCACGACACAGAAACATGCCGGTGACTGGCAAGTATAACCTTGACTTTGTCACAGCCAAACGATATCATACAATCTCCGAGGTCAGGGGGCCTCTCACCACGACAACAGTGGGGCATGTGAGATACACAGTGTCCTAATCTAAGGGTTATCAAAGATACGTCATACACTTCCGGTATGATCCATGTTAGTCCCAGCGGGCGATGACCTCTCCTGTCCTTACTTCCTGTATCTAGGGGAGGGGGTTTCCAGGGACACTGGCACCCTGAAGCGTTACCTCTCATGGCGCTGCGTCTAAAGGTCAGACCATATTAGAGGAAGTACGCACAGTTCACCACCCCCGTCATAGCCTCACTCCGTTGTTAAAAGACTGTTCCCTTCCCGACATCCTTCCTTTCTCAGGAATATTTTTGTCATTAAGAAGAACTTTTTAAATTGCCCCAGTTTCTTTTCCTTTCTTTTATTTCTTGGAAATATTGAACGTTATAAGTGTGTCATGCCTCAGTAATGGAGTAATGGCCTTCAAAGACGGTGCCAACAACGTGTGCTGTTGTTATATGGTGGCTAATAGACCTATAAACTACTACTGGGCAATAGTGCTTGCCTGATACGTTTTTGAACTCTGTACACTTTCCTTATACTACTTTAAATGGATCGCCACACGTAAACGTTGTTTCCTGTGGGCCTTAACAACTGTATCAAGTGCATCATTAATACTGCAGCTACTGGTGGTAATCGTTTACTTATATATGTCCAGGAATGAGGCTATCCTACAACATAGATACTTCTCATGCTACTGCTAGGCCACGATAGTTCTTCTTGTTGCTACTACTAGCACCCCCTACCTCCCCTGCAGCCCCTAGCCTAACACTCTTATGTGCTACTAGGTGGCTCCTGGGACCACCACTGTCTGCCAAGCTCCCCCCTGAGACGTCTGATAGTAACCAGACCACCGACCAAGGCGGAAGAAGCCAAGCTTACAAGATGGACATGATTATCTACGGACCTCCCCTACCCCACCCCCAACATGCGCTAGTCACTGGAATGATGATCAATTCTCTGGGAGTTCCCCGTTAGGAGTCAGCATCAACATTTAAAGTCGTTATTCTCCTGGCGTTATTACTTGGAGATAACGCTGCCCCATGCAGCAATGAGTGTCAGATGCACTGGATACTATTTGGAATGCAAGATGTACATATGGACCTATAATAAGCTATAATATAATTAAAGAACTAATATATGTAGTGCAGTGCAATAAGCACATTTAAATAAGATTCACTTATCTTTTCTTGCCTCTAAAATATTATAAGGGCGATGGGGCACCTGAGTTGATGAAACTTGCAGCTAGGCAATCCCATTTTATTTTCTATTGGAGCTTTTTGAATCCAAGTCAGGTTATATGCTGCTTTCATTGGTTCTAGCTCAATTTGCCATTGATTCCAGGAGACAGATGCACACGGTTATTGCCCTTGGTATTGGAGATCGACTATGTGGGACTGCCTGGATGGGGATACCAAATGAGGCTTTACAATAGGACCATCTAAGGTATGCCCACTGGGTATGTGATTGTGACTAACAATGTATAACATGAGGCCCCTTAATATTGACAGGCACAACTGCATGTACAACTTGTATAATGCTGTTCCAAAAGTTCTGGTCCCTATAAACTAGTAGGGAGCCTACATTCCAGTTTCCACCCATGATATAGACTATCATGATATACTTTCATGACTTAAAAAAAAAAGTATTCTATTGACATAGGAATGGAGTAAAATAATTTCATTGGATTTGTGCAAACGGCTCAATGCTAGACATGTCCATATCTGAGCCCCACACAGGCATATCACCATATCTTATTGGATGGACACTGCTCTGCTCTGAGCACCGACGTAATAACAATAGCGAAACCAAATCCCCCATTCAGTTGCTTCCACCCCCAATCCATCCCTTTATCTCCACTGACTCTATTATTGCTATATATGATATAAGCCTGTATGACAGCACAAGAGGCATGGACACCTGAGTCCCCACAGCTTTCATTGTAGTATAGCAGGTGACAGTGGAATACTTGATAATACTGCCTATTTTCATATACACTGTGTACAGGAATTAGACATCATTTTCTCAGCAAGCCTTGCTATATTGACATCAGAGAGCCTCTATATTGTGAGCTGCTCTTCATGTATGGAAGAATACCTAACAGGGCAGGGTCTTTGTGTCTGCATATAGACCATTTTATATACATTATTGCTATCGTCAACTGTACTATAATTCAGCACCATCCCACCTATACTCTGGGAATTGTGTGACTACGTTGTCACAACTTCCTTTTCGTGTTACTAAATTGAATAAGTGCCACGCCCTACAGACGTATCTTATTTATCGGAAAAAAAGAGAGAACAAAAATGTACTCAGCAGGATAAAACACAACCTACTATTGATGCTACATATACCCGTAGTGCTACTCCATAAATAATAAAGCCAATTACATAACAAAGCTCTATTCTCCTCATAATAAAACGACCTAAAACGTTACTTATTTACGTTACACCCAAACTGAGGTCTATACACTGGAGCAGCTGTCTTTGAGGAATTGAAGGCAGCTATGATGAAGGACTAGACCCGACTATGTCTGAGTAGAGCAGACAGTCTGAAGGTAGTGCTTGGTGGGTATGACCTCAGCCTACACTGACCAGCCCCCTCTGTAGTTGCCTCCTTGTCTCCTCCTGTACCCTGAGTTATCACTGCTCCACACGGTGCACAAAGGCGACCCATGCACAGGTAATCTACCCTCCACTGCTCTGAGCCAGGCTCACTTTCTTTGGACTGGTCGGGACGCAATTAGGATAATGAGCATTTGTGTGCTGGAGGAAGGGGCCTGGAGGGACAGATCCTAGAATACACAAAGGCGAGGGCAGGGTATAAAGCTTCCCTGGGGAGAAAGGATTGGCTGCTGATTTGAAGTCAGAAGTCACAAATAATCCATTTATATTCCACTACCAGAAACAATGTACTTTCCTGCAATATCACCCTGAAGGATTAAAATCTGATCAGAATTTTCATGAACCAAAGTGTGCGTATTCATAAATGTTTTTTTTTTTAAATCAACCATGTCATCATATCTATATACTCAATGATGAATGATGCATCCACTAATGTGATGGTATACTGTATTATCATCCGGATAAACGTACATAAAAGGTTTCTCGACTCCACATTCTTGAGGGCCTTATTTTTCAAGTGCTCCAGTATTTTAATTTCCGAAACAAAGGCCTTCCTGTAAAGGACGGTTTTATATCATAGTAACAAACCTAAGTGGAATTCTCTCAGCCCGCCCTTGGGAAGCACACCTCATTACAGGGACGGCCTAACACCACATACATCACACTTTTATTAACACTATACTTTACCCACAGCACATCAATTTTCAATGGAGCGAGCTACTCTAGAAAGGAGGTATTGGCATAAATATGTCAGTTTACCGACTTTATCATGTTCCCTATGATCTAGGTATTCGGCATATCATGTATGCACTGGGGAGGAGAGGATGCATATGACACCAAGGCGTAGGTGTAGTTTGACTATGAGTATTGGTGAGTATATACAAAACACCATCAGTTATATGATCCCTCTAGTGTCATCATGTTTTCTCATGCTTCATCCCTGTCTCCCCCATCCCCTACCTGCTCCGTGAGCTGTCATGTGTACTTAGCTATAGACAGGGGACACAGGTGCATACGAGTAACCATACACGGCTGTGTTGGTTGTAAAGTGATGCCAAGACAGTCTACAGGGGGGAGCACAGCCCTCTCTCATAAGCAGAACAAGCTCCTGACACTGGTTTGTATTGGCTGCCCGTGCTGCCGAGTGACAAGCTCTCACCTGGTCACCTTTAATTCCCTGTGCGAGGCCGCGAGCAGCTCTTGCTATGCCGACCACGCGGGCGAGTTGCTCCGGTCGACGCGCACCAGTTAAGTGGACAGTAATGGTCCCGGTTCAGACTGACAAATTCGGGCTCGCGGGGGCCGCTGTCCTAGTCTTCGTCACCAGGGAAAGATAGGCATGTGGGTGTGTGAAGGGGGAGGAGGAGGGGGTCGGTGGAAAGGAGGAGGAATAATTGCAGCCTGCTACTAAAACGACAGCCTCCACTCCATCTTATCACAACTACCCACCTTTCCCACTCACCCGGAAACATTGGCAAAGTATTTATTCTTCTCCTTTTTCCTTTCCCTTTGACAGCTCTGTGTACAAACCCATTGGACTGAGATTATCCTTGGGTGCCATAATTGGTCGTAAAATAGGCAATGTTGGCTAGTAGTCAATCTAATCAATCATCCCATTCATTGTCATTGTGATATCCATATTATCACCAAATTTGGCATGAGTAGTACTTATTTCCCCACTCTGGGCTACTCCCTCCCATGGAGGTTACCAACGCTTCTCTCCCGAGATGTCAATGCCTGATCCATACTAATGTGATTTCTAGCTGAAGAAAGGAAAGGATTTGCCTATTTTTGTTTTACTAGATTATCATCAGTATGCAAGTAATGTCCTCTGAGGTTAGGTTTAGGATGGGTGGTGGATGGACTAGGAATAAGATGACTGCGGTGTCCCCATGCGTGGTACGTGGGGGACAGCTGTAGTGTAGGGGAGGGGGGGAAGGGGGCAGTGATGGAGTAATATGGAGTTAGTGTCTATAGCAGTAGTAGGATGGAAGGGCGGGAAGAGGGAGGGAGGAGGAGGAGGGGGAGGGGGAGGGTAAACTACCGCCGTCTTCCTATTGCCGCTAGGGGTCTCCAGGCGCTCGTTTCCGGCGAGCTGCTCCTAGGCTACCTGTCAAGGCCGACACACCAGTGGGAATTAAAGATGTTTTTCTTGCTTAATACCAGTGATGGATGTGTTTAAAACCATGTGTGGCAAGATTGGTACATTTAAATGGACGGCCTGGCTGCGACTGCTGAATGGGGTTGTAACAATACTGCAGGTATTCAGTCATTCACTTGGCACCATGTCAAATTAGAATAGGACGTCTATAACATAATCGATTAGCTCTATCTGTAAGGCCTACAAATTGTATGTTTATAATTGAGAGTGTATCGATATCCATATATACATTGAGATGCCAATAATCAATGTCATACATACCTCCTTGTTAATGCATGAAATATACGTATACAGAATCGAATCATAGTCGCTGGAACCAGGAAAGGGACGCTTTACAAAATCACATTCAACTATCCCACTGACAGTGATAGTTGCATCCTTGCTACATATAACTATTACACATGATACTTTACATCGGGTAAACTCCAGCCTTGCTTCTCAAAACACGGTTATATAGTCAGCCATGGGGATTAGTGACCAGGAAGAAAACTATTTAGTGTGTGAGGATCTGGGTAGGGTATTAGCCTTAGGGGACAACAAGACACAGTAGCGGCCATATTAACGTCATTTAAGGCAGGGAACTCGTTGGCAAAAACATCCCTTATAAAAGAACCTCAGTGAAACCAGCTTCAGGTCTCCTACACTTAGTGCCAGTGTATCGAGTTATTCCCGTCCTTAGAACTCAGGCCCTAACTGAACCAAAGTGTATCACTGCAGAGTACCAAAAGATCATTACAGAGTAGGCTCGTCCAAGCGATATCTAACTCTCTTCCTGCCTGCGTAGTCCACTCCTCAGAGCTTCTTTCTACCTGGATAAGGAGGGAGAAAGGGAGCTGGGCGGCGAAGAGTGAAGGCCACTGTAGAGACTTACGGGGCCTTTGATGGTATGCTCTACCTGCCTCTTTGAGGCCAGGTAACGTACACGGCTGCTGACTGCAAAGGCTTTTATTGCTCTGACATCGGGCCACACAGGTGTGACCTTTCCAAGGTCGATCTATTGCCACTGAGGTGTACCCTGTCCGCTCCAACCACTGGAAGCATCCTCCCCCAAGGTGCACGCCTCACCCTGTGCCCACTGGCAGCCGGCCAGATCAGCAGCAGGAAGGGCCGGCAGGAAGCCTACAATGAAGCCACATAGGAAGCCACCACACATCAGACATCACAAGGCGGCCAGGTGCTGGGCTGGCCTTGGCAGTTGTGTCAGATCACTACAGGTAGGGTCATGAGCACCCTCCCCTCCCCTAGACATGAATTACTATTGGAAGCAGAGCGTCCATGCCAAAGTAGACGGCTGCAGTGGCTTCTACCCTTTAAGGTTGCGTTACCTGCAGATCCCGCCCTTTGAAACAGTACACCACAAAACAGTCCGTTTTGATGTATCTATCTACTACAGTATATATCATTCTATTTATAAGAACATGCGACGGTTTCAATGGATCTCGGTGGCTCCCCTTATGTCTAGGATAAAATCGACCCATGATGCTCACCCCACTAGTCAGCGTATATATTTTCAGTAAGTGAGACTACTTTTATGTAGCACAAGGTCACCATGTATCCTTTATCTAAGTTGCAGGAAGTTCAGCGACAGATAACAGGATGGGAATAGAGATGTCCTTGGTTTTGTTGTCTTTGCATATATAGAAGGTTATTCGCCCTTGTCTATTCCTTCTGAAATGTGATTACTGGTACGTCTCTACCCAATCGCCACATAAGAATCAGTACAGCAGACGTACTGAGTGAGACCTATGCCAACACTAGCAGGTGACATGCCCTACTATACACGGTATGGTGGGGCTGCTGGAGGACTGGGAGTGCAGGGTAAATGGGGCGGTGGACGCTCATCAGCCCTGGAGGAAGCTGGCCGTCCGTGCATGGAGGATCGGCATCACACGCTAAGGTTAACTAGCCGATCAAAGGCCACCTCCCACTGGAGGTGGGAAGCAGCATTAGCTATACCGGTACCTCCAGGGGCAGGGCTACCTCCTCCTGCTCCAGTAGCTGCACAGGGAGTGCCAGCAAGCAGGGAGCAGGTCCAACTGCTGCAACCAGACCTCCTCTCTGCCGATCGTTAGCACCAGTGCAAATAGCCAGCCAGACACCTATCTTGGTGTTGCTAGGAGAGAGGTGTATGGTGTGGGCATGGCTCCTCAAGGGAATTGTAGCAGTAAGTGGGAGTTCCTCCTGGGTATATCTGTGTACGGTGCCAGACTTGCAATGCTCTCTGCCAAGTTAAGGGATAGATCTTCCCTTGGAGGCTGGAGTCGCCTTGCTGTAACCTCTAGGGTGAGGGTTCGTGTTTGATGGCGGCTGGGGTAAGGAGCTTGGGCTATGGGTACTGGAGGAAAGATGATGCAGGGTGACGGTCAGGACACGCCACCTTTGCCAGGAGGAGGTGTAGTCACGCCCTGTGAGAATGGCAAATGACCACACCCCTCCCCCAGTTCCCCTATCAGTCCGATCCTCCAACCGCACACACGGGGCACACACCCAACCACTCCCGTGCTAAACCCTGGCCCATGGGGCTCGGACAAGGGCCGCCACCAACACCACTATCCATCTCCATCACGTCCCGGGGCTGTTTGTTCGCACGGCAGAGGTGACAAACCACCTCCATTCGATTAGCAGAGAGGCCTCCTCCCTGGGCGGGATAGGGGGCGCCGGGCACGCACCCTATACATGAGCTATCGAGCGGAGTGGTGTACCTGTATGCACCCCATCCCTACTTCCCCACCCTAGTATTAGGTCTTCTCCCACCTGTTGTATGTGGACCCCCCCCCCCCTCTCTCGTCGGAAGCAAAGGAAGGGAGGGAACAGCACAATTTAATGAT
The DNA here is from genome assembly GCA_947462335.1 of Harmothoe impar. NCBI lineage: Eukaryota > Metazoa > Annelida > Polychaeta > Phyllodocida > Polynoidae > Harmothoe > Harmothoe impar. Next base: position 82,304,127 of record OX381704.1, on the reverse strand, counting down.
CTAAGAAATTAACCAATAAAAATGTGGACATCAGGTTTGGGTTAATTTGGAAGTCAATGAACAATCTTTACTATATCAATATAAACTGGTTTCCAAAGAAAGGATTGCTTTTTTATGGATGGGGTGGGGGATGGGGGGTGGCCCGCCTTGTTTATGTTTATATATCATCATCGTATTTCACTGTACACAATTCAAATGAGAGTACATACATGTGCATATGTAGCAATGCACCTACAAAATAACTGATGAATATTGTATTTTACTGACATGGATGGTTCGCGTAGAAAGCAGATAACTATTTGAGAGGTCTGGAGGCTTTTATGGCACACTACTTGAGGTTTGCTCAGCTGTCCATGTCCGTGTTGTTTTTAACTTAAATCACCTGCCCCTGGAGCAACACACACCCACTTTAAATCGCGCCAAGCCACAGGTTTCATTTTACCGGTTGTAAAGGCGATTTGGTGCGAATTTAACCTTTTCGCGCCTGGACGAGCCCCACGCTTAACTGTAGGCCGTGGCAGACCCGGTCTGATGGAAGTGGCATAAAAGGAAGCCGTGTCAGCTTCCTGAGCAGCTCGCGGCCAATCTGAGCTGCTCCTATGAACAAAAGGTCAGCGTCCGTCACCTCGGGCGAGCTGCTCGCGAGAGGGGGAGCAGTTCCATAAATACGTCGACGACGCTTCCGCAGCCGCCGCAGCAGCGCCTGGAATAGCGCCCGTGTGTCTGTAGGTGAAGAGAGGGGGAGGGGCGAGCAGCTCAGCATGGCCACTTCACATGGTGAGCAGCTCGCCGACCAAGCTACCCACTACTCACTATGACGCGGGCGTGCCGTGAGTAAGACTCAAAGTGCGGACGCACTCGTCACCCACGCCGACTGAACGAGCTGTTCTTCTGTTTCAGTGTGATAGTTGGGCGATGAACTGCTCTCCCTCCTTCCCTCCTCCTACACACTCACTCCTACCCAATTCCCGTACCCGAGCTGCTCCATCGGCTCGTGGCCAGCCGCTGTGTTCTGCCCAGTGTCCATGAGCAATTGGCTCACCGATAAGCCAACCTACTCACACCAACACACTGAAACAATGATACACACAAGGAGGCCAATAAGACACCACCACATGCTAATCTCCCCTATATCCGCCATCAGTAATGGCTTATCTGGCGCTAAGGCTATTGGAGCATCCGCAGAGTCCGGCTTATCAGCTTAATGGACGGCGGTGGTCAGGTAGCGGGTCATTGAGTGCAGCACCTGCCTTGTTTCACCTGCATTATGTCACTATCACAGGGGGAGGATACACCGCCAGCCTTGTCCTGGGCTGTTGACCTTTTCTTCGGCCATAAACAAACACCCTGGTCTGCTAGACATAGTCGTCAAATCGGACTCAATTGCCTCCGAGTAGATATCTGGCGCAATATTATCAAAAATACACAATGTCAACTGCGCCATGGCAAATGTGACTTCTCATTCGTTTTTTGACGGGAAGGTGGTGGGGGTGATGGTGAAAATGATGTGAGTCCTGTGGCGACAAGAAATGGATATAGGCTAACAGTCGATGGAGACTCATGTTTGTCGACAAAGTATATTCGATTACTAAAACATAGTGCTATAACGATGCTAATATCATAAACATATTGTGTTCTCAGTCGCTGGGTGCAATATTAAATCTAGGCCTTTGACTTTTAAGGATCATTGCCTTATGTCGGCCTGGATGAACGGGGACCTTTATAGAAATCTAAAACAAATCAACAATAGGAGCTGATCCCAATCAGGAAGGATTTAACTGAATAGGAGCTGCTCCCTACATCTATATCATGACTATTAACAGCGCCTATACGTTATTGCCCTGTTGCGCGAGTGCTCTACAGTTCAACCCCGGTGCTAGATAAATAATCATTAACAGTCCTTTTAAGTTACCATGCCTTGTTACACGAGTGTTCTACATTTAAATCTCAGTGCTAGTTAAAAGTCAACTAATGCATCCTTCCCATCGGGAGATAAAACCCACAACGCACGCACCCAATCTGGTCACGAGAAGGATGAAAGTAGTTCCAAAGTTACTCCAATAATAAAACTTTCAGTTCGCCAAAGTGCAATTAAATATGAGTCAACTACAGAAAGTGCGGAAATGGCATCCCAGGTAAAATCTGTGTGGCAGCCGATTCTGAGTCAAGTGGGCAAACAACTATTACGTTTCACGGCAGACGACTTCCTTCAATTATTCATCTGCACTTGTCTGAGACTGGTTTTTAAAGGTCAGGCAGCGGCTTGTATGACACGTGCCTCACAAGTACACGTAAAACTGACCAACCAGACCCTATTCCCTGTTTGACACCTCTGTCAAATCAAAATCTGAAAACAAGCTGATTTACTTGGAAACACGACTATGTACTTTCCGAGAAAACGTTCATATTTTGTGTCTCACAGAAAATGGCATGCAGCGCTGCTCTTGAATTCAAAAGAAAGAGGTATTTTGGATTTTAAATTGTGGCATGAAAGAAAGCTAAAACCTCCTATTTCATCACTATTAATACACGTCCGTTACTATATACCTGTCGTGGAATGATACCCGTACAGGTATGTAAAGAAAAACAAAAAACAACAAGATATTGACGTCCAAAACATAGCTGAAGCTGCCTTCATTTGAAGGTAAAGCACACATATATGAAATATCGTTGATAACTCGTCAGGTAACATCATGTAATTGATCTGGGTTCATATTGGAGAATAAAGGGTAATGGGAGCTTGAATAGATACTGGCCATACCTATTAGACACTGACAGACATGAAGCTAACCCCTTTACTACTGACTAATCAAGCTAAGAGCTAGTACCCGTGAAGTCGCTAATGTTCCATTAGTGCTTATGTACCTGGCTGTAACACCATGATGTCGTCAATAGTCCAAGTGTATCATGCTGCAGGCGGGATTGTATACACACCGTTTGTGTGAACAGGTAGAGGCTTAACCCCTTATGGAAAACATAGTGCATTAATGTGCTATACCTTTTCTCGTCATGCTACATGCATGCAACCCTGGCGAGTCTATAAAGGTTATAAAGGTATACATCTAATATTGATCTGCATTCCATAATTGATGCTTTTCTAAAGTCACAGAATATCAACTCCTGGGGTTTCCTTCGCAGCTTTCCTAACTGGTTTAGCACCCTGCAAAGAAAAGGGGGGAAAAAGTCCAAGAAAGGAATACGAGCTGAAATTGCATATAACACCTCCACCAATCGTGGTATAGTCTTGAAGAAGGCTGCAGAAAATAAGCGGTATTTATATTCTCCCTCTATTCCCGGAGGCGGTCCATGCACACACAGGGAGGGGTGGGCGATAATAGGCAGTAAATAGAGTCATTATGATGCCGGCCCCATAACGCTAGTAGAATATTCCAGCAGCTAACTCCTCACATCCCAATTGAATAGCACAAATGGTTGTAAGGCCGCATAAGCCTTCACTCCACCCACCCTCCTCCCTACAAAACGTGACTGGGCACGGCAATCTAGTGGCGTTTTAACAGGTAGGCACGAGTCTGAGCAGCTCAGGGGGCTGCCAACCCCTATAAGGACGTTTTGATTTAGATAGGGCGGGGCCGCAGCAAAAACCGATGACTTATAAACACAGAGTGACATCCCATTGGGGGCTTCCTTGGTGAAGGCACTGCAGTGCCCCCCCCCCCCCCCTCTCAACCCTCCCCCATGCAATGAGCAGGTGTCAATAGGCATTGACCACTGTGAGCAGCTCAGCACCGCCCGGCAGGGGGAGCTGCTCGTCGTGGGTCGACCGGTCAGGTCAGAACGTTCTCCGCCGCCGCCAATGGCATTTGCAGGTGTCGAGCGTCATAGAGGTCATTTACAGCGTCCTTCTCTCACCAAAGGGCCTTGCCCCTAAATTGGCTTCCAACACTGAAGGCGTCTACTGGAACTCTCATTTAGGGACCCTAAACAGAGATCTGGGTCTATCTACTATGGCCATAATATGGTATCGATAGTACAATCACTGACTCCATTTAACTAGGGTATGAATAGTAAGAAATTGGAAGTATAATTCAAAGGATTAACAATACTTTTTCAGAACAGTACTGTTAGAACATTCCATATTTGACACATGTAGTCATGCTTTGGGAGCCGACAATGCTTTTCCAATTCATTTAAATACCTTAATATAATTCAAAGCACTAAGGCATGGGTGTGTATTCATTCTCGTCCACGCATATATTTATACCATGGAGGCTATAAATGGGACCCCCTAGGTACCTTGTTACCCTTTACGTCTCTAGCCACCCACCTTGCCAGACCTACCCATCCTTTTTACAGGTAGCGCTGGCACCTGAAAGCCTCCCCCTGCCGATGCTCATCGATCACGTCTACAGTCGTACAAGTACATTGTGTTTTGCATTACACCTTTGTTGATAATCACCTTCTATTATTACATTCGAAGAGAGTGCCTACATGAAACATTTAAATACCCGCAATTGCTTTTTCATTAAATGCTTGGGCCTAAATGAAGAGTTATTGTTAAGAAGTTTGTCAACGTTATTTCATTTCAGAATGATAAACTCAATGGTTTACCCTTTAATGCACTTTAAATAATGTCCACCCTATGGGGTTACACTCCGGAAGGGTTGGCATGGTGCACCAATACAGCACCAGTGAGTTACTCGCCGGGGCTGCTTCGGTGCATCACGACGACAAATGTCACCTTCTAGCGAGACATGCCACCGTTAAAGAGTTAATCCGAAATCAAAGTAAGTCATGCATATGTCATATTTCAATCTATATCTTATAGGTAGTCAATAAGACCTGGCCTAAGTAGGCCTTCATATGTAATGGATTTAATCCTAGAATAAGCGGCAAATGTAGAACTTCTGTTTGTCACTGCAGGAGTAGAGGAACTGGATTTTCTTCATTGTGTCTTTGTATCCATACTATGCATACTGGATTATTGAAAATAATAGAGACTAATTTATTCCTCAGATACTTTGTTAATTAAGACGGGAATCCACAGGGACTTCACCAGTGGCATCTTAAGTAGAATTATCTATGAATGATAAAGATATTACAACGCAGGTGTGCAGTTCTCGATAATTCCCATCATGACTTAAAATAGTTCTGTGTCAAACAAGTTATTCAGAAGTACAGTACTGGCCAATTATAATTCGAGGGACACCTATATATCCCAGGGCCTCTTCATATATGGTAAAAACGATATACTGCAGAGTGCCAAGATAGAGTGGGAAAAAAAGGCTACCTCCTCTCGAAACTAGGGCCGAACACACGAGCAAGCTTCGCGTTTTTCACCGTTGCCATTTTTAGCCAACAAAGCAAATTAAGCAAATCACATTTGACACGTTACAAAACCTAGCCCCGTCAGAAGTTATTATCAGAACCCCAATTAAAAAGGCAGCTATCATCTCGGCCTTGTATTTGTGGTATGTACTGTATATGCTTCAAAGTATCATATTCCACTATAGTTGGCGTATGACCAAAAGCCAAATTATCTATTGAGTAAAAGCAATGTAAAAAGGTGTAAAAAGAAGGTGAGCTTTCATCTGGTCAGGCATAGAGCAGGTAGGATGGTGATGGTATCACTTCTCAGTGCTGCCTTTATGACCACCACCTCTCCACACAGACTGTAATTAGGAGAGTCGCCCAGCGCAGAATGTTAGCCATGGAGGAGAGGAATGCCTCTTCCACCCCTCCACCCAACCCCACGAAAGAAGCTATGCCTATACAGCTCGTCTGGTGGCTGAGACTGACGACGCTGAATGGAGCCATTGGGATGTAGAGGCATCTCTCGGTAGTCTTTGATGTGGGGATTCCTATGCGGATCCCTCTGCACTGATGACCAATGGGAGGGGTAGGGGAGGGATGGGAGAAGGGGTTAAGGTGGTGTATATTGGTGTTGGGCAGGATATACGCGGCCATGCCCATGTTGGATGGCATATGGAGGGAGAAGTGGGGTTCGACTGTAAGTTGGGGGTATTGATACTCAAGGCTGTAAACCTGATCTCTGCGTCTGACGCAGTTGGGGGATACAGTACATATAGTCGATACATATCTACAGCAGACTATTTATATTCAACTTCCCACAATGTTCATACTTCCTTTACTGACCGCAAATTAGAAGCACTCCCTTATCTTTGGCCAGAGCTGTACATTTCTCATTCCATCTACATCAAGTAGCTACTGTTCCAGTTCTACAACTGAGAATGTCTGTATTAAAAGAAACGCCTTAAAATAAATTCACATATTAACTGGGGCAAGAGAATGGATCTGATTCGAAAATTTATATTTTTTATATATTTCTATATTTTATATCATAGCTACAAATTATTGCTAAAATGTCAAATTTCCATAAGGAATAATGTGACTTCAGGTAATAGGTATCTTCTCAAGAATACAAGGCATGTTTCTTATACTGAAACCCTCAAGTCCATTATGGGAAACTCCCCAGTCTTCCTGCACAGGATACATGTCTTCAAGGGCGGAGCTCCCTCACAACCCAATACTAGAAGAGGCAACGGTTGTCCAGGGCAGTGGCATCCATCCCTGTCTACACGCAACAATCGCATGTCTTGTTGGCCTGTTGGCCGACACTTAGCCTCCCTTCCCCTCCGCCACCTCTACTGAGGCAACCTGAGGCAGGGCTGTGGCTAGGGTAAGATCCCATCAGTTTACACAGGCCTGTAACAGCCATTAACAATATACAATGTACAAGGCGTGGTCTATAGTGAGCAGTGATGTACATACGGTACTAGTGGTAGTCATGCCACAGAAACCATATTTATCTGGGAATTAAACATCAAAGGTATAAATGCTGGCCTTTGTTGAATGAACACAATGCGGTTAACAAAGAAAATTTACTATTTTTTCTAATTCTGAACCAGATACGCTACTGAAATTGAGACCAGAGCATCTGTTTTTGATATCCTTGTTTACACCCCTAGAATGACATAGAGATGAAAGGAGAAGGGTACTAGCGGTTTGGGAATTCCTAATCCATGCCACGCAAATCAATGTTCACTTGAACTGGCAGCAGAAGAGGAAGCCGAGCGGTGGAACAGGTAATTGGTATCGTGTTTGCATGCAGCCTTTAAGGATAATTCGGATAAACTGGTGGCGGGACCCTGTGGAGATCTTCAGAACCTTTAGAAACTCACTAACCCCACCTGGTGGATGTTCTCTGAATCTTTAGAAATTCACACACTCTCCCTGGTGTTTGCTAGTTCAAGGCTAATTTTTGAAAATATCTTAGTAAGTTTCCCCAAGAGAGCCTTGAACCTTCGACCCTCGTATTTACAGGCAGACACTCAACTAACTGAGCTAACCAGGCAAGTGTCAGCATGGTCTATTGGTGAGATAGTCAATGGTTCATGACTATAGTTTAGAATGTTCCATTTGGATGATATGTTGACTATTCATTTCCTAAGTTATCATAGAAATTATAATGATAACCCACTCTGGTATTTTGATATGTTACAGTATGGATATGTCCCCAACCTATGACTAAGTCTGGTGAGGATTCCATACACCATTCTTGATAAATGTCATGTCATTAGGACAGAACTCTGTCATTTTCAATGTAGAGATTGTGGAAGGCTGCAGTATCAATATGGCGTCGTCAATCACTTCCATATTTGTGTGGATCATTGATTATATATTGTAAATGACCTTTAAGAAGTCTCAAGGGGTTTACATGCTATTTAGTCTGAATAATCCTTAAACGGGCATGGGATCCACAATACGAGACAAAACGGAGATTACTCCAAATATAGTCAGGGGCAGCCTAATTCTCCACAGGGACACGATTTGAGTTCAAAAAGAAAACGGCCATGCCTTCTTTGATGTTGATCTGCAATGACCACACGTTAGGTATTTGAGTGTGATAGACATATGTGCAATGGTTACAATACACTGATTAGAAAGCCCTATTGTCAGTGAAGATCAAGCAGAAATGTATAGTTCATTTTGAATGTCATTTTACTGATGTGTTTACTTGAAAGAGGTTGTTGATGTATGTTGTAAAACTCAGATTAAAAGTGTGGCGGTGACATTCATTCCAAGGGTATTATCCAGTCATTAATTTTCGGACTAAGAAGTAATATTATTTGATACTGACAGCATTTATTGGCTATTTCCTAGATTGCCTTTATCTAAACTACCGGGTAGCACAATATAACCGGCTTCTGGAGAAAGACTCAGTAGAAAGGACTTTCTATATGCGACATTTCTAATGCCTTCACCAGAGATTACCTTAGGACATTTATCTTGTATGCCACTGTACTTGAGGATTAAGTAGAAGAGATGTATTTTAAATGTCACTAGGTCAGTCAACAGGACACGGGCTGATGATGATAAGTGGGGGTGTATTCTGATGAGGCGGTATAAGGGGTTAAGGAAGCTAAATAAAATATAATACGGTAAAAAGGCCAGGATCTCAGACATTTCCCCACCTACTGCCTCTATACCTGGCCATTACAGCAAACTCACCTACATATATCTACCAACCCACCCTCACCCATTTGGTCCACAAGGCGGCCGCCGCCAATGGCCGGCGCCGTTGCCAAGGTAACAAACAAAACATGATTGATCACCAATCAGTGGCACTTCCGGTCACATGTTGGCGCGCCCACGTGACCGGAAGCTGGTCGTGCCGATGACACCCATGATAAAACAGCGACCATCTGGGATCAATAACAGAGTAAGCAAAAAAAGAAAAGGGGGTTAGATTAGCCATTAGTAGCTTCGCATGCCAAGAACAGGTGAGAGAAAAATGTTCAGCATTTTGGGTGCCGATACTAACTAACGTCGCTCTGCAGATTTTCTTTATTATTCATACCGGCGGGCCTGGGCTTGAAAAGAAAACGTGCGAGTTGATTGGAGAGAGGGGGGACTTGATGCTAATTGAGAAAGCCACTTGGATTATTATTAGATGATTACTTCCTACTCAATTACGCCAACGGGCAGTGAATTAATCTCGGGTTTTATATAGTGTCTTAATCAGGAGCAATGTGATGATGTTAAAACTGAAAGATTGGTAACATGGAGAAAATAGATGTTGAATGTTGGATGACCTTCCCAGCAGCTGCTTTTATTTAACGCTATATTTAAACGCTATGATCAAGCCTCTGAAATTCAGCTCGGGTTTTGAGAACATATGGGACTATGTCAGTCCAGGGGCGTAGCAAGCACTTTCCAAGTAGGGGGGACAAGGGGTGTTTCTGACCCTTTTTGACCCCTTTTTTCTTGACCTTTAGGTTTGACCTTTTTTGGGGCCGGCCAAAAGTTGGGGGGGGGGGGGGCATGTCCCCCCTGGTTAATTGCCACGCCCCTGCCAATGTCACCTCAAAAGGTTATGTATACGGCTGATTTTCACGAAACTGCTTTTTTTCACTTATTTTTTTCTCCTGCCTTATTTTTTTCAAATATGATAGATACATCGATCCTTTTGATTTATTCTGGTCAGGATAGATGAGGACTTTACAGGGTACCCTGGTTTTGCCTATCTATGAGTGAAAATAAGAGAGCTGGAGGTCAAAAAGTACTGAAAAACAGCCCTTTTCCACCCGAAAATCATGGTGACCCATATTGCAAGCTAAATAATTAATACAATAAATAGCGATTTGCTTATTTCTTTATTATTCCACTTCCAAAATAAGGTAAGGAATTTTTTAGTACCAAATATGGACGTAAAGGCAGCATTTTATAGGTCCTGTAGGCATATATGTATTAGGGAACTTTATTGGCTTCACCCCTAACGCCCTAAACAATGTCCTCCACCTCTGAGATTAAAACAGCAGACAGAATATCTGATTGTGGTATGTTAAGGCCTAACATATACCTACATAATAAAAAAAAATTAAGAGTGTGGGTTATTTACAATAGCCTAGAGAAGACATTGAGCAGGTTGGGGAACTTTTACGGAGGTTCACGCCTAACGCCCTACATACACACTAGTGATGTGGTAGCATCCAGAGATATTATATTTAATCAAGTTCACTATGTTATAAATATACTTACACATATACATTACTTTATGCCTTAATTGCATTATTCTACCATATGCACAGCAATAGCTGTGTGCTCATATATATGTTTTGGGTTCACACCTAACGCCCTGGGTTCACGCCTAACGCCCTGGGTTCACGCCTAACGCCCTAACCAAAAGCTCTCAGTGCTGTACAAAAGAGGTATCCAACCAACCTGAATTGATGTGTGATGGTGCTACTATGTACCGCCCTTCATCCCATACAGTATATAAGATTAATAGTAGTAAATGATAGGTTTTATTTGTGTTTTGATATCATTTTGTGGCGAAAAAGTTAACCATTTCTTACAAGAACCCAAAATATAGAAAGATTTTGAGCCCTTTACATTCTTTAAGGACTAGAATAAGGCAGAACTGATGTGCAGCAACATATGAATAGCAGTTAAAAACCTGTGAGATTGGATAGAATACAGTAGGGGGGGCATATCCTCTCTTAAACCTGTTGGTCAGCGTCGTGGCTTCACGCCTAACGCCCTCACCAATAGCTCTCAGAACTGTACAAAAAGGTATCGAACCAAGCTGAATCCATGTGTGAGAGTGCTACCGTGCACCACCCTTTTTCCCATGCATTATCTAAGGTTAATTATAGTAAATAATCGGTTTGATTCATGTTTTAATATCATTTTCCGGCCAAAATGTCTACAATTTCTTACAAGAACCCAAAATACAGAAATGTTTTGAGCCCTATACATGCTTTAAAGACTAGAATAAGGCAGAGCTGATGTGCAGCAACATATGTATAGCAGTTAAGAACCTTTGAGTTTGGATAGAATACAGTAGGGGGAGCATATTCTCTCTTAACCCTGTCGGTCAACGTGGTGGGTTCACGCCTAACGCCCTCACCAATAGCTCTCTATACAGTACAATAGGCTATCCAACCACTCTAAATCATGAAGTAGCAAATTTGTGAGGATACTACCATGTAACATGCTTCTTCTTATGGCATATCTAAGGTTAGATATAATAAATAATACGTTTTGATCATGTTTTAAGAAGATTTTCTGGTTGCATGCCTGGCTTCACGCCTAACTCCCTTTTCGGAAAGCTTTATAACATAATATAATCACCCTTGCCCCATATAAAAGTACACCAGGCCGTAGATTAGGATGTTTTCTTTAAGATTAAAACATAATATTATTGAAAGAAATTACCTTATACTTTAAAAAGGGGTCTCCTTTTTGAGTGGGAAGGGCGTTAGGCGTGAAGCCACGCTATATAAGATACAACTTTACCCCTCCACTGGACATTTGCTATGTATATTTAACCTGCCCCACTATTTCTAATGTATGGCCCATCCCCTCAGGTACATCGACACAAAAGGTTTAAACCATACTCCAGTAAAAATTTTGGACCCCTTAGCACGTGAAAAAAAGCAGTTTCGTGAAAATCAGCCATACATGTACAGTATCTACAGATCCTATACATACCCTTTTGTGTCAGGAGAAAGCCCAAAAGGCAAAGCCGCCAATGAGCCATAATGCGGCAGGGTGACATTTGGGTAGGCTGTGTGTGCTGGAGGTTTTCAGAATCTGACCCTTCTTGTAACACCATCGTACAATGACCCACCCACTTCCCCCCATCCCAATAGGACTATAGGCAGTCCATCCACAGCGCCTCGTTAATTATGTAGACCCCCTGTGAATGGGGGAGGCGTCCAAGGCAGGCCTCCTCCACGCTTTAGTACTGTCCACCCAATCGATACAGCTTGACCAGGCATTGGTCTGTGGACAAAGGCAATGCGTCGAGAGCATAGTGCTCTATGAGGCCTCAAATTGGATTTATCGTAATCTAGGGGTTGTCTGGCATTGTAAGGCTGATAAGTGGTATGGGTGAGTAAGTGGCAGCTTTGGGGTGGGGTAGCCTGGTGTGAGGGTGATAGCGTTGGGGCAGGGATGCCCTTTAAGGCTTACCTATCATGGTTTTCAAACACTGATCCTCCGCGACAGGAATCCAATTTAAACTCGTTACCCTGATCGAGGTATGAAGCAGCACAAAAAGAGAGAGAAACAAACTGGCGATTTAACCCCCATTCCGCCTTTTCCCATTCGAGACCGCATGCCTTGGGCGATTTAGGGCGTAAACCCCAGCGTTCTGGAGCCACACTAAGCCTTCATTACCCTGGGGATTGTATTGGGACACAATAGAATTGCAACGTTCTCATGTCACTTGCTTTAGCATAGCATATAACCCTGCTTTTGTGTTTGATGACTTCCATTATTATACCAACATGTTGCCCATCAGTCAGAGATCAGAGCAAGTCTATACGGGCCATATTTCCATAGTTGATGTTCATTGGCGCCATGGGGCAGTGGCAGGGAGCTGTCAGCCCTCTGTCACCACCAATAAAGCGGTGGGGCCGAGAAGACTTCACGAATCAATTGTTACTGTCAACATCTGTGGGTCCCAATGGGTCCCTGTCTGAGGGCATCTCCCTCAAGGGGGGCACAGGACACGTCTGTTGATCATTCTCCCCTCCCCGAAGGTGACTCCTCGATTGGTGGGGAACTCGCCTTTCATGGCTTATTTCTCATGGGCTGTTCTACTCCAGTGGCCTAAATCAATTACAGAATCAATAGAAAAACACAATGGGAAACCCTAAGAATGTTTAAATAGAAGCAAAAGAGAGTGTAAAAACAGCTGCCTCGGTCATGATGTGGGCCCATTTTACACGATGAAATGGCACAAAAAGAATGTGTGTAAAAAGATGTTTAATTCTCTCTGAGTGGTTGTTTCGGACATTTTCACGGACGCAGCCTTTGATCTTAGCCAAGGGCATTTCTGACTATTTCAGAAAATGGCCAAACTGAGCTATTAGTAATATTGCGATAACTTTGAAAAGCAAATTGAAACCCAGTGGTCTCGTATTCCATTGTAATGGATACATTTCGCTCACCCCAAATGATAAGCACACCCTCCTTAATATCATAATTTCTAATAATTTTGTGCGAATAATACTAAAATGAGGTTGATATCATCCTACAACCGCGCTTATTCCGTTATTCTGTCTAAGGGTTTGTATTGTATCAACTCAGCGGCATGTATTCTGATGCTTTCCTACATGGTGATATCTTATCCATGTAGCTGCCAACCATGCTGTTTTAGGTGTCACCAAAGTAGACAGCTCTGAAACCTGAGAATGTCATCTTCCTGGGGGTAGCCCAGGTAGACAATGTAGAAGCAGCGAGCCCCACCTGCGTCCTACCTGGTCCTACCTGCCACCTCCCCACCCCGTCAGCAGGTAGCATGTCAACACCTCAGGTGTGTCACTCGGCCCTGTGCCACCAGGTGCCGCCACTGTTACCTAGCAACGGCACGTCAGTGTCAGTCGATACGTGTATGCTGAGGGAACCACCCTTAACCATCACACCCTCCTGCCTCCTCCTCCTGTCTCCGCCCCTCATTATTGACCCCAATTAAGACAATTTAAGGAGCCATAAAATAGCAGTAGAATTCTAGAGAGGGTACTGAAGGCTTGGTGAGAGCCTGGCTAAAGGGGTCCCAATTGTTGAGAGCATTGTCTGGTTGATTGACGCAGGGGCCTGCAGTGGGAGCAGATCCCAGCTGCTCCGAGCAGCTCCTAATGTGAATATTTCAGAGCAGCACACGCTAGGGATGTCACTCGCACATGGTGACTTGGCAAGGTGGGTGACATAAGGCTCTGTGTACATATAATATAGATGTTTAGTATGGGTCTCAGGCTATATGCAGTATAGACGACTCACTTATGCCATGGGCACGGTATAAATTTCTTCCAAATAAATACTTTTAAGCACACAATTTGGTACCCATTTTGCAGGAATGGGAACAGTATGAATTAAAAATACACTATGTATGTTCTTTTATACATTGCAATAATTATGTACACTGTACATACCACGGATGGAACAGACTCAAGTAACAATGAAAATATAGCTTCTGTAAATGAGCGTTGGCCCCTAATAAGGATCGAGCATGCTAAGGTAGGGAAGAGGGACCCACGGACAGACGAAAGGCAGGAGGTACATGAGCAGGCAGATGGGAAGAAAGAGCGAGGGGCAGCAGGCAGAAATACCAGAAGGTTATTTCCCAAGACAATGGCCAGTAGTTGTTAAACACTGTATCCATCAGTAAGCACCCATCTCGGCCCGATCACCACGTCCATCAACGACAAAAATGGGGATCCTCAAGGTGCAAGCCTCTATGGATCCTTCTATACCTCCCCCACCATGTGTCTTTCTGTCTGGGTACAACCACGAGCTAGGATTCAGAGCGGTAAAATCAGTCCAGGACCACCTGCTCAATCCCAGACACCAGAAAACTAATCATGATTTCTTCGGACAGGATAGTCACTTCTGAACGTCCACATGTTTATATTTTCGCTGTGCAATACCACGATAGGTAATGCTATTTAGGGCTCTGGAAAAGAAATCACTCGGTCAATAATTCCAGTTCTTACGAGACAATTGTATATCAACCAGCATTTAAACCAATATTCAGTCACCTAAAACAGTATTCAGCCTTTGTCTCCGTCCACAAGGTACTGTAACATGGCATGTGGTCCTCAGCACCACAACAGCGGGCACAGCAGCCATGACTATACCGACCACGCCACTGAGCCTACTCCCACAGACCACACACCCAACAACTCAGAATAGGCCACATCCTTTGTAGCCATATGATATTAGGGGAGCAATTGTCTATTGAACTACTGAAGGACAATGCCTGCGATTAACCCTTTCCTGCTGTCTATTGAACCGCCGGGGAGGAGAGCAATTAAGGCGGCATAACCCCGCTGCCTATGATTCACGCCCGATAGGGAAATCAATGGAAGCAAGTCGGCTAAATTGTACACTTGGTATAGACTGTATCGGGCATGCATGGCGCAGGCTTACTTTACACAGCCTTTATGTACAGATTAAGCCCCCCACCCCTTTCTCCGCCTATTACACCTCTGAGCATTACCTCCCACACACCCTACTAATCAACCTTATATCACTCCCTACTGATCAGGCGTTGATCCAGCCTTAGGGGCAGGAAGAGTAACGCCAGGTCCCGCCCCTGGTGGGCCATGGTATGAATGTATCTGGATACAGATTGAGTGCAGCTAGAGTTGGGGCTCTGGGTCAGATTATTCTTCAATGCACTGAAGAAGCACAAGTAGAGTCTGGGCAGAGCTCTGGCTCCGGCTAAGTCTGTGCAGGAGGATACCATGGAGGGAGGTCAGGTAAGTGTGGGGTGGGGGTAGGGATGGGCAGGTACCTGATGGGAGTCTGACCAGCTGTACTGGGTTGGGCGGTTGGAGGTGGGGAGGAGTAGGGTCAACAGCAGGTGAGAGACATAGGCGGGCAGGATTGGGGCCAGGATTAGTCTTGGCTGTGGAACAAGTCTATTATTACAGGATTGGTCGATAGACAGCAGTGGTGTGTAAGGGTTAGGGGTTGGGGATGAAGCTTTAATCTTCCCATATGGACATGGAGTATGGTCCCTCCGTCGCCTTATATCTCATGTCAAAGTCCTGTATACAGCTACAGAGGGCTTTTACATGAGACTTATTATTATGATATCTCTGGATTTGATTCTGACATGTGAAAAAATATACACAATGTATATATTATTAAAATGTAGTCATCTATGTAGACTGATTGGAATATTTTGTTTCAATTTTATTTTAAAAGATTTATTTTTAATTAAAAGGAAATCGCACGGGGCTAGTAAGAAGGTGGGAAGGGTCATAGTGAAGAGATACCGGCGTGATAGCCCTGGAAGGTAAGGTGTCGGTCCAGGGGGAGACCGATAAGCCGCCTTTATCAGCTCACCACACCAGAGATCACCTCACTCTTCCTGCAGATCACAATCTGATAAGGGCCAGGTTACCCGCCAGTCTAAGATCCATGTATACATACAGTAAGGGGGCTGTGATTAAGGAGAGGGGGAGGGTGGGGGGGGGGGGGGCTGTCTGCATATAGTCCTCAAATCATGGCCCACGATTTATTCTATTTGGCAATAAGAGTGGGACTGCTTACTATTAGCTTCTCCCTTTTTATTGTACATTGTATAATGGGTAGGTTAGAATGGTTGTACGCATACACTGACAATATTTATGCTCCAGAACTTAGTCAGTTATCTCTATAGACTAACAACTTAAGTCAATTTTGAGCTCCCTATACGCCCAACCAAGGTTAGTCAGGTTAATCAATATTGACTACCCTAGCTGAATGACTTGTATCCCTATCGACCTTCTCGGCGCATGCATTCAACTGCTGCTACTATTACCACTGCTGGCAGTTTTCACTGTCGCAATGAATCATGAACTTATGAATGATTGCCATTATACTTTTCTTCATGCATGGCCTATATTTCCTCTACAAAACTTGCTTGGTCTATGCATTCTCTGATAGATTATCCTGAACTTTCGCACCATAATCTTTTCCCTTTTCAGGTTGGGCAAGAAAACACAGGTATACTGAGGCTACAGGATTCATGTACTTGACACTCTGTAGTGTACAAAAGCAAATCCATTTGCCCATTGAAGGAACCTATGACTGTACATGTAGTACTGGTCACTGTTGTAGCATATATGGTGTTGCCACCTGGCGCTAAGAAGGGTTACTGTCTGCTTGGACACAGGAAAGTGCACACGCCTGGGTGCAGACCCAGTGTTGTATATGCAACATAGCACAACAAAGCCTTTAACTGAAAGTATAATTGGCCTCAGGTAAAAAGCATTTAGGTGAGGCTAATTTCCGCTTAATCAAACAGTTTATCTTTTATTGTCTGTCTTCAGAACTGCCAAGGAAAAGAAGTAAAACCCTAGGAGTATTTTGAGGAGCAAAACCTCTGGAACACTGTGTCTCCCCCTGGTGTGTGCTGAGGTAAACTACACTAACCCGTTGTCATAACCATGTTTCTGTGTCAGATGGCTGTGCCAAAGACTGCTGCCATCTAGTGCCACAACACCAAACCAATTCCCATCCTAATCACACAATTGCGGTTTTGGGCAGATCGCTAACCTCAATGGTAGGATGTAGCCGTTCTCAGAATACAGTTGGGGCATGTTCAGCTCCGTATAACATGTATTCTATGTTGTATATTGCAAGGTTGTAAACACATTCTAAATATACCGCAGGAACATTTCAACCCAATATGAAGGTATGTCACCAGATGTATGGGGTAGCTTGTATTTTTACCTTGATAAATCTGTGCTTTTCATTCATCGATATTTTTATTAATAGGACACCAGAATGACTCATGAGAAATAAGTGCACCTCATTTTTCTTTGCTGCGTATGATGATGCAGATTATTATCTACACAGTAAAATAATAATGTTCTTTTGTCACTGCATTGTTTCAGCTATTGAGGAGAACAAATAACTATTTTACGACAGGTGACATCACAATCTATGGACAGAACACGTTAATGTATCACGATGTAAGACTGCCAATTTATCTAGTAGCGTGTTCTCCCGTTAAGGACTTCCTCCACCAATCTTATGTCACTTTATATTGTTTTGTTTTTTTGTTTTGTTTTTTTAAAAAAGGAACTAATGTACACTTCTTTCCTTTTTTCTATATACATTGTACATGTATTCGGTTTCTCTGGCGAGATGGAAAGACGATGTGTATAGTGTGAAAATCCCTCTTTTTAGTGGAGAAAGCCCTTGATACCCTTGGTTGAGAGAAGATCATGCTGTCTATACATAAAGAGACTTACCTTGACCACTGTCGGCGAGGGACGAGTAGTGCATAGCATGGCTCATGACCGGACACTGGCGCGCGTAGGACAGGACCTGGGGCGCGAACCGTCTCAGGTGGTTCATGGGGATGGTGGTCAAGAACGAGCAGCGGAGGGCCTTCATGCTTCCTGCAACAACAATGTTAACACATGGGTCAGTTATCCGTTTATACAGGGGGTCAATACTATAGGTAGTCATCCAGGAATGTGCAGCAGTGCTTGCAATAATCGGTTTGCTTTCAATATTGTATTAAAATGAGTAGAAAATACATGCTATATGAATATTTAGGGTTTCTTACATTCGAAATAGCATGCCATCAACAGATCAAAGATCGTGAACCTTTGTCTATCTATAACAGAATATCCCACTACCTTGTTTCTATTTTAATGTTTTTAACCATTTAAAGTGAATGAAATGTTACCATGATTGTAGTTTTAAGCACGCTGCGTATACAGACATTTTTCGGTACATAATTTGAAGACTCAAAAAGACATAGGACCAAACACAACGACAAATAGGATTTGATGATGACACAGGCCATGGGGAACAACCCATCGTATGCAACGGGAAGGGGGCGTGGAATACGGGATGTCTATTATCAATCTTTAGTAAAGCTCGTATCTGGCATGAAATAAATGTATATATCATATGATAACATCAAGCCAATCCTTAGTATAGGCTGGACCCACTCTAGCAACGTAGGACTCGGTACTAGGGACAGTCACGTCCCAATCTATCCAATCCTTTGCCCTCCTGATACGTAGCCTGACCTTTTACAATTAATCCCTGACATACTCCTGTCGACAAAAGCTTGCTCTGCCATTAGCTTATATATGTAAATCCTAAATACAAAAGGTCCAGGTTATTATTACAGTAGTGACGTCTGGGGTCGGTGTGTTAATCTGCACGACTACCACGAGGTAGCACCACTAGGTAGTTTGGGCACCACTGTGACTGGTCCTACGTTACTGCCTGCACGTAGCCTCCACCCCAGCCTAATGTATAACACCCCGACACCAAACCCCGGTCAGACATCATCTATCTAGGTCTAAAATATAACCAGGCATTTTGTAGGACTTCTTTTATTCTTCTCTTCATCATTGCGAGATTTCCGCCGAATACTACAACTAAATGGATTCTCTGGACAAGTGACGTTATTCCTTGTTGACCACTCTATTTTGGGATATGTTATGGTCAATGGAGACATACTTAGGTGGAGAACCTAATTGATAGCCATGGTCATCATCAAGTCATCTAATATTTTTCAGCTTTGGGCCAGAAACCACATTTTACTTTTTTTCAAAGAGAAAATCATCTATATTTCTGATTTATCTAGGTTAAAATGAGACCAAATTGCCTCAATTGCTCACATTTTTCTCTTTCCAACGACATATTACATGACTATACTCATCAAGTATATTCCTTCCGAATATTTTGCAAAATTTCCTGTGGGCCACCCGGGCCCATGGGATTGTTATTCTGAAGAGAACTGCGGGCCCGGACTCAAGATTACGGGCCATTGGCTCCCGGGCCAGCGTTAGTGTCTACCCCTGCTACTTGTGTAAATAAACATCACAAACAAAAACGGTGGCTTAAAAAGAACAAGGACCATGGAACCAGATTTCTTATTGACTACCCTTAGGTATTTCTATATAGGTCAGGGTTGGTTGATTTCAGCCATCCCCAGCCCATCCAAACAGATATTAAGGACAAAAGGATGGAGATTATGTTATGTATTAAAGGACAGCTACATTAATCAGTGGATGATAGTACGTGTGCACTGCCAGAGATACCAATCACTAGTCAACAAAAGGCAGGGAATCTAGAGATTTTGGTCAACTCTTTGCAGGTAATTTACATAATCTGATACAGCAATTCCAGGGAAATAGTTGGAATTCTTGCGAAAGTAGGAAAAGTGGCATCTATGTACTCGTCAACATCTCCACGTTGTATAAGGTGTGTGTGAATCAGGGCATGCAGTCATTCAACGCATAAAGTGGCACAGAGGTCATTCATTCTGGTTGACGAGGAAAGCTACACATTAATAAAAGTTATGGGTAAACATACCCATGTATCTTTATACTACGTGATGTATACAGGACCTGGTACCCTGGTACACATAACCTATGGTAGTATTTTATCTTGATTAAAGTTGTTAAATGATAATTGGCCAATCATCATTATAGAACTTATCTTCACATATACGTATACCACAACGTGAATTGCACAAATGTACAGATGTGTCAGTCAGTGTATTCAGTCACTATCTTGTCAAAAGGGATAGGTGACCAATCTGCATAGCTAACCCTTTAAGGACGGCGAGATGTCCCTATGCAACAATTTTGTGATGATGCACCAATACAATGCAGCAGAGTAGGTCCATGGCACTGCACACACATTCGGGAGTGTATCAACCTTTGAAGCATGAATGCAACCTTGGCGAGTCAGGGCATAGCGTATTAAAGCACTGTGCTGTCCTTAAAGGGTAAGACCTATATATCTACATGTCACATTATATTACATTAACATGACATTTACATAATGTTCTATACATGGGAACATCTTTACGTCTACCTCTGTATGTATGTATATTCGACACAGATCTGACAAAACAGGCATGACAGCCTGGTCAGTGGACTAGAAAGTTTAAAAGCTAGGACAGTATAGGCAATATGTGTGCACTGAGAGCTAAACAAACAGGTTTAACATGGTTATCGCCTGAGCCTTAGTACTGTAGTACACACATCATGCTTGACCCCTGCAACTCATAAGTATACATAAGTAGATTTATACGGTTGTATAACACCTATATATAGTGGGAAGCACAGGACATATCTCTTTAATAACACCTCATCTTAACGGTTTGAACACTTACAAGAATAGTTAAAGTTAACTGCCTATCATGGAACAGCTGCACACCTGAGCTATGTGTGAACCGTATATAGGAATAGTTAATGCCCGCCCACATGGCCAAATATTCTTCGTTACATCATCAACACAGTGAACCCCCATGACACCCTACCTGCATTCCTACAGTCAGACCCCTCCCATGCCACAAAACGTACCCAGTTTGTCCAAGTAGTCAAGATGCATTTATAAAATTCCTACCTGGTAGTATTCCCAACATGTCAGTAGTAGTCTAGGCAGGATGTGCAAGCGTTTCTCGCGCTGTGACACTCACAAAACACTAGTACCAGTTCAGGCAGGCTGTGCAGGGTTTCTCAGGCAGGGAATCACCTAGTAGTTTAGGCAGGGATGTTTACCAACCTCTGGTGGTTTAGGCAGGCTGTGCAAGCGTTTCTCGCGCTGTGACACACTGAGACTGACTGGAGGTTTGCTCCTGGTGGTGGGTGGGTTATATGGTGGGACTAGGGGGGAGGGGGATGTGGACTCGGTGTGTGGGGGAGACAGCTGGATGGGCCAATCATATAAACTATAAACTGGGTATACCGGGTATTCGTATGATGGTGTAGTTTCAGAGTGGGATGGAGGGGCGGGGGTGTGGGTGAATGTTTGCCCCCAACCCTCTCATTCGCCTCATCCTATTACATAGGATGGGATGGACCGGCCGCTGGCGGGATCAGCCAGCCTCTAGGCCAATTAAATAATAATCTGGCATTTACCCCAGAATTTACCCAGTATGATAACTGATTTCATTGTCTATCTTGCAGCATCCAGCGGAATCCAATAGCTGCATACACTAGGATTCCCGCCATTTCAGAGTCGAGTATGGATGGGCACCCAAAATATTCATTTTTACCAGCTTATCGAGAATCATACCGCTTGAAAAATCAAATCTTTGCCAACACAATGCTTTTTAAATAGAGTAATTGTAGTGACTAGAATCAAAGGGATGTAATTTGGCCAAATAAAGTTAGGCAGTCGTTTTTGTCACCGGAATCAGGGAACTGTTTACATAACTTACTAAAATCTCATTAACTCCATGTAGGGAAGGTGCTGAAATCATAACTTTGGAAAGGCTTATTCACTATAATAGCAGGGATACTGGTATTATGCACTGTCAGGCCGTGCCCATCCCTAAGCAGTCTACGTGTGTGACGTAATATCCGTATTTATTTATTAAACACTGATCAGAAAGTACCACCAGGACAACTCGACTTTTTGGGAGTGAAACTGAAACATTGTATGACGGAGTCACAGTCCAGGAAGGGACTTTTTTTAAACAGGGGAAAGGGGTCCAAATCTTTTCCGCCGTCCTCCACCCCCTTCCCCTAGAAAGCGTTTTTTGGATCCCCTGAAGAGTGGTTCAAATCTGTTTGGTCCCCCCTCCCTATGTTGTTCAACCAGGGCCAGTCAATAATAATGCAATAATAACGGGTAACTGCTATTTTATTCATTGTTATACATTTGATATCGAGACTATTAAGTTATATGAGCACGCATAAATGCGCCTGACGTCCCATCACATTACTGGCAAATGTAAAAACATCTCTGTTGTCATCCAACATATAATAGTGTATAATAAAAGCATGAACGATCATGAATAGGTAATTATCATGGTTATGTTAAACTATATCTATTTTAATAAACAGTACGTTCATGTAGCCAGCATGCGGGTATAACGGTCTTCAGGTAGGTATACTGACACCTAAGCACTATTTCATGGGCTGCATGAGTCCATCTATAATCTTCATAGATATGTCAGTTCTGTGCAGAATGGTGCATTAAATCAGATTATGTTTTCTTTTTTTAATATCCATTGTTCATCCAAGGTCAGCCCAAATTTATTATCAGCTAGACCATGTAAGGTAGAATGCAAATAAAAACATACCGAACATATCAGCACACTATATAT
Organism: Harmothoe impar; assembly: GCA_947462335.1. Taxonomy (NCBI): domain Eukaryota; kingdom Metazoa; phylum Annelida; class Polychaeta; order Phyllodocida; family Polynoidae; genus Harmothoe; species Harmothoe impar. The sequence continues at coordinate 82,281,551 of OX381704.1, read as the reverse complement.
GGCTATTCCAGCCATGCTCTCTCTCGCCAGTAATAGTATTCATTACATGGGGATGTTGGACTTAACATCCACTAGGATTTAAAGGTATATGATCGAGGAAATCCACCCCATAGGGGTGGTGGCCGGCTTCCATCAAGGATTCTTGATCACATACATTGGTCTATAATTAAAATTAATGCACTAATGATGCATGATTGCACCACTGTTCACATGAAGCAATATGTCGTCTTTAAAGGGTTAGTGTGGAGAAGTCATGATGCATAAATGCATTGTGGTTCACCTGAAGCGCCATGCTGTCCTTAAATGGTTAGTGTACAGAGTTAATGATGGAGCAGGGTTGTATTCATGTAACGACAAATGGAATCAGCAAAATAATACCCTATACAGATGTTTGGCTGGGTGTTAGCAGTTACGCATGATTTATATATATATATATATATATATATATATATATATATATATATATATATATATATATATATATATATATATATATATATATATATATATATATATGTATATATATATGTATACATGATGCACTCCCGAGTGTGAACATGATGCATGAATGAAGCACTGGCGAGTTAAGCATCATGTCAACCCTATGGTGTTGATACACTTCAGACGGGTCAGCATGGTGCATGATACCAGGTTAAGAAAAATACATTTTAATAGGAAGCACTGGCGAGTTACTTCATGCATCATGACAGCAAAGGGCATGAATTCATTCAAGCATCATGCCGACCTTATCCATTTCTCACAAGAGAGAGACTCGGACTGTACAACTGATTGTACCTTACCAAATGTCCAAACACATCAGAAAGCTCCTATCAGACTTGCCATAATAAAGAGCCTTAGAAAAACGTTGACATATAACGTTATATAACGTTATAAAATGGTGTATAACGTTATCTGTTTACTGGGTTGTTCCACCCCCCCCCCCCCACACACACACACACATACACATTAGAGCCAGACACGGCATCCGACTGGTGTGCAGCAGGCCGGATCGTGCTGTGTCAGCATTATTATGGCAAGCGCCGACCAGGCCTGTGAGCTGATAATTACCCCCACCCGTGTTACAGCTTGGTGAGCCTTGGTGGTCGGCTGGTCATCTGCAGTTCAGTGCAGTGCGGGTATGGGTAATTATCAGCTCTCACCTGTAGCCGGGTCTAGCTATAATAATCAGTGCACCTTTGCAGGGCGGGTGGGAGTAATTGTCGGCTGTCTGAGAGCTGCCTGTCCAAGGTGTGTTGTTCACAGGTTTCTTTGTTAGCCTGCCCACTGTTAACTATGTACGAGGTGTGAGGGAGAAACGTCTGACAGCTTTTGGAGTTGTACTTATTGAAAGGTCAGTAGACCGGAATGAGCAGTGCATTCTGGGTTCCTGATGTGTGATCAACATATAGACTCATTGCAGGTAAGGTGTACTGCGTAAGGGGAACGCGTGGACAACGCAGGGTTACGATCACTCTGGCGGGGTGCAGTGCTGAAGGGTGGGAGACCATAGAGCCTGTGTATATAGGGTGCAAAAAGCAAACGAGCCAATGCTAATCCAATGGACGCGCAGCTGCTGTTGAAACCTTACGGAAAAGTGAACTCCATAACCATGGCCGGGGACTGCGTCGCCGGCCAATCATCACATTTTCTGTGGATCTAGTGATGGAATGTGCTTTTTTTTAATCTTCCCTTATATACGACCAAGGTGCTACTGAAACAGCTCTCTCATACATTGGTTTTAACCGACAAACTAAGCTGGAACAGTATCCTCCAACTTCCTCTTTCTCTAATCTTACCTGTGCGACTTTTGATTTTTAACCCTCATAAATGAAACAAACTCAACTCATTATGACAATAATCCAGGGTGATAACCATAAAGAGTCTTTCTTAAATTCAGCAACTACGTTATGTAATCCACATGCATCTCTGTTCAATCCATATGGATGCTCGTGTGCTGCTGGTAGACTAAAAGGCTTAGGCTTAGTGATTTGTTTAAAAACCCTTTAAGGGCCGCATAGTGCTCATACTTTTTGTTGTAATTTTGTCTAGATACATGAACTACATCCACACATCATGCCGACCCTTTGGAAGTGGATTGACCCAATTGGGTCTGCATGATGCTTGAATGCAGCACTAGCGAGCTACTCAGCAGGGCTCCATTCACGCATCACGAGGACCAAAGAACATAATGCCATGAAGTATCGTATGCAGCGCATAAAGGGTTTAACGTCTATGTGAAATACCTGAGGCAGCATATATTATATGGTGTGCCTAGGGTGTATCATTGATGACCCTGTGGAGCTGGGTGTCCGGAGTATATACAGGCGGCAGCTGGAGTGACCATGGCTATATGAAACATGACCTTGCCAGCTGGGAGACCCCTAGAACCTGGCCAGAATGCACGTTTACCACATTGTTTTCGTTGTTAGACATTTGTGTGTTCTATTGATCTCCAACGCCTAGCATACGACACCAACAGGCTTTGTGCTTTACAATGATGATGAATATAGAGAAAACTGGTTTTCCACTGCAAGACTCCAGACAAACCTAAGCTATTATGTCTGCACGTACCTTAAGTCTCGCGTTTAATCTGCAACTTAGACCATTGAGAACATTTTATGAACTGTATAAGAATTTACGATACTTCGAAAATGAGACCAATTAATCCCTAAACATCTTTGGTTTTAACATTATACTTCTACAAAACAAACGACAGTATTATATGATCTGGCTTTGAGACATCCGGTTATAAACGATACACCTATTACTGCTCAGCAGGATACATGTACCATTAGATGTCCACCACGTTAAAGGTACCAGGGAGAGCTTATACTGAAGTTAACTTTGGTGATCGTAATAAAAGCTAGAGTCCACTTAACCAACTTCGGTCCAAATACACAGTACTTTGAAATAAACCATCTCAACTTAATTTAACCAGAGTTCAAGAAATGGTCTGCACTTGCCGGAGACTTTATTGTCCATTTCTTGACAAATCTAACGAACTACAAACGAATTAACCTGAGTGGAACTTGGCCTTTATCTAATCATGCCAAAAGAGTGCCCATGCCTTTATCAACTTTAAAGCCATTTACACCACCCACGTCACTAAGTTGTGACTTCCTGATGGACTGGTAATTCCCAATATAGGTGTTGATGCCTGAAACGTTTCACCTGTCTACCTTTCACCTCACGATTCAGGTGGTAGCTTGGCCAGGTAAACTCGTAAGCTGCTTTCATCTTCCCTGTTCTACGCATATAGGTTTGGATATTCTATACGACCATAAATACGTATATTATTGCATTTCTGATGTTATATACCACATTAGATGTACATCTATCTGGAATCGTTCCTGATGTTTAATGTAAAATGATGTAAAAATTGTACCTTTTATCTACATGATGCGTTTGAACAAAACATTACAAACAATATTAATACTTGTCTTATGTAACCGCCCCCTCCCCTCCCCCAGCTACTCTACTTGCCGAAGTTTAATGGCAATCTTATTTGGTAACGTACCCTGCAAATAACATTTTCATTGCGTTACTAACTTGAAATCTAGCTTCAAGATCTATCACCAAGTTCAGGGAATGGGGAGAATTACCAGGATTTTCAAATGCTCAACTTATAATTTGGCATTCATAAAGAAGATAGCTCCACATTATATACATACAGTTTGTTGGTAACTTGAGTTTCACTTCCGGGACTGTTATAAACATACCATTGTTATTGGCACAGCCTATAATTATAAATTGTGAAGATGTCTTGACTTGTGAAGATGTCTTCCCTTTTCTGGTCTAATGAAAGGCGCTAAAATTGGATGGGGGAATATTAGGAGGGCGCTTACTACGTTGAACACGGTACATGTCTTTCAGTACCTGCCCTTTACATTTCCGTACACAAAATATGCCACTATATAAAGTATAAACATGAGCCAATGGTACGTCGTGTGTGGCAGCCCATGCTGTTTATGACATATTCTGAACATGTTGCATTATATACGTTGTGCAAAGCCCTAGGTTGACTGACCTTGTTTGGAACCAGTCACATGTTACCTAACATGTTCACACAAACAGGTTTATTCACGTCCATGAACCTCAATATAGCAAGGCTCCTGCAAAGTTTACATAAGATCCCGACACACGTAGTCACATGAAACTTCTATTTCAGTTTTAAAGGGCTTCTATTAAGTATGTCAACATAACGTCGTGAGGGGTTGGGGTTCAATTTTGGTCACGTCAAATACCACTAAGGAAAATGTGCAACGCATACATACTTATATGGAAGCCCCCTTATGGAATTGCACCTATTTATGAACATGGTTTCTTTTTTTATACGGTTTTATTTCATCCTGGTTCAAAGTTTCACTTCCTGTGTTCGACAACGAATCAACCAGCTAAGGGGGTGAAGCGTCTCCCCGAGACTTTGCATAAGAAATCCTTTATAATTGTGCTTCAATAACAATGACAACCATAAATGAATGTATAAGCCCCTTGGGAAAATGAAGTATGTACATATAAAATGAACGAGTACATGTATTAATACAACTAATTACATACGTTAAGAACTGAATACGATTTTAAATTATGTTGATACCCAAAATAATGTACAAAACACATGGCTTATGATAGGGGTATTTTCTAATCTTAGTAGTGTTGTTTGATTCATGCCCTATTCAAAGATTAGATGTATGTTACATCACAAGAGACTCAGGGTCAGGCACTTAGGTGATTGAACTGTATGGGCACTTACTGTCCATATGACCAACGCCGAATGTATTTCAGTTACAATTATGTATTCATCGATTCTGAGTTCATAAAGGTGTTCCTAAGTACAAACTAACACCAAATGATGTGTCACACAAGTTGACAACTTTACTAGACACAGCTTTGCCAGACACAGCTCAGTCTCTTCATCCAACTTTGCTCGGCAGCAAGTGCCGTCCAGTTTCCGTGTGGATCGGCATGATGCATGGATGCAGCAGTGGTGAGTTACACGCCAGGGTGTACTGTGTTAATGCACTTTGCGACCTATAAAGGGTTAATTTGAAGTATCTTACCTGTTTATGGGGCTAGGCAGACGGTGGGTGGTAGGTGGTGGATGATGAAAGTGAGTCGAGGGGCAGAACTTGTGGTCTTCTCCGTAATGGACGGTCGGCTCCCTGAATAAGTTGAAATAGGGATAACGATTCTACAACAACCAGTCTGTTTTGACCACACTATGGTGACAACTTTCTGAGAGTGAGAGTCAATGCTAACCTGATGTAGCATCAAGCGGAATCTAATGAAAATAAGCGCCCGGGCTTCTATGAAGCCCTCACGGTTATTTAACCATTTAATTAAGACCGCAGTATTAATGCATTAATTGGCCCATTAATAGATGTCCTTTGTCGTTATGACGCATGGATGCAGCCCTGGCGAGTGACTCGCTAGTGCTATATTCAAGCTCGATGCCGACCTAACGGTCAATTCCCTTCCGAAGGGTCAACAGGAGTGCATGCAGCCATTAGGGTTAAGTAAGGCCAACCAAAGTGCCCTTGTGATCCTTCTATTTTGAGTAGTAATCACCAGGGACGTGAAGAAGCCTAGTTCAAGAGGTTTTTGAGACATTGATAAGTTACTTCATTTCACACTGATAAGATCTTGGATATGCATTTGGGAATATTATCATATCAACTGATGTGCCCTGGCCTGAATACTGATAAATGGATGAGATATTTATTGATTATATTATACATATCTATAGTATGAAATCTTTCTATAAGTTATGGTGCTGAGCGAGCCCAGATTATTTTGTCTGGCTAATGTGCAAATAATGTCTTGGGTCATAAAACTGATGGCTGGCATTCCTAGTAGGAAGGGTTGTAGGGAATATGTTGCGTTACTGGTTTACGGTGACCAGTTTTAATACTCATAAAACTGTCCAGGGTCATTAAATGGGGCAGAGTTGATTCCAATACCAATTAAAGTAGATCTACCTTCGTGAAAAAAAAGACGAGAACATATTTGAGGCCTGTAGTCTTCGCACACCTTTTCACCAATCAGGACAGTTGGTTCTACAGCTAGCCAATTCTGCAGGACCAGATAGCTTTCTGCAGAACGGATACCAAAATCAAAATTTGCCATGATATTTAGGATAATATGCTATTTCGTAACAAAAGATAATTAACAACAATTGCTTAAATTTGGCTAAAATATTTGTATGTACTCTACGACTTTGAAATTTACTTCTAGTAGAAATATTTATCAGCTCAGCAATGAGTCAGAACAACATGGACTTGTATTGACCAACTACTGTAAACGTATGTTATTTCGCGCTGTACTTATTTTCGCGATTTTCACGATTTTTTAAATCGCGAAAATATGTACAGAGCGAAAATTTATCCAGTGTAGCTATATAACTACTATACTGCGAAATCGCGAATTTAAATCTGCGCGAAATTGTACTTTATTGCCAAATCGCGAAAATATTCATGCGCGAAAATACATACGTTTACAGTATACAATCTTCACGAACCATACCTTGACAAGGCCCAACCGTAAGAAAAGTTGTCTTCTGAACTTCTTGCATTGCCCATTATGATAAGGTAACTTTTATGCAGAAGTAGTTGATAATGGACACATGTAGGTATAAAGCTAGGCTCTACATCATATCTGGAGCATGATCAAACACCAAAACAATGGCCTTATTCTTATAAATACTAAGTCAAACTTCGTGTTTACACTACCAAGAGATTACTGCCCCAAAAAGGGCAGAACTCAGCGGGACCACTGAGTGCAAGCACATGAAAAAGTGCAGCTCAGAGCCTCAGATAACCACTGGTACACCAGAAAAAGTCCCATGGAATGATCTGGAACTGGCAATTGATCCAACACTGATTACAACCTGGGAGGTACAAGATGGGCCTCCCCCATTAAGCTGCACCCGTTTTTAGGGGTAGGTGAAGAGGGTCGGGCTGCAGGTGTGGGTGGGAACTTACAGGTGAGCTGCTCGTCACATCAAAGGGAATAGTCAAGGTGAGTGCAGGTAACATTGGCGTCTGGTGCCAACTACCCGGGCCAATAGGTGGACTCCTCACGGAAAGGTAGCGGTGCTGGAAGTGGCGGCAGGAGCCAACACAGGGATTTGAAATTTGTGGCCCACTAGTGGCTCAAAATTGCCTTAGAAAAATCTGAATTTCTTTTCGTGGCTGGGGTGGGGTTGGTTTATATGAAGAGTGACTAGATGCAGATGTAGGTCTGGATCAGTAAATGAACAAAGAAGTATAGACTTACAGGGATATTGCTAGGATTTTTTTCAATGGGCCAATGGCGCACTAAGGGGTAAAAATAATGCGCCATTTTCAACCATGATGGGCCATTAAAATTAGTATAATAATGATGGTGAATCTTTAACATGTCTTGGAGTGACCCTTTGTGAGTATACTCCCAGTCAAAAATTATCTTTAAAGAAGTAAATATGCCGACAAAAGTTATGTTACCTAGTATTAACTTTTTGAAATGCTTTTTGTTTTAACATAAAGTTAATATAGATTCTGATATAGATATTGAAGGTTATTTGCGTACAGTTTTAGGCCACTCCTAAAAATAAAGGACACTTGATTTCCATTTTACTGCCCTCACCTTCATCTTAGTGTTGACCATGCAGTAGGATAGAGCATATATTTTAGAAATTTAGGAAAATGTATGTTGTTATTATATCTAAATTTGATCTAAATGACTGTTTTTCCCATTATCGTAGCTTTCCAATGATACCCAACATTCCATATCTGGAATTTGAAACATATAGTTGAGAGAAGATTTTTTCAATGCTGATGGTCCATGATGGCTTAATGCGCCCATGGGCGCATATCTAGGGTGTTTTAATGCGCCATTTACAATTCAAATGCGTCTATGGCGCAGGGCGCGGCCCTAGAAATATCCCTGGACTTAATATCTCTAAGGTAACCGATAACCAATATCCTGCTCTCTAAATCATAGGCATAAAGAACAGTGGCAGTCCCGTTGTGATGGCTCGAAGCTGTAATGAAAGCCCATGTATAAAGTGTTTGGATGGGGGGAAAAAGAAGGTTTAAACGAAAATCTGATATTATAGGCAGAGATCCACAAGAATCTATCCAATCTGACCGTTTCGTTTAAGAGTTAGACCCTGGGTCACGAGACACTGCCCTATGGGTTTTAATGGAGTGAAAGAGGCCCGTTACCCTCTATAGGTATTTTTGTATAGAAATATCGCTTTCAAGATTTAATGGTTTTACATATCAATTATACATTTAACATGGTTCTTAACATTCCAAAAACAGAAATTAGAGCGCCCGCAACGGCTGGGATACTAACTGGCATAGTACTTTTGTTTCCCCACAGTCCCTTTCATTTAAGATTGTCCCAGCTTGCAAGAAGGAAAAAGCCACAAACAGCAGGATAAGTTATTGACTATAACCTCACAAAACGCAGCATATATTTATCAAACTATGGTATGTTACTATTGTGGATCCTCTCCGGGGAAAAAAGTACTTCCTATGCTCCTGATGAACCAACACATGTAGAGGAATGTATAGACTAAGTCAGAGTGATGTCAAAGACCTACCCGGGGGCACGTAGGTACGTGTACGGCTGGAGGTACGTGTCAATGTGTGGTAACACGTGTCCTGTACCTGCTTCTATCAGCGTCAGAAATGAGGGACGTGTCGCAGCGGAGACACCCGGGAGGTTACTATGGTTACATCAGGTGAACACAGCCCTACACAACAGGGTAGGTAGAGGCTACCTGGTGACGAAAAGCCCCTGATTGTCCCAAGCCCTGGAGGGAATGCTTAGTTCTCCACGGGATACACTGTACACTGAAGGTATGGGTGACTAAGGGGTAGCAGACAGGAGTCATGAGGGGCTGGAGCCAAGCGTTTGTGTCCCCGTTGCTAAGCAACCTGTCATCAATGTTGGGGTAGAGGGGTATGCACTTGGCCAGGGTCCATGCATCCACCTCGGGGATATCAGTGGATTGATTACACCTGATATCAGACTGTCCAGCTTGATGGTCGTTGGTATCATGGCAATACCTGTACTCAAGTTGGTTTTCCCTGAAGCTGATAGACATTGGTTCAATACAAATAAATATGCCATTATCTATAATTATAAATCTCTGATAGGATTATCATTCCGGCTTTCTGAATCAATGTAGTCGTGTTCCTAGAAAGCATAGGGAGGATATAAATATATGCAAATATAGATATCGATCCTCACTCTCACCTCTGTCAGTCTGAGACAGAAAGGGGAAGTAAAGCGAATAATTGCAATCTAATAATTGTGCTTAGGGACAAATGTATAACAAAATCAAACATCGTTTGTTGAATCCTTATCTCCTCTTATCCAGGTAAATAATGTACATAGATATACTTGAACCGTTGAACAAAAACAACAAGTTAACATCAAAATGCTTACACCGATTAGTTACCTACTAGGAGCCGCAGATTATTGCTATGTTATTTGTCAATCCATGTCTCAGCCTATCAAAATGTCAAAATAACAAAAGTCTATTATGAGCTATCAAATTGTCATTAGTAGAATATCAATACATCATGTATAATGATATTATCTTGTTCGAACTTAATGTAAAACTAAATTAAATGGGACATGGTATGGTACTAGATTTTCATGATACATGTATATCTTTAAAGAGTGAGCAAACAGTGGCTCCGACCTCTCTACCTATTCCACCACAGTTCACAGCCCATTATAGAATAGCAGAAGTGCACACATTGAGACAGTGATCCCCCAGTAAGCCCTCATGTCTACCATTTTATAACATGCCACGCACACCATGCACTAGATATTACAGCACACATTAAATAGCATTGTGGCATGCCACATGCTGGTACTGTATGGAGTAAGACGTCGTTCAGTGAGTTTAAGTGAACAGTGGTCGCACGAGAACAACCAGGCTATGGAACTTGAAGAACTTACGAAGATGCTATCCGTAATCTGGCTAAATGGTTGTGGGGGTGAATATTTACTGCGACAGTTGCTAGGAATTTTTTTTCTTAGGGTCAGGGTTAGGGTAATTAGGCGGATTAGGGTTAGGGTTAGGGTTAGGGTTGGGGTTAGGGTTAGGGTTAGGGTTAGGGTTCGCTCTAGCCATTTTCCATAGTAACTGTCACAGTAAATGATCGCCCCCACATCCATTTAGCCAGATTACGGACAGACTTAACCAAGAACTTATGTAGTAGGTGGCTCCACCTGCTGAATTCTACGAAAACTAAAGCTGTATTATCCAGTCTGTATGTATGTACTGGATCACCAATATAGTCATACGGTTATAGACAGCTGCGCCGCCTCGTGGGTATCAGCTAAACTAAAAAGTTGACAGAGCTGCATGTTAGATTTCTGTTGATTTGAAAATAATAAATTATAAGCCTGCGCCAAAAATGACAGGCCTAGAAAAAAAGAAGATTGTAATCCATTGTACCAAATAGCCAAAGTAAGGTACGATATATAAGAACCAAAGAAAGATAGGAAAGGTGATCAGTAAACGGAATAAGGTGCTACTGTAATGGTCACAGTAGTGCCTTATTCCGTTTACACCGGGGCATAATAAGGACGATATATAACAGGGCTATAAGATGTTTAGAAAAGAAGTTACCACCGCAGGGCTATGAGATGATTTATAAAAGAAGCTAGTAGGGCTATAATATGGTTAAGAAAATAAGCTAGCCACACATGGCTTCATGATCCGTGGTTTCAATCCAGAGCTAAAGCAAAATATGGCCATAAAAAGTGTAGATACAGTATGTGGTGAGTGTGTAGGGTAGTGTAGGGTATGTAAGGTAACGTATGTAATCCCTCAACCAACCTGTTGGTACCTCCCACCTTTTTATAGACATAGTGAGACAGGACCGTGAGTCAACAATGCAGTTTACATTTAATACCAGCACATAAATTGGCCTAGTAGATGTCCAGCAATAAATTTTAGAAAAAAGAAACACATTTGGGAGATGTTTCAGTGAATACCTGGTGAGTAAGCCTTATCTCTCTAAACACACTGCAGCAGGTGAAGTCCACGAGAAAATGCCTTTGATATTAACATCCTATGCTTTCGCAAATATATGACTTGATGGGTGATTTTTATCAAAGTAAAACTTTTGTGAGTGCCCCATATTCTACACATCTTATAATGGTTTGTGCCAAGTTGTGTTATTAAAGAAACACAGATTTTGGCACAAAAAAGGGGTAGGCGCGTACACCGCCACCAGGTCCACCCCCTCCTCATTTCCACACCTAATGCTAAGCTGCTTCATATTACCATGAAAAATACGTCAAAAAGACTTTTAAATGGCAACCTCTATTTTTATAGCCTGGTACAGTTTATAAAGGAGCTCATAATTGTTATACAAACGATTTGGATATCTGGATTCATGTAAATCGCAAGATACGATATCTACTGAACCACTGGTTGTACAGTTAGATAACTCAGATTGTGAACCCTTAGTCATTTTTACAACATTTGCTACATGACATACTGACATGCTGTTGGGTATGGAATATGGTTCATATTAACAAGGTGAAAGCAGTCCAATATTTTACTGTAGCACTTGAGATATAGGGGCCCGTTCCATGGTAATGGGTGCCGAGGGTGTTATCCCTGGAGAAATGCCCCCCCCCCTAAAAATTGCATGCACCTATGCCTATGCGGGTTCGCTGGTATCTAAATGGACCGTTTTAAATGTTGCCCCCCCCCCCCAGCAGAAAGGTTTTTCCAGTTTTGGCCCCCCGCCTATAAGGGAGTGTTCATTTATTAGTTACAGGGTGGGTGGTGGGTTTAGGGGGGGGGGCGTAAAAATTTCTGACCCCTCCTGAGGGGGGGGGGGGCGTAAAAATTTCTGACCCCTCCTGAGGGGGGAGGTTAAAAAATTCTGACCCCTCTTGAGGGGGGGGGGGGCGTAAAAAATTTAGCCCCTTTTTAGCAAAAAAAGCCTGTGCGTTACTATAGTTCAAAGGGGGGTGGGCGAAAAATCTTCGACGCATTTGCCACAGCTTTGGCGTGGGGGGGCGCAAAACGTTTCACGCGCTCTCGAGGGGGGGTGGGCGTAAAATATGTTTGCGCCTTCGCGCGAAATCTCACCCCCCCTGTAATTAATAAATGAACACTCCCTAGTAATAGGGTCTGTTTTTCATCATGACCCCCCCCTCCCATCTGGTACAGGGTTGCCACCGACAACGTAGTTTTAAATTCCCTGACATTTCCCTAACGTAATATCAAATTTCCCTGCCAATCGCGACATAAACCCCATGTTTTTAAATGCCCTCCAACTATGCATGTGCACCCCTTTTAAAGTTATCTTCTACTTAGCGAGTGGTCATTATCTAACAACAGCGAGTGGTCATTATCTAACTAACACCCCAATTTCAACAAATTCAGCTTCAGGCTCAGCCTCAGGGGCCCAGACTCAGGTCGTACTTGAATTTACCTTAATTTAAGTTATCTTCTGCTCCCTAAGGCTCTGAGGTGTGATATATCTGTTTCGTAACTATCAAAAGGTGTGCAACCTTTAAGCAAACCAGGACTGTTGCCAGCCCGTGCCACTCCCTCACCCAGTCACTGCCCTGGCCGGAGTGGGACTCGTGGGAGTGGGACTCAGTGAAGTGGGTCAAAGTATGACAGTGTCAACACGCCCTGGGGTAAACACGTACGTCCCAATAAAGGTAAGAACTAAAGAAATATCATACCATACAGGTTTAGTGGGAAAATATACTGTAGGAACATTTAAACTTACTGAATGTTGACTTATGTTGTGGTGCCCTTGCACTGAGAGCGACGCACAGGTTCGAAATCCCCTGATTTTTATAACACCGGATGTGACGTCAAAATCTATTTCCGTCAAGGAATCCCCCCTAGCCTCAAACCAAATCACCATTTAAACAAAATCACTTCTAGATGTTAATGGATTACAAGACACATCTAATATAACTCTTATTACATTACAATGCATAATTTTCATAGAACTGAAGTTTGATCTTATATGGTTCTCAAGATCATATAGGCATTATCTGTTCACTGCTATTTAGCTGTTCCAGGGTTGGGTGGTCCTCCCCCTGAATTGAGCCGTGTCTGCTGTCAAATATGTGGTTATCTTGCATATGTAGGGGTATCGTGTCTGTTTTACCTCTTGAATAGATATAGCAGCAATAGATTAAGAGTTTTTCATTTTCATGTATGCTGTCATTAATATTTTCTCTGGTACTTTGCACTCAAACTTCGTCGGCACATCAACCCTAAGGTGCGCGGTTGACCCCATTGACGGCACAGCCAATGAGAGCAAGCCCTAACTTTGGCTTCGATCTGGGTGGCCGGGCTGAAGTGGTAGGTCTCGATTTAATTACTTTTCTTGCTCATCTGTAACAACTAAGAGTGCCAATATATGTTTATGACATACTCATTATGGCCTAAATTCTTGCATGCACTTTTGACAGCTTGCTCAAGGGTAGTCATCACTTTTACACGCAAGTGTGGTGGGCGCGGGGTGGGGGATCGTATTCGCCTGGAAGTGCAGAGCTGAGTGACCCCGGGGTCAGACGAGTTGCTTTACTTTGCGGTTTTCTCCGCCAGCCCCACGTCGCTTGCAGAGCTGTCTCTTCCACTCCAACACACCCCAACTAACCACACTGTTCCTGTACTGCAGAATGAAGAAGGATCTATAGTTCAGTACTTGCAAGAGGCAGGATTCCGCTGCCGAGTGCGACTGTGAGTGAGAGCGGGGCTTGGAAGTGAGGATCCCGGGCACTCTGGAAACCCCCTTCCAAACCTGGGGACTGGACCGAAGAGAGAGCCTGGCCGGACCGCCAGCCCCACAGACTGGGAATTAGCGAGAGATTTTACATTGGAATTGTATGTGGATCGTGCGCTAGAAGATACAGAATGAAGGCATTGCTACTATTAGGAGTGACAGCACTGTTTGGTAAGTGACCATCATGTATTATTTTACCACAGGCAGGGAATCAGCAACTGCATTTATACATGGACCATGGTAATTATTTGTAAGGCTCGAGTTGCCACACACCCCCTCTGCTCTGGCCTGGGCCACAGACTCTTTGCAGTTAGGCCTCCTCTCCCTCACACTAAGTCACAGACTCACAGAGGCTGGTTGTGTCTACCGTGCTCTACTACATGTACAACACACGCCTCCTTCATGACCACTCCTGTTGGTACTGGGGCAGACAGAAACTGGTATGGGGCTGCATTATACAATTTCATGTACATATATCGATATTGCCTGTGCAATTGAATGGCTGTTATTAACATTGTAAAGGAAAGATAGATCTAGAATATTCCGGAGAAAATACCTTCAAATAATTTCATTTGAATTGTACATAATACAAATTGTAAGTTGCATACCGGGTTGGTACGAAGTCAGGATGGGAACATTCACAAATGACTTCTCATCTAGCTAGGGTGGGGAAGGGGTTGATCTACTGTAAGTTATAACTGGTACAGGTGCATTAATGCCTGTAATAAAGCCAAATAGAAAACTCTCTATCGGTAAATAATAGTGACAAGCACAAGGGGTGGGAATGTTGGAACTTGTCTCAAAATTTGTTAAGTTAAGCTATAACAATTTAATTCATGCATTACTATTTTAGAAATAAAATATTCCCAACAACCCTGTTCGGGCTAGTAAGTGATTCCTTAGTAAATCACAAGAGTGGGGACTTCAAGTTAACTTTAAATTACTATTAAAATATTGGATAAATTATTTTTGCCAATGTCATTCAGGGAACCATAGAAGCAGAGGAAGATTGAAATAATGTAAATAGGGTTAGCATTCCGCACTATTTCGACTATGAATTGATTTACTCCCGATTTAAATCAATTCCCTGGTCAAGAAAAACAACTCAGGAGCGGTGTTGTATGAACCCTGTATGAACGTTTTCACATTTAATACAAGTTACAGTAACAATTATTGCCTGTTACAATGTTGGATACTATACTTCAGGGTGAAAATAAATAGGAAGCGCTAGGTACGTGGGGAGTAGGTATAAACTACAAAATGCACTCTTATAAACGGGAAGGTGCATGCTCATGCGTGCCCTGTACTATTCACATAGAGTTCATGTTATATACAGTCGGTGTGTAGAATCATGATGCCCATGCTACTCAGTAAAAGGGACTCCATCAGCCTCAGGAGGAGCCTGATTTTCACCCTGGATGACCCGCCACGCACTACATCACACACGGCCAATAACTCAGTGTTGAAGTAAGCAAGGCAAGGCGCCCTGCCTAAAGTGGAGGAGCTATAGTATAGGGGCCGTCTGACAAGGGTACTTTTCAGTTTGTAGGGTAGGGCTGTGTTTTTGAGTGGGAGGTGGAAAAGAGGAGAGGGGAGGGGGGACTGGCAGGAAATGGGTAGCAGGAATGGAAAACGCACTAAGCAGCTTAGGGCTCTGGGCGCTTGGAGGCTGGATGGACGTGTGCTATAATAGTCCCCACATCATCCCCCACCCCCAGAATGGCCCTATGGGCGGCCTGGTTTGCACGTAGATATACATTCTACATGTGTTTTCCGTATTGTCCGCATTGCTGACCCCCTCCCCCACACCCCTCCTCTCCAACACACACACACACACCGATCCCCCATCACCAGCAGCCCAACCCCCACTGCTTCCCCATAGCCCACACCTTCATCCCACCACGCCGACTCCCCTCCATCTCCACAGGGGGACCCGAGTGACCACATGGGAGTCTGGGTGGAGGGGAACAATACCCACTTTCTTCCCCGAGGAAAAATGGGGTTCTAAGTCAGACCCTTTCAACGTTCCACAATAGGTCGCAGTCTCAACCCCAAGGTGGTCCATATTTGCCTGGGGAGATTGGTGAGGGGGTTGGATGCCTTTAAGCCACCCCTTCCCTGTTGGTGGTGTTTTATACATTACATTAGCCCTAAGGGGGTGGGCATGTTTGTAGGCTGTGAACCCCTGCACACAAAGGCTTCCCAGCCCGGCCCTTACTAATTAACCACATTGGGGTCTACACAGTCAACAAGGCTAGGGCTAATCCTCTTTAGAAGTTTCTATAACGGTAAGTCACCATACAAGGCCTGCTCAATGTAATCCCGTTCTCTTATTGTAATTCGCTGGGTAAAGTGCAAAGTGTAAAGACCCACCAACCCCTTTCCTGCTCCCCTTCCCTCAGGGAAACGTCTTTTGCAACATTGAAGAGGGGGGGGGGGGGGGGGGGGGGGGAGGCATTTGGACTCCTTGGAGAGGGACCAAAAATAGGTCGCACTTTTTTAGGTGGCAGGACAAATTTAGATCCCCCCTCTCGCCTGGTAGAAATGACCAGTCCCTAAAGCATTGACTTAATGCGGGATGTCAGCGGCTTAGCTGCTGTGACAGAGGCAAATTGCCCATCATGTTGGAAAAAATACCAGGTGGTTGAAGTGAGGAAATCGAGCAGCTTAAATAGACCACAAACTACATAATGATGACCGCAATATTGGCACATGCAACCACAAGCCATTATGGCCAATTTTCCCTGGGTCTCCTCAGGTGTGTGGTAATGCAGGGGTGGGCGGGGAGGGAGGGCGGGGGGGGGGCCTAGTCAGTAGTGGGGGTTTCCACATTGTATGTTGGCTGAAAGAGGCCTAGAGAAGAGGCCGTTACGATTTTCCCCATACATATCAGGCCCGGACTTCTGGCTTAAGAATCTGTGTGCACTCATGAATTTCTGATGTAATTACACGTGTAACCTAATGCGTTTGTGACTGGTACTATTTCAAGAAGAGGGTGGCAAAGTTATATTGAGTATTGAAACTTTGCTTTAATGGTATATTCTGTCCTGGAAAGCCTTTTGAGGCTACCTGCAGGGTAGATGTAACGGGGGTTTAATCCTCTTAGGCAATGGGTCCCCTTTGTGCAATGAATTAACAGTTACCCTAAGAGGGCCGGTAAAGTTATTATTAGCCTTTGTATTTAAGGTATTTAGCACATACACATAACCTATACCCCTATGTTAAACGAGTAAACACAAGTTGACGTCTTACACACCCATGCTAAAGGTACATCGTTAAGTTAGGCCTCCATGGTATAGCTTGCCCATAGGGAGGGCGTGGCTCAGTTTTACTAATTAATTCCCCAAGCCATACAGGACACATTTAATCCTGTGTCACGGTGTTGGGTTGACACAGACCAAGTAGACGGGAGTGATGTTGACTCTATTTAGGCCGAGTGTGTCCTTCCCATTAGTTATATCAGAAGATGTGAGATAATAAGGATGGGAACTCCCTTCATACATATTTGTAATGCCTTACTCACCAGGACTGCCTGAATGCATCATGCTGACCATATAGAGTTGATAATGATGGGTGCATCTGCGGGGCGAAAAAGTTGCCTTTTAAGTTTTAGGAAGATACAGGGTGCATTCCTAAAAGAGCTCAGTATTCAGATATTTTGATTACCTAGTTTGGTCCCAAGTCAAGTTCAAGTTCAAGTTCATAAGTTTTTATTTGGCCTAGACTGGAGTACACTCAGCGTTTCCGTTGATCTTCTGTCCTAACACGTCTAGGAGGGTATATTCATTTTGCACACAAGGTTCTGACCCTTCATTAAAAGCCGAAGCTGCACAGTGACATTTTTATACATGATAATACCTTGTGCGCCCCTTACATTAGTCTGTTTGAAAAGTATAGATTTAGCTAAAAACACACATCATCCGGAGAGTGGGTAAGTTTACAGGTGGGGAGCAGGAAGGGTGGGGTACAGGCAACATCCACAGGTAGGTTTCCTTGAGGGAACAAGGGATATACATCCCTAGAATATTTAGCGTTAAATATGCATCACAATACTATGAACTACTCGTGAGATGAACGATTCGTAAGGTTGGAGTGTGTCCCAAAGTGATGCCCTGTGTAAGCCTGTCGCCTATCATGGCAGGGCAGTCATGCTCTGAGTGCCCTGTATATCAGTATGCTTACAAAACACGAGACCCCCCCCCCCCCTACCCACTCATTCTCAAAGTCTTGACCCCCCCCCCCCCCGACTCCCGACCCCCGACCCGCTCAGGGATCCAGTGTCAGATCCCAGTCTGCGTCCGGGCGCCGGCCGTAACCGACGTATCGGTGACGTCCGTAGCCGTAATCTTAGCCGGCAGCTTCAATTAGACCCATTTACTATTGGAGTCAACCATCTCCCTGCTCTCCCGGCTGGGCTATAGACCCATACCCTACACTTTGTTGGAGTCCGACTGGTAATACCCCCTAATAAAGTCTACTCTAGAAGTAACAGTAGAACTATAACTAACTCTGCCCTTGCCGCACTTGGATCAATGGGGAATATCTAATAGAAAGTTGTTCGAGTTTGAGAATCAGGTCCAGGTCCTCTGAAAAATCCATTTGAATGAATCTACTGGTAGAACATGTGTTACTATCATATTCATTGATCCAAAAGTGCAATGCTAAAGGGGGACATTTGGCTGGAATCCTATATGATATTATAAGCTCTTCCCACACGTTTGAGATGGATATGAGAGCATAAGAACCCTGCTGATGGCATCACAAACCCACCCTTGACCTGAGAGAGACTCGATGTTATTCTCCAGTGCCTATGCTATAGAATAGAGCCCGACCTTTTTTATGCCTTCCTATGTTTTCCCTCTTTCCTCGACTTACTCAAGTTGTCGTTTCAGAGACCTAGTTATGTGCCAACATTGCACTGTCAAAGCCCAGACGGGCGCTCAGACAGCGCCAGACAGGCCTCAGAGTGATATACATATAGCCAGTAAAAAAATAGGAATAAAAATGGAAAATAGGAATAAAATGGAAAAAAGCAAGAAAGAAAAGAGTGGTGGAAGATCAGAAAACAAAGGCTGTGGAAGAGATGTATCCCAGCGGGGTGGCCGGGTGCTGAGCTGATTGGTTATTTTGGACAGGTGTATACACACCAGTGCCTCCTGTTTGTAATGGTCCAGGTCCTCCTGGGTCTGGTGGGTGGAGGGGTACAGGTAGAGAGGTGCAGTGATGGGGTCCCCTTCCTCTCCTCCAGTAGGTTAGTGCCAAGGACACTGGAGGAGGTGTGTATGGAGCCTATGGAGCTGACTCTGTGGGTTTAGCTGTGTGTGTGCAATTGTATCTTTACTCTTTTTAGATAGTGTATATATGTGTGTATACAGTTGCGAATTATGGCGTTAAAAGGGTAGCCCGTTGTAGATTGGTCATTGGTCAACTCAGTTTAGCACCAATACAGCCAAGGGCGCTCTCTGAAAGTGGTGACGAGATTGTGTCAGAACATGGCTAGAATAGTCAATACATAATACCGTAGGCCTACCACACGGACATGGCAAAGGGGAAAAAGAAAATGTGTTGTGGTAAACCACAGTGGGGACTCACTGCCGTTTACATGCAGGTTGTTTGGTCTATTTTTGGTTAGAAATATGTCAACTTATATTATCTCTTTTAAACAGTGAGTGGGTAACCCCAGACTTTCACTCTAGGCCTCGGATACCACAAACATGCTATCTTGTCAAGTAAAAGTGAGTTTGATTCATATCTTTTCAAGTAGAATAAGAAAATAGAGAAACCCACATTTTGCTTTGTAAAAGGCCCCAACGTTTATATTGTGGATTTGAGAAGCATTCCTCTACTCCCCCCTAGGGGTAACCACAGTTTCCACTCAGCTTATCTTGGGTCCTTCTCAGAGAGACATCCACACGACACCAGCAGCTGATAGTGGCTATCTAACCCTTGCACAGGGCTCCTGACCCCAGTCCATGGGTCACTGAGTGCACCACATTCATGTACTCTTTACACCATACCACCTGATGTCAACGGGTATTAATACTACAATTTATAAAGTTGATTGAATTTTAATTGCAGATTGTAAATTAATTCCCCCCCCCCCCCCTGTTACAGTGGGCGTATCTCAACTGCCCCACGTTAAAACTTGTCGCATATACTTGAGTGTAGGTTTCTTGGGAGCTCTTTGCTATTTCCCATAATTGTAAAATGAGGTGTATAATGTCCTCTAAAAGAGAAGTTGAAATGACTCTTAGGATGGATTGGTGTAAGATTCCAGGGATGTCAATGTCGGTGCTTATTACTTTTAAGCATTGCAGATTTGCAGAATAGTCCCAGTGTTACAAAATGTTCACTAGTTGTGCTACCCTGGCGCCCCACATCCCTTTGTGTACATCCATTTTACCACCATAGACTGATGTGTACCAGTGAGGTCAGGGACCGGAAGTCCAGTTTTAATGCCTGCGCACCCAGATGCGCAGTCACGATCCGCTCATTACCATAGCGACTTTTGGCTCAGCACCTCAGACAGCAGACGACATTTAGCATGTAAATCAAACGTACCTACCAACACAGTCTGACCTTGTTTGTACCACGGCCAATTGCTGTGTTTCCATAGATCTATATACAATGTAGTACTCAGAAGTTAGCAGAATGGTCCGCAAAGGTAGCTACATTTCACTCATTTGAACAGAGAGTTCCAAAATATTCATCAATTTGAGCAATAATATCGAACTCTTTTGGGTTTAAAATCCAAGGATGGCAGAATAAAGGGTAGAAGCAATGGAATTTCTTCTGACCAGAGTTTAGTACTATTGAAGTATACATGACGTGTTTACTATGGGGGCAAAGTCTGAAAAGAATTAGGAAGAGGCTGATACATGGTATTGTCCTGTGTGCACCCCAATCCCATAGGAAGCTGCGCAAAAACGAGTGTATCGTGACTGGCTAATAAAGAAGTACAGTGCACCAGGAGGCCTTTATCTCGAGGCCCTCATTTATACTATAGTATATAGCAGTAGGTTAGCATCCGACAGTAGGTCTACTGCCATCTAAATACATCTTATAAATGCAAGTTTCTTTTCACGTTTATTGTAGACTGTGAGCGATGGTTTGTGATCTGTAGAATAGGATATTTTACAACCCACAGCAGTAGTTATTTTCTGTGTTGCTCATGTACATGTGACTTTGCAAGGTGGCAATAAGCACCAACTACTCTGCTTTGACTATTGTTTTGAAGCATGCTTATGGACGCCCCTGGAGTAGGGGAATTTCAAAGGGTAATTCTCCTATAAAACCTAGATACCGTCTAAGTACCATCTCGAGTAGACCTTGATTAGGACCTATGGAAAGAGGCTCAGGGAATAAGCTGTATACAGCATGAAAAGCAGGGGAGAGATGTTATCTATACCTGCCCGATTAGGGGCACTCTCAAGTAGCCGTCATAGGCATGCAACACAGATTAGGCATGGCCCGCGCAGGGCAGGCGTGCCGTAATGCTGGCCGCAATAACTGGGTGTAGATTAGAGGTTGTGGTATGTAATTGTAATGTCGCCCTCCTCCTGCAGCTATATAGGCCCTATATATAAATATAATGGGCATATCAGTTGGCATTAATGTGAGGAGTGCCACTGTAGACCTGGCCTGATGTTAGATGTGCGAGTCTTGAAGCATGAATAGTGCAAAATTGTGCACAGGGACTATTTTCGATATAATCTTTATCATAATGGTGATATAACTGAATGTTTATGACAAAGCTGGATCATTTGATGATAACACGATGTGTGATAGCTACCCCATACTGTCGACATGTATTGTATTAAAATGCCAGTCCACTTTTAAGAATCTGTAGATAGTGTAAAATCTATAAATCCCATGAGCTTATGACCAACATAATCATCTCCCAAGAAGTCACTGTTCCGCAAGGAGAAACAGCCTAATATGGATAAGTAGATGCTATCTTTCCTTTTCCATCCTACCCCCCCCCCCCCCCCGCCCCATCTTTCTACTCCCTCGTACCATTATACCATATTAAACCCACACTGATACGCACAGTGGCCGGGCCTGGAAGCATGGGGAGTATTAAGGATGAATGCCCTATGGTATTAGTGTTATTATTTTTGTGGATGGATTGTGGATATACACAACTGGTCTAAGCGGTCACAACATACCGACCCTATGAGTAGCAATCAGTAAGGCATAGGGGCTCCTGTTGTAATCGGTCCGTCATGTGCATCAAGATTAAAAGACGACTGTACACTGTAGCGTCATAACTTTAGTCAGCTATCTTAAATTTATGATTTTCTCCAGCGACCACCAGTTATGCGAATCTTGCTAACTTCTTTGGATCCTGGTTGTAATGCTACATGTATATTGGTTGCTATTGCTAAAGGTTATCAAAGGGGAAAAAACGCTTGTGATAAACTAGATATACATTTACATAGTATACACCACCGACACCCCGTCCATTGAAGGTATAGGCCTACTCCTTAGGTAGATAGTCATGGTTGCATGTTAAATGGTGCCCCATCCCTGTCACACACGGTTGACTCCCATGTACTTTTCGGTGTCTCCCCTTTAAGGTAATGGTGATCTTCTGTCGCAGATAATTGTAGCAGCTAAAAGGAGCAGTCTAATTGCACCTGGCACACGGTCACACGCTGTCACACACAGTCACACAGACCTTCGTGTATGCCGGTACATGTTATTAAGGAGTGAGGTACATACATGAGTATGAAGAGACCAGATTGACATAAACAGTTGAAATGTACAAAGGTTCAAAGAAGCAACATGTCATGTAGTTCCGCTATTATTAGTAAATGCAGTGTAATGTGTGTAGGGATGGGCATCTTAAGGGGCAAAGGTACGAATATAGATAGAGTACTAAAAGCATATTAAAAGCCTAAAACGACAAATACAAGAACAATAATGTATTGATGAAATTTACAGTCTTGTTAAATTCCATTTTAGTACAGAATAGACGTCCATGTAGCCCCTATGTGTGCCGTGTTTCTGAAGACCTCATTCACAGTGCTACCTTGAGTTTGACCCGTTCCAGGTACCGTCGGCCTCCACTAGTCGATGGGACCCTATACTGCATTATTTATTGACATATTATCAACATGTAATGTATTGTGTGTGTAGATTAACACTGTGTGTTAACGTTGGCAGGGGTGTGTAGGTGCAGAGACTACATCCAGTCTGAGTCTGGCGTGACAGGACACCGGGGCCGCTATTACTACGACTCACGACACCTTGATACCAATGAGGGTGAGATGGTCAAAGGTTTCCTACCTGCTGATCACCTGCCTGTATGTTTATACACCTGGATACCTGGTCAGCGTCATACTGCCTGCATCAGGTACTCCTACACGGTGTCATATCTTAACACCTGTTGGTGTTGAAGCATTTATGAAATATCCCCATGCTCATCGTTTTGATGCTGCTTGTTTTGTTCATGAATTTTCTGCTGTTTCATGGTTAGTTTGGGATGCTTACGTTTCACGGCAGTTTTGAATGCTTGTTTGTCGAACAGTTTCCCACATTGGGGTATATTTCTGGTCTGTTGTATCTGGATACTCAAAGAAATGCATGCATTGTCATCTGTGGAACTTCAACTATTCACATGTCCACATACCAGATTGATGCTTTGGTATTTCAGTGTGGAGTACGTCATTGAGAGTCTGGTCTAGTCTAGACTATTCCCACGGATCTTTTTTCTCCATATTGTGTTTGTAGTCGTTGATTTACATTCAAACCTGGTGTATACCTTGTGAACCTTACTGATTGGCACCAGACTGTACTTCCGGTAAAGGCCGATACATGTAGAGGCGTGACCTGTACCCCCCAGGACCCAATTGAGTGTATCAGGCACCGTATAGAACAGGCAGGATTCATGTTCCTGACCAATGGAGTGTATATCCTACATTACTCATAATACAAGTAAATTTCTCAAATATAGATAAGCATAAATGAACTTTTAGCAACTCCATTTGCCTCACCCATGGGAACATGTAATACTAAGTGTATAGGGTACTATAGGGGAGCTTAGTTCTCGATCGTGTAATTTCATGCCTTTGATTTTGAATATTTAGTCTAAATGTTCCTGGGTGCACTTTCCTGTTCCCTGCATTTACCACATTAACCCCCATAGTAAAACTGTATGAGGTAAATTTCTTTTCAAACTGATGAAAAAAAGAGCCCATACTGTTATAACCACAGACCACACCAGAGTAGGAGTGTATTGTGGAGGGAATGGGTGAGTGAGAGGGGTGGTGTCAGTGAACCCTGGAGCAGCGTCTCCACACCACATTTACCACCTTTGATCAGCCCCTGGAGGCGCCTACAAAACATAAACCCCACCCTCACACCCTACCCAGGTCAGTCAGGCCCTATATCTTTTTACCCCATTAAAGCAAACAAATGACGTCATGGCCCAACCCCCTAGGGATCAGAAGCATGGCTTGTGCCCTCAGTCCATGATGAGGAAATGAAGGGGGGGTAACCTTTTTCTTGCCATTTAGGGTCAACATAGTGCTTTCATGCATTACGCTCTTTATCGTCATGATGCATGAATTTAACCCTCGCGAGTGACTTGGCAGGGTTGCATTCAAGCATCATTCCGACTCGATGGGGTTGATAATCTCCCGAAGGTTTGGCATACTTTCCATAAATCCACCCCTGGTAAGTAGACTCGCCAGGGATGCATTCAAGCATTATAAGGAATAAGGGCATAGCACATTAAAGTCCTATGTGACCGTCAAATGGTTAACAGTAGGCCAGGGGGAGTTTTGAAGGGGTGGGGGTAGCAGGAGAGTGGGTTGTGACCGAGCACTGGTATGGGTGTGTGGGGTGTGTGTGCCAGGACAAGGATGAAGAACGTGTGGAATGCCTCATGAATCTGTCTCACCCATCTACCCCCATGCTACTGTCACCTGCACGGCCTAGTGTTACTGTCTGCCCCATACCCTACACACTGCTACTACCCCTGTTGGTGTGTCCCTATGGACCCATGTGGGTCCCATCAGCCCCAATGATCCCTGAAATGGGGAGGATAAAGCCATACGGGCGTGACCGATATGGCAGGTGGTCCTTTGGAGTTCCTCTTGTTGGTCGCATGATAAATGCACATGGTATCATGGAAGACTCATATCTGTGTAGATACCTCACACGGAGTCTACTTGGGCCGACTTACAGAGTGTCTAATTTACTGTAAAACAGGCACATGTGTATGTAAAATCTCACTAATTATAGGCTGAGATTGCTATTGATAAGTAGTATTGTATTCTCACCACAGACTCAGAGTGTTAGCTAAATTAGTGATTAAGAGAGCGGTTGGTGGGTGTGAGAAGTCAGCCTGCTCCTACCCATGTGAAATGTCTGGAGCCTACGAATGGAGGCAACTCATTGTTTCTGACTGCCGTTTTGGACCTTAACCCATATAGATCAGTCTCCCCTTTCTGCACACAAGACAATAGGGTCTTCACTGCATCCAGATTCCTTTCCCAATAGCGGGGGTATCTCTTGTTGGAGATTTTAGTGTCTAGGGTGCCCCGCAGCTATAGCACACGTCAACCACCACAAGTTAAATGCCCCAGACTAGGAAACCTTATATTGTAACAGCTTGCTCTAGCATCATACATTTACTGACGCCTCAGGGGCCAAGCCTTTTATATGGCAGTTTAACCATACCCTAACTATTAAATTATGTTACAGGAGGAGCTTTGTAGTACCGGTTAGTCCTTGTTTGAGAAAAGGAATGGTGACCATATCTATAGGGGGAAGCATGCAATGCATATTGTTCTGGTATTAATAGCTCCAATAGAAGGTTATGGGTGTTATCCTAGTATGGACAGTGTTTTCAGCAGACCATGGCACATTTTATAGATGATGAATCATGATGATCTCATATTCTTCCATTATTCTTTTGATACAGTACTACATTGCGTTGAAATAGACACACTCAACATAAATAAATGGTCATGTCTAAGTGCATTGGGGTTGGAGCTGACACACCTAGTCTTTTGGCCTGATTCTAATCACAGCTTTCACCACGTGTGTGAGCGTGCGGTGATGTACTGGCAAGTGTTCTCTGTCAACGAGATCTTAGTTTCTTTTATATAGAGGCGACAGGTTAGGTCTCTCACTATAGAAGGAGGCCTAGGAAGCTCTAATACAGTGTGTATGTTGATAGGGGTTCCGAGGGAGGAAAGTATCGTTCTGAGTTTAAATATAGGTAAAAAGGCATAGTCTTGCTCATGGTGTCTGCGAAGGAGACAAAAGAATTATTGGATCTGTCAAAGCATGAGAAGGGGATGGGTTTCCGGCCTTGTTCTCTGGCGTGGTTAGTATTACTATGACATATATTCACCACATGGGGTCTTGTTCACATAGCTCCCATGAGCAGCTCGGGAGGGGCTCATGTCTCCAAGAGAGCATCTATCAAACAAGTACTTGATGACAAGCTCTCCAAGAGCCTAGTCCCAATATAGCCTGCAGGGTGTATTGGGTTTAGTTTGTGGAGATGGCTGAATGGTGACAATACTGGGTGGGAGCAGTTCAACCCAGGGGGAGCACTCTGAGCAGTTCTGCCGTGACCTAGACCCAGGGACCCGAGCAACTCACTAGTACCCTGTCACATATGCATACATATCTCAGTCACTTCCCAGGCTCCTAACCCAGTCTGACAGTGGGGATTACTATATGAACCATGACCTTTAGGTATCAGCCCATGGATCTGCTCAGGAGCAGGTCAGGGTGTGTGGCTATTGTCACTATGAGGGCTGGGGAGCTGCTCCCTACCCTTGACACAGATGTCACGACACGCTGCCCGCAGGACACCGGGCTCGGGTTTCTGCCTCCTGCTGTACGCAGACCCGATAATGAACAAGAGAAGAGACTGATATGTGGTGAGAATGATGCCGAGGAATGTATAAAGAAGGAAGGAAGTATCATCTTTACAGGATGGCGCCCCTCTGCCATAAGCATTCATGGGTTAAAAAGAGGTCATATTGGTATCCCATTGTGTGGTACAAATGAATAGGCCTATTATCTAATGGGGGATCATTTAGCACATGGAAGTGTGATCTATTGTACTATTATACGTGAGCTACTAGACCTGGCCACGTTTCGATCATCACCAAACCCAAAGACCCCACTCCCAACCCCTATAGCCGGTGGCGTCATCTGTGAACGTTCCCCTATATAGTGTTGTGTGGCACTCTGGTGTTGAAACAATTGCATGATGTGGTAAAACATGTGGACAGCAGTGACAACACGGGGGTGAGAAGCAGCACCAGATGAACCTGAATCCTCCAGACCGATTTGTAAAACTCCTTGTCAACTCTAGGGGAACTGATCCGCCTACAAAGCTACCACTTTTTTACCCCAAACCCATCGTTTTATACCAGACCGCAATGGCAAAGAATGCCGATTCCCCCAGGCAAAACTATCACTGTTGACGATTGAGATAGAGAAGGAGGAGACTACCAAAAAGTGGTATTTATGTATAAATAAACCAATGGCTGGTTGTGAGTTTAGCTGCCAGTTATGGGCGTTTGGTTTTCATTAGTAAATTGAGTAGCAAATATTGAGGGGATAATAGACTCAGGCTGTCTGGTTTTTAAATAGTCATATATAGCCTATAGATTAGGAACAGCTTGACAAGTCACAGTGACAGATGATTTATTAGGCTGTGTGGGTTCTTTATGTTTCTGCTCTGTAGCCTGCAGTCATAGTTAGTAGCGACTGGTGATATATATGTACATACATGAACATGTATACCATAAAAAGGCATTCTTGCACGTGAGTCAGCATAGCTGCCCCTCTCCCCTACAACAAACATAGCATTCTTCAATCTGTAGCCACAACTCCTTCTTTTTAAGGCTCCACATAGTAAGTGTTACTACAAAAAAGGAGCCCTCGAGGTTTTTTTAGGCAAGACAAATTATTAGCTCCCAAAGATTCGGGAGAGCTGGAGGGAGTTTTTAATTAAGTCTGTCAGTGGTCAGGGGTGTCAAAAGCCAAACGTTGGAGCCCGGAGTACTGCCCATCCCCTGGCACCTACCAGCGGGTTCCAACGTGATAGATAGGTGTCTGCCCGGACCCAGCAAGACAGGCAGCTTGTGAGAGTCAGGAGGTGTTCGGAAACCATTGTATCATGCTAGTGTATCTTATATATAGTGGTGAAAGCAGTGTATGCCAGGCAACTTTCTACTGTATGAACGGATTGAGCCGGAACCCGAGAGTTGGAAGCTGGGTTGTCATGCACGACAATGAGATTGAACAACATTCTTATCAGCCAATCCCAATTGGAAGGGAATAATAAGAGGTCACCCACGACAAAGAGATTTGAAAAGAACATTCTTATCAGCCAATCCCAGTGTTGAGGGTCACTACTAGTATCCAGTGCCTGCTGTGGGCTGATGTCGCATACTGAGATGGCGTAAGATTCAGGTGCTAGAGATTGCAAGATAAATCCTCGATCATTAATGATTAGTACACCATCAATAAGAAAGCTCACACTCTGAGAAATGGCTACTTTGCGAACACGCCCGCGCGGTGGCGGCGGCGTCTGCTCCTCATCCAGTCAATGTCCTAAAGCATGTCAGTCTGTAGGCCCCATGCCGTGTCTGTACTCATAAGTCACACGCTCAATGTTCCACCCCTCCAGGGATCCCCTCACCCAACCACCCTTATACAGGCCCCACTGTTAAAAAGCCCCTTGCTTTGATCCTCCTCCCCCAACATATCCACGAGATGCAGGCTTGCTTGGTTTATTTACCCAGCCCCTATTTTATCCAGTGTGGGTGGAGGGTATAGGGTGGGCGGCAAATCGGCCGGTGTAGCGGATCAGCAGTTTGCTTTTGCTGCTGGTTGTGTGAGGGTGTCAGGCGTCCCCGTTTATTATTTATTGCAGGTCATGATTTCCTTCAAGGCTCTCTGGTTACTATTAAGTTCAGTTGATCTTCCCTGTATATATATGTTTGACTGTTGGTGATACCATCATGTAAGCTGTATACATGGCTAGCTTGATCAGCGATGGCTCCTATCCTACCCAGTCTATCGATACAGTATTTGTTTAATTATAAACTGTTATCACTCCTCCAATAATTGAATCAATGAAATAAAAATAAAAAGATTAATTTCCATATGGAGATTAATATCATCAGCACTGCAGCAGGGGTACTTTTTTTAAACTAACCATTATGACCCACATCGCCCCTATTTAACGGTAACCCCCCCCCCCTCCAACTCAAGGTCACGTCCTAAAACAAAATATGACATAGTGAGTCCCTAAAAGGGAGAGACTATAATATATTAGGTTGTGACGGCCTCATCAGAGGACTCCTGGGGTGTAGGCGGGTCCTTTGAAGGTACAAGTACACACAGTTTGTACTTTGTGAGGCCCTGACCACTCACCCCGCACGTCCGGAGGTGCGGCACAGACCACCTCTGTTCTTTGGTACACGTTTCCCACTCCTGGTGACCTCAACCTAGGGTGATGTGAACCAACCCTATGGATTGTTCCCATTTCTCGGAAAGGAACACTTACTTGGGGATATAGGCCTCCGGGAAATTTCCGTGTAGTTATCTCTTTACACTTAGCATATATATGGAAACCCAAGCCTGGAGGGGAAGGCGATATGAGTGGGTGACAAAGAATGGGAATGTATTTGTAGACATAGTGTAACATAATCCCTATACAGGCTATGATAGTAACATAACCCATACATTAACATATTAACACGCATGGGTAATAAGTAATGCGTGAGTGAAGGCCATTAAAAAAGCGGCCCTATTGACCCGGGGCACCCTGGCCACCCGGCCCCATCCACATGTGACCGGCGGGGCTAATGGGCGGGGAGGCGGCCACCATGACGGATGGGCTCAGGATGACAGCTGCTCCTTGGGAGAACCACTTCTGGTCCTGAGCTGCTCGCAACTGCTCCCTGTCCATATAGGCTACATGTAGCTATATGTATACATGCCATCGACTAGCCCACAAAAAGGCAGCCCAACGTATACATACCTAGTAGCGTATAGTGTGACTCCTTCACACGGATGTATGGTATAAATATAAGCAACATTTAAACTATGCCATAACTCGAGGTATAATGACCTCAAGGGCAGTCTGTCATAAAATAGCTACTGATCAATGTATCGGAATCATTCGTTAAATAAGTCGAGTTAAAACTGCTGTAAAAAGCCCAATTGAAAAAGTAACAAACCATTTCTTTTCCGGAGATGGACATCTGTTATCATTTGAATACAACATGGAAATGATTGTTTCCCCCAATTTAGTACTTGACCATTCCTAATTCCAGGAATATAGTTCATAATCATTAGTATTTTCGCGGAAGTAAGTTGACACGAGCCCGAGGACTGCGCGGCTGTTGTATGTTAGGGTTAGGGTAGCATGCTGGCTCTGGAGTTGTATGCCAATCGTGGTAGTGGTAGTAGTAATAGCCCACCTCCTCCAGGCACTGGGTGTGGTCGGCTGTGGACTCCAGGGTACCGTGCTCAGCAGCTCTGCTTTCCTGGGAGTATTCCCTGCTCGTAATAGTTAAGTACCGGTAGTCTCCCAGGATAGTTTGAAGTTACACTAACGTCCATCAACAAATTAGCTGTATACTATATTGCATCCCGAGAAAGAGCTCCTCCAGAATGTAGAAATATTCATGCTTTCTGAGTTTCTCCTGCACATTAGCTCAACTGATATCAGTGTCTTAACCACTTACAAACGACTATTTCCAGATTGCAGACTGGGTGGTTATGTTAAAATGGTTACCCAAATGGATGGAATGTAAAGAATTAGTGTGATGGCTATAGACATATATTCTTTCGTCATACCACACATATTTTACAGTCACACTGCCCCAGTTGTGGTCTATTTATATCCACCCTTGTTAGTACAAGCACGTCACAAAAACCAAAACCCTCGAATTTCCTGGAGTACAGAAAGCAGACCCAGTTTCCTGGAAGTTGCAGGCAGGGCCCTTGAAGGCGGCCTCTCAGAAGACTGGGGTTGAGCTAATGATGGTGAACACATGGCTTACTCGAGCAGCTCGGAGCAGCTCAGTTCATCCTGCCAGCTACTCAAGAGGGCAGCTTACACCTATGGTGAGCTGCTCCTTGGAGACTGAGCAACTCTTGCTCCTTTACCGCCACTCCCCTTCAAGGCCCTAGCACCTAAATATGTGTCCACCAATAGGGAGGTCCTCAATAATTGTGATTTAGGGGTTCACCAACCCTCAATGGCCCAGAGCTGCCCCACAGAACCCCTGAGCTGCTCTTCAGTGTAGCTATTTCCGTTTCGATTTATTATATCGGCTCTCAATGAGCAGGTTGTGTGTGGGTGGGGGGGGGGGGGGGGCTCACGCCCTAGGGCAAACAGACTTACATTGGGGAGGTCTAGGGGTGAGGGTGATAGGGTACTGCCATCAGGGAGGGAATCAAACCTACACGCATTAGCCACAGGCTTAGCTAAACAGAAGGGTGCCCAATGCTCATTATGTCTAAAGCATCTGACTAGTGATTCCATGAAGTACTGTAGTTGAGTTAAGAAAGACTGGTCCTTAACGTTGGTTTATTTGTCAGGAAGGCCTGGCGGAGATTCGTATAGAAGCCTTTGAACTGTCTCTGAACTCAATTGTGAATACATTGTATATGGTCTTGGAAGGAAAAAGTACACTTCTCAATATCTTCATATATACCCTCATATATAATGCATCGGTCTCCTCCATCTCATCGGGGGGGGGGGGGGGGGGGGGGGCTCACGCCCTAGGGCAAACAGACTTACATTGGGGAGGTCTAGGGGTGAGGGTGATAGGGTACTGCCATCAGGGAGGGATCCAAACCTACACGCATTAGCCACAGGCTTAGCTAAACAGAAGGGTGCCCAATGCTCATTATGTCTAAAGCATCTGACTAGTGATTCCATGAAGTACTGTAGTTGAGTTAAGAAAGACTGGTCCTTAACGTTGGTTTATTTGTCAGGAAGGCCTGGCGGAGATTCGTATAGAAGCCTTTGAACTGTCTCTGAACTCAATTGTGAATACATTGTATATGGTCTTGGAAGGAAAAAGTACACTTCTCAATATCTTCATATATACCCTCATATATAATGCATCGGTCTCCTCCATCTCATCGGATTGACTTAGCCCACCAGGTTGTGATACAATAGCATTCTGGGGCGGAGCCCCAGGACCCCCCCCCCCCCCCCCGTTTGGAAATTTTTAAAGATTTTTTTAATGATAATTTAATCCACTGCGAGTCGCGGCGCATCACTTTTCGGTACTTTGGTGTTTGGTGGACCCCCCCCCCCTTTTCAAATTCCTGGGCCCGCCCCTGAATAGATAATAATTCAAAGAATGTTATGTGACATTTTAAATGATAATGGAATTTGAAGTAGAAAAGCTCAGAAATTGTATGTGCTCCGGGTCAGAGGAGCTGTTGGGGGTACTTTGTCCAAAACACGAGCGGGTCGTACAGACCATGCTGTTGGGTGGTGAAATGAGGAGTGCCTCCTTGGGGCCCCACACACAAAGGGGGCTTGTGCTGGTTTGTTGGCGAAAATGCATTGTTTAGATTGCCTGACGCAGACCATGGCTGGCCCTCCTCCCAGGGCACTGGTCACATGGAGATAATGTTACTGTAGAGTAGCATTCCTGTCTACTGAATCATCCCAGCTCCCCAGTTTACTACAATTAATCAATAGTTTAGGGTATTTTTCAGCAGGGATGTTATGAACAGGTCCTACGTGTTCTATGTTGATATATCAGCCATGGCTACCGGGAGTAGCAAATACCAAGGTCTGACATGGCATCGATTCTCTGTACAAATAGCACCCAAAGATCTGTGGGTCTGTGTAGCAGACTTTTACTTTTTAATGGTACAGCTATTGCTCATGGAACTGCTACATGTTCTATTTTATAGTGTTCTCCATTCAGTTCCCCTATTTTATCCCTTTTTTCGTCGGTGTGTGTGACTCAAATAAACATGTCATATAAAGAATTAGTTCACGGTTGTTGAACCCAAGACGTACGTGACCCAGAGCCCAACAGACCATGTCCAAATGTATAGGCCTTATCTCCCCTGGCCGTCTGCTCGCCCTTAGGGCGTGGTCCGGTTGGTCAGTTCTAGACCAGAGTAGGATAGACGGGGCCATGGTCAATCTGCTGCTGTGTACCCCCAGGCTGGATATGGGTGGTCAGCCACTGACCGAGCTGTCGCCTTTTTCTGTCCTCATATATAGTCTACAGCAGAGATTGTGCACTTGTAGCTTGGGGGAGTGGCTGCAGTGTCTGACCTTTTATTGATACAATAGATTGTTAAATGCCCTGTCATGGTCCTCTTCTCTTGTCTAGGTGCCACCTATCGACATGTGGACATAACATACATTATTTTTTATGAAATACTGCAGTGCCATTGCTTTAACCAAGGACACCCGTATTTAACACCCCCTGTTAAATAACCCATGGCCGTATTTAACGGCCTGTGACGTCATCAAAAACGGCCGTTTGTTTACATTTGAATGGCGGAGAAATAAGCCATTTTAGCCTTTTTAGGACCCCTCCTACCATAATTTTTGTATTTTGAATCGAAAAAGATAAAAAATAAACACAAAGGTACACTTGTTTTTGGTCTGTTGGAGGGTTATTTCACTTGTTGACCCTCGGGCCGCATTTCACTCGGCCTCCGGCCTCGTGAAATACGGCCCGAGGGTCAACTCGTGAAATAACCCTCCAACAGACCAAAAACTCGTGCACCTTTGTCTATTACCTGATTGTTCTACTTTCCCCATGTTGATACCAGCTAATATGTCCTGTAGGACAACATGTCAAATACCCAGAAACCCTAAAACAATAAACATCACATTTGCAAGATACACTGGACATTCTTTCCCTTCCGGGACTCACTAAGTCATTCTGACTCAGTGCCTACAATAGGCACAGCAAAGTGGGTAAGAGTCCTAGTGTGATTCCAGATGTGCCCTTCTTGATAGAGTTTTCCTGGAAATCACCGCATTTGGATCCTCCATGGTCTATTAAATGGAGATGCCGGTGGTATTTATATCAGCTCAGCTTCTGGAGATGATTGGGCATGTTAAGGCTTGTCCACCCACACCTCCAGGGTTGGTGCACCCATGTCGTGGTCAGTCTGGAGGTGGCATGTGTGTAGTGCTCCTCCCAGGTTGTGGGCATTTTGAGGGAGGTAATCAATGGTGACAGCTGGCTACCGCCTCCCACTAGGCACCCACACCTATATAGGTGCAAGTAGACTTGCCCAGGCCATGCTTTGTATATATACATTATATTCAATCCTGTCCAAATCATTGATTGAATAGAAAAGGAAAGATCAATAGCTAAAGCAGTATTGCTAGACGTTTTGATCAAGAATATTACCATATGACTATGGCATATTTATTCTGACAATAGATTGATATGTATATTGACAGCACGTCTACAGACTGCGATCGGTCATCGTGACCTTCTGGTGTCTCCTGACTCCCTCCAGTCAAGCCAGGAAGCTAAATATTTGCAGAGGAAACATTATCATTCCTGAGCTCACACTATACAACACTAGCCACACAGCACCGACTGCATTGGAGGATGGGGAGGGGATAGAGGACAGGCGGAAGGAGGGATCAGGGTTTCGGCCTGTTGCAACCTAAGTGTACCAGTTCATATTTCCTAGTAGTGGCTGTGTTGGAGATATGTATGCCATGTACTAGTAGGTACAATGGAAGGTGTGGCTAGTGCTGGTCCGTTAAGCATGAATTGGTCAAAAACAGGTTCAGGAGAGACTGTAACCGTTGGGGCACTCATTACCCTGAATTTCGGCCTGAACTTCACAAAACTTAAAAGTGCTAGTTATATCACTGGGACTCTCCGCTCATGCATCCAGGCAATGCCTTTAATAGTGGCCAAAATAATGAGCACGACTGCTCCATTCGCAATAATGGGCTGGGATGTCCTGTTACTAATAAAATGCCAGTTTTCACTTTTACGAAAAAAAAAGAGAGATGATGATAGTCCGACTGTAGGACAGTAATAAGTGAATATCCACAGTATTCCAGGTGCATTCCCTATCTCGACACCTGGAGAAACTAGAGCAGTGCCTCACTGCCCAGTGTAGGTGAGCCCACCTGGGGGATGGCTGATGACGTTAATGTGGGCAGCGCCCTCCCCACTAACAGGGTGGTCAGTTCTCACAGCAGCCTCGGCCATCCATCACCTGGCATTACCTGCGTCCACCTGTCACTCACTAACTGACCATGCTGTGGCGTTATGAGGTCTGTCTGCAAACTACTGCCACCAGATATTACCAGATGACCACAGAAATGTTATTTCCTGGCCTAGAAGTATTCACTTTAGTTTTTTCATCGCATTGTGCCATAGTTTGGAGAGAAAATAGGTAGCTATCTAATATACAAAGTAAGAATAGCTCCTGAACCAGGCCCTTGTCAAGTTGTGTGTTAGGTTGTGTTCCGCCACAGGAGGAGAACCCCTATCTTAGCTATGGTCTGAGGCACCTGGAGGAGCCGGGTACTGTACACCTCTATGTATGCCAACAGAAGGTGTGGTTGGGGTATGATTTGGACGGGATACCCAGGAGTGTAACGGGGTTAACCTTTGGCGCTGGCCCGGTGTCGGTAGGTCACTATTTAACTGTGATCACCAGACCTTACTCGGCCATGGCCCTATTGCCGCTCCAAAGAACATGAGCAAAATACAAATAAAAACACACAAGAAAAGATAACAGTCATGTACTAGGCCACCGGCGACAGCCATCCAATACCCCCCTTTTGCGTAGGGGCTCCTCGGCTTTCCCTTATACATGTACCTCCACTCATCTGGGCGAGAGAACATACTGAATACATGGATGAGTTTGTTCAGATCGGACACATTAGTGCACAATCAACAACTTGTGTCGGAGCCAAGACGATTCTACACCTCTCTCAGAAATGTATACCCTTATTCATTTACTTTAGAAAAGCGTCGACCTGTATTCAAAAAGAAGAAGAAAAGTTGATTTTGTCTGTACGACATGAGATTGGGCTAGAAATTTCAGATATATAAGCACAGGTATAGACTATTATCATGACCAGCATATCATTAGATACTGTACAACCAAAAGAGTATCATGAAGCTGAAAGACAACTCGGTAACTATGTTGTATTTCTCTTGCAATATCCAGGAAGATGAGCAATTTCTACTTGTGTAGAGAGTGTTGCCCCTTTCCAGAAAATAACAAGAAAGGACAATTTATTAGAATGTAAGAGAGTAAATGAATACGAAAACCCTATTTTCCCTAATAGCCTGAAGTGGCCACAGTAGTATCTTGTTGTGCCCGCGAGTCGTGAGGGAGTGATTGGGGACGTGACATAGGTCGGTGGTGATGTCATTCCTCCATGGCGGAAGGGCATTAATGAGGACCAGAGGCGGGGGTGGGTCCGTGTACCATGTACTCCTGACCTACCCCTCCTGGATGCTGCCAGTCCACTTGTCAATGGGGTATATAGTAACCCATAGCAGCGACTAAGTCCCTGGCCATAGTAACCACTATACTGTTACTAACTAAAAGTCCCGATCTGTCTGGATGATCGTGGGATATTCCCATTTGGGAGAAAGCTGTCAGCCAGCTTCGAGCCACTTAAAGGATATGTTTTCCATTAATGTTCAGCCATGACAAGTTGCCATATCGTATTTCTGAAAGGAATACGTTGAATAATTGAACTCCCCTGGGCATGATATTTAAATACATTCAGCTGTCATCGTATGTAAAACATATGGGATCTATGAGAATATTATTGGTGGTAATAGCATTGGGGCTATTTCTGTTGATGAATCGGGAGGAGCAGGTGTGATATATGCGTATACCTCCAGTAGGTGGAAATGGCGCAAATGTAGAGAGCCCCTTCCACCTGATTCTAACACCATTAGAATGTCATCACCTAAAACGCCCACAAGCAACCCCTGCCACACCCCTTTACACCACCCTTGAACCCCCCTGGAGCAAGAAGGCTTTTCCTGTAGCAACTTCCATCCCTCCAGTGACCAGTCATGACCACTGCGGCCCTTGGCGTAGGAACTGACAGATGAAGATTGACCTCTAGGTCAGCTCACTGGAGGAGGTGTCGCTTTCCTGGGTGGTTGGGCCTTTTACATGTTTGTGAGGTATTGGCAGGTGGGACCCCTGTAGGTAATAATAAATGCTTTCTGAGTCTTGACTTCTGTATCTAGTTGGTCTCATACTATTCACTTAGATATACTGGGTCAGCAAACCTAGAATATGCTAAAATAATTATCCAATATTAGAGATAATATTATACCATCCACTTGGTATACATGCTATACATGCATGTAAGTATGATTGATGAGACTAGAGGCCAAGGGATTACACATATATAGCCCATATCCATTTGCCAGACTAAATATTTAGCCTTGTCCAGGCTATAGACCCATACCAGGGAGTGTTGGGGAGGGCCTACCACTGACCCAGACTAATTGAGCCGCTGCTAGTGAGCGATTACCCATCTGGACAAACAAATCATTCTCCCTGTACCATAAATAGGCTGCTGGTCTTGGTCTATATACATGTATAGTCTATAGATCTATGGAGATCATATGCTACAAAGTCGTATAGTAACCATATTCAGCGAGTTTGTTTGGCTTTGGCAATCACATAGTAATCGAACCTTTGCATCATCTAAGACATGCTTTGGTGACACTGAATATCAAAAACCCCTTTATTCTATGAGGTAAACTTGAACGAAAGGGCCGAAAATCGAGTCAAGGGTTGGTCCTGGTCATCGTCTACTCTATGGTAAAGGTCATGGTGAGGCTTAGCCGTTAGCTCCTCCAGCCCAGGTCAGCCCAGATCACCTGCAGAGCTTCTGACACTCACCCACTGGAGGTGTACATCAACCCAGATAAGGACCAAGTGCTGGCTCCTAATCAAACACCAACCCATTGCGTTTTCCTAAAGAGAATCTTATTCAGGACCCTGGCCCCATGGCCCTGGGACGAAAAGACTCCAACCCTGACCCTAGCCCTGTTCTGTTAGTGGTCTCTGCTCCTGTGGTGGGAATATGGGCTGTGGGAATGATGTTAGAGCAGCTCAGCTTCCTAAACAACTACTGAACACACAGGTGGCAGTACTCTAGACTTTGATTTAGGAGTCTGAGTAGCCTTGAACTGGAGATCTGCATCTGTGCTAGATTTTACAAGTGGGATCCATCTTCTCCAATGTATTCTTTACAAAAACAGGGTTTTCTGTATTTTTTCTTGTAGAAACATGTGGGGTCTCTGTTATCTGTGCAAATGACAATAGTGTCGGCTTTGTTAGGGTTGGTGTCATTGCCTTGGCAAGAGAAGCACCACCCAAGTTGTTTAGGGAAGATGTCGATTTGTTATGTAGGCTTTGTTGTTATTTTGGGGCCACTTCAGTGCTTTCATATTGTGGATAGACAAAAAAGATGACTGAGTTAATATGGTAGACTTCAATAGAAGGCCTATCATTGTCCTCATGGAAAACATAGATCATAACATGAATTTTCTTTACTTCCCTTCCAAAGCTTTGTTTATAGTATCTACCCCCTGGTCCTCTCCCTCCCCCAATTCTCTGGTCTCTGTTCTTTGACAGTACAACAGTACTGTGTTTCATATAAATCATATACACCAACTGTTGGTTTTGGTGATACAGTCCCTGCGTGTATATCTAACTTTCTGGGGTTTCTCAGTCGGAGAATACTCTTGATATGATGTCAGAGTGTTACAATGGTTACGGCATTTTTGGGAGATTTTAGTTTATTATCCAATTACTCAATTTGAAAGAAGAATACATAGTATACACATTTCTGATTTATGCTGTTTAGGAATTAATTCCTTCTGTAATTTCCTTATATTAATTTCCCATAGAAAAATGTAACTCAAACTAAAGATTTGCTACTCCTTGTGGGCCAGGGAGTGGCATCTCTGGTACAGGTGGCACCAGCTAGATATACATGCTCCGTACAGCAGTCGGGATAGTACATTTTTGTACTACATGTACTAGCTTACACTGCACTCCACCATCCATCTGACTCTAGCACTGCTCTCTTTGCCACTGTCTGCCAAGTGTTTATAGTAGGCATGATAATAGTGATGTCCACAGCAGATCTTCGCTGAGCCCAGCATAGAGTCAAAAGAACCCTTGAAATGAATACCTATGTTAGCATTAAGTCAAGTGAATGGACCTGTAGCGGCCGAGCTGATAAAGCCAGTTTATGAGATTCCAAAGTCAACAGGTCACAGCTGGGCATTGGCGTAGAGCCTAGCATGTATTCATCCCCTAGTATTCTATTATAAACACTGACTCCTTCCCCAGCTGTCAGAGTTTGGATATCATCCAAGAAGTGCTCCAATTGTCGCTTTTGTGTGTGTATGTCCCACTCTCCTGATAAGCCCCATTCACTGGGGCTATAATAACTCAGCCATCCATGTATAATCTACGCATTCTGTCACTGTATCAGGCATGACTGACTTAAGATCCTTAAACCTTTAACGTTCTGGATCATGTCCCCCAGCATGTATAATAGTGTCTATAATACATGTAGTCGGCATGTTGGAAAGTTGTTCAAAACGATGGCCTTCTCACGTATGTCTTCGCATTTTCTTTCCGTTTTGTGGGAAAAGAGAAATATGTCAACATCCTGAGCGGAAGTGGAAGGAGACGCTGGAGTGCATCACAGATCTGCGTTGGCCAAAGCCCCATTCATGTTCCTCTGAGGCTAGCATAGCCCTAGGGTGGGGTAGTCATGCTGGCCTCGGTGCTGGCCTCATCAACCATTTTGGTCCATATACATGTTGCAGATAGCCATGGAGATGCTGCATATTTTCCTTGTACTGGTGAGATATAACTATGTACAGAGGCACTCATGCATGAGTTCTAAATAGCCATCTGGTGGTAGTTTGGTCCCTTCTGGTCTAAAGGGTTCCAACCCACCAATGATATGCCTCGGGAATTGGCCTTCTTGCAATATAAAATACATGTATACCAACATCTCCGCATTAGATGGAATAGTGGAAATCACACCACATCTGTTATTCAATACAATTATCAAGATGAAATTGTACCCTGGCTCATACCGATAGAAGAGAATCCAAGCATAATACAAGGTTATTGTCCAGAAAATTAGGTAAAATGACTACCTTGTCAAATGTTATTGGGCCTGACAGCTACCACCCAGGAGAATGGGCGTTGGAACCGTCAGGATAAGATAGTGGAATGAGGAGTGATGTCAGTGGTGAAAGGAGTGTAGGAGACATGATAGAACCTTGTCATGTTCCTCCAGGGGGTGGGGTATATCGGTGTCCACATGGGTTAGTACTGAGTGGGGAGATGCCCACAGTAACATGCCCCATACCTACTGGAGGC
This sequence comes from Harmothoe impar, assembly GCA_947462335.1. Lineage (NCBI taxonomy): Eukaryota > Metazoa > Annelida > Polychaeta > Phyllodocida > Polynoidae > Harmothoe > Harmothoe impar. The sequence goes on along the minus strand of OX381704.1, from coordinate 82,241,358 downwards.
TACTGTGGTATATCTCCAGGCTGAGGGTATTTTCTCATAGGCTATTCCTTGGGGAGAAACAGCACCAGCTTGTGGCTGTCTAACCAGTGAACCACCCCTCCTTACCACTTTAGTTAAGAAACTGGAGATGCCCATATAAAAAGGCATACTCAGGGCGCCAGCTGAATTATACTACTCTATCATTTATGTCAGTGACCCTTATAATGGAAAAGATGGACTTGTCCCAAAGCACCAATTTATGATCTTTTTCTTTCCATCCATCCCATGAAAAAATGTTTTGGCAACAAAGGCTACACTTTCCAGCGAGTTGGGCAAAGGACACATTTGCTTTGATATTAGGATACATCATACCAATCTAGTTTCTCCTTTTTAGAACATGTGTAACAAAAGGGAGGCAGGATATGCTTAACATGGACTAGGGTGAAGGCACCCGCTGGAAACGGAGGGGATCTAGTGAAAGCTGAATGGCTGCACATTCACTGGGTGTGTGCTTGGCCTGGAGGAGGGATCAGGCGTGTTTTTGTTGCCTGCGGGGGCGGGTGGGTGATGGGTGGGTGGGTTTCCGGCCCCCTCCTCCTGGCCTTCCTCACCTCACCTGTGGCCTACCTGGGGGCAGAAGGGAGGGATCCAACCAGGGATCCAGCCGCCAGTCTGACACCACCAGGCTCCCCTTACACAGAGCCCTTCACCAGGTGCATGGCCCGGCTCAGCGCACTTCCTTCATTCAAGCCCCCCGCTCCCCCAATCCATCTCTCTCACATATACAGGCATCTCTGTATCCACTAGTCATTCAGTTGTAGCAAGGTAGGGTGTACATAGGGCCGCCGTCCATTCACCTACTGGAGTTGGGGATAGGAGGCACAGTGGAGAGGCTGTATATGGTAGGGATCCATCATGCTCCACTGGCCACCTCCCTCCCTCCAACCTCCCTGCAGCCCACTTGGCTACACAGTTAACCCTTTGAGGGCCACATAATGCTTTAATGTGCCATATCATTTGTGGTCACGATGCATGGGGGTCATGCATCCTAACGATGAAGGCCATTGTGCATTTTAGCATAGTGCGGCCCGTAAAGGGTTAATGCCTATGGTTTGGGGAGGGGGGGGGGAGATTCTGAGGTTATGAAATAGGAGGGGGTGGGTGTATGGTTACCTGGGCCAGGTCGCCGTCGTTGCTCTCACCTGCCCAACACCTGTTTCAAAGGTAGGGTGATCTCTCACCTCACCCAGGTCCATATACCCACAGTTAACCTCACCTCCAGGGTATTTATATACCTACAAATAACCTCACGCTAGGGTATAACCCTTACAGATAACATCACGCCTGCCAGGTCCATATACCCACAGGTGATCAATTATACACCCGTCTACCTGCATGGACCACTACACAGGCCTATAAAGTAGTGTAAGCATAAATCTGATATTTCCTCAATGGTTGATAGTAAAAAGTCTATCAAAGTAATGTCCATAGCTTTATACACCCTCATGAGACTTGAGTATCATAGTGTTTTTAAGACAGAGCAAATTGCCATACGTACTTATTTGAACTTTCAGAAAAATGGATGACAATGATAGACTTACCAGAGTAATCTGTTACTATCTCCAGAGGTGAAGTGTTTATTTACGAGTACACTTAAGTGTATAATAAATAGAGCTGTTATGCAAAAACACAAACCATATGTATCCTACAAGAGCCTTAGGCCTGTCTTCTATATGTCTCTTTTTTACAGGCCTAACTGGAAACATTCCCCTGTCAATCAACACATGCACATGGTCATATGGTCTTCATATAGGACATGTGTACTATCTAGTAATGGGTGATGGGTCAATTTACATTGACTTCTGGTGATGTATAACTACCAGGACACACATAAAGTACAACCTTGCGTCTAGGTTTACCCTCAACACTTGCCTTCTCAGCCTTATAACTACTTGGTTTTCAGTAGGAGATATTCAGTTTCGACACACATGGGGGATGGGGATTATAAATAGTTAATACTTAATAGGTATTAATGGAGTTCAGCGGTTATACCTGTACACGTAAACAATTACTCAGTAACTTTCCTATTTAGAAATCTAACAGAACATATGGAAAAGACAGATAACTATGGGATTAGAAGCTATTAGATGTATTTAATATTGGTCTATATATACAGAGAACCATGAGCATATTGAATGTTCGGGTAGATCATGGCATGTTTGTAATTTTTGTATATTTGTAATTTGAGGTACACAATGCGAACATGTGAAATTCATGTTCTTGTCAGAGATGGAGGTAGATTCCAGCTGAAAATGCCAAAAGGTAGACAGGTGGTTGAAGTCTTGGGTGCCATTGTTGAGAGGTGTTCAGGGGAGCTAGAGGTGTTGAAGTAGTAAACGTCAAGCTCTGCTTGCAGTTGATAGATGCCCCAGCTAGCGATAAACTACCAGTACTGTGGATCATTCATGGGTAGTTCACAGTGGTTGACCTCCCTTATACCTCAGCCTATTGGTCTAGGGTTCAGCCAAGACACGCCCACGCTCTTACCCTTCCTGTCAACCATTTCCCATACAAGGCCAATGATTTAGTGCCCATGGCAGATCCAATGCTGTCCCCTGTGTAAATTGGCCAATTTTCAGGTAGCCTTAGGTCCTAGGTAGAGGCTCCTTGTTGGAGGGGAGGGGGTCTGATTCATGTCCACTTTTGTTACTTGTGTGGGCCTGGCACCAATTTTCAGGTAGTTTGTTGTCCCCTAGGTGGTCCCTGTGGTCAGTGGTCACCTCCCCACCTGACCCCTACTGGTGGCAGATGGGGCATCTCCCTGTCAGCATGGACAGTCGGCCTGAGGGCACATCAGGGGTCATCCACACCTGCGGCCTGCCCCTTAGTGCCACCTCTCTAGACCTTGTCTACACTTACAGATGAGGGAAGAGCACACTTCTAGGACTAGGCAAATTTCAACAAAAATAGTAGATTATATATTTTGTGCACAATGTTTGGAAACAAACTAGGATCTGCGCCCCGAGATCCCAATGAGGGAAGCAATGCCAGACATGTTTTCACATTTACTAGAAATGAGATACCACCTTGCAAGACATCATTTACTCATATGCCTATGTTAAGAGTTATACATCTAATTTACAAATCAGTGTTTTGGACAAAGTATAAGAAACCCAAGTAAATGCGTTTAACTTAATATGGGCACAGACAATGGGGAGGCTATCTTCTCACCAGAGGTACACCAAGTGTGTGAAAAATACACAAAAAGGGAGTGGTGTTAAGCGTGATTAATATAAAAGGCAATTGGACAGCAGGTGTGTACACTGTTAAACATACACTTCTTTGGCATAATAAAAGGTGACAGAGCAAGTGTTAGAATATATTGACTGACAGTTCCTGCTGGTAGCGGTCAGATTCATTGTGGTTCATCACCTTCTGTGTACCACCCCCGGCACTGGTCCGTACCGTGGTACACCTCCCAGGTAGATCAGATAAGCCGCCTCTGTAATTAGCCTTCAGAAAAGGACTGACTATAGGACACAATTGACTCCAAATTGGTGTCATATAATTTATCATGGAAAGGTCTTTGGGTCAGCTAGAACTTGTTTTGTAATGCGAGATATCGTTTAGGCTAGAGTCTATTGTGAGTTTATCTCATATCATATTCCAGGCAGGTATTTTAATGGTTGTGCTTGGAGACGGTGGTTGTTGCCTGGCCCAGTATTATTCCTACCACGGAAAAGGAACCGTGGCTTTTGGAGTGCCCCCGGGCAGTTCTATAATGATGTACGGTCCAACCTGATTGCATGTAAATTGGTGGTGGCATTATCATATAAGCATGGTACCTTCAGAAATAATATACAATGTGTTAGAATGTCACAACCCCATCTACTAATAGAGCTGTACCCAGCAGTACATAGCAATACATGTGCAATTAAATTATTTACAGCCATGCACTGGTGTCTCCAGGGGCACAGTCCATCATCCACATGCTAATAATCATAAATGGATCCTTGGGCCCTATGGGTTTACAATGGACAATGAGTAGATGTGAGCTACTCAGGAATCTCGATGCTATGAGCAGCACTTGATGATATACCTGCCAGTAGCCAATCATCATAAACCACCCAATGCTGTCAGCAGCATCCTTATCAGTCTGGATCCCCATGGTTGTGGGAAGCAGCAGGGTGCCCTGCCACCCATAACTCTATCTGCATCAGGGTGATGGGATCTCATAGCCAGGGCTTACAAATCACCCAGTAAGTGGAGCGGGTCGCCAAAGGCTTGCTTCCTCCTCAGGTACCCTCTTCTCTTAACCTACTACATGTACATACTGAACGTCTCAGAGGGGGGCGGGGTATACATTCTGGTAATTAGGGAATGGTTTTGAGCTGCCCGATAGTGACAGGTAATTGTGATTGTATGGTGGCATCAACCAATTATCCATAGATTTAAAAATATGTTCTTGTCATGTGATTCGGTCCCATGGTCAGTCGGATAATGTGTGAATCGGAATAGGTTGGACTTGAGTTCTAGAACAGTGGGTCTGCTGTTAGATTACTAGGTGGGTCGAGGTATTGTAGCATCATTGGGTGTGCTTGGTAAGAAAAAGATGGGATAGAAAAAATGGCCCAGATGTAGCAGTGAACCCTGGTTATGTCTGATGTGAGGCAGAAACTGGGGATCCAACACCGCCAACCCCAAAACATGTAGCGTAGACTTGACCCTGTGTCGGGGCCCACCGTACACTAGAAGAAGGGTAGTTAGGTTACAGGTGGTTGCTACCTCAATACAACACAAGATATGAACGAGCAGTGAATTGCCGACATTTCCTGTCTTTATTGGAATTACACATAATTCTGCCATAAAGGGAAATAGGGGATAGAAAAAATAGATGTTTAAAGCTGATGTCATCTTGACACTTTAGCAGGCAGACTGGGGCATGGCCAACAAGTCTATACCCTCGACTTGCCATGTGTATCTTAGCATTAGACAGGCATGGCCCAGTAGACTGACGATCTGTAGGGTGAACGACGGCAGGCCTTCAGCCCTCTCCTCCAGTCATATTTCATTGCAGATATCTGGGTTACGCCACAGTCCCTACAAACTATAGCAGCCCCCTGCGAACCCCTTTACCATTCCTCACTAAGGATAGTGGCCCCCAACAATGCCCTGCCACCCCTCCTCCACAACCACTACCACAACCCCAGCTGCGACGACCCACGACCATTCTTAGAAAATATTACACAAAATAGCGGGCATGATATGTAATTTAGCCTGGCGGGTAGCCTGTTAACCATCCTACCCTGCTGCATAGAATATGTTATAGAGTATCAGGTTGCCTTTGTGATGGATAACATTAATGTATTTTGAATGGGGTTTTCTTTTATTCCAATCCCCCTTCTTTCTGTAAGATGGAAGGTGTGTATATCAAATGGATGCTTAACGTAGGTAGGCGGGATCTCATGTTACCTATGGTCGCTGTCCTGTGACGTGAACTGCCATTTTATGCCATGACCTCAAATAGAATTAGTACTAAGGGACCCTTCTCATGACCAACTTATCATTATACGTTTTAACATTATACATTGTCCTATTACTAAGAGCAATCCTGTATTTTAGAGAGAGTGAATGGCACACTAAAGCGATAATGGGAAATAAACTGATTTACATGACCGTGTGTGAACTTTGGAAAAATAGACATCACTCTGATATAGTAACATTATATGAATATACATGAAAATTGATCACTGTTAAGATAGGTAAACCGAAGTGAGAAAATACAGGGATTTAGTGACATGTTGGAGTTGGGAAGCACTCTAAGGGCCCTAGACAGGGGGTAGCTGTGTCACTTGTCGATCCTAAGAAATGCCAATGTCCCTTGTCGATCCTAAGAAATGGGTGTTGTCCCTTGTCGATTTAAAGGGGTAGGTTTGTCACTTGTCGCCAACCCCCAGCGTTCCCTTGTCCCCTGTCCATAAGGCCTAAAACAAGGGCTTGTCGCCTTGTCGAATTTACCCGTCTGAAGCCCTACTCTAGTTGAGGTATAAACATGGGTAGAATGATTGCAGTGTTAACAGTGGTGTCAAGTTCTCATGTGCATAGCTTTGGTTAGATTGGTAAATTATATTAGGCATGTCGCTGACATTAGACAGGATAGGAGATGTCTAAAGTGAATATTCGAAAGTCTGACAAATCAGTGCAGAAAACTACAGTAGCATCAATAAATTGTAATTGTATATATTTCTTATGGTTATCCCTCTCGTTTGGTGAGTCTTCAAGGTCTCTATAAAATATATTTTAAGGTCTCGAGGTATAGTAAGAATGAAATTGATGTCTTATTCTAATCGCCAGGCTCTAGTCTACGCCAAAACTGACAAAAGTGCTGTGGAGAAGATAGTATGAGGAAGGGTGTAAGAGGGGATAAAGTAGTTACATATACCTGACGTGTGTTTCCGGATACGCCTCGCTAGCTCACCACACCTGAGGCGGTGCACCCCCCGCCGACCCACAGCAGGATGAGCAACCCCCCCCCCCCCCCCCCGCCTCCTCCTGATCCTCACTGGAGGATATACCCACCTGACATCCAGGTGGATCCAAGCCTCGCCCAACCTCCTAGCCCCTAAGGCCTTTACACAGACATCCCAATGAATGATGTCGTATGACGTTTAGTATAACAGGCAATATAGTTAGGGAGGGGCAAATAAAATTAGGTCAATGGTGGTGTATTCCTAATAATGCTAGATCTTTAGATATTACATTGGGAAGTATTCTCCTTTTTTCATTTTGGCTCTAGAGCAGGTAGAACCTGAGATTTTCCTACTTGAAGTTGCCACATCTGTATATTTTGCACATATAGGCTATAGTGTGAATGGATTTTGATTTGGTGATCTGAGATATATAATGTTGGTACCATTGCCAATCAACAGGGGTCACTACCGAGAGACCCAGGTATGGCTAATGAGCCAGGTCAATTAGGCCAGTGGTGAAGTTATGGGGCACTAGTGTCCCCTGGTGTGGGGCACCTGAGGTATCCCTGACCAGTGACCTCCCCTAGTAAACTACAATGTACACAGGCTGTTCTCTTGACTGGCCTAACACTCCCAATGTTTAACTGATAAGGCTAAGCACTTGGCAATTATCTATGACCTAGCTCTTTTTGGTTTTGGCAACTTCCAATATTATATTTACAAATCCCAGTACTAGTAACAGTGTATCATTAATTGGTATTTGATATACTGGGAACTTACTTGAAGGGAGCAGATTCCTATTGGAGAATAATGTTATATAGATATTTTCCAATGCTGATGGCTAAGGACTTCCCAGATAGCTAGGGCCTTGAAAACCGGGGAATGCACACTTCAGTGCACATACTTTTCAGTATCAATACTAGCTATATGCTGAGAACATTTTTTCCATAAATGCATAGAGGTGCAATATGTGTATTATTGGTGAAAATTTACGTAATGCTATCTATTTTGGTATACATATTCTTATTATATCTCCTGGATCCTTGCACTTAAATCTTGAAATCAGAGGGAAAATAATATCATTTTAAGCAGCATGGCCCACACAAATGAGAAATCTCTGAGGGTCATCATATAGGTCTGGATATCAACTGATCACAGCTAATAGCTGCCATGAGCGTGGTGCTGCCACCTAGTGTATCTTCCCCCTCCTAATATAGTCCCTGGTCCCCCAGTCCCACGGCTGTATGTGTAGTTTTGGGTTTGGAGTAGGAGGTGGTGGTACTATAGAAAGGGGCAGACAGATGTGGGTAAAAGAGGAGGAGTGTTGTAGGGGTTCTTGGGACCGGTATACCTTTGTGTGGGGTCACGGCACGGCAGGGGGCTGCCCCCGCCATGGGAGGCGGCTTGCCCCGGCCTCCTCCTCCCCACCCCTAGTGAGTTTCTCAGGGACCCAGACAGGCACGGGTGGCCATACGTCACTGGAAGAAAAAAAAAACATGGTGAGAAATGAGAAAAAATAATCTGTACAAGGAGATGAGGAAAAAGAAGTAAAGCGGAAGCATTTTATTAACTTTCAATCTCGCGGAAATAAATGTGTTTGCTCCTTTGGTAAAAATTAAAATGCGTGGTGTTGTAAACGTGCCCAGGGCTCACGTTATGCTACGTTTTAAAATATCACACTTAGAACCTATGGTAAGAGCTAACATGTAATAAATGTACATACCCCAGTGTATTACAGGGTTAGAGTGCACCACAGGAACGACCCGCTTGGATCCAACCACCAGCTTATTTACCATAATGCACAAACCACCTCATGCTCGGGAGGCCAATAAATCAAGTGTCAGGACCCCCAACAAAAAGGCCAGGTCACAGAAGAGATCATTAGGCCTTGGCTTTTGGCTTTTGCCTTGGTGGTATTCAGCATACATAAGCTGCAGGTACCGGCATTCACGTGTAGGGTCATCCATTACCATTAGACACACTCCATGTACTAACTACATACCTACAGGGTAATGGGGGCTTACATTGATGAGGGGTCTTAAGCCCGACCCACCCTATATACGGTCCACAGTGACGGTTCTCATCCCACTCCAACTCTTGGTGGACGGGCAGTGACACTTGGGCCGTCAGCGTAAGGGTGGAATGGGAGGGGGGCTGCAAATGGGCTTCTAAATTATTGGTTGGTACTCTCGTCTAATGATGTGGGTAGCTATTGCCTCCCCTTGTATTGCATGTAACATTTTGTAAGGGTTGACAATGAAGTACTTGCACTGGTTTAGGCTATTTATTTAGTAGTCTCAACATACTGTTATTTCAGAAACTTAAAATGTCAAATAGTTTTCTTATTTTTCAGTATATCGCAAGTTAGACATGAGCAAACAAAACTAAATGGGGTTTTTATGGCCTGTCGTGTTTGAATGACTAGTACGAAAGAGTGAAGCAGACAACCATGTATCTAACCACCGACCAACTAATCAAGGCCAGAAAAAACATTGTTTCCTCATCATATCACTCGACCTTGCTTAAAATAGCAAAACAATTTGCGGAGAATTATTAGGGCCCTAGACGGGGGTAGCTGTGTCGCTTGTCGATCCTAAGAAATGCCAATGTCCCTTGTCGATCCTAAGAAATGGGTCTTGTCCCTTTTCGATTTAAAGGGGTAGGTGTGTCCCTTGTCACCAACCCCCAGCATTCCCTTGTCCCTTATCGAAAAGGGGCGTGTCGCCTTGTCGAATTTACCCGTCTGGGGTCCTATTATTAGCTACTTTTTTTATACACAAATACAGTGACAGAATGTTCCCTATGCTCTCAATAATAGAAGATAATTCCGACCTACCTATCTCAGGTAATCTTACCTGAAATACTACATATACTTTTCTATAACATGTATCTCCTCCAGGTTGTAGATAGGGCACCATATTCTAAGGCCACAGCAGGAGGGCTTCCAGAATTGGGCTGGAATCTGGCGGCAAAAGGCCTGTATTGTGTCCAATAACAGCACAGGAGCTGCTCCCATTGAGCTGCTCCCCATACCAGGGGAGGCCTCCCTTATAGCCTTTAATAGTGGGCCACCTGGAATAAGACCAGCTGCTTCTGAGCAGCGCGCCAACACACACCCAGACGGGGATCTATCTGGGAGAAAAAAGTGTTCATGAGGGTGAGCAGGGGTCGGAGTTACAGATAGGGTTCTTCTTCGCGACAGAAAACATTCTGCTGACACAGGAGAGGGGCTACGTCACTTCCGGTAGTCAGATTAGCGCGAATCTAAAGGGAAAGGACGCTAGCGCCCAGAGCAGCAACTCTCAGTCTCAATTGTGGAGGAATTGACAGGTAAGGACACTTCTATATGATTTATTTTTACACATACTTGCACCTTTGAGAAAGAACAACCTGTTGTTGATGTTTATTTTCCTTCAGACTGCCGAAAATGTGACCGAAAATGTGACCGAAAATCCGCCGGTGGGCGAAAATTGGGGATTTTCGGAAATTGGGATGAATGGTCATCCAGATAAATGTGAAATTTCTCAAATGTGCAATTATAGTTCAGTTTTCACAATAATGGGATTTGTTATCCAGTTATAGTGAAAAATTGGAGTTTAGATAGTGTAGAGCTTAGTTGCTGCTAGGGGCTGGCATGATTCAGCAAGACCAGTCATCCATCTTGGATTTCTGACTGAGTCACTGATTTATGTTGGCTTTTTATTTGTTATGTTGGCTCACAGTGCAGTACTGCTGCTTCATTTGTTGAGGAATGTTTCAATAGCGAAACGAGCCTTCATAAGGAATAAAATTGTGATGGGATAAACTCATATCTGCAGAGATAGAAATTTATCCTATTATACACTGTAGATCTCTGTTTTATTAGTGAATACACTTTTAAAATAAAGAACCAGGAAGGACTTACCACTGTCTTATGCATGGTCAAAGACAGAATAATATCAACTACTACCTGTCATAACAGCTTGGCAGACTCTAGATATTGGTTGAAGTCAAGACACTTAAAGCTTTGCTTGCTACTTTGTAGTTGACACCTCAGTTATTCTCTTATAACTCAGTTATAGAAGAATGACATTTGAGGTTGTTCTCCACTCATACAGACTTGAGTGAGGTGAACTGTCAAGTCAGTGTCAGGTGTGTCTTGTTGTACTTTGTACATGTTTGGACCAGTCCTTACCAAGACATATACCTTATGCCCAAAATTCTTTGAGGCATTAAATAACTCAGTTGTGTTGATACTGATCCACACTGAGTGCTTGTGTTGAATACACAAGTTTACCCATACCTTATGCCGAAAAATTCCTTGAGTTAGGCATTTAAGAAGTTTGTGTTGTTGTGAAATGAAAACACAAAGAGACTTAACTGGTCCACCTTTTATAGGGTCTCAATTATGTGCTTAGGGTTTGTGACTGGTAACACAAAATACCTATACCTTATGCCGAAAATTTCTTTGGCCTTGTGTTTTAATCCCCACCTTAAAACACTATTAGCACACATGTCTCTTTGATTTGAACATCAAGATGACTTAACTCATGTGGAGGTACCTTGGGTTTGGACTAGTTTCCAAAAAGACCCACACCTTATGCCCAAAAATTTCTTGGGTTTCACGTCACAGACGTCGCTGTCAGTCACGTCATAGACGTTGCCTCTGACAATCACGGCGTAGACGTTGCAGCTGTCAATCTTGTCCTAGACGTTGCTTCTGTCAATCACATCATAGACGTTACGGCTGTCAATCACGTCATAGATGTTGTCGCTGTCAATCACGTCATAGACGTTGCTGCTGTCAATCAGGTCATAGATGTTGTAGCTGTCAATCACGGCATAAACGTTGCTGCTGTCAATCACGGCGTAGACGTTGCAGCTGTCAATCACGGCGTAGACGTTGCAGCTGATCCTCATGTAGGAGACGCTCGCGTCGCAGACGTGGCCGCTGGCGCTCGCGTCCCAGACATTGCAGCTGATCCTCATGTAGGAGATGCTCGCGTCGCAGACGTGGCCGCTGGCGCTAGCGTCCCAGACGTGGCCGCTGGCGCTCGCGTCTCAGACATTGCAGCTGATCCTCATGTAGGAGACGCTCGCGTCGCAGACGTGGCCGCTGGCGCTAGCGTCCCAGACGTGGCCGCTGGCGCTCGCGTCCCAGACGTGGCCGCTGGCGCTCTCGTTCCAGACGTGGCCGCTGGCGCTCGCATCCCTGACACGCATCCCAGACGTAGGCGATGTTGATCACATTAATGGTCTCACGTTAATGATGCTCACATTGATGGCGTTCTTGTTGATGCCAATCATGCCCTAGACCTAGCCGCTGACGCTTGATACTAGCTGGCGCACATTCAGTCTATGTTAGGGATGTCGCAGACATAGCCGCTGGCGCTCAAGAGAGTTGTAGCCGCTGGTGCGCACGTTGTAGACGTTGCAGCTGTCAATAACGTTGTAGACGTTGCAGCTGTCAATCACGTTGTAGACCTTGCAGCTGCCAATCACGTTGAAGACGTTGCAGCTGTCAATAAGGTCATAGACGTTGCAGCTGTCTGTCACGTCGTAGACGTTGCAGCTGTCAATCACGTCGTAGACATTGCAGCTGTCAATCACGTTGTAGATGTTGCAGCTGTCAATCAAGTTGTAGATGTTGCAGCTGGATTTCACATCGTAGACGTTGCAGCGGTTAATCACGTCGTAGATGCTGCAGCTGTCCATCACGTCGTAGACGTTGCAGCTGTCACTCACGTTGTAGACGTTGCAGCTGGCAATCACATTGTAGGCTTTGCAGCAGTCAATCACGTTGTAGACGTTGCAGCTGTCAATCAAGTTGTAGACTTTGCAGCTCTCAATCACATCGTAGACGTTGCAGCTGTCAGTCACGTTGTAGACATAGCAGCTGTCAATCACGTCTTAGACGTTCCAGCTGTCAATCACGTCATAGACATAGCAGCTGTCAATCACGTCATAGACGATTGCATGTCTAATCGTCGTAGACGTTGCAGCTGTCAATCACGTCGTAGACATTGCAGCTGACAATCACGGTGTAGAAGGTGCAGCTGTCAACCACGTCTTAGACATTGCAGCTGACAATGAGGTCGTAGACGTTGCAGCTGGCCATCGGGTCGTAGACGTTGCAGCTGCCAATCAGATCGTAGACGTTGCAGCTGGCAATCAGGATCGTAGACATTGCAGATGTACATGACGTCATAGACATTGCAGCTATCCACCACGTCGTAGACGTTGCAGCGGCATGTCAAACCGTCATAGACGTAGCAGCTGTTAATCACGTCATAGACGTTGCAGCTGTCCATCAGGTAGTAGACGTTGCAGCTGGCAATCAGGTCCCAGATGTTGCAGCTGACAATCACGTCGTAGACGTTGCAGCTGTCCATGACGTTGTAGACATTGCAGCTGTACACCATGTTGTAAACGTTGCAGCTGCATGTCAAACCGTCTTAGACATAGCAGCTGTCAATCACGTCATAGAAGTTGCAGATGTCAACAAAGTCATAGACATTGCTGCTGACAATCAGGTCGTAGACGTTGCAGCTGTCAATCACGTCTTAGACGTTGCAGCTGTCAATCAGGTCGTAGATGTTGCAGCTGGCAATCAGGTTGTAGACGTTGCAGCTGGCCACAACACTGTAGACATTGCAGCTGGCAATAAAATCGTAGACGTTGCAGCTGGAAATCACGTCATAGACGTGGCAGCTGTCAATGAAGTAGACGCTGCAGCTGCCCATCACGTCGTAGATGTTACAGTTGACAATATACTCTTAAGTCTCCAATTGTATAAGTCCTCACCCACGTCACAGACGTAGCCGCTGTCCGCATTTGTATTTGGTTTGGACTAGTTTCCGAAAAGACCAACATCATATTTGGATCACTTAAGAGTTGTGGATACTTGAGAGCACTTTACCTGGTTAGGGTTTTGTACCTCTTTATTTTGGGGCCTCATTCAGTTGCAGCTGTCAAGCATGTTGTAAACGTTGCCGCTGACATTCATGACGTAGACGTTTGCACCTGACAAGCAAGTCGCAGATGTTGCAGGTGGCAATTACATTGTAGACATTGCAGCTGTCAATCACGTCATAGACGTTGCAGCTGCCAATCATGTTGTAGACTTTACCGCTGTCATTCATGATATAGACATGTGCAGGTGTCAAGCAAGTCGCAGCTGTCAATTATGTTGTAGATGATACAGCTGTCACTCAGGAAGTAGCTATTGCAGCTGACAATCATGTTGTAGACGTTGCAGCTGTAAGTCGCACATGTTGCAGATGTCACTCACGTTGTAGATGTTGCAGCTGTGAATCACATTGTAGACGTTGCAGCTCTCTCGCATGTTGTAAACGCTACAGCTGTAAATTACGTGGCAGACATTGAATCTGACAATCATGTTGTAGATGTTGCAAATGGCATTCTATGGCGTAGATATTACAGCTGACAATCACGTCATAGACGTTGCAGCTGTCAAACACGCAGAACTTGCAGCTGTCAAACATGTCGTACACGTGGCAGCTGTCAATCACATCATACACGTTGCAGGTGTCAATCACATCGTACACGTTGCAGCTGCCAATCATGTTGTACATGTTGCAGCTGTCAATCACGTAGTAGATGTTGCAGGTGTCAACCATGTTGTAGACGTTGCAGATGTCAACCACGTCGTAGACATTGCATCTGTCAATAACGTCCTAGACGTTGCAGCTGTCAATCCGCCGGCAAACATGTGATGTCAATCAAGTCGTAAACGTTGCAGATGACATTTATATTGTAAATATTTCAGCTGTCAATCACGTCGTACACGTTGCAGCTGTCATTCACGTTGTAGACATGGCAGCTGTCAATCACGTCTTAGACGTTGCAGCTGTCAATCACGTCTTAGACGTTGCAGCCGTCAACCACGTCCTAGACGTTGCATCTGCCAATAACGTCGTAGATGTTGCAGCTGTCAAACACGTCATAGACCTTGCAGCTGTCAAACATGTCGTACACATTGCAGCTGTCAATCATGTCATAGACGTTGCAGCTGTCAATCACGTCTTAGACGTTGCAGCCGTCAACCACGTCCTAGACGTTGCATCTGCCAATAATGACGTAGATGTTGCAGCTGTAAATCATGTCATAGACGTTGCAGCTGTCACTCATGTCGTACATGTTGCAGCTGTCAACCACGTCTTTTTCTCCGTTTGCTTTAGGAAAAGGGCAGGGCTTTTGGCACTGTTAACGCTACCAGATGTGCGTTGTCGGGGTTAGTGAAAAACCTTGACAACGGGAAGACCATGGGCACCCACTATTGGGTGTGCAGGGCCGTCCGCACCGCCTATAGAAGGAATCCTCCTTCTCCCAGATATAACAAGTTCTGGGATATTAGGCTGGTGTTCAGCATGTTCCAGCGTTGGGGTGCCAATGAAGGCTTCTCCACCCAGTTCTTGGGGTTCAAGCTAACGATGCTGATTCTGCTGGTGTCGGGCCAAAGAGGCCAGGTCATCCCAGCGCTTGATCTCCGCAATCTGACTGGATGGATTCGGGGTCTGCGCGTTTCGTTCTGAAGGGTCTGATGAAAACAGCGTGTACGGGGGAACCCCTCAAAGAACTGGTCCTGGAACCGTCCCATGAGGAGGAGACTCTGTGCGTCGTCTGTGCCCTGAAACGTTACGTGCGGGTCACGGAGCCAGTCAGGTTGGACAAGGAAGGGCGAAGGAAACACTCGCTCTTCTTGTCCTTCTGCAAGCCATTTGGCGAGATTGGGCAGGAATCATCAAAGCGATGGGTCCTTGCGGTACTTTCCGCAGCTGGGGTGGACACCAGGGTATACCGAGCTCACTCCACCAGGGGTGCCAGCACCTCTGCGGGAGGGAGACTCGGTGTATCGACTGCTGTTTTGCTTAGGCATGGGTCTTGGAAAGGTGCCAAGACCATGGCTAAGAACTACAACAAGCCTATCGAGAACCCCAAGCCTCCCAAGACGCTAGCCAGGATCCTCCTGGAGGACTCTATCGAGTAGCTGGGAACAAAATTTTCAGAGCCTTTTTGGGGGAAAAGACACACCCAAAAAGGGGAGAATTTTGGCCCTTTTGCCGTAACGATAGTTTGTATGAACTCTATTGGCTGATCATAGTCATAAGCCTTACTAGAGGCAGCAGTATCTGTATGTGATAAAACTTTTTCTATGATGGACAATTACACTGCCACAGCTGTGGTGAACTGTATGGCAGTTATGCCTTCTTTGCTATATAGCAAAATGTCATGCAACCTAGTCAAAACCATATCACAAGGCAATAGAACATCACCTTTAGGTGAAATAAAGTATCTATTTTCTGTTATCCTATATGAGAAGTTACAGTCCTTTATGGGAGAGTAACATTATGGGAAATAAGCAGTGAATCTAGCTGAACTTTGAAGTCTCCTGTGTCAGCAGAATGTTTTCTGTCGCGAAGAAGAATATAAGATTAATCGAGTACTTACCATTTATATAAGTATGAAGATTAATCGTTGTTCTTCGAGAGACAGATAAACATATCTGCTGAGTACACAGGCCCACCCATCCATCCCCAGGATGAAGAAGATTACTACTAGCGGTATAATCTCTCACCTACTCATGAGGGTGCTATTTAGACTAAGTAAAAAGAGCACTACTGTGTACTATTTCCAGATGTTTTATTTTCAGCAAAAGATTCACTGCATGTGGGCGCTAATCTGACTACCGGAAGTGACGTAGCCCCTCTCCTGTGTACTCAGCAGATATGTTTATCTGTCTCTCGAAGAACAACGATTAATCTTCATACTTATATAAATGGTAAGTACTCGATTAATCTTATATTAAGCGACCAGGAGTAGAGGTGCAGGAAAAAATACAATTGCGGTTTTGGAGATAGTGTCTAGAGGACAGTTTTGTGAGAAGGAACTGAGGCCATAGTAACTAGGGGCAGCCTGTTTGGTGGTTCGGGGGGGGGGTGCACAAGGAGGAGGGGGCGGGGTGTTTGCAGTAGAAACGGCCAAGCTCTGGTGGGTCGCATCATCGTGATGGATGGTTTACGTTTTGTGCGAGTCCAGGCCATTTGGAACCGGCCTGTTAGACTGCTGGTACATGTATAGGAAATGGTGGGATGGACCATGTCTAGAATATAGCATGTACCTACAGGGTATATGGTGCAGGCCAAGTGAAGAGAACCTCTAGTACCTAACATAGTTCACTGACAAGAAAAGCCCCAGAGTCTGTATTATGGCGATAGAAAGGCCATATACCGAATTTCCAATGCCTTCAACTTCGCTGAATATCTGGACAAGCACGCTCTTGGAGCGTATTCATACAGTGTAGCAGCCAGGACTTTCCAAGTGTCACGTCATTCAATATGTGTAGAACTTTTTTAAAACAGCAACAAATTACAGTAACATACCTTTCCATATTCCCTACAGCTATTGTCGATCATCTGTTATGGACCTGTTGGAAAGAGATTCACCCCATCCCAAGTAGGATTACATGCTGAGGTGTCACATGTCTACAGTTGGAGCCGCCAGGTGGTGGGTGGAGTAAGCCCACGCCTTGTGACCGGACAAGCAAGTTTTTGTTGGAGCCAAGGGTGTTTTGGGTGCCGCCTTTAGCTCCAATCGCTCCCTAATGGTGCTCTTATCGGCTAAGTGTGGGGGAAGCCATGGCCCCTTGGGCTATAGAGGATCCGCGCAGAGGGTATTTAAACTACCCTCCGTTCAAAATAAAGTAAAATTGTGATCCCTGTGTTTGACACATTTGGAGGCCGAGGTTCAGGTAGCTAGAAATGTCCATTTCCCTCCCATGGAGCAATGGCGACGGGAAGTTTGGTGCAAGTTGGCAAAAAGTTGTCTGCTCAGTAAAAAGTCGTCTGCTAGCTTCTCTGCCTGTGGTTTTCGGGTAGTTGAAGTTGCAGGAAGCTTTACTGACATGCCACGTAGACCTTTGATCATATGCTGGAAGTTAAGGGGTTTTGGGTGAGGAGGAAGCACTGGCAGCCTAGAGGAATGAGCTCCAGACCTGGCTTATTGACCCAGTCTCTGATTATGATGGGGTAACACGGAAAGGTATGGCTCCAACATGCAGGTGTGAGTGCTGTATTAGCCGTAACGCCCCAAGGGGGTCACTGAGTCTTTGAGGGTAGGTAGCAACTGCCGCCTTCCGCCTCTCTTCTCATAGGTTGGGGAATTTGACAGCCCTACTTTTCAGAGGTTGGGAGATTTGACTGCCCTACTTTTCAGAGGTTTGGAGATTTGACCGCCCCATGTTTCAGAGGTTGGGGGATTTGATGAGCTATTACAGGATTAGGTCTCTCTGAATTTTGTACAAGGATTTGCACAGTGTAATTATACTCATCCCTTACCGCAAGAAAACTTGCTCAATTTAACGATATGATTTGAACTGCCCTACTTATCAGCTGCGTTGATGATAACTGACCGCCCCCTTTTCGGGATCTAATGGAAATTCACCGCCATCACTTTTCAGAGTTGTTCGGCAGTGGTTATCCGATACATGGTAGAGAAGCCCCCCTGGGAGTAACGCATTGCACTTGCTAATAATTATAGACCTTGCTAAATATGTATGAATACTGCCTATATAAATGATAGTCAACATGCAATCAAGATGACTTTCCGGCAAGTACACATGTCCATTACCGCTGATTAAATCCCATGTTACCCTCACAAACTAGTACCCATGCACGTGTTCACCCAAAGTGAACCAGTGAGGAACCATTCTCTAAAATGCCAGGTGAGGGTAGTTAATTCAGAACAGGGAGAGAGAGAGATAGAGTTTATGTAGTTCAGAGGAAAAGCAGAGATGTAAGCAGCTTTGGGGTGTGCTGCCTCGTGTGTACAATAATACCAAGGTAGATTGTGTGTTCAGTATGGTAGAACATAGACTACAGATGCACAACAGCCATACTAGTACCCAACATGCAGGCCATCACTATTTACAACATCCTCCCCCTGACTTCGTAAACGACAGAGGTAAATAGTACGTGCCAGGGGTGGGTAATAACTTCATAACTCGCCCAGCCTGAAACCCTTTAAAACAGTCTGTCTTATTTTTCAATGTCAACCCCCTAAATACATGTTAGCATGACGATGTTGTCTAAGTTTCAAATACGTAGGGCATATACACAGGAGGAGGCTACGCTACATTTGAAAGTCTATATGATATCATAGATATATGATAATATCCCTAAAATAGATGTAATGATATCCCTATGATAGATGAAAAGACGATTGGAAACTAACATTTTTGCATGACATTCCTAGAAAATGAAAATCCCATTTGAGTCGTCATCTGTGAAAGATCACATATTTAATCTGATTAAATGAAGTTTCATGCTGTTCATACATATAAACAAAATGATAGGGGAATTGAATAGGTTTTGTTCCTATGTGATGAATGATACTCTGATCAGTAGATACATATATACATTGTGTTGTTGGGTGGGGAGCTCTACAGCCATGGAGGTCTCCTGTACCGGGTTTAACTGGTGGTAATCAGTCTGTCTACGATGGCGGTTCAAGGTGGGCACAGCTAACAAGGGGATTCCCTACTGAGCTAGGTATATAGGGTCAAGGTAGACACTAGACTCTACAGGTATACTATCGCATATCCAGCACCTGAGCTGGATGGGAAACTCCATGGTTGGATGTATATATACTCTATGTGAATGCTGGGATAATAATCATATTGCCTGCGAATAGTGGGTATTTAAATTCCATGTAATGGACCTTTATATGTCCAAACATTGTAGGCCAGGGGAAATACTGTTGCTAATGTCAGTGTCACCCCTTTAGAGATGGATGAGATATAAGCATCCAGACCATGGAAGATGTACCTCCGGCTGGTGTTTAGGGGGTACTGGAGAAGTGGGTAGGACTGCTGGCAGGAGGGCAGATGAGGAACCCACACCTTGCCCAGCAGGTGTGCAGGGCTCCGTCTAGCCAACTAATCCCCTAACCTCCTCCTCCTGCACCCTCCCCTCCCCACCCGCCAGCACCGCCAACATCAGAAGCTGTAACAACCAGGGCTGGAGGATCCATACTCATATACATATACCATTTCAAGGGTTAGTCATGCAGGTTTTAAAAATGCCCACAGAGTTTGTGAGATGAATATCAAGATGTGAAGGTCGACTCTACAAGGCAGTTCTACTTGTGTTGTGTGTTCTATGTACAGTATTTCTTTTTCTAAAGCAGCTGAAGTTAAAAAGGAATGACCCCATTTGTGGTTTATGTGACTAGTGGGTTGTTTTGAGTTTTATTTGAGCCCCTGCCTCCACGATTCTGCCCCACATTAAAGCGTGTACCATTTACCAGCACAACAGCACACAATGAAACCTTGTTGCTTTCCGAGGGCGGAATTTATATATCCTTGCATATTTAGTTCTTTTGATCTCATGAGTCAGATCTTGTGATAGACTCGGCCCCTCTCCATGAATGGACATGTCACAAAATGCTCCCAACAGGGCCCTATTGTTCGAACCTGCTAGGGCGTCAGGGGAAAGAAACCCTCCTGCCACTGAGGCTGGAGGAATAATTTTGCCCATTGTCCACAGTGACAGCTGTACTGCATGTGTGGAACGGCCTGAGTCGTTTATAACATGTTTTGGGTGGTGCTGCGTGGGGGGGGGGGGGGGGGGTGAGGGTTCAAAATGTATAGGGGAACATGTAGCTGATTCTTTACCCATTCCATTGGCTTTCTTTTTTAAGCAATAGCAATGTGTCGATTATGAAGGATTATTCGCTGGCATGTAATGTGTGTAAGTTGCCACTGTAAACTAACAATTCCAATGGGATGTATCGTTTAAAGCAGAATGTACCTAAACTTTATTTCTGCAGTTAATAGAACTTTTTAGTTTTAGTCCTGGATATAAAGGTTGGGGTTTAATGTACATTATAAGTACCATTATCAATGTTTGTTAGCAGAAAGGTGTCCTCTCACAGACAAGCTAAACCCCATGCCTCACCACGTCCCATCTATATACACCATGTCCCTCTGTCCTCACTGAAGAGGAGTGGGAAAGGACAGCTAGAGGGATCCCAACACTGTCTTGTGACGTCTGTGAGCCCCTGACCCCTGTCAGTGGGGGCCAACAGCCTGAGAAGCTCCTCCCTCAGCTCTATAAGAAACTCCAGGGCTCTCTTGTCTCACCCCTCTGTGCCTAGGGCATGGATGGCTCCACTCAAAACCTCCAACCCCACCCCCACTTCAAGCCACAATTGTATTGGTGTCGTCTTGTGTCACAGTCACGACCACTATTAAAACCACCTCCAGTTCTGACATCATCCATGGCCCACTGGCGTTTGGTAAAGAACAGTATAGATCCTATGGCCATTGGTGAGATGGCTATAGGAAACCGAAGAGAGGTTGGGTGTACTAGTATATTACATTATATATACAGCGTATCCAGGACAAAGAGACATGCAGTTTCATTTCTTCATTCAAGGGGAACATTGGATGGAAATCAATTCCAGCAAAGCAAAAAAAAGGTTCACCTAAACTCAAGCAGTCACCATGAATGCCTCTTTCCCTTTGTGTAAGATGGGGACATGATAGTGTGGGCCGGGGGAACCTGAGACAGGGCTTCCTCAAAGGACGCCCTAGTGCGAGGGAAGTGAGGTGTGGGTATAATCCTCCAGAGTTATGGAGCAAGTTGTGGAGCAACTCCTTTGTTGGACACTCAGCGATATACATGTATTCTAAATATCTGTGAGCTGTTCTGAGGTGCTCTAATCAATATAGAGATATGGTGGGAACAATACATTTACTCTCATATTGTTTTATACCAGTGGCGACTTTGTAATATTAATCCCATTCCAGGCCATGGGTATAAGAACGTTCACAAATTTTAGACCCTTTCCAAGACCGAGACCCCACCCCCATATCACTCTATTCTGAACGTTCCTAATAATACAAATGCATAACCTCGGTAACGACTTGTCACAAACCCCAAAGTCAGTGACATCATTTGTGAACGTTCCCTATCCTTGTATGTCACACAGTATAGACCATTCTGTTGTAACACATAATCATCCGTCTAGTCTTCGCCACTGAATACTGTGCAGCTGCAAGGACAGGTAACTGTTGGGTCTGTGTACGGTAAAGGGATGGGTAGGTCATGGCTTAAGTCATTTACGTCTATACAGTGTAAGATAAGTGATGATTTAAGTTACTCAGGCATGGCAGACGACATTGAAACCCAGTTGAATTGCTGTCCTGCTGTCAGGGTGAACATTAGGGGTGGGTGTAGCTAATAGACACTGCGTGTTGTATACACTTAGTCCGCCCCCGCCTTTATAAGGAACACTTTACACAGGACGACCACTGCCTCTAAAATGTCCCATGTATGTGTCCAAGGATGAATAGTCTTCTTGCTTGTGTGATCAGTGAACATTCTTAGCTTACGTTGTATATACAAAGGGGAAATGCATTACCATTGTGATCGAAGGTAAATTGAAAATGCAACAGTGACTTAAACTTGTGCAGGTAACAAGTATATATCGAAAATAAAAACAGTTAATAGAATATAAAATTCAGTTAATGGCATTTGTCCTTTGGTGTCCAGGTATGATGTGGTATGTGAGTTGGTGATATGGTGTATAGTGGACATTACCAGAATGTGTAGCGGTCTAGTTTGAGTCATCCCTGGGTTGCAGTGACAGCACCTTCCATGGATAACTATAATCCATCTTTGTACTATGCAATCCATGAATGATATGCTATGTTCATATCAACCATCCATCCGATCTAGAATTCACTGAGGCTGATTCTGTCGTTCACCTTTAAACATGTTTGTGTAATTAAATGTAGGAGTGTGTATGCTAAGCTATTATATTGCGCATGCCCGTAACTAGCCCTCTTCGCGGGGTGGTTCGTTTTTTGATAAGGTGGAACCAGATTAATTCAACAGCGGAACTTACTGGTTTTTCATTTAAAAATATGCAAATAATGACTTGATTTGTACTCAAAACTATAATTTGAATGAGCCATATTAAAAAATTGACCATGTTTTTACAGTTTCGTCTCCAGGGACCTTAATAATTATCCGATTTACAAGCCGCGAAAACTGCCATGGAGCTTATTATCTCCACTTTCAGGTCAGCCAGGGTGGAACTATTTTGGCCCATTAGGGTTGTGGGGGGGTTCGTTCGAACCGACGAATCCCCCCCTAGTTACGGGCCTGTTGCGGTATAGTTTATGTGGTGATACCCCGGGGTGATAGTTAGCAACTGTAATGTGCCTCTGTGTTGTACAACCACCATGAGGTGATGTCTTGTAAGACGCCAATGGGATTACGATGAAGGGCATTACACACCATTGTACGTGTATATCAATGCCATAGCGTCTTGGCTTGTTCTATAGACACAGCAAGGACACTGGCATTTCAACAGTATTTATGGCTGAAAACAGGACCGTTGACTTAGCGTGCTAAGCTCATCATCTCGGCCATCTCTGTGAAGTGATCTATGCTATTGCCCTGGCGAGGAATGCAGCCAAAGCAAAAACTGATAGGTTGCTGTCAAGACGGGGCTGTGATAGAGAAATAGAGACGTATCGCCTTGAGCCTTGGGCTATGGTCGTATCTTGTGATTGACAATTGTTTCATCACCTTTGCCAATGCTTATCAATAGGTCATCAGAACCTGTGGCATTTTTCTCCACACTTCTTCCCTGAGGTGTCCTCTTTCAAATGAAAGTTTAAGCGATGTGTTGAATATCACCTAAGGGGCACTTTTCATTCCATCACCACCACCATATCACACATTCCACAATTCACTGTTGACACAAAGAGAAAAAGTGTATGTATAAACGACTGCAGCAGTGACTACTTACACATATAAATCTGTCAGAAATACAGGCCTGTATTGTTGGTCTAGTCTATGGGTCTATGAGTGTCTGGTTTGTGCTGGCTCTGAGTTGACTTATCTAAGAGCCAGGCCACTCCTGGCCTACATCATCAGTAGTTTTTCACGGTCCAGACCGAGGGGTCTATAGATATGCCGTACACATGACGTTATTAATGAGCAACCTACTCGTGTCATGACGTCACGGCACCAATATCTCACACCTAGTGTTTTATGTACAGCGTATAACATTAGTTTAGAGCAGATAAACATGTAGTACATAGAGATATAACACTACGTAAATAAACCATGGTGTAGCGTGTATGCCATAGTTTGTGTCGGAAAATGAGAAAATCGTACTACCGGTAGTACTACTACGTACGGTAGTTTAGTTTAGTATATTACCTAGTGCTCATGCACTGCATTACACATACAGCTATAAATATGTTTTAGCAAAGGGCATGGTATCAAGGGCAAGTTTGTTCAATTGTCTTTTTAGTATTTTAGTCAATGGGCCATATCGATCAACTGAGCCATCCAAGTACAATGGCGTTTTTTTTCTTCATAATATCGATTAGAGTCTATGTAGTGTATTGTGCAATCGATGTACCTCCCCCCCCCCCCACCCCCCACACACACAATGTTGATACATGTATGCTGTTTCATACAGAACATGGTATGTACATATTAACCTGTCCCTCCCCCATCAGGTGTTACCCACCTTACTAAAACTGCCCTGTAGCAGTGCTATAACAAGACAGGACACAAAAACGCCAGCCTCGTGCTAAAGAAGAAGATTAAACGTTTGGCCATACAGATCAATCACATGTGCTGCTTAGAGGGTGAGGGCAGAGGCTGCACCGCCGCACTCATTGCTGTAGCTCAGATTGTACCAGCTGATAAAGAACACCACAAAAAGGGCAATCTTTGTGAGCCCTTTGTGGCAACTAATACCTGATAATGACACGGTAGGACAGTAGCTTCTATCCGATATCACACAGCCGACAAAGGCCAAATGTCCATGTGTAATCTGTCTTCCTCTGTACCATGTGCACTCTTTGGACCCCCCTAATATCAGTTGGAATAGACGATTATAATGGTTGTAAGAATAGACGATTTTAACATCGGTAATAATTGCTGTTTGGTCTTATGAAACAATCACACTGTTTTTTTGTTTTTTTTTGTTTTTTTTAGATAGATAGCCAATGAATAACTCATAGGGAGCCCAAACCTCATTACAACCTTATAATGGCATTGCCAATCTTTGAGACAGATTATGGTATTCAACATTTGTCTTATAAATCTCAATAAAATACGATATAGCACTTATAGAAAAAGAGCGTGAACATCATATGAGGCCTTCTTACTATATGGTTCATTTCCCCCAAACAATAAGAGACGAATTAGGACTTTTTCAAACTCCATTTTGCAAAATACTCTTTTATTCGACTTTAATACATCTAGTCTCTTTTGTAGTTGGAGCTCCGCCATGGTTCTGTTTAAGAATATATGAGAAAGGCTGACAGCAGGATTGTTTTTGTCTGCTTTGAACTCCATAAATGTATTACTTGGATCACGCCTCTCAGTGGTGTACGTGGTTGGAAACCGCAGTGACGTTTATGTTCCCACTACCCCCGGCATTTGACAGTGTCATTTATCTACCACAGACTGACCCACAACCACAACATCACCTTGTACAGGCAGAAAAAAGGCTGATAAAGATATATACCGGTAATGCTTGAGGGTCTCTTCTCAGCCATGTACCT
Organism: Harmothoe impar; assembly: GCA_947462335.1. Lineage (NCBI taxonomy): Eukaryota > Metazoa > Annelida > Polychaeta > Phyllodocida > Polynoidae > Harmothoe > Harmothoe impar. The sequence goes on along the minus strand of OX381704.1, from coordinate 82,216,311 downwards.
CCTAGATGATTTGGACCACAATGACCATTGTAATCATACACACTGATGGATCTGATAAACGATTTTCTCCTACTCATGGTTAAATTTATAGCGTAGATGAATTTAAATGTTTTTTCAATAGTTAGACAATGTGATATGTATGTCAATCATTATACTGAAGGAATTTCTAACAGGAAATGACATCTAATGCGGTTGCTATGGTAATGCGTTTCACCACTGTTCCACACACAAAGTGGTAACAAGAGCGGGATCTTTACCCGTCTGCATGCTTTAATTGCATTGAACATCCCATTAAATCCACACTTTACCTATCAATAACAATATCCAATCCTTTTCTATGTTACAGTTACGGCAGCCCGGTCACAGCAGCCGGCCTGCGAACAGAGCAGTTGCTACCCGGCCACGGGTAACCTGCTGATCGGGCGTGAGAACCGCCTGTATGCCTCCTCCACGTGCGGCCTCCAGAACCCCTCCAGGTACTGCATCGTCAGCCATCTGGAGGACAAGAAGAAGTGCTTCTACTGCGACTCCCGCCAGCCCTATGTCCCCATGATGAACAAGCGCAGTCATCGTATAGAGAACATAGTGTCTAGTTTCACCGGCTACAATGACTACTACCATCAATGGTGGCAGGCCGAGAACGGCAAGGAGAATGTGTACATCCAGATCGATCTGGAGGCCGAGTTCCACTTCACCCATCTCATCATGAGGTTCAAGACCTTCCGGCCCTCGGCCATGCTGGTGGAGAGGTCCTATGACTTCGGCAAGACGTGGAAGGTGTACAGGTATTTTGCCTACGACTGCGCCTCTGCGTTCCCTGGAGTGATGCGTGGCCCCATCCGTAACATCAGTGACGTCATCTGCGAGTCGAGGTACTCTGACGTTGCCCCGTCCTCCCGTGGAGAGGTAAGTGAATTATGGTTTACACTCTTCTATTAGTTCTAATGCAAAAGAATAATTACTTGTATAAAGGTTATCATTTCTATCAATATACCAATGGCTTCTTTCATTGGAATATGAGAATTCTAGGGAGATGTTACAAATAAGAGCATATATCTTCACTGAGCTCCTCGCTACTTCCGGTTAGATTATAACGTCAATTTGTGATCCCCACCACCTCCCATATTGCGCTTTTATTCACATACCCACCTACTGTGCACCAATTGAATATACATTCATGGTTGCACCATTTCGAGTAATATTACGCCCATTTTCAAGACTTTGAATCACCTTTTTTTCAGAAACTTTCAAAGTCAAACATTGTCTCTTTCAACCAGTACATATATACATAGTATAGAACACCCCTTATAATAGCTGGTGTTTCCGGCTTGCTCTATACAATAGATGTATAGGTTACATGCATACAAAAGCGGTAGGCTCTAGGGTGCCATTCTAAACGTGTGCTCTAATGTCTGATTGTGATGGATTAAGGTACTTAATCTATCATCAGCTGCCATTCAATGTCCCTCAGCCATAGCAGCATTTACAGTAAGCTTACATTTTGGTCGTGCCTTATACATCAATGCCTCCAGAAAGGGGTAAGTGGGGCCATCAAAAGTCACTGATGAGTCCCAATGCTGTATACCTCACCCCTCCTCCTGTAACCCCCCCCCCCTCACACCCCGCCTCTTGTATGCATACCTGGCTGCAGGACCTCCTGCACCCTAGGAGGCAGAGGCTAAGCATACAAAGTCAGTCGGTGAATAGGTCAGGGCTGCCAGTTCAGGTCGGCCCCATACAAATGCTTTTTTTCTGGTACCCAAACACTTGTCGGACCGACAGTATTGCCACCTGTTGTGGCCAAACCCCCCAGGAGTGGGCCTCATGAGTTTGGATAAGAACCAGGTAGGGCCCCTCTCCAGGCCCAGTCAAGTGTACATTGGCAGGTTGGGGTAGCCTTGACTTCCCAGGAGGCTTTTGATGATCCACTTTGAAAAAGAGATCATGGAATGAAAGGACAAAAAGCAATGAGGAAGACAATATTTACTGCTTTAAAAAAAGCATTGCAAATAAATGATACATGTAGTACAGATCTGTCACTAGTATGTTTATAGCGAGTTTAAAAATGAGGGTTAGTGAAATGAGGAAAAAGAAGATCATATCAAGACTATTAGTAGATAAATAATACTGTAAATTCTGCTCTGAAAATTGTAATTTTAGTACTGTACTATAGTCTATACTACGAAAAACCCTCGTTTTACCCGCTACACACGGGAATTGACGGTATGGGCTGAAAATTATGTGGCTGAAAATTATGTAGTGCCTTCCCATGTACCCAACACTGATACATGTTTTAGTAATGTTGAAAGCATTGCGGGAAGACATTTATTGCCATTGTAGGTTTAATCGTTTACTACAATTTACTATAATGTTCTGGGGTAATGTGTCTCTGGTAACCCCCGGTGAGTACACGTTCTGTCTAGACTAAGACACCACCACTATCTAGTATATACTGGACATAGGTCATCGGAACTGGGTAAAGGGTATCGAATTAAGCCGTGGAATCCTTCAGCAAGCTTTAAATACCAGGACCAAGGTGCTGATGTCGCCGGTGGCCATAGCCCGTTCAGATATGCCTCCTTATCAGTGTAGGTACACGTAGATTAGATGCGATTGGGCCCTTGGGTTGTGTACACACTAGTCGTTGGTATGTGATAAACCCTAGCTGGTAAATGGCCATTACAGTACATGTCACATGTGATAAGCCTATCTTTGGAAACTGACCAGGGTTTACAGGAGCTTCAGCCTAACCTTAACTGGTCTATGTGAGAAGTGACACTGACAATGCTAAGGTTTTCAGTGGTTTTAATACCCCCGTAAAACTGGAATAAAGTCAAGAAAACAGTACCCACACTACCCCTCCCCCTGCCCACAACACACACACTTTCACAAGAATATAAAAGGGAAACATAATGGATTTAGTGCCTTTGTTGAATTGATTTAACCATTATAATTAAATTGCCATATCAAAATGCTGTGAGTGTGATAAAGATGAAATACCACTGCCATACCATACGGAGTGGTGTCATCCCGGAATAAGTATGTGGAGGAAACAGCTATCATCGATGCCAAATATCCCTTTGGAAATACCCTCACATAAAATTGACCCCCGCTCAGTGGCTTAGTATGGGGGCAGCAGGGCCAACTGGGACTTGTTTGGTGTCATGATATGGGCTCGATGTGGCACCCCCATCAGTGCCTAACCTATGTGCTACTGTCTCTAACAGGGGGGTCGGCCATGCCACTTCCTGGGAAATGTGACTTTTATAGGGAGTTTATGTGGCAAGGTTAGTGACAGGGTCGGCAGGAACCACAACAGACTAGTGCTTTTTTCTGCCCGCTAGGGGGCATTGTAGGGCACCCAGAGTCACATATGGGCCGACAGGGGAGCATGTAGTGCCTGGGGGAGTCATGGACGTTGTGAAAACCACCTGTCCTTTTGCACAATCTTGGGTTTGCACTCTCAGAGCAGATCTGTTTGCAATTGCTCTAGTATGGGATTCAGAAACCAGGGCAACGTTAGGAGAGTATTAGTATAGTACCCCATTGGAGGCTACGGGCGAGGCAAGCCCCCAAAAAGTCATGTCCTGTTGTTAGTCGTTGGGGTGGAAATACTTTATGAAATATATTTATTTATTGCTAATGTTGGTATATCATGCACAAAAATACCAATGCTGCATGTACACTTCTGGTGGATTCTGGGACACCCATGTTGGTTGTTGATTTAGTTATCCTGGAGTTATCCATACAATAGTAAGAGTCTGTTCATGTCTAATAGCAGGGAGAGAACTGGCAGGGTTATGTGCCCTCATCTCATCGCTGGAGGCTTATTCTGGTGTGGAAGTCTGTTTGCAAGCCCCTTCTGTCTGTGTGCATAGCTTTGTGGCCAGTAAGTAGGCAAGGAGAATCTGGGTTGAGTACTGTGGAGGTCGCCCGCCCCAAAAGGTGTAACCCAAGATAGGGGTACTCCCACCCAAGTCCACCAAGTCTCACTCCATCGCATTTTCATCTTTGATCTCACGAGAGCCCATTGTTGCCGCCATGATAGACAGCCACCCCACCAGATGGCGCCACCAGAGCAAGACTTGTGATTGGCGGGTGATTGCGCATGCGTAGTATAGTGAGGAAATCACACATATGGGTATCCGTCATAATATGTCATGTCTTGGTCTTTGAGCAGGTTGAAAACTGAGGTATAGGATGGGGGTAGGGTTATATGCTACTTCCATGACAGTTAATGGACCCCTTGATGCTCTGGAGGAGAAGGGCTATGACGTCTCAAAGTCCCATGTTGAATGTTTGTTGTGTTGCAGTCAAGTGGTCGGCCACAAGGCAGTCACAGAATGACTTAGTAGAGTTCTATTCCCATCTTAGTAAACCCATCAATCAAACCCCTTCACTCACGCCGCCATCCTCTGAGGCAGAACGACATGAATGTTACAGTATTTTCACCTCTCCGTCCGGCAGTTCTTCAAAGTCACCAGAAGCAGAGGATATTATGTCAACTATTTACTCTTAAATTACCAACATCATATTCAATAGAAGCCACATATTGAAAAAAAAATTAAAAGAAGCCACTTGCTCCATGTTCCTGTACAATGTCCTAAGCTCAGGGCGATCGATAGTGGATAACGGTGGTTCCTGACACACCTCCTCCTATGGGGAAGGAATCATCCATATATAGCCCCTCCCCCCCATCAATGACTACTTGGAGAGGGTAACCGTGAAGCCACCCTGAAGACCCATCGTGTGCTGGCTGTGACATAGAATGTCACTAGGGCTCCCGGCTAGGGCTTCCTCCTGGGCGTGCCTCTGCTCCTCATATGGCTCCAATGGTTGGAACATGAGACTTCGCCTACGTCTACGCCTACGCAGGGGAAGTTGCGTTAATGCACTGATGAAGCAGTTGGTTTATAATGCCCACCATATACCCAGATATATAGAACAGTACAAAAATCCAAGAGAGAAATATTCTTTAAATACAGAATGCAGCAGGCATAGTATGAATAGAAGTCAGAGGGTAGGGCGAAGGAGGGAATGCTACAGGTATGTTAGATATGGGCGGAGGGTAGTCTCACTAGCATGGAGCATGTGCTCCTATCCTATCTAAGATACCGTGCATCCTGATAGTGCAAGATGATCACCTCACACATTCACCCTTGCACTGATAGGGTGTCTCCTGGGGCATACCTCCCACTACATACAGACCGACACACGTTAGTGCCAGGTGGTTGTGTGGGTATACCGCAGTACCATAGCTGTTTCAGACTTTGGAAATATGATGTATGCACGTGACAATGGGATACGAATAAGTTGATAAATGAAATATGTGTGCTATAGAAAGGATAATTTGCGGGTGCTTAATCCTATGAAAGATATGGGGGCAATACGATATCAGCAATATATCACAAATACATGATATCAGTGTGGCCTGTTTTCGAGATCATTTAGGCTCTTGCGGGCAGAAACCCCGGCAGAAACCACGACACCAAAACAAAAACAGTCCCACAGGGAGTGTTTCTCATCATCCACCTACACTAAAAATGTTATTGAAAGTGATAGATTGCTCGGGCTTTTTTAACCCATATGGTAATGTGTGTGTATGTGTTTTTAGAGGGTCCTTTCTGGCGTGGCAGGCGCTCTACTATTGATGGGCTTGCCAACAGTAACATTGGGTGTCATCCAACCCACGTGCCCTGTGCCGTAATACGGCCAGCCCAGCCAAAACACCACAACCAACCCGCCCCCGCCCGTCTGTGACGGTGCAGGGTTGTAAAGTAGGCATTAGAGGGGTTGGAATAAGGCCTCTAGGAAGATTTTGTAAAAAAAAAAACACAAAAAAAAAACAAAAAAAAAAAAACACACACAAAAAAAAAACACTTTTGGTGCAAAGGTCATCGAATGCTGTCACCATTGTAGGTTGAGGAATAGATGTAATTAAAGAAAAAAAGGCAGTCTTTGCGAAAAGTTTTCATCCCACAGGACATTCGGTCCTGCAAATTTTCAATGTTGCAGGACCGGCTACAATTTTGGAGGATCAGATAGCCACATATCTGATGGCTTATGGATTTTAAGTATAAAATAGTATTGTCCATTAATGTTCATTTATGGCCAAATCAGGATATTGACACACATATTTCAGCTTTAGAAGCCCAACTGAATTTTTCTAGTTCAGAAAAGCCCAACATGCGACTGGACATCCGGTCCTGCTACACTTGTGAATCTGCTGGACTGGTGGCATTTTAAGAGGACATTGCCACTGTCCTGCATGTTTTCGCAAAGACTGAAAAGGGATATTGTAATTGTCGGATTATTTAGTGGCACATTTCAAAGGCAGTACGCTGTTCGATATGTAATAAATCGATATAATGTACATGTGACGACATGTATGCATAAATGTATGGAGTTAGTATGTACAGTGTATACGGCACTAGCATATCCTGGTACTTCAGGCAGTCGGATGCTACACGCCCATCTCCTTATCAGGTTAATCCCCTCCGTTCACACCTAGAACAAAGGGACTGATATTAAGAATTTCACCCATAATGCACTGCTCTGGAGTCGTGGGCCTAACCAGAATGCCCCCATAGCATAATGCGCTAGTGCCGTTATATATACAGAGTTAAAACGGGGATTCGAGTAGTTCCAAAACTAAGAGATCCCCCGTTGGATCCTGCCCCCAGTTCTCGCAGGAAGTGGGCGGTATATGGACATTGATGCCCGAGGTTGATGCCACCAGGTGGCGCATGGTGATAAGGACCGGAACCGGAAAATGGGTTTTAGTAGGGACGCTGGCGGAAGTTCAAGTTGGGTGTCGGATGTGGAGGCATGGGGAGCACACGGCTGAGGATCCTATGTCCCATGAGTCAGAATAATCAGTGTTTTCACGCATTGACTGATGGAAAGGAAGTGCGACTTAAAGTTAACGTTGGATTCTCGGGGTGAAATTGCATACACTGATACAGTAAAATTGCATGCAGTATAAATAGAATAGTGTTAAATTTTTACTTATGCTGCCGATCTAGGCCTATATGAGATATAACGAGAATCGCCCACACCTTATCAATAAGGTGATACTGGTCCGTACATACGGAGCAAGGTGTTAACATACATTAGAAATGCCTGTATACATTAATAGGGGTGGACTTTGAAAATGGGAGGAGGAGAGATCTGTAAACACCAAAGTCCCCCGCCCTGTATTCGCCCCTGTATGGGTACCTTAAAGAACTGCTGTACACCTTTTGTCATTGACACAATAACGATGGACCACGGGTCGACTCAGTCCCTCAAAGATGTCCCACCTATGCCACAAGTGTCCCACTAAGCAGATTTGTCGTGCACACGACAGGGGACACCATGCCACGTGTTGTTTTATCCCTGGGTGCAGTGTTTAGACATAGGAGACCCTCTAACCCTACTGACCTTGGCGCTGACCTCTAGCCATGACCCTGAGCCTGCAGTACCTCTGCAGGAACCCAGTGTTGACCTCTGGCACTGCCATAGGTGCATGTGGGTCAGCGCACCCAGGAGACGAGTTGGATTTAATGTGATCATAGTCAATTGGACAAGTTTGTTTTGGCTGAGGAGAAATGTCAATATGATAATGAAAGTCACACTTTCATGCTTGTTTCCCTAAGTCATGTGTAGACATGGAGGGATTATAGTTTCCTCTTCCTGTATGTTGGAGGAGCTTAGTGGAGAGTATATTTGAGGACATCATTGGTTTTGAATGGAGGTGCATGTATTGAATAGTTAAAGTACTACATGCTTCAACGCCTTCAAGGCTTGTGTCTGTAAATATTTACATACCAATATTACCTGGCCCTTATGATATTTTAATTGTGCTTTATCATACCATTATAATCTAATTATAAATGTTCCTCAACCCCCCCCCCCCCCCCCACACACACACACACCCCATGTAACCCATGTCCCCTTTGGCTAGAAATAACCGAAATCTAGAACCTGCAAATCGTATTGTTGTGAGGACTGAGAGGTTTAATGCCTTAGGTTAAGTTTGATTTCGTTGAGAGACGAGGGCCGGAGGGAGCATATACCGCTCCTGAGTATATGCAGTGTATACAGGACTAGTGCATTAGGACATGGAGGCCGCCATCTTGACTCAGAGCAATCTATTGTGGTTAGGTCCCCAACACCAGAGCAGTGTGTTACGGGTGAATTTCTTATCAGTCCATTTGTTCCAGGTGTGAAAGGAGGGGATTAGCTTGATAAGGAGAGGGGGTGTGGCCCCGACTACCTGAGGTACCAGGATGTGCTAGTCCCGTATACCAGCCAGCGACAACAAGCATTTTTTTCCGTAGCAGTAGTTGTACATGTACAGGCAGTTACCAGGTACTAGCCCTTCAATGCATATTCCAAGTCGTACTATGCACCAATCTAGATATAGGACAAGAGATCTATAGGGATCTATAGATCCTGTCGCAGCATACAGGGGCAGATAGGACCGGGCCCCCACCCTCTTTTGGGGAAATCCTAAGATTTTCCTTATGAAATCCTGATTTGCCGCGATTCAGTTTTCACCAACCCCCCTCCCCTCCCCCCCGTTTCCAAATTCCTGGGTGAGCCCCTGACATAAAAGCCTGGGTTGTGGTGGTACCTGCACAGAAACACAACAGTGTTGAGCTGCTCGTGTTTGTATTTACTGCTCAGGTGGCTCAAACAGATGTGGGTCACCTGGCACAGCTGCTCACCGCCACCTATATATAGATACAGGTCGAGCAGCTCCCTGTTATTTTAGGAAACAATAATATGTAACAATCTATGTTATATACCCAGTGCCAATCCCCAAAGGTTAGCTGGTTATGAATGTGATGTATTTTATGATGACCTTTACAAGTCTACAGGTTAATTGGCAATGGGATGATTGGATGATAGATGCCAGAATAGGGGGACGTGCCATCGTTATGTATCTAACTGTGTTCACTCATAGACGTTGGACAGCTGCTTTTCAACACCTTTTCCATTTTGCTACGATGAATTATGATGATGCTGAACAGAAGGAGAAACACTTCAAAGCGGATATTTATCACTTTGGTATGAATAGGTAGAGGTCCTCTATCAGTGGTAAAGTAGGGATCCATAAGTGTTCTTGATTTGTATAGAGACTGACGGGGGACACATACTATGTGGTGAACTTTAGTAGACAAAAATCCACTAGTGATGGAATCTCACCCATCCATTCTGTGGTCTTTTTTTCACCTGGACCCGTCAGTGTAACCATATTTTTGCTGTTAACCAAGGTATGTTGGAGTACTCCAGACTTACTCACTGTGGCTGTGTGTGAGCTGCTCAATGTGAGCTGCTCAGTTTCTTGGCTGTGCAGAGGTTTGTAGGCGGTAAGGCCACATGGGAAGAGGCTTAAAGGTCGGGTGGTGTTTTAGGAGACTGGCTGATGTCTGGGGTGGGTGAGCTTCTCACGACCTGTGCACGCAAGGCTAACTCAAGTCATCTTTTCCTTGCACCTTTTAGATAATGCAACAATAGGCCATTAAACTTCAGCTATTCTCTCTAAAAAAATTACTTTGCTGAATCATCACTGCCTAAGTGGACCCTCAATTTATAGGTCAGTTATCATCAGATATCCAAATTATTATTCCCCTATATATTGAGATGAAAACGTGTGGATCTCTTTATATTGATAATGGTTTTTTTCCGTTATAACTGGATCAAACAAATGTGCTGCCAAGAGAAATATAGTCTTGTTCCGGCCCCCGGTGCCAGATGCTTTTGATCCAGCTGCTCATGGGGGCCGGTTGGGTCCTGCTTATAAGTATGCTATACGTTATATGGTCAGATCTATTCTAGATGTAGGAAATAAAAGACATATGGAACATGACTGTAGGTCTTTTGTCTAGATACCATGAGTTGGTATGTTTCTCACTGGTGCTAACACCCAGTCATGGTGTGGAATACAGTAGTATTAATTAGGTGCAGTACAGTTATATTATGTACTCATTGTGAACATAAAAAAGGTGGCAATTGTTCACCTCATCTCTTATCAATTAGGATAGGATCACAAACCAGCTATGTAATGCCCACCGCAATATAGGCACCCTGCCGACATGTGCTATAAAGGCATTGCCTAGTGAAGTTGTACTATCTTCCAAAATGGGGTTACAACATTAGATTGGATGCATTGCATATTTCCTCTATGTTCTAGATCTGCTAGATCTGCTTTACAGTGTTAGGGTGTGTTACTCATCCGTCTACTACTGTACCGCGGTAGTAGAAAAAGAGAACGTTGCCATAAGAGGTTGGGTACTTTCTCCATATGCTGAAAAGGGAATTCCATTATGAGGTTGGATACGTCCTGTATCTGCTAAAAGGGCACTATTTACATCATACATGTGATATAGGGTTGAGCCCAGGAAGTGCATGTGAGGAGGTGACTCGCTCTAGTACCATATAATCCCGCTATTAATTATCTTACCCTAATCAGATGTCCACACGCCTTTCAGTGTTGATACAATGAATTTATAGACCCCCGGTCACCAGTAGTATCTTTAGTAGTAGCCCTGAGCTACTCGCGTTTAGAGCCGAGTAGCTCTGAGCAATTACCGGGTGAGCAGTTGAAAGCTCTGAGGCCATGAACCCGGGGGACGGCTTGGAAAAGACGACTCAGTGATAGATCTAGTGGTTGACGGGCGAGGACAGCATCCACTCAAGATTGGTGTAGGGGTTTGAGGTGAAGGGGTGGAGATGTAGGGAGGGGGTTGCGGTACTGGATCTGGATCTTTAGAGGGGCAGTCAGTCACCTGACGAGCCATGTCCTCTGATCGTTTCTTCTAGACGTGTTCTAGACAGTGATAACACGGAAGTAGATGTAGGATTTGTTTTGCGAAGCTACCCGGTACATTGCATGTCAGTGTATATAGATTGCTACCTAATGCTATCGTAAAATTATCCCTCCCATTCCTCAATTCATAAATTCCAGGATAGTATTCTGTTCATTAGATTTACATTAAGCTAGTCGGGGATGTCTACTAAGGTTGGAAGCAACTCACATTATACCAAGAGACTGTGGCTAGTCTAGGTCCCTGACTTCTGATACTGACCCCGTCCTCTGAGTAAGTGATAACAGTGATACTCCACACTCCATACTATACGGATACATTGGAAATCATGGTTAAATTACGAGCTGTAATATTTATATACTGTAAACGTAGATATTTTCGCGCAGCTAAATTTTCGCGCACCTAGTATATAAAGACATTTTCGCGCAATCATATTTTCGCGCATATGCAATCAGGTGATCTTTAGCTACATGCCAGTTTTTACGGTTTTTCAATCGGACAATTATTAAAGGTTTTACAGCTCAAAATTAATGTTCAAATATTTTGCCCCAAAAGCCCAAAGTGGTGGGGAGGGGGGGTTCCAAAATTGTTCTATTGTGGAAATGTATAGCCCTGTATTATCATATTGATAGTCTTTTTAGTATATAAATTGTCAGGATGTGATTTTTCCTGTATATTAGATTTCGTAATTGAGTCTCTACTGCAGTGCAATATAGAGTGCCAGACATCATTGGAAAGCTAATTTTTTGTGCAAATTTTTTGCGCACATCATACTTTCGCGCACATAAGTATGTGCGCGAAATGCGCGAAAATATGTACTGAGCGAAAATTAATACGTTTACAGTAACAAATATGGTTAGCAATATAGAAAATGGGTAGAATAACAAAAGACTGACATCCTATTACAAAATACATGATGAATCCACATACGACAAGCTTCAGCTCGCGCGCAATTCATATGGAAGAGCAATTCCCCATAATGACATTATTGAGGAGGCTATAGCAACATATCCAGTCAGTCCTCCAGTCAGATATCTGTGATGATATATAAATAGGCTCATATCAGTGTACAAGTGTGGTCACCAATATGGGTATGGAGCTTGGCATTACACCTCTTGACACTTTTGTACTTTTTATGACGTCTGACAAGAGACATCATCTGATCCACACCCCTATGGTAATGGCTCATGTTGGCCCCAACCGTGCATGATGTGCAGCCATTTACACAGCACTGTCACGTACTAGTATGCTGCGGGTGGACTTCTTACTAAAACGTTGATGTATTATTATGACACAGGACCTGTCAGGGAATGATGGGGGTAAAGAGATGAAACTTATGTGTGGCTTGCAAATACATGCAGATAGGGTACTGTGTGGTCTGTATAGAAATGCCCATAAATGTATTCATGGTTTAACTAGTATCTAAGATATAAAGTGTTGTTCGAAGGTGACTGTATGGTATACATTTTTGTAATAGAGTAATATACTGGTTGATTATGCTGAATGGCGACTAGTGGTGTCTCCGGCCGAAATATCATATTGGAGTTATTCACCAAGAAGGTCATTTAAGGGCACCGTAGTGTCCTAATGCATTCTGACCTTTGCCGTCATGATGCATGAATGTAGCCATGGCAAGTTATTCACCAGTCCAGCATTCTAGCACCAGGCTGGCCCTACGGGGTTGATATACTAAAGATATACAAATCCTATACAATGTATGTTAATCCACCCTTTCCTTGTGTTGCAGCTCATCTTCCGTGTGCTGCCGCCCAGTATTCAGATTGACAACCCGTACCATGAGGACGTGCAGGACCTCCTCAAGATGACCAACCTCAGGGTCAACTTCACCAAACTACACACACTAGGTCAGTAGTATTCCCTATATCCATACCGTAACTGTCTATAACGTGCTTCCTATGAGGTGAATCAGGTAAAAGTACCCCGGTAATATTGATGGTACTGCACAGTGCGCAATCTTGTTTGATGTAGAGCAATTTTTAGACCTTTTGATAAAAAGTAAATAATAATTGAGACAAGGAACTAGGAATTAAAAGGCATTAGCTATGTGAAGGGCAGGTTGGCTTAGTGTAAGTACACATGGATTATAGTCACAACAAACATGCAATTATAGATATACTTTGAGGAATAAAAGATGGTCAAGTTGTACCTCTTCTGAACCTAACAAATGGTATGAGTTTGGCATATTTATTGCATGGAAATGGGCTATCTGGGCTATCATAATATGTGGTGAGAGACCTAGGTTGCAGGGTTTCTCACATAGGTGCATCAAGCTAGGGAATGTTTGGAATGGATCCAAGTCTGAGCCGGTGGGTTAGAGATTCCATGGTAATCCAGACAGCCTAATGCCAAACCACTTGAACCATGGGGTCCTGGGGAGACCACTGGCCGACCGCCAGCGCCCCCTGTGGCCGCGTCTGACATGGAACCCCTAACGGTGCTACCCTGATATACATACATGATACACTGCAACTGTTGCCGCCATGTTAGCAGAAAGAACCTTATACCTTAGTGACGAATCAACGAGATAACTATGGCTTGATATGTCAATTGCTGCTCTGGGTTACATTAAGATGGCAGTTGTGCTACCATACATTGCAAGTGTTAATGTTGTGGGTTAAGGTAGTAGCCCTAGTTAGTAGTGATATCTGTGGTATAGACATCACATAGCTGTTCTGTATTCATGTATGTATAGTAGCCGGCAGGTAGGTGGGCCCGCATGGAGACACACAAAGATCAGGGAACAAGCCTGCCTGGCACACTATGCTAAGGCCGTTTTATTTTGATAACTTGGATTACGGATCCGCCTCCGAGATTTTTGGCATTTTGCAAAAAAAAAAAAAGTTTTATTTTATTTTTTTACCTTTCCCCTTCGAGATTTTTTTGAGAATTTTCCTTAAAAAAAAAAAAAAGTACATGTTGACCAGTAAAAGGTAAAATGAGGCCTTTCAGATTGGGGATATTACTCAACATATCTTCCTTAGATTACCAAAAAATGATGTTTTTGATGCCTTTTTTTTTTTTTTTTTTTATTCCTCTGCCCTTCGGGAAATTTTTTGATCCGGCCCCTCCTGTAGGGCAGCTTTTTTTTTTTTTTTTTTCCTCTCCCCTTCGAAAAATTTAGAGCCAAAAGCCCGTAATCCAAGTTATCAAAATAAGGTGGCCTAAAGAACCAAGGCAGGGACAGAGCCCTAATCCAGGCTATAGCCCCTGGTAGATGGTGCCACCCAAAGGTGGCCTAGCTGTCAACAATGTCACAAAAAGGTGCCAGGACTTGGCTATTCTGCCCCCAAGATATTGCCTTTGTGTATCATGTGTCTACATAGTTATATGTCCATGTCTACATTGATACTTACCAAAGGTTAGGAAAGGACAAAAAATGAGAGGACGTTTTTGTGCTCTGATATATAGATCTAAGGATAGTTTTCTGCTCAGAAAAGAAATTGTTCCAACCGTTCTTATTTGCTGTACACATGCATAATTTGTCTGGCACTTCTGGGGTATGCCTAGGGAACACCGATTCAGCAATGATACATTTGTTCTGTCCTTTAATACTAACATCTAAAAATTCACCTCAGTCAAAATAAGTTGACATCAATGACATTGAATACCGATTTAGAAACCCTGATAATATATGGCTGGACTTGTGACAAATGAAACTGATGAAATGACCTATTTAAAAGAGTAAAAAGCATCATGAAACACTAGCAGTTATAAAAGCTGCAGTTAGTTAATACCATGATACCTATTATAGTCTCAGTAGTCATTCTACCATACTGTTTACAGATATTACACCATACACATGTTAAGTAAATAACATTGAAGTGGCAATGCAGCTGCTTTTCCCCCACAGCCTACTAGATATACTAGCAACCATTATGATACAGAAAGCCCATCTCTCCACCCTAGATTAACACTGTCAGTAGATGATGACACATGTTTTTTTTGTGGTATAAATATATATATAAACAATTTTTTTGGCACACCCTTAGTAACCCATCCAGAGAATCAAAGCTCACTTGACCCAAAGCCAAGCGGGTCAGGACAGGTGTTAGTAGGGCGAGTCACTGGGGTCCTGTGTGATGTGACAACTCGTGGTAACACCCCTCATCACTGGCATGTGTACACAGGGCTGGAGGATGTGTGGGCAACCCTTAATCTGAGACTAGAAAAAAGTTTGGTTTTGGAAAGGCTGAGGGAAGTGAGAGGCAAAAAAGATTGTGGTTGTGTGGTCTACTAGAATTACACCACCTTCTAGGTACCAGTCGATAGTGTATGAAGGAGTTAGGATATATTGTAGTATTAAATGGTGGCAGTGGCAGGTACATCTTATATGTAAAGTCTTTAGCGATAAATCAACTTCCCTATGTTGCACAGAACAGACAGATCAAATCTATGAATCCATATTGATGAATCCCCATATGTTTTTTTTAAGCGGTCGCTGTAGAATCTGGACAAGGTCTAGCAACGTTTTGATCCAATGAATCCCCATATGTTCCTTTAGAAAGTGGAAGTCCTATCACTAACTGACACCTACAGGGAAACATGGCTCCAGAGAACATTTAACCTTCCATTAGAAGCCTTTATCACCATATTGTGAAAACACTGCCTTTAGCCTGCCCCTCTAGACAAAACAAATAGCCCTAAGGTCAGAGGGCCTCACCAGTAGTTCGGGTTGAGGCCCTGGCTATAGGGTCTACAATGTAGATGAATCTTTCACTTTGGGCTCTTTTATTTAGTGAGTTTATAATCACAGACCTACCGCAGTTAGAGGTCCCTAGGACATCGAGCCAACTAGTGACCCAGTTAGATCCATATTTCTTCTCTTCTCTTTTCTCGCTACTTTGTTTGTTATGGATTAGTTAGTGTATTTAAGGGCCATCTGTGTTTGAGTTTGTTATTCCGGGTTTCTACACATTGCTAATTTAGTTAGAAGGTGAACTAGATAATTCAGCGTTATGTAAAGACAATTGACGAGGAACGGTCTCAATGGTATATTTTACTATAGTATCTTTAAAGCTATTAACAAATTAGAAATGAGAACATGAGGTAAGGGTTATTACAACCATTCACCCATGGAAGGGAGGCGGGACTGAAACGGAAGATAAAACATAGAAGACATAATAGAACAAGCTTTAGAATTAAATGTATTGATATATTATGCACAATATTGAACCATACTAAAACAAAATGTGAAGTTAGTGAATACAAGATTAAGGATACCCAATGGCTAATATCCCAAAGTAAGGCAAAATAAGTGTAGTGCTATTGAGTAATCCGAGTCAGTTCGGCATAATTCACCCATTTCTCTGCTAGAGGGACAAGATTAAACTGCAGAAAGCATGTTAATGTGGGGGTATGGGCTTTCACAGAGCTGAACACCTTAAGGCAGAGGAATTTAAGCTGTATCAGAAGTATTAACCCTGGGGGCTAAATAGGACTCGTATGTTAAGTTCAAGGGCCAAAGGATCCCTTCTGGTGATAGACGTGTGGCGTTGTCTATAGTATATATACAAGCAATGATTCTAGTTAACTCTTATCTATTTGATACTATTTCACTTTAGGAGGGAGTGTATGAGTTATATTATGTGTTATACAGAGATGTCACTTTTACAAGTTTTTTTTGTGTTTTTTTTCACAATAATTACTGTTCAAGTTGACTAAACCCATAGGATTTGCTGCATTCTGTCAGATATGATTATAAGTAATTGTCTGTTGTCTAATTGTCTGCTTAAAAGCCACTGTATCCCATTGCGAAAACTATAATTATGTCCAAGAATTATCTACATTCCCGTTCTTCTTCAAATCTCAAGAAAATCCTGCCTGGTACAATATGAAACCCCCTTGTAACGTCCTTTGTTACCTTCCAGGTGATGACCTGCTGGATAACCGAGATGAGATTAAGGAGAAGTACTACTACTCAGTGCTGGAGATGGTGGTTCGTGGGTCGTGCTCGTGCTACGGCCACGCGTCCCGTTGTGTGCCCCTCCCCAACCAGGACAAGAACCCCAACATGGTGAGTACCCAGTACTATAGGACTCAGGACCTGGACGAGGCTGGTTAGGTTAGGGTT
The DNA here is from genome assembly GCA_947462335.1 of Harmothoe impar. Classification (NCBI taxonomy): domain Eukaryota; kingdom Metazoa; phylum Annelida; class Polychaeta; order Phyllodocida; family Polynoidae; genus Harmothoe; species Harmothoe impar. Next base: position 82,199,406 of record OX381704.1, on the reverse strand, counting down.
AACCCTTTAAGGGCCGCACAGGACTTTAATTATGCGATATGCCCATTGTCGAGATGATGCTTGAATGCAGTCCTGGTGAGTCTACTCGCACTCGCCAGGGCTCCATTATCGGCATCATTGGCATAGTGTGTGAATGCAGCACCGGCGAATCTTTATGCCAGTCCTGAATTTATGCCTCATGACGACAAATTCTTAGCACATTAAAGAACTATGCGACCCTTAAGGGGCTAAGAGGTGATGATAGTTCACCCAGCCGAATGCAGCCATGATACATTTGGTCCAGTCTCCAACTCCTGGGGGGAAACTCTAAATATCATATTTACCTCCTTAAGATATTTTCTATAGTATTAAGATGTCCACTATTACAGGTCTATGTGTATATACTGTACAAAGATTTTGTGTTGTCAGCTTAAATCCATGTTTTGTCCATGTCTTGTACGTGTCTCGTGTGATTCATTAGTCTCCTACTACCTTAGAAGTTAAATTGCTTCAAATTGATTTATTTCCATATGAAATTCAATGTTAATTACAAATCTAGTCTGAATCTTACGTGAGTATAAGACGAAATCAATGTTTTATTGCTTCATATTGATACACATGCTTATCTGTAGCTCAAATCCCTCCCTGATTGTGCTGTAGTATTGCTTAGACTAGACTATTCTAGATAAATACTATATGTATATAGCTATTAGATTTGTGTCTTATTATCATGATGTTTACATGTGTCTTGTGATCCTGTCCATTCAAAGACCCCAAGTAGCAGGGATCATATCGTAAGTCTCCAGAATAAAGACATATGTCGGTTCTCATATCATTAATATGAGTTATGATAATTCGCTATAGTTATGCCTCATGCCATCTATCCTTGCCAAAACAAGGATAGATGCAATTATGCGCACACACATATTCGCAATGCAAATTTTACTATTACAGTTCCATTGTCTCTTTCGCATCTGCCTAATTGCGAAGAACTCAGGCGCCCAGCTGTTCTGGACTCTATTTCCGCCTGCGAGCAATGTTAATTTTCTAAACACTGTTGCAGATATTCCCACCAGAATAACTGTATTCTCAATGCAGTTTTATATGTTATAATTCTCACATTCAAGAATGGCTTTGCTACCTACATGTTAAGGCTCTGCTTCAGTTAGCATTTCTCTCAGAGATTTTGTAATTTTATGTATTTTACATGTTAAGTGCATTTATAGTTCTATGCTTTAGGTCACAAAAGGCACAGCTTAGAGTAGCCCACAACAGCTCGTACTACATGTAGTTCTGAACTACTCACTCTCCAAGCACACACTGTTAAACTCCCATCTAATGAGAGGTTCTGCTTGGAGTGGGAGTTGTTTCTTAGGTCACGGCATGACCACCAGGGGATGGGGGTTTAGTCAAATAGACGATTGCAATTTGACATAAATGAAGGTGAACAAAGCATGCCCACACAATAAGGTTGCCTCTAGATTACCATACCCGTAGAAACTAGAAAGAAATTAGCAAATCAAAATATTGTTTGAGAACTTAAGTAGAAATGGTTGTCAAAGTCCATAAGACAAAATCAGTACTTCTTAGTGATTAGTAAAGTAGATTCAGTCCCTCACAAAGATATAAGAATGTAGAAACATGGGAGATAAATATCTAAAGTTATTACATAGAAATAGCATGTTATAGTCATATCTATCGTGTTACTGTCATCTGAGGAAAACCACGTGACAATTAATGTACAGTTCATGTGACATAATAGATTGTCATGTGACATTGTGCGAGATGACGCGGGAGCAAAACCAATTATTTTGGACCCTTCCAAGAATCACTTTCCACGGTGAATAGTGTCATTAGCTAATTGGTGGATAATATTTTATGTCTAGCACCCGGTTAACACGGACCCTCGAAAGCTATTGTTCATTCCATAAAAGGGAAAACTAAGAATATAGAAGCTGCTATTTATATCTTCCACGCTAAATTAGTTCTTGTTAATATATATTTTACATGGGAAATGAAACTCATAGTATATGTCAAAGTAGCATATGTTATGAATAATTGTAATAGTTAATGTTTCTCTCGCAGAAAAAAATTAGGAAGGACTAGATGGATAAGTCATTTAGTGTAAACATATTGTACGGTATCATCAGCACTTTGTGTCTATATCCTTATAGGTCCATGGTCGATGTGAGTGTACACATAACACTAAAGGCCTGAACTGCGAACAATGTGAGGACTTCTACAATGATTTACCATGGAGACCAGCCAGAGGCAGAGAGACAAACGCCTGCAAAAGTAAGTACAATTATTTTATACATTTGCATCAAGCATAGACATGTATAGCTATTACACACAACATAGTATAGATAACGTGTTAAAATGCCAACTATAATACACTTAAACTTAGTAAGCCAGCTAACATAACAGATCAATGAGTCACAATGTGTTTAACTATCGATTTATGGTCATAGATACACTGGAAATAAGGAATCTTAGGAATTTCTAAACCGAAATTCCTAATAACTCTACATGAATATGTTGTACTTTTTCAGTGTGTGAGTGTAACAACCACGCCGACCGGTGCCACTTTGACCCGGCCGTGTTTGAGCTGACCGGGCGGGTGAGTGGTGGTGTGTGTGACGACTGTCGGCACAACACCATGGGACGTAACTGTGAGGAGTGTAAACCCTTCTACTACCAGGACCCCACCAGGGATATCAGAGACCCTCATGTCTGCCAATGTGAGTTTTCCTTTACATATGTTTTATACATATATTCACTACTCTTGTGACAGAAATTCCAGAAAAAAACCCCAGAAAACCCGTGACTGTCATAATTACCCCTGACAGCCTTGAATACATGTTGGCATTAGGTGCCATTTTATTTGCGTAAACTCAAAAGAGACGTTTTATGCAGGATAACATGTACCACCAACCCTCCCCCCTCCTCCCTAGCCCTAGCCGCTCCTGTTCCAACGGTGCCTTGTATGTGCACTGGATCACACCCATGGCCTCACACGTCCACGACCTGTTGGTCAGCACAGACTTCCCAAGTGGTCTGTTTTATGCCATAGCTTTTCTTTCAGCATAACAATGTCCTGCTTTCAGTGAAAACCTCTTTTTACCATGTTGTCCCTTTCCAGTTAATCTCTTACATCTACCATGGGCAAATGACAGTCTTTATAGATAAGCCCATCCAAGAGGTCCTGTGAAAAATTAGACCTCTAGGGGTGGGGGATGGGAAAGGATCTGAATGAAGAAAAACGAGTAGAAAATCTGAGAGGTTTATAGAACAAATTGGTGTCTCTCCTCCAAGGGCGTGACAGCCCTCTAGGTTTACAGTACTCAAAGGGGCTGAGTCATACTCCGTAAAAGGATCCGGTCGGTCAGGGTACCCTCACGTTTGGGAGGCCCGGCCACAATTGAAGGTTGCCCACCAGCCTTGTTTTCCTTGCCATTTAAGATAAGTAGCAGCGACAATTTGACATCATGCCCGTCTATGGTTGCCACAGTTTATGTCTAGTAGATCGGCATCTCTAGGCCCTGTACGCTGCAGTCAGTACGGGTTGGAGGTGAGGTGCAATGGTGCTGTTGTTTGGTCATGTAACCCTGTGATGGGAGATCCGATTCTTCAATCCCCTCCCGAGAGAAAAGCCTATCGATGAAAGACAGGAAAAAGGAGGAAAGCAAACTGAAGCAAGCAGTAAAGGAAAATACCTCACAGACAGTATGGGGGAAATAACAATAACAGAAAAGAAAATGCCCTGACCCACTCCAAATCATTCAAAGTTCATTACCCTAAACCTGATATTGATGAGCTTGTTAATTAATCTTCCTGCAGCCTGTGACTGTGACCCGGTGGGTTCGGAGCATGGAGGAGAGTGCGAGACGCGCACTGACCCGTTTAACGACCTGGTGGCCGGCCGCTGTATCTGTAAGCGCTTTGTAGAAGGACCGCGCTGCGACATGTGTATGAACGGGTACTGGAACCTGAGGGTGGACAGTGCTGAGGGATGTGAAGGTAAGCTTCTATCGCTATCTGTGTTTATATAATCAGTAAATGGTTCACACCTTATAGGAAGCTTGATGAGTTTTATTTAGCTGTCGGAGAAACTTATTGATGAAATGGATGTGAATAACAAATAAGAAAAGCTGTTTGCAGTTCCTAACTGATGTCATGATGATTCTGATGAAAGAAAATATGATCTACTGTCTAAAATAGAATAGCTCAGTTTAAACAGAGATTCAACTTACCTATCTTTCCCATCCTCCAGCATGTACATGTAACACCCTTGGAACGGTTGGTAACTATGGGTGTGACAAACGTTCTGGAGAGTGTCGCTGCAAGCGGTACGTGACAGGACGGCAGTGCGACCAGTGTGTGGTAAGTGAGAGCGTTACCTTTTTGAGTGATATAAGGTAGATTCAATTTGACAATTATACTCAATGTATGGTGATTAATCACTCTGATCATTAGAAGAGTTGAAAAGTTGAAAGCAATCATTTCAACATCTAGAACATTTGCCAACTGTGATATTGCAATTGCATGATACTTTTTTTAAGAAACCACCCAGTGTTGTACTTTGTAATAGTACTGCTGTCTAGTTTTAACCTGATATCTCTGCTAGTACCTCTAACCTGTTAAATAACTATCATCTGCAGCCTAGCTACTGGGGGATGAGTGATGATATCGAAGGCTGCAAGGCATGTGACTGCGATGTGGGAGGTGCGCTGGATAACTCGTGTAACCAGAACACCGGTCAGTGTAACTGCCGACCCAACATCATCGGACTGCGCTGTGACACACCCACACCCGGCTTCTTTGTGATGGACTTGGACTTCTACAAGTATGAGGCAGAGTTCGCTAATGGAATCGGGGTATGTTTTAACGTATATTCTAAATATGATATGAATTTATGTAGGAATATTACAGTGAAAATAAATACATATGACGAGGCTTACTTAATATGATATGATATTTCAGACCGCTTGCTGTATGCTTTTTAAGACAATTGCTTGGGGCATAACTGCACGATTCTACAATTTTTAATAAGGATTTTTTCCCAAAAAGTTTACTTTATGAATATTACACTTTCCCAATCTCCAAAATATGAAATAAACAGAACACAAATGATTGGAAGTCAGTATTTGTATCTAACTGTTACAGAACACGCGTGTGGTGATCAGAGAGCCCATCCCTGACCGCCCCGTGTCATGGACCGGGCCAGGCTTTATGAGGGTCTCGGAGGGAGACGCACTCGAGTTCACCATCAACGACATCCCCATGTCCATGAGCTACGACATCGTCATCCGTTATGAACCACAGGTATGTATATATACATATAACGATGACAATGGTATTAGCGTGCAGAAAATGTCTGGGCATTAAAGATGGTCAGGCAGAGTCAGGGAGTTCAATGGTGCACCAGGGAAAGTTTAAAAAAAAAGAGAATCTGACATATGACAAAATCTACTGAAATGTACCATTTTACTCCTCAAATTGATTAATTCTGCCATGGACCAAGCCCTACAAACCTCACCGTCTACTAAAATTATTTGGAAATATATGAACATGGAAAATAAAGCGGTAATGGTTTTTGAGAGCGTTTCAAATTGGCTTACAACTTGATGGCATATGGCAACCCCAGTAGGACATGCCTATCTGGTATAGATTTAACGATGAGATAAGCAATTAAAGGTCATGTATCTACTCCGGTAATACAAAAGCTAAATCCACTTACACATATGTTTGTAACCCTGCAGCGATTGGAACATTGGAGGTAGGATGTGAATTCTGTAGATTCCTCTTACATGTTTCAGTGTTGTCAAACTTCTCTGTTCTTCTGGTTTGTTTCCTGGAGGGAGGCGATTATTTTTCTTTGTTTCCTTTTAATTCATGCACTAGTGAATCGAGTGAAATTACTTCACTTGCAGATAGCAAAACGAGTTGTGCTTAGCAACATGACAGATGTTGGGTTTTTTGTTTGCGTTTAAATGTTGTAATGAAGGTATTGAGACTTGTCCTTGTATGTGTGGTAATCCAGTTCGAAAAACGAAATAAATCATTCAATATAGAGCTTAAAGTTGCACATGGTAGAATTCCATAATAACATGGGATAAGCCAGAAAAATAGTGCTCTATGTTACCAATTTATTCTACGAGAAATAAATTAACCCTGTTCCATCTTGTGTTTTCAGATGCGTGAACGGTGGGATGATGTACGCGTTAAGGTGATCCGACCGGGCCCCGTAGACCAGCGTGGTGTGTGCGCTAACAGTATACCCCAGGAGGATTTGAAGGCCACCAGTTTACCTCAAGGTAAGGTGTCCTCCCCAGGGTGTGGGACCTGCTGTTGTCAGGGGCGGCTGGGGAGGGAGGGGGTCCTATGGCTGGGTATCTGCCGGGTTTGCTTCAAATCGCATCATAGTCACATGGTAAAATTCCAAGGCTGCAGTGCACCAACCAAAATTTTGAAAACTTTGAAAATTAAAAGGAATGATAAGAATGTCTCTAGTTCTTCAACTATTTTGCAGTAAAGTATGAATAATGAAATGACGAATTTTTAATATGTCAAATATTTAGCAAACCAACGTTAACTTTGCTTAAGTTGAAAAATAGAGACTCGATTAGGCAGTATACAATTACAGTACAGAGTGCAGCACCGCTTTGGGATTTTATTGCGTGCTATTGGAAAGATGCTATCAATGTTCCCCAGAAAGGTGGGCATCCTTTCTAAGCTGGCAATCCCCCTTTTCACTCCTTTATCTTGTGTGGGTGAAGAGTCTTATGTATCACCCCTCTACCATACACTGTAAGAAAATTCTTGCTTTCATGATTTGTTCTAATTTTTGGCGCGTAGCTAGCTGTGAAAGTTTTGTAAATTCTGGTTTCCCTAACTGTAGTCCATATGTACAAGTCTAGACTCTGTCCCCAAATCCTTCTGTGTTAAGAATGTATAGACGATTTATAGTGCCTGAGTCTTTTTGGGTTATTTTCCAAGTCTTTGTTTTTACCCATGTCAAACTGTCGTTTTCCTTTGGATATGTCACATCATCTGCAAGTATGGTTCAGCCTAGATTTTATACATGACAGACATGTCAAATAATAAAAATGAATTGGGGAAGATCTATTTCTTATCAGATGTTAATATCTACATGTATTTAGATTTCTCTCATCAAATTTGACATCACATGTATGAAATATGGGCTAGCTGATTGCAAATATTAAAGTTAAATGAAGGGAAAATAATTATTGGCTGAAGCTTAAATAAATTCTTAATTGTGCTTTAATGTGTTAAAATAAAGATATTTCAGCAAAGGGAAATCTTGAGTTGCCAGAAAAGCATATATGTACGCGCTGAACTAGATCAACCAGAAAATTGTAACCAAAAACTTTAAAAGAGAATGCATGTGGATCGTCCCATGCTTTAGTGTCCCCTCGGCTTACTCTCCTTGGAAGCCTTGCATGCGGCTGTACTCCATTGGCCGCTAAATCATTCTAGATGCAAAACCAAAATAACGTAATACCCTTTTGAACTTGACCCTATTAAATATGCATATTATTATAAATAAAAGTTGATGAATGTAGGCCTGAGACGTAAAAAGTAAATAGAAACAATAAGTACGACAAGATCTCTAGCCAAGCCGCTATGTAGTTCACACCCAAATTAACCCAAGTCATAGTCACGCGTTTGTGAAAATGATACACAAGATATAAGAATACCCAGCGTCAAAGATATAACTAGACTCTAAGCTGCTATCTAATACATTTTGTAATTCACATGCTTTAAAATAAGCTCAGGCGCCAGTAACTTTTCACCTTCTTATGCTTATGCTTGAACAATGCTTTGCTATGCACTTCTGTTATCCACGCATTCCTATTAGGGCTTTATCCCGCTGCATGTATATATTGCTTACTTGCTGCTTCATGCTTTGTGAATTTTGCCTGTCTCAAGAGAGAAACCAACTGTATTCTCCCTAAAGTTAGAAGAGAAGGAAATAAGACAAAAACTCGTGTATTAAGTAAATGCACTGAACTAAATGTACATGAAAAGAAAATGATAATATTGATTGGCCACCTTCTTTCCACTGTCATGTATTTGTTATGAACAGCCAAATTATGTTACAGTAAAAAAATAAACTTAATACATTTGATTGCAAAGTTGGTTTCTCTCTCAAACACAGTCAAGTTTGTGCTTTTTCAAGTTTTCACCATTGTGCTGTAGCCTAGCCCTTTCTAAGTGACTGCCATGGCAACTGCCCCATCCCCTCCTAATGTGATCTCCAATGAGTCCAAGTGGGATGATTTGGGAGTTGCCATGGCTACCAGAAAGTGGTGAATGCGCATGCTCAGTTGGGAGCTTCCCTTCCCGATGTGCTTAGTGTTGGAGAATGAGGTGGGCAGTGGTGACGGGGATGCCGGGCTCGACCCAAAACTGCGAGACTACCATGTGTACACCGACGCCTTCGGAAATACCGTCTACGACTGGCGTCTAAGAGGCGTCCTAGACTTTACAGGTACTACTAACGGGCAAGGGGGTAGCGTCACTCCTCTATGTATTCTACTTTTCTCTCCCTTTATAACTTTAATGACTATACTCAACCCTTTAACTCTGTAAGTAATTGTGCTGTGGGAACTGACTACTCACCGACCATCCTCTACACATTGGTCACCCCTGTGGCTAAAAAGAGATTGACCAAGAAATATTAGAGCAAGGGCTAAGCTCATCTGCATCCTTCCTTTGCACTTGGTATTATGTTATTTCTTAATTTTCAAACCTATAAGAAAGCTCCAATAGATTCTTGTACATAGCTTTATGATTATTCGCGAAGGGCTCCAGATACATTTTTGCTGCGCTGTAGACTTTTTATGCCACTGCGCCCAATGTTGAATAATCTTTGTGGTGTTGAATAATTTGGCGTATTTGAAGATCTATATAATCCCACTTAAACTTCTTTATGAGGATCTCCTACAGAGTGTATTCAAAGAGAAGTTTATGTGTGTGTAATGTTCCCTTGTCTGTCCGCATTTGTGTTCGCCTACTTTTTTACATTTATTAGTATACTGTTATGTGGTAGAAGGCGCGCCCTCTGTTCCATATACATTTTTGTAATGCAGCTGCGTCACCTTATATATTTGATATACACACATTTTTATAAATCAAGGAAATCAAAGGAGAGCTTTCATATCCCTGTATATCTGTTTACTATATATGTGTTCTTACCTTTATTTGTATACATCTATGTCCTAGGAATTTTGAAGAAAAAAAAATAATGTAGTAGATTTATTTGTAAAGAGACTTTAAGAGTGTGAGGACTATTTGCAAAAGGTTTAATGATAGCATCATATTATGTATTAGTTATTAAACTAGCAGAGAGGTAAAGAAGAAAAGGGTTACATCAGAAGAAACGTCTTAAAACATACTATGAGTTATGTCTGTATATTTCAGTGGTCTGGTACTGGGACCCCTACCTTCAGTGTTACATACTCTGTGACGACCAATATGAGTGTAAATTTAAACAGCATTCGGGAATATTCTTACACCGCGCCACACTTTAGTAGTCAATACACACACCCGCAACACTCTCACAAACCGACATATTGTTTCAGTGATTCACGCCAAATATGTAGCTACACTTAATTACATTGGGTTTTATTTTCAAGGGTAACCCTACATCCAGGCCATATTTCATCTTTAATTTGCCATTTCTTTTGTTAACTATTCACCGTTATTTTATCCATATGCTCCGGATCCCTATACCCAAATAACATTATATTTGACTTCATTCATTTAATGATAGTTACAACATTAATATTAGTACATTTCTAAAACAAAGTTTTCTCTTTAGTTCCCTTTGTTATGTTGCAGGGTATTACCCCAGTTAAACCTAACTCAGGGTGCCATTTACTTTAACTCAACCATTTTCAACCTGTATTTTAATTTCTGCTTCTCGAGAGAAATGATATAGGATGTGGGTTGTCAATATGGTTTTGATGAACATCATTTGGCGATATATTTGACTGATGTTTCTGTCCTGAGCCTTATCTTGGAATACCAGGTTGTTTCAAAACAAAACAAACAATATGAAATCAACCTTAAACCAGTCAACTGGAAAGCTATATGCGATACAAATATACACATATAGTTTAAACATGTACATAGTCAGAAACATGAAACAATACCGGTATGTTTGTTGTGCCATTAAGAAGAAAACAACGAAATTAGTATTATACAATTGATATCATGTATAGCAACCTTTACTTAAGAATTTCATGAGGAGCAAGTCTAACTAGAACTCTGTGTTTTAGGCTCGCGCCACTATGTGGTGTCACCGAGCTCATGTCTGGAGAAGGGTGTCACTTACACCATCCGTCTGGAATTCAACCGGTACCGCAGTGACCAGTCTACACCAGATGCATCTGTTCTCATCGACTCGGTATGTACCAGGTTCTGTCTGGTCAGAAACCTTGCTTCTTTTCAATTTCCCTAACTTAAATTCAGAGGATTTTTTTCCCTTGTTGACTCAGGTTTACTCTGAGTCTTGTGCGACGGGTAGCAGGGGGTCTCTCAGCCTAAAATTTAAAACAGCTGTCATTCCTTCAAAATTGGAGCTTTTTCTCTCAATTTTGTGTCATTAGATGCGGTACAATGTTGTCCTTCCTATGTAATCGCGCTTTAATCCATTTTCAAACGCTTCCCCCTGAAAAGCATGATTTTAATTTTGTGTCTAAAATGGTGGTAATTTGCTTCAGCATAGAGCCCTATGGGAGCCTGTAGATAACCCTTGACATTTAACAGTTACATATTGAACGGGCTCAGTGCTAAGTCAATGGGACAGATCTCCGCAGCCGACCAAACCGGGGTGAGACACTTTTTTTCAGCAAGCTTTGACTGGATCCAATGGTAATTTAACACAGGGAAGTACTACACTACTTCCCAAAGGAGATGCCATCCTATATCATATACTAGGCCCAACATACGCTGCAGTATGTTAGATACCGGTATGGTAATTTAATGGTAATTTAATATATATGTTGCTGTCCAGTGTTGTTCAATACATGACAAATATTTTGAGAACAAAAACAGACAACCCTGTAGTAGGATATAGCTCAGACCCTACTAAGCACTATTCGCTGTTACTTACAATATGGACATGGGAGCTTTTTATTCAGTGTGTGTCTGACATAGACGTGAGAGGACAAAAGACATAGATAGCCAAGATCGGGGAACATGAAAATTTGAATTTGGGCCTAAGTACCCCCCCAAAAGAAAGTCAATGTCCACATTTTTTTTGAGTATACCCTTCTTTTGCGCGGCTTGCCTCACTCGGTGTGGCTTTCTTAGGGCACCTGCGTCATGCGACCTATAGGTTGTGTGGTGCAGGCCTATAGGTAGTTGTGAGTTCCTGACTTGTGACGCACAATTTGGGTATGCTATCCGAAACAGTCCAGCCAGGATATAATAGGGGGAGCAATGGATGGATATGGATAGTGGACTAGGGTAAACCAAAGGTGCTGAATTCATTTCTGTTATGTGTAGGATGATATCTAGGTCGGAAAAAGGTCAAAATCAAGGTCAAAGGTCACATCTTTAAGAATCCCATTAATACAAGAGTGCACCCTTTCTCTTTCTTACTATGATAAATGATACATTTCCCTTCACACCTCTACCTGACCCTGAGTCTAGTTAACGGGGGAAGGGGAAGGGGAAGGGACTCGGGGTTGGGACTCGGGGGTGAGACTCGGGGGTGGGACTCGGGGTTGGGACTCAGGGGTGGAACTCAGGGGTGGGACTAGGGGTTGGGACTCGGGGTTGGGACTCGGGGTTGGGACTCCGGGGAGGGACTCGGGGTTGGGACTCGGGGTTGGGACTCGGGGTTGGGACTCGGGGGTGACACTCGGGGGTGGGGCTCGGGGGTGAGACTCGGGGGTTGGGACATGGGGTTGGGACATTAGCTATGGATTTGGGGATGAACAATATTATTATATGTATACTCCTATATGATGATACTACATTTCCCCCCGAACCTGAGTCATTTGTGATGCAGTCACACGTTCGATTTTTGGATACATACACAGATAAAAAGTAGTCAACAATATGTTCTTATAGCCTGTGGTATATATAACATGATAACTCAGCTCATACTGCGTGTGTACAGATTGTCCTGGTGCCCAGCGTGGACAGCATCCCCATCTTTGAGGGCCCCGGTGTACCCGCACGTATGAAGGAGGAGTTCATCCATTACCGGTGTCGCGAGTCACAAATGGCAGTCGACCGTCCCAATCCACCAGATGTCTGTCAGAAGTACATCTTCTCCATTGCTGCTGTCATGCAGCAACAGGCCATCGGTGAGTGACATTTACTAATGCATTGGCCAAGTGACATGAATTGTATGAGGTCTTCCTGCTATTAAGTTATTGTGAGTCAAGTAATTATAAGCTCGCACTAAGGCATGATTCAATTCACCCCTAAATAAAGACAATTTAATATTATTAGACCATAATAGGTTTCAAACAGTTTGGTAATATTCAAACGGATTTTGGACATACCTGAAAAACACGACCAGATGACTGCAGCCTTACCTAATGTCAAGATTGGTTTATAGTCGAAAATGATAATGTATTATGATTTTCAACTGGCTACTTTTATTAGTTGGATATCTACTGGGTAAGTTTGACACATGTTCTAACATGTACCATATTTTGTCCAAGTGAACCTATCTTCTTGTCTGAAACATGTAGCATACACGTTTTAAGCACCAATCAATCGACATATTCTTCTAATGTGATTTAATAGATGAAAACTGACAATTCAGATACTGTTCTCTTCATAATTCATTAAAGATGTTATCCAATGATAGTCTATATGATCAAGGTCTTTCTTCTTTTACATAGGTTATCATCCTCTCTGTATTGCATTTTCTGTAATCAAATCTGAGCACATAGCCAGCTTGTAGAAATCAGCATTGCAAACCTGCTGTGGGTTTGCATGTAGAAAGAATCAATATGATATATTCTCTTGCAAGAAATGTGAAAAACTCCACTAATATCACATGAGTTTTGCAGTACATTCATGAGTTTCATACATCTTTTTTACGTTTCTGTCTTACAATAATAAAACACTTCTTCACAGAATAAATTTTAACATAGAAAAAAACGTCTTGTTGTTGTTAGTCAAAATTTAGATACCATAATAATAGAAAGTTTTAATAATTTCAAAATATTGTGACGCATGTATTTTATACGGAATATGTTTATGACACCATCAAAAGTGAGGGTTGCTCTTGTGAAAAAGGGGGTGTTAATTGATATTGGTCCATGATATGTATAGCAAACGTGACTTGCTAATCTACATTAATATTCTGTGTTTCTAGATTGTTCCTGTGACCCAACCGGCTCCCACAGTATGGAGTGTGATGCGTATGGCGGCCAGTGCCTGTGTAAAGACAATGTTATCGGCCGCCAGTGTAACCAGTGTTCACCTGGTACATACGGCTTTGGCCCCAACGGATGTTCAGGTAAGTTAGATATAACAGTAAAGATGTAGATATATGATCTATTCCACTAATCTTTAGCATATACATGTACATGAAAGGAGAATTTGGAAAATCTAATCGTTAAAATGACTTCACATTTAATACAGATACATGTAATTGTACAAGCTACCGCCCTTTCTCTCACTTTTACAATATTTTATATGGTACAGGAATTTCTCAGAATTGAAAGTCTTTCAAGAGCAACAGAAAATAGCAACTATTCAAGTAGACTATGCAGACTCTGACACGATAGTACCATTTCATTTCAGCATGTAATTGTAACGATATTGGGTCTCGCGACAACTTCTGCGACGTACAAACCGGTCAGTGCCTGTGTATGCCCAACGTGTACGGCCGGCAGTGCGACCAGTGCCAACGCGGCTACTACAACTTCCCCAACTGCAGGCCCTGTAACTGTAACGGCAGGGCCGACACGTGTGATAACTTCTCAGGACAATGTATCCAGTGTCGTGATAACACAGGAGGCAACAACTGCAATAGGTAAGTTACTCAGAAGTATAATGCCAGATATTTAACGGTAGATTTCATCAAGACATACTGTCAAAAACTCCTTCATGATTTTCCATAAGTCATTAAGAGGCCTACTATCAGAAACTTCTAGTGATAAAAGCCGGTTTCTCTGACATTTTTTCTTGCAGCAGACTTATTAAAGTTAGACTAATTTAGGAAAACTACCAGTTGTGTCCGTGGGAGAATACCCCTATGAATATGTCTCTTTAATTCAGGTGCGCTAATGGCTACTATGGAGACCCAAGCCCCAACTCTCCAGTCGGGTGTCGTCCGTGCATGTGTCCAGGGGGTGCAGGCAGCGGATACCAGCACGCTGATACATGTAGCTTAGACCGCTACACAAATACTGTAACATGCGACTGTTTCCCAGGATACACAGGTAAGGGACAGTAATACACTGAAATAGCTCTGAACAGCATCATCCATTAATGATCTCCAGTACTGAGTCTAATGCATGTTGTAGCAGCTCGAGAGGCTAGAAATGATGAGACTTATTTGTTGTAGATTGGATAAAGCATAATATGCATCTGCCTACCTCTCATGAACTACCATTAACACACTATCTTTCCATATACAGGTGCCAATTGTGATCGGTGCGATATGAACTACTATGGTAACCCGCGTATAGGAGGTGGTACGTGTGATCAGTGTACGTGTAACAATAACATTGACCAACGTGTACCGGACAGCTGCGATGTCAACACTGGGGAGTGTTTGCGCTGTCTCTTTAACACAGAGGGATTCAACTGTGAGCGGTGCTCATCAGGCTACTTCGGTGATGCTACACAACAAAACTGCCAAGGTATGAGTGCTATAACATAAGTTTAAGGGGATAATTTCTATAATGATGAATAACTTAAAATAAAAAGCAACCCCCTCTAAAAAATAGATATGGACTCTTAAGAAAAAGAGATCTGCAAGTGCATTTTGTTCTGTGAAAATAATGTTTGTTTGTTTGTTTTCCAGCTTGTATCTGTAACCTGCTGGGTACGGACCAGGGCGCGGGTCCATGTGACCGACAGACCGGGCAGTGCCCGTGTTTGCCCAGCGTTGTCGGACTTAAGTGCGATGCGTGCGCACCTAACCACTGGAAGATCGCATCT
The DNA here is from genome assembly GCA_947462335.1 of Harmothoe impar. Lineage (NCBI taxonomy): Eukaryota > Metazoa > Annelida > Polychaeta > Phyllodocida > Polynoidae > Harmothoe > Harmothoe impar. Next base: position 82,184,259 of record OX381704.1, on the reverse strand, counting down.
GGACTTGGCTGTGATCACTGTCGATGTGACCCAGAAGGATCTGTATCTGATCAATGCAACCAGGTGAGTACCAGACACTACAGTTTGAAACATTTATTTTCATCATAAATGCTTTTTTGAAATTAGAATAAAATTTAGTTTTCTGGTATGTGTTATCTAATATAATATGTGATAAGTTTTATATCTGATTAAAAACACTGATGTGTTGAATCCTGAAAATAATAAAAAACACATACAATTGTCAACAAGCACATATTTGTTAAAACCAATATTTTTTATGCCATTTGAAATTAATTACGTTGTACATCGCCTTACAGTTTGACGGGCAGTGTGAATGCCGGCCGGGACGTGGAGGCCGCGACTGCAGCGAGTGTGAAGCCAACTCCTGGGGAGACCCTGACATCCAGTGTTTCGGTGGGTACCCTCCTAATCCATATGTATCCTACCTTTCCTCCATCAAATATGATATCTATGTTGTAAGGTTGACAATGATTTAATGGTTTTAAATCAATTTTGACAGAGTGTGCCTGCAACAGGGATGGCTCGGAGACGATGCAGTGTGACCGGCGTACCGGTCAGTGCGAGTGTCTGCCCGGTGTAGCAGGCTTGCAGTGTGACCGCTGTGACCGTGGTACCACAGGAACCCTGCCCTACTGTGTACCCTGCGGAGAGTGCTTCGACAACTGGGACCGCATTATCATGGAGCTTAAAGGTACGAATATCAATTATATTACATGTATCTTGGTAAAGGTAATCTATGTATTCCTTCGCTCAACAGTAATAAATTCAAATTATCTCCTGAGGATTAAGAATCTTATACGTTTATTACTTAATCATGAAGAAGCCATGACCATATCTTTAGTTTGATGGTATCTTCCACTTGCTGTCAGTGTCTTTTTCACTAGTGAAGACATTGTTGTAGAATTATTCCTAACATATTCTTATGATTGCCCCTGACAGAGGAGACCGACAGATTGGTGAATGAAGGCAGCCAGATTAAGATTGGCGGTGCTCCAGGAGCCTTTGACACCGAGTTCCGTCAGATGGAGAAGTCCCTGGAGGAGGTGAAGAATATTACATCAGGCGCCAATTTCACCTCCACCGACTTGGATGAGATACGCGAGAAGCTCTCAAGGCTCAGGTTAGAAATTCTGCCTCATTAACTACTTTCTAAACCTATGAGAGAGATATAAATATCCTAATATCTCGCCAGGATTTAAATATCAAACAATATGGTTTAATAACCAAATTTTATCTGATAGAAGTTGATCCTCATCTGAACAAAAGGTTTCATTGCATTTCAAAATTAAATTTAAAAAAAATCCCATTACTGCTCACAGGAAGAACCTTACAGACAGTAACAGCGAGATCCAGACATTAGACAAGGACCTGCAGAGTACGACAGACAGCGTGGAGACCGGGAATAACCGTATCGAGGCCATCCGCCGCCAGGTGGAGGCACTCAAGAAGGCAGCTGAGGAGCTCCGCGCCAACGCCACCAACATCAGGGAGCTGGACGTCGGAGGTGAGCGATTATTTAGAATCAGATAATATACCCTAGCTTTCCCTTACTATCAATACCTAGTTTATGCATGAGATTTCTCAGGAATTTCCTAGCACTTTTAAAAGGGTCACCCCTGTGATTTGGGGGCTTTAGAAGTGCCCGATCCCTTACAAACAGTCTCTGGCACGGTCTTACAATTTTCTTCAAGCCCCACATGCCTCATTAGTTTCATTATATCCGACATCACAACACCTTGCAAGTATTGATATACTTGTAATAGTCTCAACACCCAGACTATGCCCTGATCTACTGTATAGCTCGTCTCCTGCCACATTAAGCAATGTACATCCTTGTGATGCCCACCTAGTAAATATGGAGGATTTGAATCTGCAACGGTGTTGCTTGTTTTCCAGGTGCCTACAACAGTACCAAGGAAAGTCAGCGGCGTTCACTAGAGGCGCAAGGAAAGGTGCAAGCGGCAGAGGAGATTGTGCGGCAGTCCGAGTCTGAAAGGACGCGTGTTGACGACCTACTGGCTGCTAACCAGGCCGAGTTCGACCGCAAGTACACCGAGAACGAAAAGGAGATCAGAGTTGTTGATGGTGATATTGAACAACTGGATGACAAGATAGTGGATCTCAACGAAATGGTGAGGATGTGCTTGTGGTATTGTGAAAAAAGTATGGTATTACAGTCAATACTTAGGCAGTATTTGTGGATAAATACTTTCAGTTCAAACCAAGACATGCATGCCGTGAGTTTGTGTGCAATAAAGAAGAAAAAAAGAAAATGATCTCAGTTTAGCTGTATGTAAGTTTGCTACCCTAATGTTCAGCCTACCTCTACCTTAACCTCTAGGTGTGTGCTAACCGTGGAGACCCGTGCGACTCGCTGTGTGGTGGGGCCGGGTGCGGCAAGTGTGGAGGGCTCAGCTGTAGCCAGGGAGCGGTCACCAAGGCCTCTGACGCCCTGGAACTGGCCCAAGGAGCAGACCTAGCCCTGAAGAATAAGTCAGAGGAGGCGTCTACGCTATTGAACAGTGTAAGTATCCATAGAAGGACCATTTGCTCATTTTTAGTTGTTTAGAATAGAAGACAAATGGTATACATGTTGTGTTTTTTGCGTGTTTATTTCAGGATGGACGTAAATTAGTATAATCTATAAAAGACTAAAATGATATTAAGAAATGAAAATTATAAATTTGATGGATGAAATATGGAAAATGAATTTGGCATTAACAGGTGAGACGAGCGCAGGAGGAGGCAAACATGGCAAAATCTGAGGCGCAAATGGCCTTCGACCGCTCGATGGAAGCCAAGAACCAGTCGGAGAAGAGTCGTAAGGACCTCGAGGACCTCATCAGCAGAATCTCTGACTTCTTAGGACAAAAGGGTGCCCGACCTGCAGATATCCGAGCGGTATGTTTTGCACACACATAAACAATTAACAAAAAGTGTCATTCGTATATTTTTTCACACCTCAGCGAAATTTGGTTTACGGTTCATGAAACTGGATCCAGTTATAAAGATTGTAATCACTTGCGGGTAGGGACTAAATATAATGAGAAGGACTAGAAGTAACTCGTTAGAATTAAAGCAGATACTATTTCGCACTATTTGTGTCATCTAATATATGACCATAGTACCTCACATGAGTATAGTGCCAAGTGGGAGGGATATAGAGCTAGGCATTTTAAGATGAGTACCAAAGGAAAGGCGGACGCTGCATAGTGTAAATTCGATATAATATGTTCCAGTGTAACCAATACTGAGTGCGCCTCTGCTTATCCTGTGAACCAGTTGTTTCCTTCTTGTTCTTCAATCCCAAATCAAGGCCAAAGTTAAGGCCATATTATGGCCTCACTGCACATCCTATATTAGTACAGTGTTACACCAAGCACATTTCTCCCTAGCAACCAATTGAAAGGGTACCTCAGAGTAAGTAAACACCCTGCAATCCCCCAAGCTTATTTGCTGTTTCCTAGCTTTGTTGCTTCCCGTGTTAAAATAATGATAGTCTAGATACCTGTTATACACCTCCTAACCTAATCAATTTGGATTTTGGCCTAGATGAGGATTTTTCACACATAAAAGAAGTATTTCCATTTCTCACAAGTTTCAATTTGCTGGGTACCTGCTTCTGGTGTTACTAGTCGTTGGATATGATTTGGCACTAATGGCTGGTTTTGTCATAACATTGACAGTTTATATTTTTGATAAAGATTGATAGTTTGCCAGAACCCCCTGTGGCCGAGCTTGTTGGTGTAGCCGCCAGTAACACACTGATGTGCCTGCCCGAGAGAAGGGACAATCCATCAAGATGCTTTGTTACCATTTTGCTCACGTTAAATTGCCAAGCCTTAATATTCTAGAATTTGTCACAGAAATGCCCGGCAACGTTGAAAGTACATGCCCAGTGATTGGACGGGGCCTCCTATTGGCCAGACAATGAATCAATACATGATAAGTGTTGCACAAGAGTTCATAGTCTGGGCATCAACATTTGCGATGTTGTTACTGGGCGTTCTGCCTCCGAGCAGAAAAGGTTAGCTGTCGGTATATCCATGGGCAGACTTAATATAATACATCCTGGAATACCAGATGTATAGAGTAGATACAGGACCAAACCATCTGACTCCAATTAAACCCCTTGAGAACCCACTGAACTTCACATTGAGCAAAGGTAAAATCCTAGTCATGGACGAAGGTAACTGTTTTGAATTACCGATTGGTTATCTGAATACATGTATTACATTGGTGCAAAAGCGAACAGCACTATGACATCGTAAGCACCAGTATACCTTTGAACGTTTTCGCAAAGACCCACTCCTCGAATGTTCCATATATCAAAAGGCGTGAAGATGCTACCTTCTTAAAGATTTACATTGTTTTGAAGGGAACTCAGCGGAGAACCATTTACAGTAAGCTGATACTATTAGACATGTCACTTTATCACCAGTTCTATGAAGTCAAGCCAAAGAGGATTTCCCACAAGCAATACAAATAAACCAAACATGATGTCAACGATTTAGTAACAATCTGTGCCCAATGGTAGGCCTCCCCCACCGTGTTGAATTTACACGGTGGACTCCAGGATCACCAATATGGCCCGCTATTTGTGTTGCCGAGCGTTGACCCTGTGACCTCACAGCAGACGACATTTGCTCATCCTAGTTCACTCTTCTCCCTGCAGGTGGCCCAGGAGGTGTTGACCATGAGCATTTCATTAACGCCCGACCAGATCCGAGATCTGGCGCGGCAGATCAATGAGACGATTCGTGGCCTCACTGACATCAATTCCATCTTGGAGGCAACACGCGAAGACCTCAACACTGCTAACAGACTCAAGGAGCGGGCCGACCGCGCAAAGTAAGTAATAAAAAATGACATTGGATTTCATTCTTCGAACCCATGACAGGAGAGGACAATGCCTTACATGGTGGTATTTTGTTCTGCATTTTGTGAATCAGAGGTAACATCTATGTTTACCTAACATCTTCAGAACCCTGATTTGGGGATTCCTAATCACTTGGATAGAATACTGTCCATCATCATGCAATATCAAATCTAAGGACTAAGTTCTTATCAAACATGCACAAAAGGAATATACATAATGGGTGAAATGACTCTGTCTGAGCTTCATGTGTGCCATGTGTGTGCTGCAGGGGTTCGGCTGACCAGATCCTGGAGAAGGCTAAGGGTGTGATCCTGGCACTGGAGGAGGCTAAGAAGGCTCAGGACGCAGCACAGGCCTCCATCGATCAGGCTACCAGTGACATCGACGGTGCCGAGGATGATCTTGCTATGGTCAGTGTATGACAAATAACCCCCATGTTTAATATATCACATCGATCCTCAGTGGGCTCTAAAAGTAACTTAGGTGAATATGAAATATCCCTACTAGTACTTCCCCAACTATCAGTATCATGAAGAAGACCTTGGGCCACATTGAATCTTTCTTTATATGAAAAACTAGCATAATATTTTTTCTTCCAAAGTAGTTTCAGCCCATTCTGTAGTACGTGTTACAGAAGTCCTATTAGCCATACAAATGTACGATTTTCTTGTTCTAATCCAGTGAAATGTGAGAAATGTAATGTAAAAGGTAACTTGTGTTAACTTTAGATTGAATCGGAGACGTCGCAGGCTGGGGGCACGACACGAGAGAGCATGGAGCAGCTCGATGACCTCAAGAGCCGGCTACAAACCCTCAAGGAGCAGTTTGTGGAGAATGACCTCAATGTCAAGAAGGCCGAGGATGAGGCTGACATAGCTGAGGAGCTCGCCAACCGCGCTGAAAAGGCAAGTACCGTTAAGATTTGGTAGCCAAATGTTTTACCTAGACTTTGAATAGTGTATGCTGTAACCCGCACCGGAGGTCTGAGAATTGCTACTGTAGTACTGTACTATCCTTCCAAAAAACTCATTTTACCCACACCTTGCCTTTAAGAATACTGTATGACCCGCACTGGAGGGTTGGTTGGCGTATAACCCGCCAGTAATACGCGAGAAAGTTACACTGTAACTTACAGTACTTTATAAAGCATTGGAACATGTGGCTAAGCTTAGATACATGTACATATAAGTAAAATTCTATGTAGTGTCAGGTGGAGTTATATTGTAGTATTAGACAATGCAGAAACAAGTGTGTGTTGCCAACAATAATTGAATGTAGTATTCTCATATTTTACAGGATGCAGACTCATTGGAGACCAAATACTATGAGGTCTCCGCTCAGCTAGACAGGAAATATAATGAGACGCAGTCTGTGAAAGTACGCGTTGATACCCTTCGAGAAAAGGCATCAAAACTCTATGTGGGCACATACGAAAAGATCAAAAGATTAGAAAGTAAGTCATACTTCATGAGATTATCAGAATGCTGTCTAATTGACTCTTTTCCCTGTGCATCTTATATCAACTGAAATATTGTAATGTCGATTGCAGCTGTTGATGCTATTTTACGAAAGCACATGAACTGTCTTAACTCAATAATCAATATTATGCATCCCTGCCACAATATTCATATATAAAATTACGTTAATTTCTTTTGGTAAAAGTATATTTGTTAAGCTACAAATACCTTAAAGATATTAACCCGTTCCAACTTTTCCCCCACAGACATGGCGGATGAATTCAAAAACAACGAAAAAGTTTTGATAGACATCTCAGCACAAATAGCTGAATTAAACAGAAAAATGATAGGCTACCTAACAAGCATTCAGGAAGTGGCCAGGCACCACCGCGACTGCACGCAAGCGTAGGCTGCGCCCCCGTATCTGCGTCGGCAGGAACTTAACTCGGTGCTGCCACCGTGCAGCCACTTTGTACATACTCACAACGTCCTGACTCCGAGGTGACGTCATGTACGTCACCTCGCGTGCTGCCATGGCAACCCACGCACACCACGTTACTATGGCGATGACTGACGCCCGGCATCAACTTCAATTCCATCCCATCATTCAAGATATTCACTGATCACACGAGCGAACAAAACAGTTGTGTTGCCTGTATTAAGGGCAGCGATTATACCGAACAGCAGCAGCCAAGGGTGTTCAGGTTTCTCATATATATGCTCACAAAATATATTTTCTATACTCAGTATCTCTTTTGATAAGAAATAATAGAATCTCTCCCTGTTCTGTCCAAGTTGTTAAATGAAATGAAAATGAAATAATGTATTGCCATGTTTCCCCAATCATTGCACCGTCAGCATAATACAAGCGTAAGCTTGGCCATCCCGATCAGCATGAATGATATCGTCGACACCTATATACCTCAGCTTTCGTGTATTATTCCTCTGTCCTGTTATATATTACAAGTTGGTGTTCTGGAGACGGACATTTCGAAATATGCTGTGTTCTCGGCATACATATATCTCTGGCCGGCAAGCCCCAATGTTACTCGGTATGATGCTACTGCTGGGCGTTAGTATTCGAGGGGACTGCTAGAAAAAGGACCGAGCCAAGTCATGGTTTTATAAGTATTAATACGCGACTCCCAAACACCAACATCACGCCTGCTGAGCCTCCAGAGAGATTACAATTTGCTTGTGCGAATAGACAATAGACAGATATTTACTACAGAACAGATGCAATTGAGGTTATGTCACTCTTCTAATGGATGATGTGTGCTGTACATCTCTGACATTGTATATTGAGGTTGTGTGACTACTGCAAAATAGGTTATCTGTTAAGTTGGTTACGAAGTAGTCTACAAGTTGTTTGGGTTGTTAGTTGAAAAGAATAAAACAAAAATATTTATGCCCAGATTTTACTATTTTGTATTGAAATTATTAGTCATGAACTTGCAGCATATTTCTAACATGGAGAGGGATATTCATCGTGGTTACAGGTATTACTATTGAGCCTTATACAGATCAAGAACGATACAATGTTAAGCAAACAGTGTTTGATGTTATATTGTTACCTGTTATACAACGTTTATGAGCCTATTTCTGGGGGCCCAGGCAGGCGTGAACACTAGGTCATTATCATATTACATGGTGCTCATCCTTGGAGGAATATAAGAGGTGTGAACTCAAGGTCAAAGCGCACAGTATACCGTACCATTCGGAGAGGTGTCTTGGATGGTATGGAGATTCATAGTCAAGGAACTATACTCTATATACACGTAACAATGTTCATGCCAACTGCCTGGTTCCTCACTTTTGTAAACTATTTTTATGCCTACATATTTATTACATATATAAGAGTTTTATGTGGCGTTTTTCAGTGGAGAGGCAGTGAGGAGTTTTTTTTCTATTTTGTGGATATGCTTGTCTTTCTTTTTTTATTGAGAAAATGCCAATCTTTTGTATCATAAGAAAGTCTTGCTAGCTTGAGTAATTGTCCAAAAATGTAAAAGAGCGCCCTTGTAGCTGTTTTTAATCGGAGTAAAAAAGCATGAACTGGTACATTTTCAAAACATTGTATTATAGAGGTGATTACTTTCCTTGTTCCATGTAATTATATTGAATCCATGGGGCAGATTCTTATAAAATGATGATATAGAATATAGTATGTCTAGGACATTGGAAGCAGGCGTAGTTCCTTCATTAATTCCTGGTCAAGCTAAATCTATTACCGAACAAAGCATAATATTAATGAATGGTGAAGATGATGATTATTATTATTATACATCTATTGTTTATTGATGTAGAGTGTAATGTTTCATGACAAGAAATAGGTATGTGTAGAAGTAGCTGACTAGTTGTGTGTATATTCTAGCCCTGAGTGCATGGGACCAGTGAGATGGGGAATGGGGCCGGGCACCAGTAGACACAAACATGTGATCGCATGTCCACCACTCACATTACAGTTTACATGGCACTTCCGGTATCTGGTAGCCAATTTTCTATTGGTCGATTTGTAAACCTGGTGATGATTTGTGAACGTTTGAGAGTTCATTCATTTTGAAAATGTGAAACGTGAATGGTATGATTTTGATTATATCAGTGGTTTTGATATTAGTTATAGCGAATTATTTGGTCACTGTTTGTGTCTACTCGATGTCATTTGTAAGGTCCGGGCCCTTTTTAAATCAGCGGCCTTTATCTATTTAAAAGTTAAATCTACTTAAACTTTCTAAATCAAAATATAGTAGTAATTATATCTGGTGCTTTTTAACTTCTATATTCATAATGAATCCTTTAAAGTGAGACCAAGCATGATTTTAAATACTTAATACGCAGCTAACTGAAAGGTTTTTAAAATGAAATTGGAGATGACTTTTTAATAAACATTCAGTATGTAATTGATGCGGAATAAATACTGATTTATACTATATCTCTTAAGGGTTCTGTTTTGTGAGTAGTAACTGATACAGGGTGATTGAACGGGGACGGGGACAAAAAAAGGGGTAAAGATGTTAGGATAGGGGAATGAATGAACCAACTTTAAAACCAAGTAGACCTTTCAAATAACCCAAACAAGTTTCAAAAGGGAAGTACCGACTTTCTTTATGTATCCCATAAACACAGACCCAGAAATTAGGTGTGGCCATCGCAATTTTACCATCACAAGAAATAACTTTTGGCTAGTCCAAATATATCTAGATCATGATTGAAATAACATGTGGCACAACTGAAAATGGCTGAACTGACACAAGCTGAATTACCGCAAATGGCATGGCTGAATTGAATACAGCAGATGGTACTAGCAGAACTGCCTCCAGCAGACACTGGCATGAGAAGCGATTAACGATGGCTAATTTGCCTGCAAAAAATGATGATGGCAACTGTTTAGTTTTGGCTTTAGCTAATCGTAAATGGCAGGACTAAATTGTTCCCGGCATCTGAGATGTGAATTGCATGCATTAACTACAATGGCTGCATTACCTGAATTGCAAATATGAAGATGACTAAATAAGCTGAATTAACTGTCCAGAATTCCCTACAGCAGCTGGCCATGGTTGCACTGCATAGCAGCTGGCCAAATTGCCAACATCAACTGCCAAACCTGACAACTACATAAGCTGCAACAATTAACAAAGGGGGAATTGTGAGCAACAGCTGATGATTGCTGAATTGTCTGAAACACGTGCTAGTTGCTGCATTGCCTGAAGCAACTGATGTGGCTGAATCGTTTGTGGCAATCGGAATAATGACTGAATTGCCTGCACTAACTGATGTGGCTGCATTGTCTGTAGCAACTAATAATGGCTGAATTGTCTTAAGCACCTAATAATGGCTGCACTGCCTAAAGCAGCCGATAATGGCTGCAATGCCTGCAGCACCTGATGTGGCTGCATCACCTGTGGCAACTGATAATGGCTGATTTGCCTTAAGCACATAGTAATGGCTGCACTGTTTGAAGCAGCTTATAATGCCTGCAGCACCTGATGTGGCTCAATTGCCTGTGGCAATTGATACTGGCTTAAGGCCAATGGCTGCACTGCCTGCAGCAGCTGAATTTCTAGCAGCAACTGACACGGCTGGATTGTGAACTGCATTCATAGATTGAAAAGGCATTGGCTGACATTGGGGTACATTAATATCTCCAAATTACAGGTGGTTGCCATTGTTACATGCGGTATTTAGCAGCTGTCATGTGGTTCAATGCCTGGTATTATGTCAAGGAATTAATTGCCCCTGTCTCTGATCAATGAAAAGAGTTAAATTATAAATGATTTATGGTTGATTAAACCATCTGGACATGCAGAAACTAGACCGTTGAAACTTAACTGAAACATAGTACATAAAAAATAGGGAGAAGAGAAATCTGAAAGCATACAGCATTTAAACCAACAAAATCACAAGAACATTGCACACATTTACCCACTTGAACAAGGAATTTCTGATGTAGAAGCATAAATTACTGAATCGTTACTTATCTATGTCATCATTCAGAAGACCAACGACAACGTTGTGCAATATTATATAATGCCGACTTTGCTACTATACCTGCACACTGTTACTATAATATCCCATTTGGGGATACTTGGTGATACTCTAAATCGTTGCACTATTGTTCAGTCAGTTGCACTATTGTTCAGTCACAGTAAACTGCATCCCCAATATGCTCCAGTGTTCAACATGATCTCTACAACCCTGCCGAATATATTGTGCACTACAGATACCTTGTATACAACATATGTAATACTAGTAGGCATATCTCAGGTATCCCGAGCATGTTCCCTTCTCATACATGGCGTTTTGTAAAGTAAAGTAGGAAATTTTCTGAAATAGTCACTTCTCAGCTGTATGAATTATAGATTATTGAATAAGATATTCAAGACATTTCAGACTCGTAATACATTGTACATCATTGCGAAAAATATGGCACTGATACCAATTAGATTGATTCAGACACAATATATCAATCATATGCCGTGTTGCCACAATAATAATACTGTGTATCCACAACAAGCATGTCCGAGCCAGCCTGGGATTGGGAGATAGAGGCCCACCGCAGTACGTTGAGCCTATCAGTGCCAGCTTTAAGCTGGTTATCAGTCACAGGAGGACCAAAGACCATACCTCACATACGCCGGACAAGATGTGCCAATCTACAACTGTTTGATACAGTGCAGTAGGGTGGGTACTAATAAGGAGGAACTATGTGACCTACAACAGCGGAGGATACTCACTTTGAAAAGGTAATGTGGTTTACAATGTTGGCCTACTAGTATATAATCAATATTGATAAGGATCTGAAGTCTTCATAGTAGACATAGGGTACATGTCTGCTATGATCTTACGAGCATTGCATTGAAGTCAAGTATAGTCTGCATATTTGGCCATTTATCCATTCCTGTTAAAGTTGGTATCCAAACTGGGGTGGCTAATATTGACTTCCATGGATAGTTAGCCGAAACCCCTGAAAATAATACTTCTTGTCTGAAATTGGAAAATAATTCCTGTTATTGAAAGACCTCAATTCGTCATTGTAACTAAGATATGTAATAACAACCAGATCAACAGCTTTGTTTGAGAAAACATAAGCATGGGAAAACCACCTAAGATGTGCTGCCACCTGTACAAAATGCAATGCACTAATGGGTGCATAGCTCGAAATGAGCTATTCGGTATGTAGTGAGAAAATCTCGTAAACACTGCACAGATTTTGCCATCTTATGTGTCGTTAGAGAGGCATGCTAATTGCTCTATTTAAGAATGGGCCGTGAGAATTGATTTTGCCACTGTGTGGGGAGTTTTGTATAGAAATATTGATCACAGAAATTTGATACGTTCACATAAATGACATTCTACATCAGCATGCATATGCTCATGCTACCGTCGAGATACTTCAATTCAAACTATGTTTCGTGCTTCGACATTGTTACAGATTATGAGTACTGAGTAAGAAAATGGTGTAGCTTCACAGTTTCAATAGAAATTGGTTTTATCTATTGGTCTAGGATAAAAAGAACGAAACATAGATAGAAACCAAAGATGACTCAAGAAAAGGTGAAGTCCCCGGTGATGTCTCCTGTGATGTCACCGAGAGATGAGGAGGTTCCAAAGGTTAGTGAATATCTATATTCTTTCTGTCAAGGATGTTGGAGTATAGGCCTAACATGATAAAGCAGGACAAACATAGTTATATATCTCACACCGGATGATAGGTATTGAAATAATTAGGGCATCTTGCCCGTATGAAGATTTGACAAAAAGGAACTAATATGAAAGAGGTGCTAGAATTAGTATGGTAAACTTGATGTGTCATGAATACAGTTCCAACATATATGCACCAAATAACACATGCAAATGTTTTCATCTGATTAAGGCTGAACACTATGTCAGCAGCAAATAACTCATCGGTGCTATGGTGTTGCATGATGCTCACCATTCAGGAGTATGTCAACCCTTAGGGTTAGCATCATGCATGAATGCAGCACTGGCATATACCACTTACCAGGGCTGCATTCATGCATCATCGAGACAAAATGGTTTAGTGCATTAAAACACTATGATGCATCTAAATGGTTAATAACTCCACATACATATTCTCCCCCAGCCTCCAGCCCCCCAGCCACCTCTACATGCTGCCGTCATGGAGGGGTCAGTGTGGGAGATCAGGAAGATGCTCAAAGACGGAGCTGATCCTAACGAATATAACGAGGTTGGTAGCATTTTCTGTATGGATTTGTTCTTATGTTTAGATAATGTGAAGTGTTTGGTTTTAAAACGCAATATATCCATTAAAGGATTAGTGTAGATGTACTCTACAAAGAAGAGTAAATGGCGTTTACCCCCCCCCCCCCAAAAAAAAAGGTGTGTTTCAGGTTACCCGAGTCGATGCCAGTGTTGGTGAGGTAGCGCTGAAGTGTACGAGTCAATTTTTAGGTACTTTTCAGGCCATGGAATCAATCTGTCTTTATAAAACAATTTTGGGGCTATCTCACAGTCAATTTGATAGTTCACGAGTCAACGCCGTTGTCAGAGTCAGAGCTGAAGTTTGCGAGTCAGTTTTGGGTACTTTTCAGGCCAAAGTAAAATAGATAAATAAATAAATAAATAAATAAGAAAATCCGACCTACCCTACCTAGATTTTCAGACTACGTAACCTGAAACACACCTTTTTTGGCCTTATTGCGTTTTGCAACGAAACTCATAAATTTAGAAAGTCATATCCCGTGGTTATATTGAGTGCATGAAATAACACGTCCAATATTGTACTGGGCAGGAATGGGACATGGATTGGACATATATGGATGAGAGGCCTGAAAATCGTGAATAATTACATTCCCTTAGATTTGACCCATACACAATACTTGTAGGCCCTATTATACATGGTAGATAAGAGGTATAACATGCGGAGGTACCAGGCATATCACATGTAATTGTATATGACATGAATATCATTAATACCCCTATACCATGCATCACCCAGGCGGGCCGCATGCCCCTCCACCTGGCCCTGCTGACTGGACGTCAGGACCTGTACGTCGTGGTGGAGGCCCTGTTAGCCCACGACGCCGACGTGAACGCCCTCTGTGAGCCGGAGGAGGAAACACCTCTACACCTGGTGCTCAAACATGCTCCTGCTGACCTGGCTGAGCTGGTCGCCCTGCGCCTCATTCAGCACGGGGCCGATCCCAGCATCAGGGACAGGGTAAGGATGCTTCTCAATAGGCTATGTCAAACATTGGTTATTGCTTCTAAGTGGCTAATAAGCTTGTGTAGAGTATACTACGGGGTCTGACTCAACCATTATTCAGTGTTGGTTATTGGATTAAATATGCAGATCTCTCTTTGAGTTAAGATATTTTAAAATAATTATATCATCCCGGTCCAGTAAAAGCTCGTAACGCAAACGTTTGAAAATAGCTGCTATTGCAAAATCAGCGCCATTGCCATTGTTGCCTGGGACTATTATCAAAGAGCATGAAACAACATCTGTTCCCTGTCACATTAAATTGTCGGACACTTTGTCATGGTCACCCCTTACCTTTTTCCTGCAGTCCCTACGTAACCCGTACGACTACGCGGTGGGGCACAGCTACATGCAGGTGATGCGGGTGGTGCAGGAGTCGGTGCCCGTTAACGAGGCGGTACACGAGCTGCTCGACCAGCGGGTGGAGGTGGACGCGGTGAGAGCTGCACCCACGTCATGATGCATGCATGCAGCCCTGACCAGTAAATCACCAGTGCTGCATGTACTCAGCCTGATGGCATTGCAGGGTTGATACACTCTCAGTCATATGGTCGACATGATGTACCACTGCACTGCATTGGTGCATCACATTGACAGAAATTCATGAAAGGCAACTCCTCAATGCAATCATACATTTTAATTAAGGTTCAAGACTGACTATAGTATATGTACAGTAACAGTAAGAATTTGATTTTGCTGGTATTTCAGTTCTTTTAAAAGCGGAGAGCAGAAAACAGAGGACACATTAATTGCGAATAAAATTATAGGAGATATATGGCTTGGGGATATAGGGGCCAAACTTTATTTTATTATCATTTTTTAAAGAAAAGATTTATATCGATTTATATCTTTGTGCTTTGTGTCTACCCGCACTGTTTTGTGGTTGCCAGGCACCAGACTCCAGCATGTCACACCAGGTGGGGTGGTAGGTCAGTCCAGCTGAGACCCAACCCCCAGGGGACTACACCGACATGTCCAGTTGGTTTTATAGCAGCATAAACCTGCATTTTATGCCAACAGAACCATGGTTACACTAGTATTCAAAATCGGTATTTTTATTCTCATTCAGCGGCAGCTCATATTGGCCATTCAGCAGGGACGCCTGGATGACATTCACAGGTGTCTAGGAAGAGGGGGCAACCTCAACTTTATTGATCCGGTGAGAAAAAAATACGGTCATTAACCATTCAAGTATTAAAAAAAAGGATTTTCCAGGTTACACTTACTATTATACTTTAGTTTGAGAATTATTTCGCCATACCAATCGATATCATTAGTGGGATTATTTCGTCAATTACATTGTAGTAAATTAGCTAATAATGAGAAAGATCAGTGATGAAATATATTAATTTGTTGGGGTAGGCTACATGTACATATGCTACTCTAATTTGACAGAATGGGGCAGGGGCTATCCACTACCTGGTAGCAGTGAGTCCACTCAACAAGACAGAGGTACTACAACTGCTCATTGATGGAAACGTGGACATTGACCTCAGGACATATGTAAGTATGGTGTATTTATTTTTGCTGATGTTGAACTCATCTATTATGAAAATGAAGGCATAAACTGTGTATGTTATGTGATTATATTATTTCTGTGTGTGAGTTTAATTCGAAAGCAAGGAACATCCACTAACCGGGCCATTTGTTTAGAAATACATGAAACTGAAGTCAGAATATACAGTATCGATTTTACGTGTTGTTGAGATTTGTTTTCAAAAGCATCCTGCGGTTATATGTTAGTAACTATAGTTATAATACTATACAAAAGATTGAGGCCAACAACAAGGTTCTTTTGCCAAATGGCTTGTAAGGCACCTTTTTTATTTGCATTACATATTCGCAGATTCTTTAGGCACAGAATGGTGATTCTAAATTCTAAATCTATATTCTATAATACCTCTCTTCGCAAAAAGAAATGGAAATAACATAAACATGTAAAATAATAAACAATAATGTGTAGCTTGCTGTGAAATAGTTTCAGAGAAAAGAGTCTAATGTCCCATCATTTGCTCCAAAATGTAATTTACAAATTCATCACAATCGATTTTGCCATCTCCGTCCACATCGGCCTCCTGGATGATGTCGTTCATCTCCCGGAAAGATCCGCCGTTACTGACTCGGCTCCAGCCCTTCTCGATTTCTTCCCTGGTCAGTTTGCCGTTACCATCAGCATCCAACTCCCTGAACTTGGCTCCCAACTCAGAGGCACTGAAAGGGGAAAGATTATGTATATTTATTTATATATTATCATCAATCATATTACTTGTAACAGGGTAACAACATTTAATGGCCTGAGGCGATCCCTGCCTTCCTTATCATTTATTATTATTGTCAATATGTTTTCGTCGAGGCAATCGGCAAGTTTGTCCCTTTTTGTACTGCTACCCCAATGCCACTGCCATTTCATCTGCTCATTATATTCTAACTCAGTGACATCAATACCATATTTGACTTACATTTGGAGGATTTCGATGCTACAGAGGGCTTGTACCAACTCATCAATAGAGTTGATACTTCCAGAGTTGTCGGCGTCAGCTGTCGTCATGATTTCCTATAGAATAGATAGAAACACCATTTTATTATGATACAGTATGTCATGTATAGGGGTGCCTACAGCATAGGGGCGATTAATACCTATTACAGTGTACAGCAGGAATGGAAATGTCAGTATCAGCAACAGTTACATTATGATGCGGCTATGGAATACTCACAATGACCTGTACATGCAATAGAACTGTGGCAACTATATTCAATTCATTATCTGTAATAGCATCATCATTTTTAACAGTGTGATGACGTTATATACGTTATATTGAATTTACCTTGACATATATTGGTTGAAGTAGAACCAATCAAGTTTGTGGTATATGTAGGTCTATTATCTGAGTAGTTCTCACTTATCCTTTATTGTCTCAAAGAAAATTATTCACATAATAGAGTTACAGATGTAGGCTACCTGACTATAGGCTACTCATTGTGAGTAATCTCATCGAAAGGTATTTATGTTTATGTACATTGGCTGTCCTAAGTCAAACACTGTCCAGTGGATCAGTATAGTTATATCAGACTTGATGCTACTTGCTGTAAGACCATGTGGGTGCCTGGAGTGAACGCCTGCCATGTATTTAGTATCCCAAGATAAATTTACGTAATACATGTGTAGGGCAGGGGCACCAGAATTCCAGAGACCTAAATACGTCCACTCTAGATCCAGACATTGTGTACTGTCAGGCCTTTCTAATTCATTGTATTTGATAAACAGTCACCTTGCTGTTACCTATAGCCACCGTCCATTAGACTCTCTTTTATATTCGTAAAAATGCTGGATGTTAAAATGCTCTTGAGAAGTAGCAAGTAAGATCATACATGCAATTATCATAGTGATAAGCATACTTGCATGGAGTAGGGACCGTAGCTACAATTCGTAGTATTAGTTATGCAGGAAGGTCTCTCTTACTATATATCTAAAACTTATCTTAAGTGTAGAGTATATATACACACATGTGTGGATCAAACTTGGAGAATATGTCCATAAGTACCTTTCCCATATACGCTATTAAAGTGCGTGCTGAAGGTTTAAAGCCAAGTTTATGCCAGTGAAGTGGCGTGTGCATGTGGGCATGGCACAGCAACAAATAAAACCCTTTGGTACCCCCACAGAACACCAGCTTAAGTGTCAGTGGAAGCTCAATCTATTTTACCAAATTATAGGAAGAAATGTCTATGTGTCAGCAGATAATGAGTTTGTACCTGGAGTAACCTTTGTTCACTGATCCATGTAGGAGTCCTTGGGTACTGGATATGACCTTAGTATGGCACCACTGGGTTATGTATAAGTACAGGTTTCCTTTCCAGAAACTGAAAGAGGCATTCGCCTGGGGAATGCCAAGAATACTTATACTCACGTAGGTGTATGTGTGTCCAGCATAGTGCTTATCCATAGGATAGAGGTGTCGCATTCTTTATGATGTAATCAATGTTATTAGAGGGCTCTCCTAAAATTCCAAATAGGTATGGTATCGCTAAGTGGCCCTTCCTTTCGAACTGACAACGTTGACCATGTCCTTCATTCTAATATATACATCGGCCAAGTATGTCGAATATCTTGACCTTCTTCCTACAACTCCTTCTTTATTCCCATAGCAAAAAGAGCTATATGCCTTTGAGTTAGACCCAGAGGGAATACCATGGGGAAACATTTTTTCTCCTTTAATGTAACAATACGGGAACTAAATGAAAGGCAATATTTGCCTCAAATAGTATCTATTTTCTTCCCTGGGTCAATTCATGGGACTCGGTCAAGGGATGTCAATAGCTAGGCCAAAATAACACAGCGGGGTATTAGGTGAGCATTAAGAAAGGTATTTGTCTCTATATGTACCTGTATGGAGACGTCCCCCAGCAAATTAGTTCCAGATTGTTTCACCCTGTTTTACCCCTGGAACTGTGTGCTCATTTCGTGCATTTTGTGTGACATGTATACCATGTAACAGACTCACACACACTGACACAGTGTTCCATGGAACTGATTCACACAGTTCTGACAGATTTTAAAAAAGCTTATTCACACCAAATGACAAAATATATAATGCCCTAAACCAAAATGTTTAGTCATGTATTTTTAGTTTCATTATGAATTAATAAAAGATAGGAAATACTGTAATACTTTTTACAACCAGCAGTATTTGACATAGATAGTCATAGCACACTATTGGTGTGTGTGCTGCTGGTTCGTACAAACTCATTCGATCAGGTTCCTAGCATTTCAACATAGGGCTGATGAATATATGTACCATTATAACCATGAAAATTAGAGTTTACATGAGCAGGAGGAGATAGCCAGGCTTTTATCCAAACATGATGACCAGAGGAAAGGTGTCTAGCATCTGGACCTCTTTATGCTGCTTTCATTAAAATGATATGGCATCTATTTATATACATAATGAATGTTAATAGAAGGACAGGTGCATTGTCTGATTCACAATACATTGGGACCCTGTTTAGATACTTATAGCTAAGAAAATCATTCTCTTTAATCAGGAAAAGGGGTACAATCGACATTGATGACACCTGGTGTCACACATAACAGGTATTTGTGTGATGTTGTGTCACCTAGTTCCCCTTCTGGCACACACACACACGTCTTCAAACAGAACCATTATCACTTTGTCAGGTTGGAATAGTGCATGGTTTTGACACCAGGTGTCATCTTTGTTGTTCCTTGTTATTCTCATGGGTGAAATGGAATCATTTTCAATGTTTATAACCATAATAACATGTTGTCAATGCAACTTAGACCTAGCTATACACCTCTAACTCTATCAAGTTCCATTAGTGATTGAAAAACACACCACATGATTCGATTAAAGCTGCATTAAGAGGGACAGACCACAGACACCTTTCCTCTGGTAATCTTGTTTGGATAAAGGTCTGACCTTTTGTTACATGTGTATACAGCTGATAATTGGCATGAATTGTACACAACTTCATCAGGCCTACACTACCATGGTAGAAATCTTGTTGAATGAGATAGTATGCCCATATACAGCAGGGAGTGCACTAACAGATTTCTGCTAGGGTGCCCTATGTCAACTTCTAAATATAATGAGTATTACAAACTGAACAGACTTTCCTTCTTTTTAAAAAAAAAGAAAAAAAAGTGAAACAATATGGTTGGAAACATTTTTGTGCCATGGTACATGATGCTGTGTGAATATGTGTGAATTTGTGTGAATATGTGTGAGTATGTGCCACTTCTTGTCCTATCGGGTATGGTGTCATATTGTGCCAATTAGTTCCATGGGACAACAGTCACACAAAGTGCACGTTCCAGAAACTAAGTCAAACTAATTTGCTGGGCCCGTTCCCGGTCCCGTTATAACGCCTATTATCCAGGGGATAAGCTAGATTGTGGTCGGTCACATAGGGGTTAACTTTGACCATCTTAAGTTAAAGCAGTCATGCCCCTTTAAAAATAGCCCGGTAGGCACTTTTAAATATGTGGTCACGTTACAGTGCACATTTGACCCATTCCCACGACCAGAATAGGGAATTTCCATGAGTGTGGCGATACCACCATATTGGGTTGTGAGAGGAAACACGTAAAGGGCCTTATGGAATGTATACAGATACTGCCATTGTGATGGTCAATATCTCTATAGTAACTACAACAGAGTGTTAACCTATGCATAATGACTTGTATACAGTACTTCATTCTGTTGAGAGGTCATAGCTATACGTGCTCCGACGTAGTTCATCATTTTTGCTTGTGTATCCACGGGTCCCAATTGAAATGAAAATAAAAACTTGTTAGTTCCCCGGGCATGGATCCAAACACATGTACCAACTTTGTAATAGTAAGAGGCATCGAGAAAACTCCATGCTGGAATGCAGTATAACTTCCTTTACAGCCCTACCTCCTTTACGGTCTATGGTACTGACTAATTGACAATGCCGTGACAGGTTCTGTATACAGTCATAGTCACAAGGTATTGAATCAGTGAGTAGTGCATGTAAAAGAGTACTCTGTAAAAAGGAGTGCTCCATAGCCGACCCTCTGCTCTCCATCCAATACCAGATAAAAGTAGCCTATTAGTGAAGCCTGGTGAACACTGCAGTAGACATCAGTGCTGTATTTTTGTTGAAAATTACTGAGCTTTCTTATGACCTGAAGTAGCCCATGGTACGCTTATGGTACGCAATACATGTACTCAATATTGAAATATAATCCTAAGTAAGGTATAGCACAGCCGGGCACTGACACCAAGACACACAAGGTACTTACTTACTTTAAACCACATAGAAAAGACTACTTACGTCTACGACCTTCTGTGGCACTGGCTTGCCAAACATTTGGGTCATGAGGTGCTGGATCTCATCCTTGCTGATAACTCCATCCTTATTGATGTCCATGTCCTTGTAGGCATCCCTGATGGACTGCTCGAAAGCTTGCTTATCAGCGGCCATTGTGCTGTCGTGTGTTAGGTATGAGTATATGGAGGTACTGGAGGAGTCCGTGGAGGATGTGGTATTGGCTGTGGTGGTGCTGGTAGTGGGCCCTGGAGTGACTGTGTGTCAACTGGAGCGCGAGACTTATATACACTTGTTGCACACACCCACACCCGGCTCAGATCCCAACCCACGTGACCTCTGGTTGGCCAATTAGAGCTATACATACATCGTATATGGGTGAGGGTGGAGGGGGGGGGGGGGGCGGGCAGGATATGGGTGGGTGGCTGCCCTCTACACCTTATGCCAAAAATATACACAGCATATTTGCAAGAATAGCACACACGTCTTTGCAAACTTCCTAAATATAAGCTATTTACAGAATATAGCAGACAGTATTTAACTTGTCCAGGACGATTGTGTATACCATAAATATATAAGTTTTGACTACAAATGACAAATAAAATACTCTGAGTTGGATTATAACACAAAACAATGGCCTCGATGGTTGATGTTTTTACATACTAATCACATAATACGATGGCCAATTTAGTGATTTTCTCAGCTTCCATACTCAATTAACTCAGATAATTATTTATTAGCCATCCCTGGGTGCACTATAAGTATACATGTGTCTAAACACGTGGAGTTGGTACTTTGTTCAAATTATGTAGGTTTTGGATACAGTCTATGCCTACAAGAAATGTTGTTAAAGACCCCTGATAATGAGGATAAGTACTACCTAGATCCTAGCATAATGTGTTCCAGATTGAACTATATTGGCACAGTTTGCTGTGACTAGACCACTTTAGTATAAGCCTGATACTGTACAGTTTACCCGAAGCCCAAACCTCATAATGATTTCTATGCCTCGAGGGAGTATGTTGCCATTTGGATGTCTTGCTTTTATTTCAAATTGCAAGGGTTCTATTGCAAGGCTGCTTACTCCAAATCCCATTGTATGTTACATGTGGCACTGCAACTCTGAATTTGGGCATATCTATTACAATAAGATTATAGCCATTGGAGGGGAAAGACATTGCAATATACCAATAATCTTAGGTCATTATGCCCAAGAGGTTTTCCAGAAGAGGTTTTCCAGAAGATTTCTAGCAAATATTGCATCGTGGGATTTGAGCTTAAAGCATTTTGGCATTTTCTGTTGCAAATTGAGCGTATTGAAATCGTGGACATAATTATTGCAACAACTGTTTCCTCCAACGTCTCTAATGCAACAAATATGTTGAAATTACATAGATTCAGTGCCATATATAATTGTGCAACTAGATTTGGAGTCAGTGCCCTTGCAATACAACCCTTGCAAAATCTACACCTTATGCCAAAAATATACACAGCATATTTGCAAGAATAGCACACACGTCTTTGCAAACTTCCTAAATATAAGCTATTTACAGCATATAGCAGACAGTATTTAACTTGTCCAGGACGATTGTGTATACCATAAATATATAAGTTTTGACTACAAATGACAAATAAAATACTCTGAGTTGGATTATAACACAAAACAATGGCCTCGATGGTTGATGTTTTTACATACTAATCACATAATACGATGGCCAATTTAGTGATTTTCTCAGCTTCCATACTCAATTAACTCAGATAATTATTTATTAGCCATCCCTGGGTGCACTATAAGTATACATGTGTCTAAACACGTGGAGTTGGTACTTTGTTCAAATTATGTAGGTTTTGGATACAGTCTATGCCTACAAGAAATGTTGTTAAAGACCCCTGATAATGAGGATAAGTACTACCTAGATCCTAGCATAATGTGTTCCAGATTGAACTATATTGGCACAGTTTGCTGTGACTAGACCACTTTAGTATAAGCCTGATACTGTACAGTTTACCCGAAGCCCAAACCTCATAATGATTTCTATGCCTCGAGGGAGTATGTTGCCATTTGGATGTCTTGCTTTTATTTCAAATTGCAAGGGTTCTATTGCAAGGCTGCTTACTCCAAATCCCATTGTATGTTACATGTGGCACTGCAACTCTGAATTTGGGCATATCTATTACAATAAGATTATAGCCATTGGAGGGGAAAGACATTGCAATATACCAATAATCTTAGGTCATTATGCCCAAGAGGTTTTCCAGAAGAGGTTTTCCAGAAGATTTCTAGCAAATATTGCATCGTGGGATTTGAGCTTAAAGCATTTTGGCATTTTCTGTTGCAAATTGAGCGTATTGAAATCGTGGACATAATTATTGCAACAACTGTTTCCTCCAACATCTCTAATGCAACAAATATGTTGAAATTACATAGATTCAGTGCCATATATAATTGTGCAACTAGATTTGGAGTCAGTGCCCTTGCAATACAACCCTTGCAATATGGAGTAAATATTTGCAAGGCTATAACATCGAAAAAGGCCGAAATAGCTAAGGTTTTGGAGGCATATAAATCATCGTGAGATTTGGGCTATATTCCGGAGATGGTTGTTACAACAGTCATAGTACATGTGTCTGATTATCATAATAGATATCCATCTGAAAAAAACGGCCCCTGCTACTTACGGATATGGAGGCTTTTTTCAGGCGAAATGGCCATTCAATTAGTGTGCTATAAATATCATACTTGATATGTCAACCAAAACAATGGCACATATGATATATTAGCTCTCTTGGCTAAACACTCTAACTGCACCTCATGCACAGTATCTGAATGTCCTATACAACTAATGGGATCGGAGCTCACTTTCTGACCCTCCAAGAATAACTCACTGACCACTAGGACTGATAACGTACCAGACAGTCAGGAACAACAAATACAACCAGGTGTTTGTGTAGATGATGGCCACTTTAGATTATTTCAACTGTAGTCTAGGGCTAGCATTCCTAGACCATAACATACCCTCATGGTTTACAGGCTATGGATGGAAGCAGCCATTTTGCTATGACAGGTATGCTGCTTGACTATACTTTGGTGGCATGTAAGCCCCCTGCAATTTAAAGGGTGCATGGGGATTAACAAGTGAGTTTTGAGGATGGGGTTTCATGCTATTTTCAAGATAATAATGTTCAGGTTTCCTTGCCAACCTTTATCCCAACAAGCTGCAACAGGAACAAACCTGAACCGGGTGAAGCAGTAGGACCACTCTCAGTTACGCAGGTATCCATCTAAAAAGGCAACATATCTGGCGTCAGAATGGCATCGTTGTCCATTGCAACTGATTGCATTGTATGTAGCCATATGGGTTGTATGTTTACTCTTCATGGTAAAGCCAGGTAGTATTCCATAAACGGCATTCTATCACATACAGGCAAAACATGGCAGATTTTGGTGATGCAATATCATCAATTTACCCCTATGGACCACTCCCCATGGGGGTGTCACTGTATGAGTAAGCAATCTATTTATCGAACCTACGAGCAATCAGATCATAATTAATTTTGATATATTGCACACTAGTAAAATGGTATTGAACCTTAAATAACATGTAGATTGGATTATATTTCGTTCAGAGTTTAAGGACCATTACATTATCCTCAGATTAGTAGTTTAGAGAATGATGCAGATATATGCAGAATTGTGTCTAAATGTTGTGAGCACAGGACAAAAGCCATGGTACCAATCATATATCATGTATATGATTACCAGGATACAGATCTGTTACATAGGTCATATCTAACTTACATTGGTCTTGTAGAATATTTGCGTATATTCTACAAAGGACATTAGGCACGCACGACCTCGCAAAATGGTCCACATAATGTATGTAGTGTATACATACACACATTTGTTCCGACTCTTTGTGGTCGACTCCCCATCTACAATAAACTGTATCATATCATTCTGGAAATCCGCTGACTGACCTCATGATGAGCCAGACAGTGTATTGTATGCTCTCATCAGGGACCACAAGACACACATTACAGACAGCATAGAATAGGATCTAACATAAAATCTATAGTACATTTATGATCATGGTCATACGCTATTGAACATAACATTACTCTTGACATACTTCTTTATCTACAGGTCCCTGGATAGATAAAGCTATATGCGGTCTGTTTAAATATTTGGAATGATTGTCTTCTTTTTTTTCCTCTTGGTGACCTCACAGCAAATATACTCAAAGAGAACCTATAGTTTATGATAGACTGGTACATAATAGCTATCGCACCCCCCCCCCTTCCACACACACATACACACACTCCTACAAGGCAAAATGGAGTCTGGTACGTGAGTTGACTTACGTCCATCAGCCTTTCTAGTGATTTGTGGCAATGTTCATAGTTTATTAAGAAGGTAGGGGTGATTTCTGCATTACTGGCATGATACAAAACGTTCGATTACGGGGGGGGGCACGACTGATGCCCGTGGTGAAGGGGAGTGGAGTGGCCTAATCCAGAAGAAGAATCCACACCAAAAGAGCTGAGCGGTCTATCTAGCAAAGTAACGCAGGCCCCATTGAATTCAATACTGTTGGGCACTGTGGCATGGCTAGTTTTTGGTAACTTCGCTTCATTTCTAAGCAGAACAGCTAGAGCTAAATCGTTATTTTGCTCAGGGACATTTGCATAGATTTCTTTCCAGAAGGAAAGGCTTATACAGGAAAGAAACCACTTTTTTACCAATGTATGAAAAATAGTGACTGGTGCACAAAATGAAGGAAGAATAAAGCCAACCATGTTCCTCTTATGGAATATACCCATGACGGTGCACAGATGAGCATATTCATCAGTCACGCATCATGATTACTCCGGTTCAAGGTCATTTGGATGTCTTATGTTCATTTATGCAAGGCAGGACAGCAACATGGCAGGCAAAATAGAATAGTTGAAGTCCCCACTACAGGAAATGCTACCATGCATTTGATCTCAATTTAGACCATTTCTGTCAACCAGAGTGTCCTTGAAACTATGAAAATGGCATTTGGCATGTTACAAAAGAGGTTATTCACCTTATTATCTCAATGTATCATACCCACTTTCCTAATTGGCTCTGTTATATTGTGGCTATTTTGACTTTACTACTTTTGTAGCATTTCCCTCTTACCACATGTGACCTTGACCTTTCACAAGGCGACATAACACTACAAAACTAAATACTAGGTCATAGTTGGTTCCTAAATGCAATAGCAAGTATCAGCATAGATTATTGATAGGCCTCAAACTTGATTAAACCATTTTGATGATTTACCTTTTTAACATCAAATTCAGATGTAGGTTGGATTATCATGGAAATACCATGGTTTAACCCTCTAATATCATTACACTGAAAACTCTAAGAGGAAAAAAGTAATCAAGAGTGATTACTTTTTGTCATCACCATGATGACGACACCTGTGATTACTTAGTAATCACTAGAGTAATCATATGTGATGACCCCATGTCATCACCGTGATTACATTTTTGAATCATCATTTCATTTTATCATTTCAATTTTTTAATTTCTCTGTACAACAAGGTATCAATCACTAATTATCAATAATTACCCCCTTCACCTATCATCATATCTTGATTGAGAGCACTTTAAGCCTTCATAGCAAGCCTGACAAGGCCTATATATGTGCACAGTAAACAGCAGTCCATCCTTACATTAGTAGATGTGGTTTAAGGCACACAAAAGGTGTCCACGTGTTCACATATGTCTGTCTTGAGAATTCTGCTCAAAACTTACTTGTAAATTACTTGAGTTTCTAATGTGAAAATATTCTTCAATGTTTGATTTTATAAGTTCCTATAATTAGAGTTAATATGGATATAAATCCATAGATGAGCTGAAGTAGGTCCTGCATATTCCATTATTGTCTAGTGGGGCCCTCTAGTGGCAAATTTTGTAATGGAGATGATGACTTTTGGTCATCACCGTGATGACTTTACCCTAACTAATCAGCATGATTACTCTAACTCATCAGTGCAGTGATTATTCTCAGATGTGCCTAAGTTTTCAGTGTAGTTCTCAATGGCTAATATGTGGGCATTCATTTAGACAGAAAATCCTGCCTATATAGATATGTATCTATTATCTGTGCATAGAGAAAGGAAGCAAATTAAGAATTAAAAGTATTTTCCATGTTTGACCTTATAAAACATGACCTTGCACCTTATCAATATCCATCATGGTCAGTCAGGTAATGGACCATATATATGAGAATGGCCATGTGAGATGAATAACACCCAGGTTCAGTATCTTTGCATTTGTCCCAAAGTGTTTGTACCCTTTAGAGGTCATTAAAACCGTGACCTTTGACCTTGTTTTTGACCTTGTTCCGACCTAGATATCATTCTACACACACCAGATTCGGAATCAGCATATTCAAATTACCCTAATCCAACCGTCATACCATCTATTGCAGGCTGTACCAGACCAAAGTTAAATATTGACATTTAGGACGCTTGGCTCCCCAATTAATATGAAACCAAGTTCAACCGACTGTAAAGCTTCGGAGCAAAACGAGAATTTCATGAAATGCCATGGAGAATGCAGACCTTAAATATGCCTTTAGAGACAAGTACCTAATAATCTCAGGTTTACATGATGATACAACTTTTATTAAATTTATTCAAAACTTTGCTTTTGCGCTTTATACAGGAAGGGGACACAGCTTTAAATCTGGCGATAAAAAGTGTAAAATTACGTGAAACCGAAGAGATGGTGCCAATTGTGGAAATGCTCCTGTCACAAGGGTGCAAAATAGATCTCAGAGACTTGGTAAGTATGCCCCTGGTGCATGGTAGCTTTTATGTGGAGGGTATGTAGTGTATACTTGTGGTATTTACATCTAACACTTCGTTCCCATTCGTCTTTCAATGTAACGGGGGAGGGTAAACGAAACAACGTTAAGAATTACCCATGGTATGTGTTGACTCAGGTTTACCCTGACTCTTATGTGATGGTTCAGAACACCACTCAGAGATGAAAACATGAATTCTCTCTCACATGATCAATAAGCCACAGATCAACTTGCAAATGATCTTGAAATATCAATATTCAATAGGCCTACAGTATGGTGTATCCAGTTATTTCGTTATTCCATGGGGGAGACCACGTAACAACACAAGATTTATTTTTGTCAGACATTCAGACAGCTCTACCCTTGGTTAATTGACTGGGGGAGGGGAATTACTCTTTACCTTACATTCAGCGCCACTTGGCACTATTAGTGGGTTAGATGTTTAACAATACCAGGTGCATACACAAAACCAAAACTTGGGGTTCGAAATGGCCCGGCAATCTCGTCCTTATACCCACCTGCTTGCCTACACACACCTGCTTGACTAGAATGTGAGGGTAGTTTTGAGCTAGGAATCTGTTTCTGCTCTCGGAAGTGACAGATAATTCATAGTTCTTGAAATACTTGTATATCACACATAAAATCTTTAGTTAGGGTAGCACTTTTTACAAAAAGTTTGGTTATTTTAGAATTCCCCATTCCCGATTGAGCCCACCTTAACTACATTCAGATCAGGCAAAACCTGTTATCAATTAATCAAAGATCAAATATTCCCTATAGGACGGTAAAGATGCATTGGCACTAGCGGAGGAGCGGGACTATCAAGATGTCGTCGACCTGTTGATGAATATACGTGCTTGTAAGGTAGGAATAAACCACCATTGGTGACGTGTCCAATAATGACTCGGCATGTTGTTTTTAGATTCCTCTTTTAGACTTGTAGACCCGGTTTATCGCGTGTTGGTGTGCCGTCTACCCCCTGCTACCCTAATTGTTTATTTACCCCAGTATAAATAGGCTTACGCTTGCTTGGACCAAAGAAGTATGCCATATCTGATCACATGTAAATCAATTTTAAAGTGTAGCTGTTTGTGCCTGTGCATTTAACAAATGTATTGCTTTGCACAGATACATGTTATACATGGCTGTCCCAAATGCCTAGGCATGTCCTGTTTTTCACTGAAACTCTTTTGACAGTGTCAAATTTCACCCAGCATGACTTTGAAGTGTTGCTTATCGCTTACAGGAAATTATAGTGGATATCCGCATAGATGGTTTCAGCCTGCTGGACCTGGTGTACCTTGATTATTGGGTAGGTGCTAGCATGGACACTGTATACTGCGCGCGCATACTGCATAGTATAAGGCATGGCCATATATAAGAAAAACTTCAGGCTTTTGCGCAGTCTTTACTACAGTAGTTGCCTATATATACAATATTGCCGCTCTTGCTTTTTTTGTGTTTTAATGGGTAAAGTTTTAATGGGGTTGGAGTATGTCTATACATAGATACAGGCACATTTTCATATGAAAACGTTATAATACCTGTTATCTAAATTTCACAGTCACAGTTCACATATGCATGAGTATTTCATCACCTTGTTTATAAGCCGAACCCGGCGTTGCCTACCCTTTCCTATATATAGTTAACCCACGGTGAAGGGGAAAGACAAAGGAATCACACCTTGGGTATATCGTATACACTGACGTAACCGAGGGTTAGGGAGTGGTCATTTTTTAACAACAGGGGGGGGGGGGTGGTGGATTTGGGGGGGGGACCAAAAAAATTTCGACCCTTGAAGGGGGGGGACCAACAAAATTTGGACCCCTCTTGAGGGGGGGGGGACCAAAAAAATTACACCCCTATTTAGCGGAAAAGCCCGCGCGTTACTATAGTTCAAAGGGGTCGGCCGTGCTCAATTACAACCTGCCTGGAGGGGGGGGACCATAAAATTTTCGACCCCTCTCGCGGGGGGGACCAGAAAAATTCCGACCCCCTCGCGCAAAAATCCACCGACCCCCCTCTGTTGTTAAAAAATGACCACTCCCTTAAATCAGATAGACTACACCTGGCCAGGCTTCTCCCACATACCCACTGCCCACTGGTCAGCGACTCGGTGTATAACACCTCGTCTAGACCTGGTGGGGCAGTGGGTATGTGGAAGAACCGTGTCCAGGTGTAGTATATCTATCACTAAAACCGCGGGAGCGACGTGTGTTTATATTGTCCGTCATTAGCGCCTCCCGCCCTCACCACAGGGGGCATTCCCGGGTCTGACCACCTCCTGCACCCCACTCCGGGTACATTCATTGCTTCATAGAGTTACACTACATCGATCAGAACATTTGATTAGTTGTAGGTTTCTGTGTCTGTGTGACTGCTCATGATTGCGATTGCCCTTTCATTAGTGTACATTACTACTGTATCTTAATCTGTTAGCAGTCATGCAGAAGGATTACTCTGCGTGGGGATTCTTTAGTTTAATTACTGTGGTCGTACTTCATTTCGCCGGGTATATATTTTCGCTATATTCACGGAAATGAAAAATCCGCGAAATTCTTATATGCTACAGTATGGATTAAATACCCGCGAATTAGTCTTTTTTGCCACCTCAGCGAAAATTCACACCCGTGAATATAAGTACTTTCACAGTAATTGCAATCATCGGTAAGTTGAGCTGCTCTCTTCTTCAGGAAGGATTACGGGAGCGGATTGAACGAGCTGATATAACCGAGCTGACCGAGTTTGTGCAACATGCAAGGATCAACTTGGACGAAGAGGATGAGGTATGGTCCCAGGATTTTTATTCACAAACCATAAAGTTTAACCATAATTATATCTCTTAGGATAATTAAGGATGTTATGTGGTGCTGTAGCACTCAATCAACCATCGTGTGAGGTATTCAAGCTTCACATTGGACACTTCTTCAGCGATTATTACTGGTAAGCCCTGCACATCCCATGCAGCTGGGTTTGATAAATGCACGTAATATTAATTAGAGGCTGTTTTTGTGAGATGTGCACACTGGGAGGGATCGAAACTCTTCCCCCCCCCCTCCGTTGTAAAAATGTCACTCTTATAGGATCTGGACCCCGAGGGCCCTACGACTCCACCCATGGCCAATTAATCAGACTAATAGCATGAAAATACAAACAATAGACCTTTGTGCTTTTTACATGGATTACCTTGTGTGTGCTTTTTTTTATGGATGTTTGGATGGATTATATGCCCAATATTTGTCACGAACGACATATTCCGTACATCTTGGCTATTTTGGAATCGAGTTGAAGCTCTAAGAGTCAAGGCGGTGATTGGTGAGTCGACACTGGTGTTCGCGAGTCAGTTTTGTGCTACTTCTCAAGCTAAATTCTAAAAGAAAAAGGTACCCTAAAAATTTAGACCATGTAACCTGAAACACAGTTTTTTACCCCTTACGTGCGTAATGCAATTTGTTCATCCATAGTGATTCGACGTATTATTTAGCCAATAGCACACTTATAACTGAATAATGTAACCCTCAATTAGCCCACTGCAATTTTCTTGTAAATAATTTCCACCCACGATCTAATGCTACACAAGGCACCAGGATACACTATTACCACATAATGATAACTGGACAAGTTCTTTGAATATAGTTTGGCTTTATATACGAGTGAACATGTTTAAAACAGTTACATGTTTATGGTGAACAAATACCGGTACTTTTAAAGTACATATGTGAATACAGAGCACATGGGCCTAGTCAGCGTTTTAGTTTTTAGTGTCTACTAGGACAATAATAAAGATGAAATATTATGTATATGATATAAACATTGATATTAGGCGTGGGCGGGCGGGATCAAAAACCCAAAAGTTCTGTGAAGACGACAGCAGCGGACGCCCGAGTGACGTCACAGATATGTGTGTAGAGACTGGTAGGGGGCGCTGCGGAGGAGCGTCTCAGGTTTGCCGCCTTGATGTAGGAGTATAATATCAAAGTCCTATTCCAATCATTACCAGCCAAGTCTCGACTTAGCGTCCAATGATAACTGGACAAGTTCTTTGAATATAGTTTGGCTTTATATACGAGTGAACATGTTTAAAACAGTTACATGTTTATGGTGAACAAATACCGGTACTTTTAAAGTACATATGTGAATACAGAGCACATGGGCCTAGTCAGCGTTTTAGTTTTTAGTGGGCAAAGAAGGTAGCTAGTTTTGTAGCTACTGCTCGTGAAGCTGATGAGGGTACGTATGCTCTGAGCCCAGACTCCGATTTCCAGGTACCATGATGAGCTATGTCTGACCTCTCACAGCCTGCCAATTGGGCTGCTTGGGCGCCGCCCCTTCTGAGGGAATGGGCTCTAATTTTGTCCGCATAGGGGGAGCCAACCGCATGGAGGGCTGTTTTCATCATGTGGACCAGGGCAGGTGAGGTCAGAGGGGTACCATTCTGGAGGATAAATGCAGGGTAGTAGTGGGGAGCCGGATAGGCTGAGACATACATGTCCCATGCTGAAGCCGGACACACTGGTGAACCCTGGATCCTAGGGAGGTCTAGGACAGTGGGCGTAGAGCCCTGGAGGATAGTTTTTGAAGATTTGATAGTGACGTGTAGTCCAAGTTCAGTACTGAGTATATCACCTCGGGTCAGGGTATGTGGCCCAGACCAGAGCAGGGCTGTCGGTGACAGGAGATTCGAGGATCTTAGGAAGGCGAAAAAACCCAAACACATAGCTGCCTTAAGGGGCAGGACAGGGGGAGAAGTACCAAGGTGTAGAGATATTGCTATGAGGTCCTTTGGTGTTATAGCTGGGGCTGGGTTAGGAAGCGAGGGTGACAGTCTGTGGGCACCTTTGGCCACCGCTTTAGCCTCCTGAGAATATAAACAGGTAGGGTCACCACCCCTCTCCCTTATCCAAATACCAGCCCCAGAGTTATAGCATTTTCTTGAGACATTGCTCTTTAGTGAGTTGGCCAGGTACTGTTGGAAAAGGCACGAGTCCAACAGGGTAGGGGAGAGAATGTTGACTCCATAGGTGAGAGCAAACGTCAGGTACATTGTAGCGTGTGTAATCCTATTATGTTGCGTGGCACTTGATATAGATGCATTGTAGGAGACAACTGCCTGTGACCCCAGGGGGGTACCTGTAAGAGTAAAGCAAGCTATAGCATCATAATTATATATTAGTGAAGAAGGGGTGGGGAAGTGCAGGGTCCTTCTTCACCAGATTCCTGAGAGCTATTTGAGCATCGGCATATGCTCTCTTTTGAGGGTCATGGTACCGACTCAGAGCATCAGCCAGGGGGATCTTCTCCCCCGGTTTGTGGCGGATCTCTATGGAGTGATCTGCTAGGGCTGCCTCGAGCCATAGCTGTCTGGAGCATGATGCCAGGGCAGGATCCTTGGTGCGACCGGATCTGAGGGAAGAGGCCGATGACATGTTGTCGGTGTAGATTAGGATTAGCATGCCTGCAGAGAAATCTGGCTTTAGGGTCCTGTAGGCCGTCACCAGATTAACTGCCTCGAGCTGAGTTATATTGGTGTATCTCCTGCAGTGCGGGGCAGTGTAGGGGAGGGTGTAGTACTCAGTCTGGCTGTTCCCTCCACCGGCTACCAGTGATGAGTCACACTCTATGATGTAGGGTTGAAGGTCAGGCTTGAGGAGGTGAACCCCGTTGGACCTCTGTGCATACACCTTGAACCATTTTACGTCGGCTCTGAAGGAGACAGACAGGGGGACGGTACCAGTGTCAGGGGCCAGCCTCAGGGTGTCAAGAATTCTGCAAATGAACCTGCGGGCATGTAACACGCACTTAGAAACATGCACCAGCCTCCCCGTCAGGGACTGGATTTCTTTCTTGGTTGCCTGCTTCTTTGCAAGCCACATAGTGCAGTCACTGAGGATGTCTTTGAGCTTACTGTCAGGAACTGACAGTATCATGGCGTCGGTGTCTATGAAGAAGCCCAACCACTCCAGGGATCTAGTAGGGGGTTGGCACTTGTGGGGAGCCAGGTCTAGGCCTAAGCGTTCAGTCAGGGTGATGAAAGCCTGGTAGGCCTGCATGGCGAGCTCGTAGGTGGGCTCAGCACCAACGAAATCGTCCAGGTACACGAGCGTCCAGAAACCAGCCTTCCTCATCATGTAGGTGACTGCCGCTGTTGTGCGTTGACATGCCATGCTGCTTAGTCTACAGCCAAAGGACGGACAAAGGTCTATGTAGGTGAGTCCATTTACTTTGAAACCAAGGAGGGGGGTGTCACCTGGGTCACACCTCACCTGTCTGTAGGCGCGGGACAAATCAGCCTTCCATAAGTAGCTGGAGGGTCCTAGGAGCTTGACCTTGACCGCCAGGTCCTCTACTGAGGGGAGGGTGTATGGGCGGTGACAGCCTTCAAAGCAGTTCTTTGTTATTCCTGAGTTCACACTCGCGCCATCGGGGTAGGAGAGATCCAAGATAATTCTCCTATCTACCGAGTCCTTTTTGGGCTGAGTAATAATGGGAGCTGTATGGGTCCAAGGGGTAAAAGGTGGGTCCTTGAATGGGCCAGCAATACCCCCGAGACGCAACTCCTTATCCACGAACTCCTGGATTTGCTTGACATATGGGATGGCCGAGGCATGATTTTTGTCTGAGGGAGTGGGGGGGTGGGGAGCAGTATATCCCACCGGCCAGCCAAACCTGAGAAATTCGCACACCTCCTTGTCGTGGTAGTCTTTAAGCTCCATCTCCCATACGTCAAGATTAAGGCCTGAAGGGACGGGTATACGGGCACCCAACCTATTTGGCAACCCAGTGGCGGTGACTGCGGTATAGGTGCGCGCATATTCCGGGAAACTTTGGAAGACATGTGGGGCCACTGCTGGCCAAAATGCTAGCCTGATTGGTGCATATTGGGCTGGTGTTGGGCCAATGAGAGCCTGTGAGAACTCATCAGCGAGGGTGAGTTCTGAACCATTAACATCTACATGGGTTACTAGGTCCTCATTGTTCTCACATGGGAGGTGACACTGAAAAGGTAGAGTCTCAGGGTCATCCTCCTGGTATGAGGGGGGAGGGGCTACCTCTTGTGGTAGAAGATTGTCTTGTTTGACCGAGCCATGAGCCAGGTGAAGGAGTCTTTGGGAGACATTCTCACTCTTCCCCCGAGTATCAGACACCCGGGCCTTGTGGGTAACCAAGGGGTTTTTACCAGGGGGAGGGAGGCAATGATTAACAGGCTTAACTATGGGCGTCAACGACACCTCGAGCAGTTTAACTGTGCCAGAGGTAACAGGAACAAAGGGGGACGCCATTGGGTTGAGTTGACATTCTTTTACCGATGAGGAAGGGAGTTGTCGCGCATCCTCACAAGTCAGATGTGCCATGTGTACTTGTGTACTAGTATGCTGGCCGGTCTTGGCCGGCCTGCTGGCGAAAGGACTGTGCAATTTTTCCTCTGTTTCTGCAGTCCCACTTGGGGTGAGAATAGAGGACACTGAGGTGCTTCCTGCAGTGTTTACAATGATGCCCTTGGTTGATGCCGTTTTCCGGATGCCCATCTGCCTTGGTACACCCAGCTGTGGTGTTGTAAGCAGAGCAAGGGACATCTGAACGGCCTACGGCTTGCCTAGGGGGCCTCCTCCTACTCTCATTCTGGTGCTGAGCAGGATGATGGGCTTTAACTTGAGCAGTTGATGCCTCAGGAGCTTGATGCAATTTACCATTGTTGAACTTTGATGTCTGGGACCTGAGGTCATGGATGGCCATGGTATCTGTGATCCAGTTGAGCCTACCATTTGCTACTTTGGTCAGAACATCTTCGGACCATTGACGGACCTGGCCCCAAGAGAACTCTGCCGCATCCTCTATGACATTGTAAATGTGGAGAGCCAGCTTGGGGCGGACGTCAGGGGCGGTGTAGGGATCCCTCATGAGTCTAAAAAGGCCGAACAAATACTCCGGTACAGTGAGAGAATTTATTGCGGTCTTAGTACACTGAGGACCCCTTGTAATGTAATGGTGAGGATGTGTGGGTCTACCTTTTAATCCTGATAGTTGATGCGCCGTGGTCGACAGGAGAGCTTGTACCTGATTGTTGACCGCAGGGGTGCTAGCCTGAGCGTTGTTGACAGGCAGGGAGCCATACGGTAGCATTGGCGGGGCCACAGCCTGCATCATGGCGACAACATCGTCGTCCTGAACAGCCGTGCCGGTCGTAGGGGGCACTGGGCCATGTACAGGGGGAGGATGAACATACTGACTGAAATGTCCTGGGTGATGGGACACAGGAGGAGGGGGGTATGACATGTAGTAGGGTGCATACCTGTTTACCCCCGCCTCAGTGGCCGCCAGTGCCGATGGGGCCTTTCCCCCAGCAGCGGGGCGGGCGTCTTGGACAGTTGTGACAGTTGTGACAGCCGGGAGCGTAGCGGTCACTTGTATAGGAGTCACAGCCGGGACGGGCACCGTGGTAGACGTCAATGTCATTGTGACAGGAGCTGTTGTGGGAATGACAGCGACCGGCGTCGTGACCGCTGGGGTCTGCAGGGGTGTCGTGGTAGCAGTCACAGGTGTCTTATCTGGGACTAATACGGTAAGCTTACTGAGCATACTGGAGGCCATCGTCTCGACCGATCCAACACGAGTATGCAACTCACCGACATTAGTTTCCAGATCAGCGACACGGGCAGCAAGGACGGCGTCCATTGTAGGGGCCGGTAGCGTTGGGTCCTGCGTCGTCCTTTTAGTTTGTCCCGCAGCAGCCTTTTCTGTCGGCTTCTTGCTACGAGAGGACGCCCTGGTAGGCTTGGGGTCCTTACTAGTTGTTCCCTTTGTTGCAGGCATTATTGCAGGGGGATGCCAGCCTATATGCGGCAAATTAAGATGGGAGAAAATCAAAAACCCAAAAGTTCTGTGAAGACGACAGCAGCGGACGCCCGAGTGACGTCACAGATATGTGTGTAGAGACTGGTAGGGGGCGCTGCGGAGGAGCGTCTCAGGTTTGCCGCCTTGATGTAGGAGTATAATATCAAAGTCCTATTCCAATCATTACCAGCCAAGTCTCGACTTAGCGTCCAATATGAAGTGGTACTGTCATGGTAGGCAACCCACAAATGTAGGGGCTTTATATAATAACCAGCAACTCGCATTTAATCTAGGTTGTATGTGGGCCTACTATAGTAGTTTTGATCCCCACTGCTAGCTATGTCTTTGTAATAGCTTTTAGGTGTGACCTGGTTTAGTTCTTGCACATCCCCCAGATGGCAGCAACGCCAAGCACGGATCCTTCCCATATCCATCCTGACTCCTGTCAATAAGCCATTTTGTTATAGGGACTATACCCCGGAATAAACCGACAATAATAGGTAACCATCCCATGTATCTTACGTAGACAAACTATTATACAATTACGTCAACAGTAGGAGTGTATATGGGAGGGGGACGGGGTGTATTTTGCTTTGAGCCGAGAAAACTGTTTGAAATAGTCACAAAGGGGTGGGTTTCCTGAAAATGGTTAGGAAAAATCAATGACATAATTGTTGAATGATCCCAACATGTTATCATATTATTATGATACAGGTGATGCATCATAAATGCTGGGAAGGAAACGCATTAGATTAGAATACAGGTCTAGATCATGAAGGCTGGGAAAAAAACACTTTTTATCATAACATTCCAGCCCTAAAAGCTATTACCTGTAATGGGATTTGAGAACATTTGGAATAGTATGCGCCTGGTATTGGTTGTAGTGTTGTGTAACTTAAAGCGATACCTCTGAAGTAATACTGTAAGTTGTGATTGTACCATGGTATGGCTGCGTGCCACCTCCTCGTAGTAATACATTGGTACATTCCATTGTTCTACAGGAGGGCAGAACATGTATTCATTGGGCGGTGCTACGTCAGGATACCGACGGCATAAGCGACATAATAAAGATACTAGCCGTCCATGGGGCAGACATCAATGCTAAATCAGAATTGGTAAGGACATTATTGTATAAAGATATACTTGCTGGTCGAAGTTTGCTACAATTTATTTTGCGTTCTTTCACTGAGCTACCTATGTCAGAAGTTAACACCGCAATTGAAAAAGCTTTTGAAGTACATTAAATGTAAGCCAACTATATATTTACATTCATTTTTTAGTTTTATTGATTTGTCATTTTGATATGTATTTTTTTCAAGAAATTCAAAACGGAATACTTTATTGTAGGCAGTTAAACATGAGAGTTTCTCATTATGATTTCACATTTACAGGAGGAGACACCTCTCCATCTAGCGGCAGATAGAGGAATTACTGCGGCCGTGAAAACACTTCTATCACTTGGGGCTGATGACGTTTCTCCTGACTATGTGAGTAGGGATTTAAGACTAACAGTGATGTTTCTATAGATACAAATGTATATAGACATCATAGACAGATTTACTGAAATGTCTTTATTTGGAACATTGCTCTTTATATACATGGTTTATTGACAAATGACCAGTAACTCTGTTATGACCAATCGATGTAGACTTATGATATTTCCTTTTCAATCAATATCTATTGATAAAAAATAAATTTGAAAGCATATTCCACTAGTAAATAGCCCATCCTATTTTTCACAGGAAACCAATCTACTCCACAAACTGATAAGTAAGCTAATATCATCACCTTAGGCCTTTATATTAAGGCCTCTCTGAAATCAGCCAATATCATCTTTGCAGACTGGGAAGACTGCAGAAGCCAGAGCAGCAATCAACCATCATACGGACGTGGTCAAAGTTCTCAGACTTCACAAACAAAAGAGAAACTCTACGGTATTTGAACACATTAAGGAGAACCATGAAAAGACATTTGTGCAGCAAATGGAACAAATACCTGAAGAAGAAACACAAAATAATGATAGCCAACCAAAGAAAAATAAATCTTCCGCATGTGTTATAGTGTAAATTTCTTAAACGTTTATTTCACCATCATGCTTCTACTGTCGTTCAAAGGTTTTTGTATGCAATATAATGATGGATTGTTCGCAAATATCTATATTATCATGAGGCTGTATCTTCAGTTTTTCTTTATGAATTCATGTTTCATGATATACCAATAAACCAAATTCGATTACGTTATGTCACATGCCTTTTGTGTCGATCTAATCGAATATTTTCTTAAAAGAAAATGTGCACATTATCACTGATTATGTATAGGCCCTATATACACTACTTACTGCAATATGTACTATATTTACATACAATGTACATGGATATAAATGATAGAAAAAAGAGAGTACAACCGATTCCAAAGTACTTATATTGCACATGATAGGAGATGTACCTTTCTATATACATGACTCTCTAACTGTAATGCTGAAAGACGCATTGTGATTACACTTTCCTCTTATCATCACAGATGTGATTCCTCTAGCAGGTCGGCTACCTGGTTGACTGTCTCCAGGGTGGGGGACACTGACCCTTGACGCTCCCCTATACCGGCCATAGCCCTCTGTTCCCGGGGACTGCCACCAAGTCCTGCTGAGCTCCTCCTCTTTCTCATCTTCATAAGTTTCCCTATCTCCAGGGTCCCCTCCCTACCTGGAGATGACGCATACGCCTCAGCCCCAGAGTCCAGAGATAAGGGTGCATGCTGGAGTGAAGCCCTCTTCTTGGTGGCTTCTCCAGGCCTGACTGAACTGCTCTGCAGCCCTGGAGTACCATGTACGGAGGCTCTCTTTAACTTCACATACTCCAGGTTGGGGGTGAGAGATGCCCGTTTAAGGGCTGTGGCTGACTCAGCCTCTGCAGCCCTGGAGGATGCTGAGGGGTCTGTCTTGTCGTACACAGGGATCTGGGAGTGGCGGCGGCGTGGTGCCGGTTTGCCTGATTGGGGAGTGGCGTCCTGCTGTGTCTGCTTATTCTTGCCCTAAAAGAAACAATAAAAGTATGGTAAACCTGGTATGGACATATATGATAAATTAATAATAGAACGAAGGAAGAAATATTGGATTTATACAGATTTCCTTCCAAAAATAAACTACAATTTAGGTAGACCTATAATGAGAAAAGTAGGGCCTATGTACATTTGTAGTAGGCCTATGTGCACATTGACCAAGTTCCAGTGGTTAACATTTTGCTTCAGGTATACACTAGGAATAACAAAACTTTACCAGTCCAAGCCTAGCCATCATATCAATAGAGGTCCTCCTAGTGACAACCTTGGGCTCCGGGTGACCTTGGGCCTGGGATGCCGGTTCTGCTGGTGCTTGGTCGGTAGGTTTCCGCTGGTTGCGGACGTGCCAGTCCTGTCGGCGTCTCTCATTCTCCTCTGCAGCATGTTTGTGTTGGGGGATGTCAGGGTCCCAGATGGTGAGGTAACCATGGTCGTCATCATCTGACGAGAGAGCAAGGGGTTATTCATGAATGTATTTGAGGATGATTTATTCGGAAAGGAAACATTTGATTAATGATTGATGCATGGAAACCCTATCTGTAATACCACACACCCAGTAAACAAAAAACGTTATACAACATTTTATAGCGTTATATAACGTTTCTCCTTGCTATGGAATTACGTTATGTAAAGTTTTAAAGCGTTATTTTGACGTAAAATACCGTTTTTTTTTGTTAGCTGGGCAAGCTATATAATGTAGAGACTTTGACATATTATCAAGACTCACACAGGGAGATGTATAGACACTTTTGGCAGAAACCACATCCACATTTTGCACAATTAAGATTTCGATAATCTAATTGGCTATGGTAAATTTGACTGGCAATTAGCTTATCCAGAGAAATCATTTTGCCCATCTGTATGATAAGAGACCCTAGTTTCTAAGGGTTACCTATTCATTCTGGAATACAAAAATGTCCCTAAATGTATAGATATACATATAGGGCCACCAGAACCTGCAATTGGAAACGTTCAAAAATGGCGTCACCTACTCTGTCACCTATTTCAAGACCTCCGTGTCACTAATTTTCGGGCTATTGATCTATATATAAAATGTGTAGCAATCCCCGAGCGAGAGACGTCCTTTGTAAACTTTCCCATACTTAGCATGTTATCGATTAGAATTAATGTTGTCCTTGTAAAGTTTACCTTTCTCATGGCTTTGGGTGTCGCCGCTGAACCCTAACCCTCCAGATATAACAGCCGAGAATTGATCTGTAAATGAAGTGGCCAAATCAGTTATTGGTATTATGCATACGACGCTTATTCCACATCATAAGTAGTATGCTGAAAAGGCAGAGAACAACACAAGGCACTTCGACATGAGAAAATCAAGATAAATACTTACGACTCACTACAATTACATATATTATGCAAATCATACTTTGCAAACCATGCAATGTTATTAGTATTCAATCCTCGTACGAGAAACCATTATCAAAACTCATGAATTTGTAGATTCGTGGGACCTTGGATGTGATAAAGTACAGGCCGCGTCATATTTGTATTTATAAATTCTTTAATTACCAAAGACCCTTGCACACAGGAGGGAGCGGACGGTGCCTGTGTGTCTAGCCAGTGTTATGATGTGTTGGTACGTGGCACTGTCCAGCAGCACAATGGCACCTTCTCCAGTGCCTACCCACAGTGTGGACTTCCCCACCAGTACCATGGAGGTCACCCGCGCATGGTGGCGAATACCTTTTGACCTGTAAGTAGGGACATGAGGATAAAACCACCTAACAAATACGCAGCTGTGTATGTTAAAGTTCAAGGTGACACCCCTTGCTATGTTTATAAGAGAGCATTGAAACTTTAGGATTCAGAAAAGTTAAATTCAGCGTAGTAGTACACACGCTGGCCCCACCTAGCCATGAAGTCGTTAAGGTCCACGCTGCGCTGGAGACGATGCTTGTCCAGGTGCCACATCTCAAGTCGACTCTGGCCTTTCTTGGTGACGTGTGCATACTTCCCTTGCACAATCAGTTGGTTGATTAACTCCCTGGGCTGCCTGAATGAGGGTAACCAAGAATTGAGTGTGAAGGCCCTTGATGTATAATTCATTACTCAGACTTATCGGTTCTATACTCTATTGGTCTAACACTTAATTTTAATTTATTCAAGTATGCTAAACCCTCATTTTGTGTATAACGATAAAATCTAAATGTTGCTCATATCAAGAAATGTCAACTAGAGAACTATTATCAGCCATGCGCAACTAGATATTTAGATGTCTGAACCAAAGCATGTGGTCTACTCTTACCCCTTTTTGATGATGCTGAATGACTCCTGTATGTGGACGGTGGGGTGTAGACCGACCACGTGTAACATAGCTCCAGTACCCAGGTACAGGAGGCGGGCCCGCGGGTCGAGGTACATCACCTTAAGGGGCTCCCTGTCACCCCCCACCTGGAGGAACTCAGGCTGAGCCTTGCTGTCCTGTATGTTATAGAAGGTTGCAGTAAAGTATGTGGCAAAACTGATTTATGTGTGGACATACCAAACGCATTGAACCTCGTATTTAAGAGGTCTGACAAAGATATAGGTTAAGGAAGGTTCCATTTAATCTTTAAACTGTATTTGTCAAATGATATATTTGTCTATTTAAGCTCCAGTATGTGTCTTCAAATCACTATAAACAACTGCAACAAGTTTGTTCCATTTCAAAGATAATTGTTTCAGCTCTGGCATGGCGTTTTGGCAAACTCTATGTATTTGGTTAGGTTCAGCTTGTTGCACTTACCGTGATGATATCCCTAGTTTTGTAAATAGCCAGCTCACCATTAGCCAATCCTACAAAGACCAAATCCTGGTCATGGTATCTGGAAAAATCAAATCCTCATATAAAACATAATATTCACACATTGTATACAGACTATTACATAACATGAAAACATACCATGCTTATATTTATTACAGATTGAGCAGTAGTAGTTAGTAGCAATTGTATGTCATTGACGTAAAATTATGCTATCAAATAAGATAGTGTGCCTACCCGTCATAATGTTGGAGACAGAGGATGGAGTCGGGTAGTGGTACCAGGGTGTGTTTACAGCAGTGCTGCCAGGCGTCGTACACACTGATAGTGCCTGCCTGTGTACCCAGCAGGACGTTACTCTGTCCCACCGCCTCCATGCACAGAATGCGGCTACCCG
Organism: Harmothoe impar; assembly: GCA_947462335.1. NCBI lineage: Eukaryota > Metazoa > Annelida > Polychaeta > Phyllodocida > Polynoidae > Harmothoe > Harmothoe impar. The sequence goes on along the minus strand of OX381704.1, from coordinate 82,141,456 downwards.
TGAACATCATACCCTAATGAAGAAAATAAAACACAGTTACCTAGCTGATGTAGATGCAGCTTTCATTCATCGTTAGGCCCCCAACATGTTCCCCGTGGTTACGATCTTGACGATTTTCCGCAGGAAAGGATTTTATTAACACATATCGTATGATATCCACAGAGCTATCACTATGACGACGATATTATTGAGAGGGCTGAAGGGTAAAGCGTAAGACTTACCTTAGGTTCCTGGGTATGACTGGTTAGGCTCAGCCAGGACAGCTGTGCTTCATTCTTCTCCCCACTAGCCACCCAGACCTCTAGGTCATCCTCCCCATATCCCTGAAATACAACGAGAATATGAAGCTTTTAAGAAATGAGAATCACAGAAAACTACAACATCATAAGCAATTGGGGTATGTCAAGATTTGTATAGGCAAGGCAATAAGCTTTCTTATGCAAATTATGGTGAATTTTCTCAACTTACGCGAACTTCCATACATTCTATGGTGACCCCTTTGGACACTGCCACAGCTCGACGTAAGGAGAGAACCTCAACACTCCGCAGCATCTCCACTATCTGTCCTGACTGAGAACAACGAGACAAACAGATTAAATGAGATTGTTAGCATGTGCGCTGAGATGAGGTTGGCATGTGAATGGCCTGAAGAATCAAACCTATGAAAATACATAGGTCCATCCAGGTAGCGTAAGGCGGGGGCTTTATTCATTACAATACTATATATGGTGTGTTTTCAGGGTGCAGTTATGTTTTATCTTATTAGTCTGTTAGTGCTTATGATAATATGAGTACGAATTGTCCTCGCACAATTACTATTACTAAGTATTTCCTCACAGTTGGCCGATTATCAGGACAGGGGTGCAGAGAGCGGTCGATGAGGTCCTCCATATCTGGCCACGGGGCTGCTCCTTTCTTGGTCACGGGGTCCACACGGCGTCCCTTTAGGACAGCATCGTCTACCTCTGACCGGAAACCGAGCTCTGAGAACGGGTGTTGTCCTCCCGTCACCATCTCATACAAGGTGATACCAAAGGAGTAGATATCGGCCTGCAAATAGGGAATCGTAGGCCTCTGTCTCATGGTAAGGCAAACCAATACATGATGTTTTCTAAACTGTGAGGATAAGATCCTGATACAAGATAATAATGTTTGCAATTGCATAATATCGACCACAGAGAGATCATCCTCATAATTATAGTTATTTATAGATCATAATTTACCTGTACAGAGTAGGGTTCCCCCTTCACCACCTCCGGTCCGCGGTATCCTGGCGTACCCTCGGGGAGGGTCAATCCTGACGGTGTTGCCAGTCGGGATATTCCGTAGTCTGATATCTTGGCATTGATCTGGGAACAAATAATTTGGTTATACTGGTTGCAGTTAGTTAAACACACCCTGTGACAATGTGATATTTGTCGACACTACTTACAATGTGTTATACCACCCTGTGACAATGTGACAATTGTCTATACTACTTACAGTGTGTTATACCACCCTGTGACAATGTGACATTTGGCTATACTACTTACATTGTGTTATACCACCCTGTGACAATGTGACAATTGTCTATACTACTTACAATGTGTTATACCACCCTGTGACAATGTGACATTTGGCTATACTACTTACATTGTGTTATACCACCCTGTGACAATGTGACAATTGTCTATACTACTTACAATGTGTTATACCACCCTGTGACAATGTGACGTTTGGCGTTACTACTTATATTTCATCGATCACACCCTGTGCCAATGTAACTTCACGTGACATCTGCATGACCATACTACTTAGATTGTATTATCCCATCCTCTAACAATGTAACAGTTTACTATACTACTTACAATGTGTTTATCACACTATGTGCCAATGTGACAGTTGTGATGTGCCGTCCGAAGAGTTGGGGTGATGTTACAGTTGATTATAAATACATTGTGTTATACCACCCTGTGACAATGTGACATTTGGGTATACTACTCACACTGTGTCAATCACACCCTGTGATACTGTGACATTTGGGTATACTACTTACATTGTGTTAATACTTCCACCCTGTGGCAATGTGGTATTTCACTGTACGGCGTACAATTATCCAAATGTGACGTCTGGTTATACTACTTAAGTATGCATATGTATTATTTTCGGATGTTCTTGATATGATGGTAATGGGCATGAACAGAATTATCTTACCACCACCGCCAAAGAGAGGTTGTAGATGAGTATGTTATCTGGCTTCATGTCACGATAGATGATGCTGTGGTCATGGAGGAACTTCAAACCATCAGCAACCTGGAGTCAAAATTATTAGAATTAAACCATCATCAAACAGTACTAAATCAACACATATTAGTTCAATTACCACATTCTGAAGCGACCAGTGGCAACAGGTTGTCATGAATCGATGAGGCCAAATAACATAATGGAAAAGGAGAAGAAAGTGGAAGGAACCGTTGATGATGACTGAGGTTGAATTGTAATAGTGTAACCCACTAACCTGAAAGGCGATACGTTGCTGCAGCGCGCGGGCTCTGATCCTCTGAGACTTGAGGAGACCGCCCAGAGACCCCAAGGGGGCCAACTCCAGGACGATGACCCGTGGCCGGAGCCCAAAACCCACCAGTCCCACCAGGCTGGGGTGGTGCAACCGGCGAAGGATGGTAGCCTAAATAAAATAAGTGCAACGAGAAGAAATGTATCCAAATAACATTTTTCTGTTATTAGTCTGGTAGTTTATAGGCAGTATGGAAAGGAGGGGGGGGGGGGGTTTGTAGGAAAGTCTCTCCGCATGAGGAGGTGGGGAAGCAGGTATGTGGCAAACCACCTATTTCTATAGGTTAACATCAGGTTAACATCATTTAGACTGACCTCTTGTCTCATCATCTTGTACGGGTGGCTCTCCCCAACCTTGTTGAAGATCTTGACAGCCACTGCCTGCTTCTTGTACTGTGCACGGTACACACAGCCAAATGTACCCTCACCCAAAACGTGCTCTGGTCTGCCAAGAAACAAGGGTGCACCACATCACTATCATAGGTATGGAGAAAAGGGAACATTATGACAGGGTTAGGAATGTGGCACTATTAATGAATTGACTGTTTGAACGTAAAGTGAGTTACCATCAAACCAGGTGTCATGGTATAATTATAATTGCTGTTTTTATGTGACATAATATTCCATTATAACATGAAAATATGATATGTACAAATCTGTCTTAAATGGTAAGTTACCTCTGGACAAGGGTGAAGTCTTCCTGTTTGAGAAAGTGTCTCCCGTCCATGTCTCCCAGAACCACATCCGGGACCTTAGAATACAACATTAAAGTAGATGTTATTTGGTAGACTGATAAGCACGACTTCACTATTATAGGAGTATAGCTGTTTTACAAACCATTTAAACAATGAATGGTGTTTGGTAATGCCAGGGGTAATCGTGGTACTGTATATTATAAATGTCTTTAATCGTTTTAAAGGGACAATGAAAGACTAGAGGGAAAACAGGAAGAAGGAAATAATAGGATAATGATACTTACAAGTAGATTCAGAGTCACCGGACCATTATGGAGTGGGCATTCTATAGTATCATCAAGGTCGGATAGACTAACAAGCTCCTCAAATCCGAAAACATGACTAGGAGCTGAAATCATAAACAGATTTAAATAGTAATTAATGCCGGTTCAGATGTAAGGTACGATACCTAAATATCAGGCATGCATGCAATAAGATTCAAATAAAACCATTTAGTGACAAAATGTATATTTTTAGGGACCGATTCAATTTTTTAAAATCTCCTTAATTACAGTTTAAACAGTTCTATTACGAGAGCGAGATGACTGAGCCTACCTTGGCAGTCTGGACATGGGACGGTTATCTTCACCAGAGATTCTCCAGTGGGGCTGATCTCAAGGAGGCCAGGGTACCACTCCTCCATAAGGATATCCACGTGGTCCACCACTTCACTCAGCAGCCTGTAGTAACATATATTATGATGATAATAATGATAATAACATAAGGGCAGAGAGCCGACCTTTCAATAGGAGATCAAACAATCTATCATAGTCAGTGGCGTAGGAAAAGTGGGGGGGGGGGGGGGGCAGGGGGCCCACCCCAATGAAGATTTGCTTCCTACGCTGTAGTGCATGATATAAGGCATGGTATGGCCAAATCGAATATGTTATGCATAACGGTTCATGTACGTTACAATGTTCAGGAAATACAAATACAAATGCACCCCTCTACAGCTTAGTGTAATTATACGAGGTATTCAGATGCCTACCTTGCTCCATATCTGGTGCCTGGGGCTGTTATTACGATGTTATTACCACACTCTGAACTCACTAACACGAAGGATTCCTGTGGCAAAAGAATCATTCCATATCAAAGGTATGTCAAGCAAATATATGTGCAATTCATGAGAGGTTATGTTTATATAAGGTGAAATCATGTCGTAGTAAGTATGCAGCATACCCGAGTGTAATGGATGTAGATTCCTTCTCTCCAGTAGCTGACTTCTCGTGGAGACCCTCTTCCCACATCAAGCTAGAAACATAGAAGTGGTAATTATTATGTTCTCAGACAGGGAACTATAGAGAATCTGAATGCCTACTTGGAACTTAAGATAGTGCAGGGGGCTGGGTATCCCAATCAGATCTCAAGTACATTTGCTACTGCTTACATGTGTTGCTATTTATGCTATTTTATGTTGTCTTCTGACAGGCTACTTATGGAATAGTGGTACAATACTTCACTACAATACTTCACTGAACTCAATAAGCTCCTTGTACAAATTGACTCTACCTCTTGACTCTATCAGTGCAGAGTCAAGTGCAGTTGACTCTGCCCACAGCAGAGTCATTTGTAGTTTGACCCTTCATGAAGAGTCAAATAAAAAATGTGTTGACTCTGATAGTAGTTGCATATGAAACCACCTGGTGGGGCAACCAACATTAATTTGGTACCAGTGGCAACCACAAGGCAGAGCAACTATCTATACTTTAGATAATTGTTACATGCCACACAGTTTTGATTCTTTATAGATAGGTCCACTATGTCTAAATAGTGTGGTCAAGGGATGTCAATGGATAAGCTTTCCAGTTAATTTACCTGAATCAAATTTGATGACAAACTATACAATACATTCCAAGAACATCAACAGTTTAGAGCTTAGTCACCCTATTTATGGGTATGGGAAATAAACATAAGGCTGGACACTAACTCTGTGAGATATAATGTTTGGCACTGCTTACTACTTCATATAGATCTGATATTGGCATCTAATATGTGTATGGCCAATGGTCTGTAGAATGTAGTGTGAGGCAGATATAACTTAGCCCCTTCACACAGTGAGAAGTGGTGGACATAAAAACATGTCTTGTTATTGACCTGTATTGGACAATAACCTCACCAACTCACTTCTCTCACAGGCCTCACCTGGCCTGCCCACTAATTATAGACACCTGTTGCCCCAACTCTACCCTGGCATAAATACGCAATCCACCTGACCTGCATGCACTCAGGTATTATATTTTGACTCCCCCTCTTTTGATGGGTCAACTGCTGTTGACTCTTCAGGAACAGAGACCCAAACTCATTCGACTCTCCTCTATAGGTGTCGCGTGGGAGACAAACTGCGACTCTAGCTGTCAGAGTTGTGGCGACTCCTTTACTTTTCTATGTGTGTATGTACACAGTAGAATCTACCCTAGATGTACAGTAGAATATACTGTAGAATTGCTTTACAGTTGAATCTACTGTAGATTTACAGAAGATTCTACAGTTCACCTACAATAAACTGTGCACCTAAAGTAGAATCTACTGTATACATACAAAAATGGCAACCAACCTTTTACAGTGAACCACTGTATTTCCCTCCTAGTGACACAAGGCGTCACTAGTGGGCCATGGTACGTTTGCCTAGTAGTACCTATGGAATCGTTGACTGGAAATTTACTGATCTTGCAGGCATTCTGATGAAATCATCCATAACGTAAAGTTGAATGATACATATATATTAGTTCTCAAGTTACGTTTTACCGTCCACCGGAGTAGCTCATGTTATCAGATAGGACTTGTATATAATATAATTTTATCATAAGACCTACCTCTGGGAGAGATGAGTTGAGCAGAACCAGGAGGCGTGTCAGGAGGCGGGACCACAGGCCAATAGGCGTGTAGCTGAGGCCGTACCGCCTCTGTACCAGGCGGGGGGCGGGGCCTGCTGGGTGGTTGGTCTCCGGGATTGGGTGAAGGAAAGACGGTCTCTCCAATGGGAGACGAGATGGCACCAGAAGCTCCTCGTCATTTTGAGGCAATGCTATCTCAAACCTAGATACAACAGCAATGTGTTAATGCAATCTTAATTATGTAATAATTGGAAGACATTTTATTTGCTGGAACTAGTTGATATATAGGGACCTAGTACAGTCTCGATCTAAGAGTTATTACTAATGCCAATCATGTACAGAGCATTAGGATGTAGTGTTTCTAAATTCAATTTGATGATATCATCTATACAATCTTACTTAGTCCTATTATATCATCCCTGAAATACATCCGATATAGTACACAAAGTAATAATTATGCTTACCTCTCTAGGAGTCTCAGGTACTGTGGAATGAGGGATGGAGGGAAGGTGTAGAACACATCATCACCCACCCGTTTACCTGTGAATAGCAGCCGGACATTCTCCTTCCTCAAAATCTGTAAGAAACTATTTTTATAGGTCCTATCCTAGCAATGGTATGAAAAGAATAATTTAGTGTCATTTTAATATCTAGATCTTTTCTCTGATGACATGAGGCAGTTGAGTGAGGAGCAATTTCAAAGGCTCCATTGTATCTTTCCTCAGATTCACAGACAATAACAGTTTGGGTGGGAGGTATCGTCTCTACTTACCCCTTGCTGACTGATGAAGGGGTTGATCTCTCTGACTGTGACCACCTGGGCCATCATCCGACACAGCCACTCCGGGTCCACGAAGTACAGTGCATTCAGCTGTAGTGCCGCATCGTCATAGTGCAGCAGTGCACCAGACTCGTGTAGGAACCGCACTGCCTACAAGTATCATACACGATACAGAGTCAGAGTGCTAGATAAGTACAGTGTATTTAACTGTCGCAGTTTAATGCACTGTACTTATCTAGCACACTGACTGTAGTGCCGTGTCGTCATAGTGCAGCAGTGCACCAGACTCGTGCAGGAACTGCACTGCCTACAAGTATCATACACGATACAGTGTGTTTGATAATTACAGTGCGTTCAGCCATAGTGCACCAGCCTTGCGCGGAAACTATGAAGCAAGTACCAGACGGATTGGATTATGATGATAGATTGATATGGACTATTCCTACTGTAGTGACTTGAAGGAAGCTTTAATTATATTCTAGGAATCCCTCATATAACCACCTGTTGGAGTTCTTCCTCGTCCAGATCCAGTTCAGCGTCCTTGGCTATCTTCACAAGTCGCCCATGTTTGATGATTGGGAGACTAGACCGCAGGTTCCTGGATTCCTCTGTCAGAAGCTCCTGTAGTTTCTGTAAGAAGTGCATAGTATGTTCAGGAAGTAAACAAAAGACTTAGCTGGTATGATAAGACACAGAGAGAGGTATATTTGTATCTTGAATATGAATGGTCAGCATCTCCATCAGAGAGTGAATAGTATGCACCCTATACTATCTTAGAACCGTTCTGTTAAAGTCATAGTTACCACTAATGTTGTGTAATAAGATTATGTTGCAATGGAAACCGAGAACTCACCACATAACTTTCAGGAATCTTTTGGCCCATGACATGTTGTCCTTTGACCTTGAAACTGAAACAGGTATTACAGATTTTAGTGGTGAATTTGCTCTTGTTTAGATAGAACTAGGGTTCATGAAGCTATATTCTTCCAACCACATTTTACTATGATCCAAGTTATTATTCACAGATAAGAAATTAGATTACTGAGACTTTTTGTAATTATATAAGACCTTTGAAGCTTTTATTATAGACTATTTTGTGGAACCTACTTGTCCAGTACATCCTTTACCAGGATCCTTAAGCGGTCCAGTGGTGGGCTCTCCTGGGTGGAGTTGACCTCCAGCAGCCCTTTGAGGTCAGGGAAGCCTGGGCCCTCACACATCTCAGTGATCCTCTGCCGCATGTCACTGATCAGGTCCTCACGCTCGTCTAAAATAGAAATATTAACATCAATACAATTAACAATAAGATAGTTACAGCATTATTTTCACTCTGAATCGGAGTAATTAGACGTAAATTCACACCGATTCTTATCTAGAGCCTGTATTGGGGCTTATCTTTAACACTGCATACATAATTAATTAATTGGAGTTACAAAACTGGAGCCCATATCTATTTTCCTAATTTTGCCAAATGAAATGGAGCAGATTATTAAAGCTTTCCGTGACTTTCAGTCATAACGTTAATTAATATACATCTATAAAGCAAGTTAAAAGGGTAGGCTTGGGTAATTTGTTATACCTCTAGAGAGGGCATATCCATAAGGGTCCCAAATACTATATAAAAGACAATTGAGCCTACCTCTAGGTAAGGTGTCCATGTGGGTTCCCACCACTATGACAGGACAGTTGGGTGCCCGGGCCTGGATGTTGACCAACCAGGGACGCAGCATCTCCACCTCAGATGGACCTCTACTCAGGTTATAAATCACCTTTATAGACGAAGAAATCAATAGCTTTTTAATATTGAAATATAAAAAACAAACCAAATTTGGCGTAATAGGCTATTCATGATATGATTGAATCTGTGGTGAATATTTTGACACAGCGCCAAATACGTTTCTTTAGCAACTAATTCATGACTAAAGACAAAATTAATGTATTATTTTTGAATTTATATATAACCAATAATGTTGTTTTAGTAACTGTTAGCTACTATTTACCAGATAGAGTGCCCTGTTGGAGAGGAAGCACTGGTGGGTGCTGTAGAACTCCTCCTGACCAGCAAAGTCCCACGTGCTGAGAGTATAAGTCACTGTACCACTCCCTGCCCGCGGACTGCGGCCCCGGAACCTGCACAGAGACATAGCCTACATCACCATAATGAAGTATAACAAAGTACCAATAAGGTAAATAAAGAGAGCTAACCGATATTTGAATGGAAATTGTAATGTTAGAAATGTGCAATGAAGGGGATCTGCAAATCAACTGAAGTAATAATGAAGAACGATCAGTATTCCCTAAGTGAGAACGAAACAGGTTTCACACCACATAGCCTAGATTGTTCGACCATTTGTTATATGTATCTTAAACAAGGATGTATCATAATTATCTTCATAATTATAACATAAATGTGATTTAAAGGAAGTTGTAAAACGTACGTCCAGTCCCTGACCACGACGCCCACTGTGGGCAGGCTGCGGTCTGGCTGCTTCTGCCTGGTCAGGGACCGGAGCAGGGTAGACTTGCCACGGCCTCCATATCCTACCACCATCATCTTCATGTGGTAGTACTCTACAGACTGGAAAGCAGTGAAGAGACATAGGGTATAACTATTTAGGCATTATGATGGTTGTATTGCATACCTGCACTCTACTCTATGAAGATGGTTATATAGTGAAATGGACCTGATGAGTTAGTGTTCCAATCTAAATCACATATCAAAAATTAAAAGTAAGCATGGTAGTATTACGTCTGTACAATGATAATCCATGATTCTATACTGAGACAAATAATGAATATCACTATTATGTACTGTACTTACCCGCTTTAGCTTCTCGTGTAGGTATCCTATGAGGTCCTTTGTCCTTCCCCTGGTCAGACCCTCGTCAAGATCCAGTTTTAGACCATCAAGTGTAAGCTTAACAAAATAAATTGGATTACTTATTGTAGTGAATTGTCATGCTATTGTGGTTTCATACTGGATATAACTATAACAAAGTGATGATAGCAATGCCCAGTGTAAGTAAGTCCTATGAATGATGTTATTTCTAAAGAGATGCCTACCTCCCACATCTTCTGCAGCCTTCCCATCTCATCAGGAATACTGGTCAGTTTCTCGTTGTGACTGATGTCCAAGGAGGTCAGTGAGACAAGCTGACCGATCTCTGGAGGAACCTAGAGATGAAATCACATAATCTAAATTCGTGAAACATCCTGAGGCTTGGATATTTCAAATTGAGCCTGTACATAGACTTCTTTTGATCATTTCAGTGCGATTTAGCTAAGAACATGTCTTTTTAACAAGGAATTCTGGGGAATTTATTTATGCAAATAAAAGGGGGTTAATCAATTACAATGGCTTACCTCATTCAATTTATTGTGAGCCAATGCGAGTCGCTCCAAGGTAGGCCACAGTCGTGCCTGACTCAACGTTAACTGAAAAGAGATAACACAAACCCCAAGATAAGATGTCAAGTTTGATGAAACGTTAAGTGCTTGGAATTATTTTCATTAATATATATTAGCTATAGTACAGCTGGTTTAGTTTAGCTGGGTAAACCAACCTTTTTGATGCAGTTGTGTGATGCATTGATCTCGCGTAGCATGTTGGCCTTCCACAGACTGGGCTCGGGTAGTCCTGTCAACTGGTTATGGCTAACATCTAGTGAACGTAGACTTGAACAGAACATGGTTGAATAGACGATAATCATTTGCACACCGTTATTCTAAATACTATATATAGGCATTGAGGCACACAAGGCCTACACTGTAAAAAGTGGGTTGCGATTTTTGTAGGTGTACAGAAGATTCTAATGTAGGTGTATATTTTATTGTAGGTAAACAGTAGAATCTACTGTAAATCTACAGTAGACAATACTGTGAATCCATTCTACAGTAGATTATACTGTAGACCTACAGTAGATTCTACCGTGTACCTACACTAACTAATTCCAGTGTACAGTTGATGTTGCTTTAGAGCTTTCTGCATGTGGTGACCAATACTGATTCAAAGGGTGTACTATTATGCAAATGGAAAATGCCACACTACCTTTTTAATTCCAGGAGGAATTTGGGAATGTAGAAGGGTTCCTTCCCAGACAGCTGATTGTGACTCAGTTTTACCACGGCCAGTTTGGATAATATTGATGCCAGTTCCTCAGATGGTAGGACATCTTTGAAAAGACACGAAATCTCTTACATTCATATTCGTGCTAAGAACATACAACACACCTCTCAACTGTTTAATCCGTTTTATAATAATTATGTTATTTATAGTAGTTTCAAAATATCTTTATTACTGGCGTATATACTGGCATGTGTGATAGTTAAGCCATACAGAATAAAAGTCAAGTTACACTCTTTGCAAAGTCAGTCACCAAGTTGACTCCTTTCTGAAACACGATGAGGCAAGGTTTATCTCCCTCAGTAGTTGACTCAGTTGAAAGGGTTTCATCTCGCTGGCACAGCCTGCCCTAGGACAAAATTCACTTGACAGTATGTTATCTGTGTAGACTTGTTTTACCCGGATGCCTTAATACAAAATATACTTCTCTTACTCACCTATTTCATTTCCTGATAGGGCCAATGTTTCTAAGTCATTTGCCTGAGATAAGAGGAGGTCTGGTATGACCTTGATATGGTTGTGGGAAAGGTCGAGCACCCGTAATGACTTCAATACAAGTGGCTCTTCCGGCAGAGCACTGATTCTGTTTCTGAAATAATGTAATATAAGAAATGATAACAAACGATCAATCAAATTTCAACTATGCTGTAATATTATATAGACTATAGATATCTTAATTTCCGTGGAGATGTTTTCTCACCATGATCATTAATAGTGGAAATTATTATATTGACAGGTATCATGCTTATATTTACCCGTAAAGATTGAGATTTTCCAGACGAGGCATGGTCTTAGCCAACCACTGGGGGAAGGTCTGCAGAGCATTGTGTGACAGATTGAGATCCTTTACCGTCAACGTCACACGGCTAGCGATGAGGCTGAAGTCCTCTATCTGTTAGTACAGTGAAATAAAGTGTTAACATAGCCACTGGTCTTTAGAAATAGACAGGCGTTTAACATCGTACAGACATATTGGATGGTAATATATATCTTGGTAGTCTATAAAGTATAATGTATGAATGGGATTGAATAATGTGATGTTGCATGTTAATCAAATCATGAATATATAGGTTCTATCGTTCAAAGCCCCCCTTTCTTCATGTATATATTGAAAGCCACCTAGTATAGGCTTAAAGGAGGAAATTACCTTTTTTATTTTAGTATTGTTAAATGATATCTAAATACAATCAACCTAATGAACATACTCCCTACGAAAGCCAACAATAATAGGGAAAATAAAGGCATGCCACAGCTCATTAAAAGACAGCCTACCTGGTTGTTGCTAAGGTCTATGGTGCTGAGATGAAGACAGTTGAGTGCTGCTGCAGGGAGATGACTGAGCTGGTTACCGACAACGTTCAGGTGACGGAGTTGGCTCATGTACTGCTCACAAAGAGACGCATGGTATAAGCAATTGCTCATAAATTATGGTTGAGTGATTCATGGATCCAGGGATGATCATTTGAATTACTCTAATAAAACTTCGATCCACCATACTCCGCGGATCTACCCTTTCCGTTTGCAGAGATATACATTCCTTTATAATACTATATATCAAATTTAGAATACTTAAAATTCAACCACCAAAAGCTAAGTTTTATTGATGTCTGGATGATATAACTATACCTTTGGTATATGTCAGCGTAGACCTACCTTAAATAAGGCGTCTGGTATAGACTTGAGCCTGTTCTGACTGAGGTCGAGTTTCTCCAGGTGGTTGAACCTACACAGGAGGCTGGGGTGCGACTCGGCGAGCAGCTCACCCAAGTCGTGTATGGAGTTAGACGACAAGTCCAACTGTGTGATCCTCTCGGCATTGGCTGCCACAGGGGAGTCACCAAAGGTCACCGATCGACACCTTCTGGCTGGTAACAGGGGTAGATATACAATTATAGTCTATACACACTAATGATACATACGGATTTCTGTTAAAGCTGGCAGCTTCAATATACTTTGAATGGTCGCGGAGCAGCGTGTGATCCCAGTCAGTCATGGTTAATGTTTCAATAGATAGAATAAGATGGTAAAGAAGATGTAGAGTAAGGGACATGGAATAATACAGACTAAATGTATGAAAATTATTGCCAGTCTACATGTGAAGGGCACCTACCTGTGACCTGTACAGGGGATGCATCTAGCAGCAGGTTGGAGGTACTTAGCGGGTTGATACACAGGTCTACATGTGAAGGGCACCTACCTGTGACCTGTACAGGGGATGCATCTAGCAGCAGGTTGGAGGTACTTAACGGGTTAATACACAGGTCTACATGTGAAGGGCACCTACCTGTGACCTGTACAGGGGATGCATCTAGCAGCAGGTTGGAGGTACTTAGCGGGTTGATACACAGGTCTACATGTGAAGGGCACCTACCTGTGACCTGTACAGGGGATGCATCTAGCAGCAGGTTGGAGGTACTTAGCGGGTTGATACACAGGTCTACATGTGAAGGGCACCTACCTGTGACCTGTACAGGGGATGCATCTAGCAGCAGGTTGGAGGTACTTAGCGGGTTACTATACACAGGTCTACATGTGAAGGGCACCTACCTGTGACCTGTACAGGGGATGCATCTAGCAGCAGGTTGGAGGTACTTAAAGGGTTTAATACACAGGTCTACATGTGAAGGGCACCTACCTGTGACCTGTACAGGGGATGCATCTAGCAGCAGGTTGGAGGTACTTAACGGGTTAATACACATGTCTACATGTGAAGGGCACCTACCTGTGACCTGTACAGGGGATGCATCTAGCAGCAGGTTGGAGGTACTTAGCGGGTTTAATACACATGTCTATATGTGAAGGGCACCTACCTGTGACCTGTACAGGGGATGTATCTAGCAGCAGGTTGGAAGTACTTAGCGGGTTACTATACACAGGTCTACATGTGAAGGGCACCTACCTGTGACCTGTACAGGGGATGCATCTAGCAGCAGGTTGGAGGTACTTAGCGGGTTACTATACACATGTCTATATGTGAAGGGCACCTACCTGTGACCTGTACAGGGGATGCATCTAGCAGCAGGTTGGAGGTACTTAACGGGTTACTATACACAGGTCTACATGTGAAGGGCACCTACCTGTGACCTGTACAGGGGATGCATCTAGCAGCAGGTTGGAGGTACTTAGCGGGTTACTATACACAGGTCTACATGTGAAGGGCACCTACCTGTGACCTGTACAGGGGATGCATCTAGCAGCAGGTTGGAGGTACTTAGCGGGTTACTATACACAGGTCTACATGTGAAGGGCACCTACCTGTGACCTGTACAGGGGATGTATCTAGCAGCAGGTTGGAGGTACTTAGCGGGTTACTATACACATGTCTATATGTGAAGGGCACCTACCTGTGACCTGTACAGGGGATGCATCTAGCAGCAGGTTGGAGGTACTTAACGGGTTAATACACATGTCTACATGTGAAGGGCACCTACCTGTGACCTGTACAGGGGATGCATCTAGCAGCAGGTTGGAGGTACTTAGCGGGTTACTATACACATGTCTATATGTGAAGGGCACCTACCTGTGACCTGTACAGGGGATGTATCTAGCAGCAGGTTGGAGGTACTTAACGGGTTTAATACACATGTCTATATGTGAAGGGCACCTACCTGTGACCTGTACAGGGGATGCATCTAGCAGCAGGTTGGAGGTACTTAACGGGTTACTATACACAGGTCTACATGTGAAGGGCACCTACCTGTGACCTGTACAGGGGATGTATCTAGCAGCAGGTTGGAGGTACTTAACGGGTTACTATACACAGGTCTACATGTGAAGGGCACCTACCTGTGACCTGTACAGGGGATGTATCTAGCAGCAGGTTGGAGGTACTGCCCATAAAGGTAGCCTCAGCCAGAGATGGTGCCCCGTGGCCGTCCTTACTGTCCCGTCTTGGTGTCAACACGGGACCCTCAGACTCTGGGGAAACGATGAAGGAAATCAGATAGAGCACAGACCGACCGACGTATGAACAGACAGACATGTAGACAGAGACAGAAGGAAAGACAGACGGTTAGAGACAGAGATAGATAACAGAAGTGAGGTGGCAGGAGAAATTCGGCCCCTTTTAGAAAGAGTTGTTGCTTGGAAGAGGGCGTTGAAGTAAAGCCCCAAACATGTTTGGACATATGGAGACGGAATGACCACAAATAGTTTGCAGTTTAAAGCTGAGCGATGACTAGAAATTACAAGAAATATGCAAGGTCAATTGTCTCTGACTGATGTAGAACCTATGTACCCGAATATCGCCTGGTCTGGGAGGGCGGGGTCGGTGGTAGGGGGTAGGGGTGGCAGACATCTCATTGATTAATGGTGTGTGCTCGGTGTGGCTGGTAAGGTTCGTGCTCCGCATAGTAGAACAATAGTGATCTATAGACAAAATGGCCCAGCATCAACCAAAGATAATAATACTATAGTGTAGGGTTCTCAACGAAAACACGACTGTTGCATAATAGATTGTGTTTTTTTCCTTTTCTGAGCAGGTATATAATCATGGTTTGTTGATTTTCAATTATTGGCTTGAAATGAAAACCGTCTTGTTTTTCCCCATCAGGCTATTGGCTGGCTCAAATATATTAATCTTAAACTGAATTGTCTTGTCGGACAAATTGGAATTATCATGTGTGTATGGTATCCTGATGGGAATAGGCCTCTGAATGTACTCACCGCTATGGACAGCTCTGACGGTGGATGCCCGTTTCCTTGGGTATGAGGGAGGAGGTACTGGGAGGCGAGGTGGTGTGGTATATTCACTGAAGACATCATACGTCAAGGTGAAGGCGGCTCCGTGTGAGCCAATACTGGAATCGTCCCCGATCCCCTGTTTAAAGAAAAATGATAATAGTTGAAATACATTATTTTGTTCATAATACCTAGAAAAATATGTGGGTGGTTAAAAAGGATGTAACGCATGGTGTTGAAAGTAGTAATGATATACGTACATATATACAGTAACACGCGTCATTTCTTTACAATTTGCTCTGAACGCATTTAAATGCAGACATAAAGTTAGTCATGAAATGCAATGTACTGAGGATGAAATCAAGTACAGGAATACCTTACATAGCAGTAGAAACAGAACATAATCCATGAGAGAGTTCAATGAACTCTGACGGCTGTACGAACAATGTCTACCTCTTGCCGTCAGACGCAGTGGAAAGGTCAGAATATGATTTTACTCCATGAGTAATGGGTTTTCAGAACCCATATCCGTTTCCATATTTTAGATGGATACATGTGCATACGATAACGCCAAGTTATGACGAGCCCTTGAGGAAGGGTACATGATTGTCTACACCTTATTCCCATGTCATACACACCCCATTATAATTGGTTAATCAAAATAATTCGTTCTAAATCGTTGCATTACTACAGAAATCTATTGATAATAGATAAGGCCGAGTTCTCGTTCTATCCGTTTTCGTGATAACTGAATTCCATTGTATTGCTACACTTATACATTTTACTCAACAAGTACTTAGGACGCTGGTATCTCTTAGTCCCGTACCTAAAACCCTTAGACCTAGATACGTTAACAAGATAGTGAGATAGGACGACGGGGTTTGTGACACTTGTTAATCGATTTTCATTTATGCGCATATTTAATGAAAAAATCTAGAATCTTACCAATTAGGGTCCACACTTGTCCCTTTCTATGAGGGTATAGTTCAGTGCATATAGGAAATGCGGGACGTTCTGGAGACGTGTGATGCCTTTATGAGGGATATATATGATTAGTTCTATAGCAACACAACTGATATACCCTGGAGCTTCAGAGATACATGATATATACAAAGTGCATTCAAATTTGGAATCGGGAAATAACAACAAATAGATTCTCTATACAGCTAATTGCTGGGTCAATATCATATATAGATAGCGATCAATCAAGTGATATCTTTCACACGTAGCAATCTTCAAACCGCCAAAATCCTTCATCTGATTCGCCAGAGAATAGCGAATAATTTATAGTTTCATGATAAAACCCTCTCACTTTTGGGACCACGCGTGTCATAGATTATTATAAACTATTTTGTTTTCATCCTTCCTGGCAATAACCCTGCCGGATTACCGAGTCGGATTACCAGCCGGATCCGGATTATCGGGACGGGAATGGTAGCGGGAAGGGTTGCGGCAAACAGACAGGTAAACAATAGGACCCGTGACACCCATACAGCTGGCATTTCCGGCAGCCATTGGCCTGTCTCGATAAGGCCACAGACAGAACAGAGGCCAGAGAACTGTTTAACTTGTCCATGTTGATCAAATACTGTGGTATGGGACGGCCCTATGCCGCCATACAGGTTTGCTTGGTGCTAGTTCAATAGGATAATATTGGGGTTGTATTCTGGATTCATTTACACGACTTCAGTTGAAATATTCCTACAAATGGCCTGAATGTGAATATGAGCTTGCCACTGACGCACAAACAGGGACAACGCTCTATAAAAATATGAGATTGTTCATCGTCACGGTCCACTCTATCTCATTTAATAAAACATTTTTAATGCTTTAATGAACGTTCTTGAGCGTTCACTGGTGACTTAATTTTGGGGGGTAATCAAATTGAAATATGTGAAAGGCGTTGTTACAGCATACAGTTAAAACATATGAAACAAGTTTCAGAACGTGGATTTAAAAATAAAAGTCGATAATTATAGTATAAACATTTAGATGATTACACATCTGGTTCTGCGTCTACTGCGTCTCACCCGGTGGCAGTTTAGCTGTTGATTATATTGGAGATGATTCTTCGTTCTTATTTTGTCTGGATATTCTGATAATTTTACCAATGTTAACATGAACATTCAATGTTTAAATATATCTGACAAAGACCCAATTTGTAGCAACCTCAACGTTGATTTAAGGTTGATTAGAGTTCACGCTTCCAAGTTACCAGGGGCTCAATTCATAACAATGTACGACAGCTCAGAAAGGCTACGACCATTAAAAGACATGTCTGTAGGGAAAACAGGGCAAATCGGAATTTTTTATAGGTAGTAGTCCTGGAGTCCTACAAGGCAGTCGTACAGAAAAATATGGTGCATTTCACAATTATAACCATAGGACATATTTCCTTTACTCAATCGTATTACTTGCATTAGAAAGTTGTTGTAAAGTAAAAAGCTAAAAATTTAACTTTGTGTTACAAAGTACATTAGAATATTACCCACACTACGATTTAGGAGGAAATAGTTGAATTATGGTTTTCAAAATATGTATGATATTTCGAATTTCTGAGCCACTCATTCTTACAGGTTAGTATACATGTTATTATCATTTATTACATCTTGGTTTGGTACAAAATAAACCATTATTAAAGATTTTTTGGATGGCTGAGATGACTTCAGAGGCTGTCTCAGCCATCTATTGTGCAATGGGCATTTTTGCCCTTAAAACCACCTTATACAGGTATTCTGTACAATTAGGTAGATGAGAAATTTGCTACAATTTTCTTGTGAAATGCACCCCTTTTTTTGTACGACAGCATTCTACGATTTTGTTGAGATAAGCTGGTCGTATGAGATAAGCTGGTCGTATGTGTGCTTATTTTCTCCACCCTAACAACTGTTCACCAGGTGTCGTAGGCAAAGCATAAAATGACCCCTGGACGATCAGCAATAGTCGTAGCAGCAAGATGGCCCTCTATGTCGTAGAAACTTATGAATCACCTCCCTGTGGGTCGTTGCGCAGCAGAATTATAACGATATCATCAAGAATCTTTACAAGACTGACGATCATAATGCTATCTTTAAAAACAATCGTTATTATAGTATTCCCTAAGATAGATATTCAATTTAGTGAGAAGTAAAATTGCAACGATTACCAATAGGGGATCGTTATCATAGTATTTCTAAAGGAGAAATCGTTAAAATTTGCTGTGCAAAAAAAATACCACAGTAAGTCAAATCTACTTGACGGGTGCTTCAGCCTAGGAAACGTTAGATAGAGGTACGTCAACCTGTTACCTGGGAGGAAAGGTATGGTTTAATCGGCTGTTAAGAGGCCCTGTAGGGTGTTTCAGAACCAACTCAAAGATACGATCAATCGTAGCTAGATACGGCCAATGTCATACGAATGGTCGCAGTATAGTCGGGTGAAGTGTTTCACAATATACCTTACGATCAATCGTATCTGGCCTGTTGATCGTATTTCATGAGTCAGATACGAGTGCACCTTTTAAAACACCAAGATACGATCGTATCTTTATAGAGGTAGATACGACCAAAGCCCCTCCCTAAACTACTCCTCAGTATCAGCCCTTTCCTGGGCAGTATAACGGAATAATAACGGAAGTATGAATAACAATGTATGTATGATTTGTATTTTAATTTTGATGAGTTTTACCCAACATTTTATCATAATTTACAAGCAGATACGAGTAGGCTGTTTGGCCTATGTCCATGACTTCCACTACAGTTAGAATAACACGGTCATTTAGAGTGTTTTTGGAAAGAGAATTTGTGGGAAGTATCTGCACAACCCAGTCAATCTTTGCGGTTGAGAAAATCCTCTTATCTATGTGTAGAAAAAGATAAGGGGGATGGTATATGGTCCCCCTCATTACACGTTGTGCAACACTTTTAGGTCAATAGTTTCTCACTCATATGTTTTACGATTAATCGTATTTCTTGGTCGTAAATACTTATGAAACACTTATAAATACCCATACTTACGAGTAAAACCTGTATTTACGACCAAGAAAAGATATGAATGCAGTCCCCAGTATAATTACGACCAAGGCTTCTTGTGAAACACTTTTTTTTTACGATTAATCATTATCTCTCCATTGTAAAACACCCTGCAGTGGACGGCGGCCATCACATGAAATTTATATCTATTGATAATACATGTCATCAGTAGGGCATATATTATTCATGTTTTGTATCTTTGCCAACAATGTGCAGCGCTGTTTCGCATTCTCATCCGAGATATTATCTCTGATATCCCTAGCTATTCCCCTTGACAAGATAAACACATTAGTGAATATATGTATTTTATTACCACACAAATCACAATGACATAGCGCCTAAATTACAATCGGCACAATGGTACAATGTAGCACCATTCTCATTTGAAGTAGCAAATTACCAAATAGGGGTTGCACCCCTATCCCGTACCCAGTATATCAGAGCTGCATGTGGGTGGTCAGACCCACCAGTTCCCATTATGGCGATCCGGCCATCACTCTGCTGTGCTGACACCCTAACGACAGGAACATGCCCTGGACATTGCCTCCAGCGTGTTGGTCAGTCAGCAATGCCAACCTGAGCGTCCAGGGCAATGATGGCCCCGCTAATAACACATGTATCTTCATACTATATCTACGTTAGGTCACTGGCGGGGTAAACCTCCTAAAAGGATGATTCCATTGACGTGAATCCGTGAACAGTGGTATCATCCTTTTATCCAATCGCTTTCTCTACTTAAAGTTCTCTGTTCCTTATTTATTTCGTGTTCAGTCCCCCGGTTCTGTCCCCTCGTCCATATTTCCCTCTCCCATTACCACCCACTCTTCACCTCTTTCACTCTCCCTCACACTCTTTTTTGATACTCCTCAGTCTCTTCAAAATTACAAAAAAGGGAGCTTTCATTTTGAACTTTTTGATGGATATAATGCAATATGAGTTACGTCTGCAGCCTACAATAAAATACAGGTGCGTATTATGTAAAAGGGAGGCTTAAAGGAGTTAAATAGAGGAGACAAGGCAAGGCCTAACTAAAGGCTGTTTTGCCCAACCAGACCTAGCCAGCTCTTGAAACCGTCTAATCGGTGGGATGGTTGGTTCTTGAGTACCCTTCACCATACTGTCAACACTGAGACCCCAAAGATACTAGAGTTGTGCAGCTCTGACATTGATAATGGCTTCTCATGTCGGCAGGTGGTTGCCATGTGAACAGCCAATCAGAGAGCAGCTCTCAGAGCCCGTTGGGTCGGCAAGGGCTGCTTCCGGTACTGCAGCGCCCCGCTGTGGCAGTGAGCAGTGCATGGTGGCGTAGCCGAATGGCGCGTGGTGGGGCCCTGTGTTGAAGTGAGGTCCCGGGGAGTGAGGCAGTCGGGGTGGAGCTAACTGCGGCACCCCTACAGCTTCTTTGGAGTATAGACACAACTAGTGACTGATAAAACAGACTTTAGGCACTCAGGAGGCGACCACCATCAGTTATAACCCACCAGATGTGAGGTTTAGGAAATGTATACCTTCCTACCAATACGTGAATGCAGCAGACTGTCATAAATCCGTTCCAACTGAGCAGAAGGAGACATGTGGAGAAACCCTGGTACTGCAAGATTGGTGGTATACTAAGATGTCGTGAAAAAAGATAAGCTGTCAGAATACATTCCCACTGAGGATACAGGGAATCTGGCTGTTTTCCAAAGATGTGTCCGTACACCCCACTGACTGGCCCAAACATCACATCTGCACCCAAACCCTTCTTGATCAGGATGAGTCACCAACAGGTGGTACTGGATCCTCATGTGCACCCTGGAGGAGCTACATGGAGGTACAGGTTCATCCCTGACAGTGTAAGCCTCGTCCAGTTACCTCCAGTATACTGACACTTGGAGTCTAGTATTGCAGTTTCTACACTAGAGAAACCTTCAGAGGCTGTATGCTGCCAATAAACTATAATCTGGACTTCAGTTCTAGGTAGCCAATCATATAGCAAACAGTATACAATGTCATCGTGATACGAGGTGTTCATCAATGGAAAGATCCCATTATTCCCTAGATGTATGCAGCTTACCAAGATGTGGGTATAGGAGTGCCTCCTATCTCCAAGCACACAGCGTAAAACGCTGTTTCATTGCACGGAATGTGCGAATAGACTCGTGCATTAATTTGGGAGTTGCTCGGATATCAGAGGTAAGCTGTTTTCTGTCATAGTCTGTTATCATTAGTGGGCAGGAAGAGGAAATCGTGTACAACATTATTAGTGCAATAAGCTTACATAATATATCTAAGTGAAGCAATGTGTGCTGATTACCAGTACAGCTACTATTATATAAACATGGAAGCAGATAGGCAGGAGAGTGGCAGGTACACTACCCACTAAGCCACCATAGTAGTATAGATCGGTGACAGAAAGTTGAAGTGAATGTCTATAGAAAGATATGTGTATATACTGCTTCATCTAATTCCTTGTGTACCCTCCCCTCAATGTCGTCGACAGCCCATCTCTGATACCAAAGTCAATATCTACAATGGCTCATGATGCATGCTACTTTACACAATCAGAATGAAAGCAGCTAAAGTTACTTATTTCCATAACATCATTAGGGCTTCCATAACAATGATTAGAACCTGCAATATAACCAAGTGGCCATTAAATCATTTGTCCATCTTGATGTCCAGAAAACAGGTCAGGGTAATATAAAAGGGACTGGTGATATTGAGCCTATAATCGGTCATTATGGTGATTCATCATTTCATTGACATGTTGTAGACGCCTCACGTTCAATTAGCCTGCCATGAAATTGTCGCGGGCATCAGCCTGGGCCAGTTGACTCTTGGCTTTGTGTTTGGATTAGAATAGTTATACCACCCTCAGGCTCCTGTTATTGCTTTATTAGACGCCACACAGAATGTGCAGAGGCCTAATCACCACAAGAGCAGATTAATAATTGGATTTGAGGCTGTTGGATTTATGAATTTCCTTTACATCTGATCGATTGTTGAGTTTCCCATGCCCAATCATTGGTCTGGTGATTCAAATTAGGGCTAGAGCAAACCCCTCACTTTTACATACATGAATGTGAATAGGCCTAGTGAATATCATAATCTGTGGTATGTAAACGTAGAGCTTGGCCTTTAGACATGCAGATATTACTTATGTAAGACGCCTACTTCCAGGTTACATCAAAGGGTAATAGTTTTTCAACTATTCCCCTTAGCCACACAGCCCCTCCCCAGTGCCCTTGTATTTGGATACGGGGAGTGTCAGGTGTTAGTTATAGTGTGTGACCTGCCTCCTCCAGATGCTCACCCTCCCCTCCACACCTGGCCAGCCCTTCATGCTGGGGAGATAAGAAGCCGGCTATACGTGGTACTCTGGAGTCTTCCCTGCCTAGTTACAGGTGGTCCCAGCATGTGGGCAGGAGGTGGGATATGGTGCCACTCTAGATCGTGTTTTCTAGTGGAATACGTGTCAGTCATATTGGCATAATCTGTTTCCTTTACTAAAGTTTGGCTAGACAACTGTACAAGAGGTCATGACTCCATGGGTTCTAGCTATTATACTAAATTATATTATATTTCAATAGGCATGTTATACATGTAATACTGTATTTGTAGTACAATACGTGAAATCAGTCATTCTGAGAGGTGTAGTAGTTTATATGCATAATACCTGTGAGTAAACCTTCTCGGACAGCATTTTTTGTATGTAGACTATATATAAAAGTTCCGAGATATATACTGGAACTGTACCAAATACTCCAAATGCAACTGAAGTTTAAAGTGTCCTATGTCCTATAACCTATGTGCTTAGGGGGTGCTCATTTTCTAACAACGGGGGGGGGGGGGATATTCTGACCCCTCTTGTGGGGGGCGGGGTAAAAATTATTCACCTATTTCGAGTGAAAAAAAGCCCGCGGGTTAGGGCACTCAAAAAACTTGTTTCTCTTCACCAAGCAGTGGAAAATATATGACGAGGGCGTTTTTTGAATTAGATTTTCTTTTACTTGGGCCTTAAATACATGTGGAAAATTTGGACTTTTCGCGATAGATTTTCACGTTTTAGTAATTCGGATTTTATTGATCAGTTAAGGTCGTAATAATGCAATTTATTCCTAGATAACTACATTACTGACAACATAAGCTTTAATTTGATAACAAATATGCCAATATTCTTCCAATTTTAACATAATTATCTTCCATCAAAAATGTATTTAACCCCCCCCCCCCCAAATCATGATATTTATGATGCGCGCGGTGATGAGAAACAACTTTTTTTTTGAGTGGCCTTATTACGTTTCAAATGTGGCGCCCCCGCGAAATCTCACTGCCCCCACCCTGTTGTTCAAAAATGAGCACTCCCTTATCTCATGATAAGAGATATACCTATGTATTCCATTGCCCTCGGGTCTATACCAGAACCGTGTGTATACATAAATAAATATAAAGAGACGGTCTGGGCGTTTATCTGTACTCAACCCAAACATCAACGACCCCAGCCCTATGCAGAAGCCCCTATGTGCAATGTTGCCTAGAACAGCAAGGAAGGGTAAAGATAATCTTAAAAAGTGCACAAGCACATATTAACAAAAAAACACCGCCCACAAGCTTCCTTGCCTTACAACTTCACTCCCATGCCGGCCTGTATATAACATGCCACACGCGATTCTCTGATGATAAATCATACTCAGAGTTCCTTGCATTGAGTGCAGTTAGGGCTCTATGTATAGGGTGAAGTCCAGTGCAAAGGTAAGATTAGGTCTCGAATATTGTAAACATGATTTGGCTTCAGATGTTACATGTGTATAAAAGCCACGCAAAAACTAAGGACATCGATTTTGACCCCGGTGATATGATGCACCAGATATGATCTAACTTGATGTCATATGCGGTAGTGTCTTGTCCAGAATAATAGCAAGTATGTACTAAGTAACCAGAATGAATATAATAGGCCGGTATGTTATTATTGGCATAGGGCCATTTATATCTTCAGTCGTTCGCCGAGGGGACAGATAGCAATCTAACGTTGAACCAACATTGCCACTCATTAGTTCAATGTTGATCAAACAGTTATCAACGTTAGTTTAACGTTGATCTATTTGCGTACCAACTGGGTGCAGGCTTACCTGACACCCACCTTCTCCCACCTTGTAGCTGATAGACAACTTTACAGGAAAAGCAATATTTTTCATAGCATTTCAAGAAAATCCTACCTAGAGGCAATGGGGATGGAGTGGGAGATCTTGAAGATAGTTTTATAGCGGCTGTCTGGTTTGTGGGGCACATAAAAAGCTTCAGATCTCAAGAACATGCAGGTAGGTATACTGGAATTGGGAGAACGAGTACTTTGGCAAGCCCCTATCAAAACGTGTGTTGTTGTTGTTGTTGAAAATGTTATTGGCTGACAGTGGACACACTATCGACTCAATATGACAAACATGGACATTAAATTCAAGAATAGTACATCCAATGGCAACAGGATAATTGGTCATTCCTCTACACTGTATATAAAGAAAAAGGGGAAGTACACTGGGAAAGAATCAAGAAAAATTGGTATTATTTTCTTTGAGAGAACAACATTTAAAAGTGTGTCTTCAGGTGGGTACTAGTTTACAGCAAGGCTAATGATCTATGGGTGAAGGTTGGGGAGGGGAGGGGAGGGGAGGGTGGGGGCTCCAGGGTCTCCAGGGCTCCAGGCCCTGCTGAGCCCTACTACTTACCATGCTCTCCGCTGGTGAGAAATGGCCGGAGATCAGGTCGACACCTGTCTGGGTATATTTAGATTTTTGGTTGGCCATGGGAATTTAAAAACGTTTTAAGTGGAGAAAGGAATAGTAAGCTAGTGTACAGTTTGTGGACCGTAAGAGAGCTTTGATTTATACCTTCAACACCAAGATTTCCCAGGTGGGATCCAGTGCAGCTGATAGCATAGACGTATCTTTATTAAAGTAGCCCTTTGGTTCCATTATAGCAAGGCGTCAAATGAATGCAGTCTTCAGGGTAAATACTAGCCATTGTTGACTACATCTGAAAGTCATACTTAGTTATATCAAATAATATAATTTTCAAGGTTGATGGACGTAGGCATTGCCCACCTCCCACCTCGACAACCTGAGTATTGTGTCGGCAAGTCGAGAGAAGAGCATAGGTGTTCAGGAACATTATAGCTTAGAACTGTTTAAACGCCTAGATGAATGCAACTATGGCTGGAATGAGTGTGGTACATGTCTGACAAGTCACCTAAGTGCATGCTGACGGCTGAAAACGTATTGTGGTATAGCTTCAAATGTGTTCTCTAGACTCTCTAGACTAAAAGTGCTAGACTAGACATAATATTCTACTATTATTGTTCCTTGGTCTATCTTAACTCACTGTACCCTATAGACAACCTGTATGCCAGCGAACCCATAACATCCTCCGCGACCACTGCACACCGCTGACGTGAACCACCACCTGGGGGTATGCACCTGGAGCTGTAATAGTGTAACTACATGTGGGATAGAGACATGGCCTTCCCTCCCTCTCAAAACACTCCTCATCACTGTATGTGGGCTGTTAAGACGCTGTCAATGAGGTTGTATGCTACATCATCACCACATGGTGCACTATCTACTCACGACAAGGGTGCAGCAAAAAGGGGATGTGACCCCTTACCTACTGGAGGAGAGGATCAGTGAACCCCTTAACATCCTGTGGATATCACTGTATCAGTAGGTCGTCAACATGACACATATACTGGTAAGACTATAGGGCGACTTCAAAGGTGTACTGTTATGACTCTGTCACTAAGGTCATTACCCACTTTATCATTAGATTTATTGTTTTTTCCTTGTATTCTTTATTTAGTTTTCAGAAGTTTTAATGCAGTAAAACGTGAGCATCAATTTTTGGAACGAGAGATATTGAAACCACGTGCAGATACACAGAAGAGTATAGAGACCAGACATTGTTTGCACGTATAGCTTCAGAGGCTGTAATATAATAAGGAGACATATACACTCTAAGAAAAGTGTGTTACGTTTACACACTTATCAACACGCTTTTCTGCAGCCACTTTTAACACACATTTTGGTGTAACACACTATGCACTGCACATTCTTTGCCAAAAGTGTGTTGATCTCAAAGGTGTGTTGCAAATATGTGTGTGTAACTCCTCATGCATGTTCCCGCAACACACTGTTCTTAGAGTGTATTAGCGTCTTAAAATAGCTGAGCTCTGTGACCTTACCACCAAACCAACGTAAAGAAATGTGGGTTTTCAATAATCGGTGGCAGATGTTTTCCATTATAGGGAAAAAGCTGTTGCCACTCTCCCTTAGCAGCGACTCACACCTCATCTCTGCTTTAACCTACGGACTATAGGGACTTTCCTGTGGAAGAAGGGTAAAAAACAGTACTACTTTTTCTGCTCTCCTGTATACCAGATATATCGGCAACTGTTAGGCTGTGCTGATGTAGCCTCCAATGGAAGACTACCACTACAACCGGTATCAATACGGCGTAGGTGTAAAAAATAAGCTTTTGGTAAACATCGTACGCACATGAGCCACAGAAAAGATTCTCCAAGTATTTCCTTGGCACCTTGCCCCACACTGATGTACTTATACCAGGAAATGAAAACCGTGGATGTTCTTGCTATATGCATTTTAAAAAAACCTGTTATGGTAGCATGGGCACACCTCTGGCATTGACTTGACAAGAATGCAGCTGTTTGTCAATCCCAACATATATCCAATATTAACAAAATATAGACTATGATATGATTGCCGGATAGATTGGTATGCTGGAAGTATGAAACATACTTTAAAAAATGGCTACCGAAACTCTAGTAAAAATTCTCATCATTTTACTCATCATGTTGATATAGTATACTTAGGTAGTTGATATGTGCACTTGCAGATAACTGAATGTTTCAGATATCTGATTCAAACATGATAGATCAGTTGAGTTTTGGTTTGGTTGAGTCTTTCGTTTATCAATACAGTAGAGATGTAGTGTGACACCCTGATTTGATAAACTTCCTGACCTGGGTGAGGCAAACTATAGGCTCCACCTATAGATGGGCCGATAGCACTGCTTTTCTGTCTGTTTGTTTGTCAGGGCCGTATCCTCATGCACCGTTAGGTCAACATTCTGATATTTTGTCTGTGACGTAGAAAGGCCATATTTCTACGTCATTTCTCCTTCCCTTCTTCACACACCACTTAAGATAGCTTCTCAGTGCCTATAGGGCAACGTCCGCCACCATTCCATTGCTCCCCTGCCAGCATGCAACTTGACAGAACACCTTGGTAATAATAAATGCATGTTCTATGCCATGTTTCATTATATAGGATGTTTCCCTATGCCGTTGTAGTATCCATCACAATGCCACAGCTGCGGTCAACCATGGGACATGCAATTATCGCCTGGTCCGGCGTTACCATGGTACCTGGACGCTGGTCATGAGCATGACAGTCATGATAGACGCCATATTGTTTTATGAGATGAGATAAACAGTAGACCTGTAGGCAATGATAGCTTGTATGGGACAGGCTTATCTCGTATTTCTTTCCTCTACGCTCCCTGATTACACAAATCATGTAGTGGGCCTATAAGATTACTGGATTTAGACAGGATCATAGGTGAATGGCATTATACTAAAAGTGCTATCAAGAAATTGCAAAAGATGCACGGATAAAGGGCATCGAATCAAACTTCGTACAGTCAGAGAGATATGTTTGATTTGACTTCAATTCTTCTGAACTCTCTCCCTGGCCTCAGCCCTGGCCTCTGTCACTATAGAAAACGGCAGGCGCTTCCTATTCGCCAAAACCATCTTCCTTGACAATCACGCTGGAACTTGAGTTTTTAAAGTGATTGGCAATGGACTCATTCCCCAAGAAGCACCCAACTGTTAAAATCGAATGTCATAAGAGCAATTGCTTTCAATACCTGCAGGGAAATCAGTAGGCAAGTGCAGTCCCCAGGGGGAGCTGGTGCATGGGAGAGGCTGACATAAACAATATACTTTAATATTCTGGCCGGTCATTGTGAACAATATATATTCGTTGCGTGCATATGACCCTAGAACAATTCTTCCATTCGATGGGATTAGAAATTGTGATTTGCTTACGGAATGGGATTGGTTCATACTTATGCCGTCTTAAGGATATTTTAGCTCGGTTTCTCCCAGTCCTGCTTAATATCTTTAAAAAGTGTGTGATGAATTACACTGAGGAACGGCCGAAAAGCAACTGGAATGAAACCACTGAAATTCACTTTGGTCTAGGTCACTGATAACAGGTATAACAATGAAAGTTCTTGTTTTCTTCATTTTCTAGAAATATAACTATTATGCTTAAGTACTGATTGCCCCAAATATTTTATATTCTATGTATTAGCCTACTACTGAATTATATACAGGGCAAAGCATATTTTATTCTTATTTTAGGGTCACACAATATTGTTATAATGATTATTTAGCATGTCAATAGGCCTGTGTCCACTATACGACAAGGAAAGTGAAATATATGGCCGCTTTGACGTCCAGCAATATGTACATATCTGGGCATATATTTTGTAGATATATTCTACGTTAACTACAGGTATGCTGTGTCCACTAGGCGTTATAAATTGCTGCCCAGACTGCCCAGGGCAAACATGGACGAGTTATTATGATAGAATAAAGAGCATATCGCCCAATTTCTGCACTAAAAATCAAACATGTTAGATTTTAAAATAAGGGCTTTTGTCGTTTGGTTTTGAAGGACAATGGCTTACACAATTTCTATATATTCCAGAATTGTGTCGTCCACCTGTGTCCACAGGGAGACAAAACATATATTTCATATTTGCATTCAAATTCACGTTTTAACGGACGACAAACGACATTATATATGCTAGTGGACACAGGCCTAATGCAAAGGAAACCCCACAGGAAAATATTCGTTATATATGATGATATCTGTGATGTTCTTATTGAACTGCTATCTGATATCACGGAATCTGAAGTTAAAAAGCGTTATTTCATAGGCAAAGAATAGGTTCACAGTGGCTATATACCAATTTTTCTTGATGTTGAAGACATGTATTACCCAGAATACATGAATTTAATGATGTAAAAAATAAGCTTCCTGCCAAACTTTTCACTAGTATCGGGTGTTTTATCTTTTATGCATCTACAATGTCAAATATCTTAGAAATGAGAAGTAAAGGTCAAATCCCACAACGCGAAACATGGGCCAGAAAGTGTTGATTATTGACGTAATAACAAGGGGCAACTGTTGCCAATATTGTAAATCGCAACATTTGTCCCCCGATTTTAGGGCTCTCCAAATCCCACTGTACCCGATTTGGAGAGTGAGAGTGTTGCGATTTGTGCCAGAAGGGACTTTGAAATTCAAATATTAAGGAATGATGATGCAAAATTACCTGCAACTAAATTCACCATTATGTGCATAGCTAAACACTATAAATCACAGAGCAAATCCCCTGTATATATGGAGCATGTGGGATTTGGGTAATGATTAATCAGTGACACAACCATTGCGATATAGCAAGAAACCTTGACATATTCTATTAAGCAACATTCTCAACGCCTTCTGGGGGAAAATATCTAACTCTTTTTGATCCTTGGGATTTCCCAAATCACAAGACAGAGGCAACACTTTCTTGCCAATTTAGGCCTGTCTTAGCCAATATACAGGGGTAGACACTAACGCTGGCCCGGGAGCCAATGGCCCGTAGTTTTGGGTCCGGGCCCGTAGTTTTCTGCAAAATTGCATTCCTACGGGCCAGGGTGGCCCACAGGAGTATTTTGAGGAAATTTAAGGAGAGTTTGACTGGCGAGTATAGTGATGCAATATATCGTTGATAAGAGGGAAATGTGCCAGACTTAATCATATTGATTACTCTCTTGCATAGACCAACCAAGAATATATCTTTTTTTCTCTAAAAGAAAAAATAGTTTTGACACAGATCTTGGTCCAGGCCCGTAGTTTTTTAGAGCTAGGGGCCCGGGTGGCCCACAGCTGAAAAAGTTAGTGTCTACCCCTGATATAGTGCCCAAAATCGGCAATAAGACCAATTCACAACATTTTCTGACCCTCTTTCGCGTTGTGGGATTTGACCTTAACCCAGCAATTTCATTATGATTTTTGAATTCAGCACCCTTGAATTGACCAAGATCAGTTGGTTCTATACCAGTTGCTCTCTGAAAATGCAGAAATGTTCCTCAGTGTTATGGTTATACGTAATTGGGCCTTGTATGCCCTTACTCAATAAAGGCCAATAGGGGCCTACACAACCTGCTCACAAGAATGTTAAGAATATATATTACCCATCCTTTCCTTATTGATCAAGTGGTTATCAACTAAATGAGTAACATTGACTGGGAATACCGACCGTATTTATGTTAGTAGGCCCCTATGAAACGTTAATCACCTGAAACATCTGAAATTCTGTATTCCGTTAATTATCTAAAGAAATAATGGAATAAGTCTGATGTAATGAGTAGGGATCAAATACGCTTGTAAATTAAAATTACAAATGTGAACATCCAATGTCTCAGTTCATTCTAGCTTTTGTCTATTTGCTCTAAAGTATCGCTGTTCCCTACTTCCTCAGTCATTTGTCATAATGTGATGAATCTAGTTAACACAGAAGGCCTGCCATTTGAAAACTAATCCACAGCTTGATGATTAACAAATGGAAAATGCCATGCGGTAGCCATATCTCTCACAAAGGCATAATTTTGTAAAATATATCCTCTTTCAGTAACATTAATTTGCCCGGGACCATTTGCTAATGAGAATAGAGTACAAATGCAAGACAATGATATTCAAAATTACCGTGCTGCTTATAGATAATGAATGAGTGCTTCTCAGATGTCAGATGTCCAGCTGGTGGTGTAGTGTAGCCGTGACCGGAAGTGGGGGCAAGAGAGCTGCGTGAGAAGTGAGGAAAGGAGGCACACCAGAGGGAAACCCAAAGAGCACAGACCAATATTTACCATCTTCTCTCTTGCTCTGCACCCCAAACATGAGCATGATGAGCTGAAGGGTAGTGCGAACTGCCTCAATCGGGCCGCCTTCTGTTGGTTTAATGACAATATTGGGGGGCGTGGATGAGCTTGATTTGATATGATTACCAGCTGCTTGCAATAGGCATGCAGTGGCTTCCATTAGCACCAGCCATTCACTGGTGGTCCAAGGTAAACGGACGTGTGGTCTGGGGTGTGTGTGTGAAGGGGATTGGGCTAGACAAAGACAGCCATGCGCATGCGCCGGGATTGGTTGCGGGAAGGGCCGCGAGGCAGCAGCAGTGGTTGGGATTACTCTTGTTCCCAAATCCTTCCGAAGGAAGGCTCTGGTAACTGCCAAATGACCTTGAACTTTGGATTTTGCTGGGTCTGGGCAACCCCTGCTGGTAGGCTGGAACCAGCGAACAGGAACAGGTAATGGAACCAGAAAGTATTGTGATGGTAGTTTTTGGTAGTAAATTTTACCATCAGCCTTTCTGGTTCCATTTCCTGTTCCTGTTCGCTGGTTCCAGCCTACCAGCAGGGGTTGCCCAGACCCAGCAAAATCCCAACATTTGGCAGTTACCAGAGCCTTCCTTCGGAAGGATTTGGGAACGAGAGTATGGTTGGGATCTGCTTGCTGCAGCAGCATTCTAGAGACATCAAACAGATCGGCTGGGCAGGGACCATATAGTATTTCGTGGCTATCCATCATTTGGTTCGTCAGAGAAGTCTTAAGGCTTAATGAAACCATGCATCTGTCAGTGTGTCGTGAATATAGAATTAGGTTTAAGCAGTCGATGTCCAGATGAGTTTTCAGAATGGGAGAAGCGATGGAAATATTGGTTCCTGCTTCTGATCCTTTTCAGTATGTTAATTCATATGGCATTGTCTGATATTAGTTTAGTTAAAGAAATAATGGTTTCGAAACCATACTCATTCATGGGTTGAATAAAAGCTCCTATTGAGCGTCCCCTCTAATAATAAACGAAGTGTTAGCATAAACAAAATACAAAGCTGTTAAAATATAGACCACTGGCGAGCTGTCCATTAGATCAGCATAACAGAGACTGACAATAAGCTTTTATAAAGCCCTAATTGATTGGTGAATAAACAACCGCTGCACTGCCGATTTCAGCACGGCTGCCTTGAAAATACATATTAGATTGCAATGTTCTCGGGGCATATCCCTGCGTATCTATGGACATTATTGATACTCTTGCTAACCTTGTTATGGGAATATCCAACACAGACACCCCCCTTAAACCCATACATGTGCTTACCAAAGTATACATCTTAATCAATGGAGGGCAAGGGTCATGACAGTGGCTATCCATGATGGCAGACAGCAGAGCATGATAAATAGGACGTGTTATCTGGCCTTATCTAGCTCCATAGAAGTACATGGTATTTCACTGATGGACCGGAGATTGGAAGGTCTATACGGAACCATTAATGATTACGAAATTGATAACCCATATCAGATGACCTTACAAGAACCCATATACATGTATTACCTAATGCGATGCAGTAACACTTAATGTAACGGAACCATAGCATGTTTGTCTCGTCAGTCACAATAGGCGATGCAAAATATAGTCCGAACTTTATTAATAGAGGTAATAATATGAGAATTAATTGAGAATATAGAAGTGATATGCTCAAGATAAATCGTTGCATAGAGGTGGATGTGGCTTAATCACATAAATATTCAATAGGGACTCACCAAGATATCAATTCCAGTGTGCCTAATGGCTTCCAAGAGATTTTCCTGATTGATTATCTCACAATTGAAGATAGGGTTCCACATCCCAAAGACCTCAGTTCCTAGAAAATGCCTGTTGTGTTTATACAGCGTTTCTACAAAGACAGATTGGATGTCTTTATCCTCAGATAATACTTTTAGCCAATTTGCCTTCATAAGGCATCGCTCTTAATTACCATTCCCTTTGCAATTAGGATTGCCGTGGCAGACCTCAGCACATATTCCTTTCATATCACCTGATATTTTTGCAAGCTTGTCTATTGTTCACTACCAACTTGTTTGCCAGCTTGTTCCTATACCTAACGTCCACTGGTCGATTAGGCCTGACATTTTCTATATAGATTTGACCATAATTGTAGAGCCCAGTGGACGGTGGGCAGCACCTATTTGGCCATACATGAGCGACCCGCTAATTCTAGCCAGGCTGAATTGGTGAGTCCTTGATGCAGCTAAGTCTATTTGGTGTGCATGACTGGAAACACTGCTGGTGGCGCTGCCTAGCCATGTTTGCACCCCACACACCGCCTTTGGTACAGTGGCTTCAACATTGGCTTCCCATAATAGATTTGTGGCTGAACCCAAACAACATGGCTTCCGCCTCGCCAATTGTGATTCACAACAGATCTGAATGGAATTATCAGGTTCTAAACAGGGGTGCAGCTGTCAATGAAATCTACCTGCTTCCTGAGAACAAGAGAAACTGATCCACATATCAGGTGCCTGTTTCCAAAGCAGGGTTTCTGCCTTTGAGGGGATTATTTGGCAGGATGTTGACTGGTTTTAGAGCTAATCTATTTGCAGATGCAAATCGGGGAAATGTATTGATTAAGGTAATGTAATGGGTTTAGGATTGTTTATGCAAATATGCATAGCACATGGATTCTCTTTGTCTAGTTCTCACGCAGCAACATGATTGACAACAATTCTTCTGATGAGTGAAATGTTATAAAAATACAATAAACATGCATTTGTTTAGGGATTCCCACTGTCAATGTCATCATCCTGACAGTGTGGGCACGGGGCAGGATCCATCTACAGGTACATCTATGCAGTTGAATCAACATGGAGAAAGCCGAGTCGATTTTAACAAGGGGTCTAATATATTTTAGTGTTTATCTGGACAAGGCCATGTAAAATCCATTTGAAATGAGAAGTACAACATGTTTTATAAATGCAAAGTGTGACATGACTGTATAAGGCCCCCTGCAAGGGTGTGATTCAGGCGGACAGACCTCCGCATACAAGAGACAGATGTTATGTAGATATAACTTTAAACATACCCACCCACCCTCCCTTAGTCTTACTATTCAGTCAAATTTATCAGCATATTTCTTTTTCTATTTACAGGTCGATACTCAACTGACACGACCATCTACTTGCTAAGGGCGCTAAGGGTAAACGAATGGCAGGAGTCATAAGGATTCTGACGACTTATACATACATACTGGAAAACTGAATGTAAACATTCTAACTTAATTTACAAAATGAAATATCATGCATTTAACTCAATGTGAAATCTAACTCAATGTGAAATGCACATTCATATGCCGTTTCTATAGTATCTAGTTATTGTATAAGGCATATCAACATGAATCGATCAACTTCAATAAAGTACCGGCCGGCTGGTAACATCCAGTTCACCCGGACCGAAAAGCGCTCCCTTAACGCCTACAACCATGACACTGACAATGACATCTTTGCACTGGGGGATGCTGCCGAAGATGCAGGAGTCAACTTCTCCAAGTTTGACATTCCAGATGATTTGTTTAAGGACTTTGGGGTTTCCCTAGAAGAGGCATTGCAGAAGCAGCTAGGTCGGGCAGGAAAAGATGCAGGGGTCACCTATGAAGTCAATGCTAAATCGAGTAAGGCAGTAGGTACAGATGATGAGCAAACACAGGAGAATAATGGTGGGTATGCAGGAACTCCAGACGAGGCTGAAAAGGCCTCCCTGGGAGGGGATGTCCAGGTTTCTACGATAACTAAGACATTGCCCGATGGAAGGACAGTACAGACAAGGATAATGCGCGGACCCATTAAGACAAGAAAGAGGATAATCAGAATCAATCGAGAACTACCCACTGGTGAAACTGAACTATTGGGTACATATGAAGCTCCAGGAGATGAGGGTCCAGATCAGACAGTCAAATATGCAACTGACAAATTACTTCCAAGTTTGATTGAAAAGGATGTTAACAGAGAGAGGCAAAGGGGTACTCCAATTCCTGCAGTACCGGAGGAAGGCAGTGAGGAAAGCCAGCAATCCGATAGTCGAAGATTGTCAATGGATGGGGATTATGATAATGCCCCATTGCTCCCAACACGCACTCTCCCTAAACCAAGGGCCTACCCAGGTACATCTACTAGGTCATCCATTAGTAGATCTATGTCCTCAAAGAGACATATACCTCAGCAAACTCCAGAAATGATAAAAGATGACCAAGCATCGGCAGGCACTAGCGAGCCTCGAATATCATTCCAGCAAGCAAATTCCTTTATATCACCTCATCGTCCATTACAACAGGCAGCCTCCCTTCCAATGTCAACTCACACAGATGACCATTCAACACCAGAACATCTGCAAACACCCTCTACTGGTACCATCGAAAGCATTATCACAGAATCTCCTACATCCCATGGTCCAAGATCCCTTCGATCTTGTTCGCTACCTTCTAATTCACTCCATAAGCGTCCTTCGATGGATGATGATGCTATCGAGATACCATCCCCTAACACCTTCATCCACGAGGTACAACTTGATGATGAAGATGAAGCAGTCTGCCCTTGCTGGTGTCCACCAAAACTGTGGACACGGAAAAGGAAAAAGCTAACCGCACTCGATGTTGGAAAAGGGAAACTTGGAATGACACAATCAGAGATAAATACAGATGACAAAGAATTACCAGGTCTGACAGGTTTAGTTGCAAATTATGCAAGAATGCTCGTTGAGGATAAACCTGGCTTCCTAGAAACACTATTTAGAGCGGTGAAGCTCAATAAGCTAGATGTTGTCAAGATTCTTTGCAAGATAATACAAAAGAGTGGCCTCAAATTGGCTAGCAGAGAGCTGAGGGAGCAAGAGTCATCTGCTACAATATTGCATGTGGCTCTTCTTTACAACCATACAGAAATAGTCGACTTCCTACTGGAAACTAAGGAAGCAGGTCTGATCATGGCAAAGTATGAGAATGACCAATACCGAAATCAGACAGGTCTTCATGTAGCAGTGGCCAATGGCAACCCTGAGATGGTTGAGAGACTTCTCCTAGCCCTGGATAATCAACAGCAGCAGGTTCTGATTAATACAATTGCTGATGGGCACTACTTTAAGAGCCAGCACCCTCATGGGCAGCTTTGTTTGACAGCTGCTGCCTGGGCAGGCAATTGTGAGATAATCAAGATGCTAGTGCAGTATGGTGGGAACTTAACCCTGAAGAGTCATAATGGAAACACGCTGTTACATTCAATTGTCATCCAGTCAGCGAACTACCCACATAGGAATAACTATGAAGCCGTCTTCCAGAGTGTGTGGGAATCAGCAGGGATCTGGGCAGACCAGATGGTATATGGAACAAGGAATGCCCAACAACGAGAATTGGAGCAGACCCAGATGCAAATCAACCTGTTCAAGGAGTTGCTAGCCATCAGGAACAATGGTGGGTACACCCCTTTAGCCCTGGCCACAGCGGAGAATTCTAGATTGTTTGCTTACATGCTGAACCTAGAGAAAATCTACAAGATTCCACAGAATAAGCTGGGTTCAATAACATGGGTAACATATAATGTCACAGACATGACAAGTTTTGCTTATAACACTTATAACAAGTTCTCAGTGCTGCACATCCTCGCACACAACAGCCAGAGGCTCTCCAGGCAGGCTATTGATAGTGGAGACATGCAGGATGACTATCTGGAGATGGAGCCAATAAAAGCCCTCCTGGCTTGTAAGTGGGGAGTCTACAGGCTCATCTACATCGGCTGGCTCTTTGTTCACCTCACCTACATGATCATGCTAACTGCTGCCACAGCTGAAAGCAACAGCAACCCTTTTTTTCAGCATGAAAACCTAACTGTGGAAGCCTATGAGCATGTGGAGGTCAACCATGGATTTGCCTTCTTTGTTCTTCTTCCAATTGTCTATATAATACTTGAAATCTTAGATCTGTGGGGAAATAGGCCGTACAGAATATCATTCATGAAAGGAGAACATTTCATCATCCGCCTCTGCAAGGGAATCTCATCCGAGTGGACGATAACCGGGAATGGACCATACAGACTTGTGAACTTAGGATTCAGCATATTTGTACTCCAGTGGTTCTTTCTGTATGCCACCAAGGATGAGAGTCAGGACATAGCTCTGGCTATGGCCCTTCTTCTTGGGTGGATCTTTGTCTTGTTTTTCACACGCGGCTGTCGCGTTACCAGTCGCTTCTCCATCATGATTCAAAAGATGTTCTTTCGAGATCTACTCTACTTTTTGACTGTATATGGCATAATTCTCATTGGATTCTCCTTCGCCATGAACGCTCTCTTCACCTACAAGCATGATGCTGAAGTTACAATCAGCAAAGTTTTCTATGACATGATGAATGTTGTCACTGACCTCGACAAAAAACAGTCCATCGAAGACGCGCGCCATCCCCTTTTCGCTAAACTATTGCTCATTTTCTATGCCATTGTTGCTGTCATTCTGCTCATGAACATGCTTATAGCCATGATGAACACATCCTATGAGACTGTGAGGGTGACACGTTGTAACCTATGGAGGCAGCAGCAGCTCAGCATAATGCTCATGCTCGAACGCAGACTCTTCTGGTGCAAGTGGCTCTGCAAGAAATCTGAGGGTGATATCTGGCGCAAGGATTCAGGATCTGAGATGCACTCCTACCTTGATGTGACTGTTCTGCACACTAGTTACTACTCAACCAACAATGACCTTGGATTGCAATGAGATGGATTGATTGCAAAGCTAGCAAAACAACCACACCCTTCTGGGCATTTTGATGTGTACTAAATGATGAAACTTTGGGGGGTAATCAGCAATATATAATTCTCTCACAAGGGATTTCGCCAAATCATCCAGTACAGATTGTATTCTCTATAGTAATAGTTATTTATACTAAATGAATGTTCATTGAAATACCTTTTATATATGTGCAGGATGTCGGTTATTTGAAATGTAATCAATGTTAGGTAAATTGATTGCATGACAACATCTGGAATCAATGTTTGAAATTCGTTTTCTAAATTAGTATAATTATCTATATATGAGCCGATTACGTTTGTATTGTGTTAAGACTGATATCATATAGTATGATCTACCTTTGACTTGCTGTGGGTTGATGTTTAATGACCCTACCGAAATGGCTGTTTCTTCCTAACCAAGTCATATGGGGATAGGCAGTCAGGTTCCTGTATTGGGGCACTCTTGGTGACTGTCCCTGCTAGGGTTATCACCCTATATACAGATCCTGCCGAACTGTCTCTCAATTTTGTGAATAATCCTTTCTTGGCAGTGAAATTGTAAAATCGGCTGTACATACAGTGTTTTCATAAACGTCGTGCTTTTGCATTTAATAGATAGGAGCATCTACAAAGTATAGTGCATATGTTTTTTAACCAATAATATATGGATAACGGGCACACGAGGGGATGTATACCTATATAACGCCCGAGGTGCGTAGCACCGAGGGTGTTATATAGGAATACAGCCCCGAGTGTGCCCGTTATCCATATATTATTAGGTTTATTATACGATTTTTCAACTCAAATGTGATTAATTACCTTAGATTCGACCTAATTTGGCCATTTTGAAGGATATATAGGTAGACTAGATCGAGCAAGGTGGGCGCCATGTTGATTTTGACATCCCACCAACCTGCTCGCTGATTGGTGGAGTTAAAACGGGACAGCCAATGAGAGGACGCGATACAAAAAGGCTTTGGCACCTGAGCGCGCGGGGCCATTCGTTAGATAGACTGGAACCTAACCAGCGTTTCCCCTCCCGTGTGCCATGTCCGCTGTGGCCGAATGGTTAGCGCGTTCGGCTCACACGCCGAGGGTCCCTGGTTCGATCCTTAGGGGGGGTGACGTTTTTGATTTTGAGGGCGGAGTGTAAGCCTAATTTATAACCAGCGTTCCCCTACCACTGTACCATGGCCAGATAGGCATGGGCTCTAGCGTGTACGCCTCACACACCAGAGGCCCCCGGATCGAATCTGGGTGAAAACGTATCATTTTTAAAGTGCCTATATGTATGTGAAAAAAAATCCCTAGAATTATTTTAACGAATAGGTAAGTAAAGTCCAACTGCTACCTTTATTGTAAAAAAAAAATTATAAAAATAATTTGATTTTTGGAGAAGTTATAACAAAAAGTGTAAAAATTGCTGTAACTCTGTTAATATAAGAGCTAGAGGCCTGAGAATGTGTCTGTAGACTTCTTGTTTTACCCCCTACTTCTGTATGGTCAGCACGGCCTGGTGGATAGGGCGTTGGACTCATAGTCTTGCGGCCCCGGGTTCGATCCTCCGACGAAACGTAGGATTTTAATTCTAAAT
This sequence comes from Harmothoe impar, assembly GCA_947462335.1. NCBI lineage: Eukaryota > Metazoa > Annelida > Polychaeta > Phyllodocida > Polynoidae > Harmothoe > Harmothoe impar. The sequence goes on along the minus strand of OX381704.1, from coordinate 82,101,431 downwards.
ATTCACCTCAATCGTGCTGTTATCGTGTGATAACAGAACTGAGTTATCCACAAAAAGCACGATCAGAGCCCCAATCGTATAATAAGCATCTATATCAGTCGTAACTTCCTACTGCCTAATCGCATATGGCCAAAGGCAAGCTAAGTCAAGGGGAATATCGTTATCTCTACCATTATTCTAGAATTTATAGAAAGAGAGTTATCACAAGGCAAACTATTTTAAGATAGTTGCAGATTTCCCTTTTAAGTTTAATGATATATGTTTAATAAAGAAATTATATTGACGATGATACGATAATCCATTTGACAGGGGGCCTTTATAGGAATAATTCATCCGAATATTCTGGTGAAATTGTAATTGTGAAAGTCAAATTTGTAAGCTGTATTTCAAGTTAACCCACTTTTACATTGTTACACTTTTAGATCATATAACCGCAGTAATAATCATAACGCCCAACGCCTCACATTCATAAGTTTTGGTTTGTATCTGATAATTCATGAATCATTATTGTAGGATTCTAACCACGTGAGCATAGAAATCAACATTTGAACTTTAGGATATATGTGTGTGTGTGTCATTATACCTTCTGATAAACGTGGGGTGAATGGACTAATTCTGCCTCTGGTGACCGAGGTTACTGGTAAATGTTTTGCTAATCATCATCTTCTTTACTCGTCAGAGCATTGACTTCATTCTATTCCATGAAACTAATATAATCCCAATGACAACTCTCTGTGTTACTGAACATTTGCCTCAAGATGGACATTTCTCCCATATATCACTGTACAAAATAGAGATAAAGGCAATTACATCTTCACAACATCATTTAGAATCTTACTTATACCGGGATGAACCATGAACTACTTGGAGGGGGGGCATTGTCAAATTAGTATAGTATATCGCAAGCTGCAGAGCATAATCCTATAAGCATCTTGGTAATTGATATGTGATGTCGTGACATTTGACCTTCTAACCAGCTTCTTACTGTCCCTGTTATAAATGATATGCATTAGTGTAACTAGCACGTACTCTCAGCAAGTGAAGTCTAATTTGATACCAGCCCATAACGCTTAATGTATACCTGGTACTCTAAGTTAACTCCACCTGTCTAAACAGATAACGACTATCTATAATGCGGCTGACCACAAACGCGTATACTTGGTCACCTACCTGTTGAGAGCCGACTGACAATGACCTGAGCGACCTCGCGGATGAACTTCTTCCCAACTGAGAGATCATAAGGAAATCCTCACTGCGCCTGCGTGACTTCCGGAATGGGGACTTTCGCTGCCACTCTCCTGCATTGCATTGGTAGTAAAAAATGTACACTTTAAAACGTATTCCTGTAATGAATAGGGCATATTTGGCATAGATGTATCTAGACATTCCAAGGCACATTTTAAGATGGTAAACTAATGGTGCGTGGCCATCACACGTACCTGAAATTACCTTGATACATTATCATTGTGCGAAACTTAGGACAACTTAATATTGCAATAATTAGCATAATTATTGAAATAGTTTCCTAGATACAATTTAATGCAAGGTTTCCCCAACAGCTGTGTCATGGACTATCGCTTACCTGGTAGTAACTGCGGCTGCGTAAAGACGAGCTTCTCCTTTGACATCCGGGGATCAAATGAGCTGAAGGGCACATTAGACCCCGTCAAGGTGGTCTCCCTCCACTCCCTCAGCTCATCTGGACACTGGACAAACTCTGCCACGTCCTCTCGGCATGAGTCCCCTAAAGAGAATATACCATGTGCTACTCTTTGTGCCATGCTTGTTAATGCTAGCATAAGATGATCGAGATGTTTAGTGGAGCCAATTCCAGAATAGGTGTGTGCCTATAAAATTAAGGCTTACGTATATTGTATGCACATACCCTCTAGATAATGCATAATACCGTCTGCCATGTCTATAATCTATTATGTCGTCTACTATCTGATTATGATATACGTACCTTCTTGACTACTCTGTTCATACAATGAGAATGAAGATGTACTGAGAGAGCGGATCAGCTCAGATCTCGTCCTCAATGAGCCTTTGTCAGAGAAGGACGCCGAAGGACTACTTTTACGACGGTTCCTGAGGTTCTGGAGCTTTCGTTTAATCCTTGCAAGAGGACCTTTCCCCTGTGGACCTTCCCCCAGTCCATGTTCTTCCTGTCTCAGCTGTGGATAGTTCTCTATAGGGAAATGATGTGTACTCATCGTGTATGCTATTAGGCCTACATGACATAACATGAATATTTAGATCCACGCATAGCGAGGGAGGGGGGAAAATATAGCAATTTCCCCAAATTTTACTCTTTCTCTCTTTTTTTCCCCTTTTTTTTTTTTGGGGGGGGGGTTGAATTCGCCCTTAAGACATTTGCATTGCGTGTGTGATTTAATTTAAGCATATTAGTCAGATTTATGCTGCAGTAACCCTACCCTGGAGCTTTTGTACAAGTTCCTCTTTGTTGCCAAACTTTTGTTTTGCCTCAAATGAATAGCGGAGAGACATCCGTCGTGTTGGTGTAGTCACCGCAGGCGCCGACAGATGTCTCTGTAGCTGGCGGCGGGTGCGTCTTTCCTCTGTTTTCTTTATTCTCTGTGCCATTAGCTTTCCAGATTCTGTAAGGAAGTATGAATAGAACCTCGCCGATTTTAGCCAACGGATGGAATATGTCTTTTAATATGTATGACTTTCATGTAAACATGTAACCAAATCAGCCAGACAATATTGTGTGTGAAATCATATTAATAATAAATGATAAACATGTCTTTACATGAACCATAAATTATGTTAATATAAATTATGATACAACTCACCTGAGACCTGCCAAACCCTGGATGGACCACCTAGAAAAGTTGCCTCTAGCCATTCTGGACGTAAGCCCTCCAGCCCAAGTCCGCTCCACGACACGATACCACCTGACAATGTAGGATCGCATTAGGGGTCATAGACTGAAGAATAATTAAGTGAAAATACCTAGGCGAACTTCTAGGGCTGTAGCAGAATGTGCAGAGTAATATCAATTCGTCACACTGCAAGTAAGTTTGGCAGTGTACTTACTGTATCTGAATTGCCTGCCTACATTCAAAGCCCATTAGCCTCTGGAGGAAATGAATGGGATTTTGCCGTATCAAATGGACTAAGTTTGCAGAAGAATGGAAAATGGGCTGTCATCCATAGGCACTACTTAAGCCTTTACATTAAATGGTCATCATTATACAATAGCACAGAACCAGTGAGTAACTCGCCAGTTCTGCATTATTACCGCCATTGGTTGCATCAGGCCGACTCATTGGGAGTGCATCAACTTCGTATATGGTCAGCACAATGCATGAATGCATTACTCTCAAGTTATTGGTGCTTTAGAGCAGCATCCCAGGTAACATAAGTACATTGGGCCATGATTGGGCCAATATACCACTTAAAAATGGGCCAACATTGGCATTTTGATATTCGCCCACCGCTGGTTTGACCACTGGCCCAGTAATGGCCCATGCTTGGAAAAAGGGATATTGATTTCATGTTGGCCCAATGGTGGGCCAACATTACAATGTTTTTACATTATTCGAAGCTTAGAAATTAAACATTGGGACAACCTTGAAATACATATGTCGCCCCGACATATAAATTTCAATAAAGGACCACTGCAACAATCACTAATATTGAACAATACTATTTTTATGTGTATAATTGAATGTGCAAGCATATTTAAGACATAACCGTCAAGTATCATCAGTTTAGAAAAAGCCATTTCTGTCTTTTTAATCCATCTTGATCTCTATCCCAAATTGGTTGGACACCATACAAACTGTATTACTTTTATTTAGGACTTATCTAACCCCATTACCCACACATGAGGTGTCTTCAAGTTACTTTTGACAAAGTCCCACTGATTGCATGCAGTAAATGGCACTTTTAGATATGAAATTTCATCCATGAACTTCCTCTGACCTTTAAACATGTAGAGCACACTGGGGATCACCGTTATAACCCAATAGGATGGCAAAGTAGGAGCCATCCTATAAGATATTCTTCAGGCAACATTGAATCCCCCTGGTGTAGATCATAGCCAATATTGGACAAGTGTAGTTCGAATTTATGTTGATTCAACCGAGATCGGACGTGGCATTAAAACAACATGCCGCCCTTACGGGTTTCCCGAGATCGGGTGGCATTTAACAAGCATGCTGCCCATAAAGGGTTTACCGAGATCGGGTGAAAGTATGCTGCCCTTGGAGGATTTACCGAGATCAGATGTGGCATTAAAACAACATGCTGCCCTTAGAGAGTTAACCTAGATGAGTTGAGTAGAGTTGAGCAGCTCACCATGTCGGTCACAGTGGCTAAGGATGAGGCCGGCCAGGTTGTGGTGCCCCAGACGCAGTGTGAGCTGTAGGGGGGTCTGGAGGTCCGTCACCCCCTGCCTCAGCAGCAGCCCCACCACGTGCTCGTCTCCATGACAACACGCGTGACACAATGGTGTATCTGTACCCGACCCAACGTTCACCTCGGCACCAAGCTGGATCAGGCACTCAACACCCTGAAAATGAAAATAGTCTTAAACATGGTTCGTACATATTAATGTAACTCGAGGTCGAATATCAAGGTAGCTCGTTTTGGTGGCTGTTTACCTCCCAGATGACTCATGTTAAGGAGGGATAGCGTCCAAGTACAAAAACAAACAACGATACACAATGTTACAGAACGTTTCTTTATGGCTCATTATCATGGCAAAACGTTGTATAACGTTGAAAAGAATTTAAACATAAAATAACGTATTTTGATAGCTGGGTTGTGCTTTTTACCCACCCTATTTAACAGCGCTTGCTCCTGCCGGTACACCGGAGCCCTAGATGGAAAACAGTACGTGTGCTTTTTACCAAACAATGGCTCTTCTTTTCTCCATACCATGGATAGAACTTGATACTACGCTTTAACATTTCTTACCCTGGTTAGACCTTGTGCACATGCATACTGAAGCATCTGTGATTTAAGGTTCCGTTCACACCCAAGGACAAAAAGGCATTCGTTCGCCAGTTCCACTAGTTCTGTGAAATCAAAAAGTATTGTTCGTTGATTATCTCGACATAATATTGATATAATGCATATTAAAATGAAATCCGAAATGAAGCTGAAGAGCTCTTACTTTTCTGGTCATGCATATTCTGTAGGATGTGGAAAAGATGTGCATGTGCCTGGGCGTCGACAAGTTGGATGCTGGCAAACTCCCCTTTCTCTGCTAGAATCAGCATTGCAACACAACCCTACAAAACGACAAAAAACAAGTGTTAAACAAAATTAAAGACATTTGGCCAGTGAGCATAAATCGCATTAACTTCTGCAGTGTTCTTGGCTCCTCATTAGTCATAATCAGTTCTATACGCTGTTTAATGCATCAATACCTCTGCTTGAAGTCCAATTTCATCCTCATGCTCGGACATGGCAGCACAGATGACTTTTGCCAGCTCAGCAGAATGCTCAGCCACTTGACTTATGGTGATGTCATCCAGAAGCAATTGGAAAAGGACAAGACCTTTACGTTGTATAACTGAAATGCAAAAAGGGAAACCAACTAAGGCAGGGAAGTATACATAATGAACATCGCTTTTCCTGTAAGCGTGGTATTTTCCTTAGGATACCTGTTTGCTCTTATTGGTACCATTAGCATCACTACTCAACCAGAGCAGGGGCCTACTAAAGCCTAAGGGTGGAATGTGTGTGTAGCCACATGCTATGGACGTGTTGGTTATGTTATCTCCTCACACTCCAGGTGGGAATCTACTTAGCTACAGGTGAGCGCAGAGGCTGAGTGTGCAGAGCCTCCACTTCGGTGCGATCCTGCTCCAGTACCTGGGGTGGAGATGGGGGATGTATGCTCCAGGGTGACCCCTCCTAACCCACTCAGACACTGTGGCTATTGAAGAAGCAGGAGTAAACAAGGCTTGCTACGTCCCAGAGATTGCTCTGCCTTGTGTTAAGTTAAGTTATACATTACCTAATATACTCTATTTTAAAATAATTTTCCTTTTAAAAGATGTTTTATATGATATGGTTGTAAGACAATGGTTGTAATGTGGATTACTTTGCTTATCTTCATAATGTTCCATGCATTATTTAGAAGAAAATTTTGAAATAAATGTATTCCAAGTAGGCAACATACAAATTAATAGACTACTATAGCATGATTGTCCAGCCATACCTGCATTGTTCCAGTGGGTCTTCATGCTACTACGGCCGCGCTCAATAGCACCTGACTCATTTAGCACTGTGGAGCCACCATCTAGAAAACAGAGGTCAACCACAGTATCAATGCATCGCTACATAGGACTAATACAATTACCTGTAGTCAACAGTATATCAAAATATCAGTGCACGCGGTAAATAATTCATATAATGAGAAGACCAGTTGAAACTGTAATGCACTTTAATTGCTTTAATGCATTTTTTACAGCCTCTCATCGTATAAAAAGAGAAATTAATTCAGCTTTAAGAGCACAGGGGAACACCCACAAATGACGTAATCTGCCGGGTGCGTCGGGTTCATCAATACATGCCAAGGTTTGTGACAGAGGACTGGGGCTACGTGAAAGGGTTCTCCAGAATCAGTGAGATCATTTGCGAATGTTGCCTGATATGGGCATTTGGCAAGATAAGGTTATTGACAAAGGTACCCTCACGCTGATGGAATAACAGGCTTTAACATGACAGCCTACTGGACTGGTTTGCGCATGTGTTATATATACCAGAACTTTGGGCAGTCTAAGACCCTTTCACCGTTCACTAGAGGACACCGCGGTCCGAGTTTTTGGACATCGACGGGGGACGCCGTCTAATGTTGAAAGATTTACTCAGTTTGAGCATTTTAAAAATCAATTTGTCCAGCGCATTGTCATGTTGAAACCTGTGAATAGAATAAACGGTGCAGTATGCAACAAGGGGCGAATTTTCCAAGTGACTAGACACGACCCATTTCCCTGTAATCTTTTTTAAAAAAAACATTTTCCTGGTAATCTTAATGATCCCCCCCTCTTCTGAAGATGGCGCCACTGTATCAACCCATCCTTGAGAGATAAATAGGTTCGGTTGTTATTATGTTACAGTTTCATAAAAGAAATAGAAAAAAAGAAGAGAGAAAGAAAAAGGGTATGTGGCGGCAGATCCCCCGATATATGCAGCAATGTTACCAACTTACAGTGGTGCCATCTAAAGGATAGGGCTGAAAACTGATTAAGATCACCGGAAAAGTGGGCTTTTTAAGATTACAGGTAAAATGGGTGGCGTCTAGTCACTTGGCAAGTTCCTCCCCAAGTGCGTGTAGTAAATATATACCTGCTGCACAGAGGATGCTGAGAGCCTCCAGAGACACCTCGTGGAGAAGTGGAGAACCTTCATGAGTATCCATGGCTGTCAGTACCCTGTCATGTAACTCGTCCACAAGGCAAACCGTGCGGACCAACTCTGCCACAGAGAATCAATCAGAGTGTGAAGTAATTCAGAGCAACTTATATCAAATATACCATATGATAGCAAGAAAAGTGTACGTTCACTGGTTGCAGCAAAGGAAAGAGAATGGTGGTTAAATAGAGGGGTTAATTATGGTTATGATATCCTCTTGGTCCCTGTCCTCAGACATACTGATACATTAATTATTATGAACCCCCCAATGCTGGCTTAATGTGTTTAATTATACATGTAAAGCTGTGAAATGCCTCTTCCTTACCTGTGTCGGCCAGGCAGGCTAGTATGGCTATACCCTCTGTCTGCACCTCCAGGTTGTTGGGGTACTGGAGGAGGGGGCGGAATATGTCCGACAGGTCCCCGTGCCACGAGATGGTCTCCTTACTGTCCTGACTGAACACAGAAGGATATCAGATGTGTAAAACAGCCATTGCCATGGAGATCTATTCTAATTCAATAACCCATATGCTTGATATAATTCTTATATGCTTGTCTGTTTTTAGATGTTGGTGTCTTTATCTCTGTCTATCGGTCTATCTCACTATCTCTGTGACCTCTGTCTCTATCTGTATGACTCTTATTCTCTCCATTTCTGTCTTTCTGTAGCGGTCAGTATCGGTCTACCTATAGCTAAAGCTGTGAATCCACTGCTTAATTTTGTTGAGAGATCGAGGCTATTCCGACAAATCGGATGGCCTAATGTAAACATAAACAACCCCTAACATAACCAATTGTTTATGTAAAGGTTATATTCCATGATCTGGGAAGATTTACCTTTGTGAGAATGGACCAGAAAATCGGGTAGTGGAGCCCCAGCTTATATTATATGCTATTATACCCTAGACATGTCACTCTCGCCAATAACCAGAGGAAAACAGTAGTTTCCTATACTACTACCGTTGCCAAAGATGACATACATGTGTGATTGAAAATTGAAAAGGTGGAAATCGAATTATAACACACACACATGTAATATATATACATATATATATATATATATATATATATATATATATATATATATATATATATATATATATATATATATATATATATATTATATAGGGATATAGATGTTATCCGTGAGCAGCAACACAGAAAGGGTGAGTCGCTCATCCGTCCTGTTACTATCTGCTCACATATCCCTCCAAGTACCTGAAGATGGCGAGGCCCCTGAGGGCCCGGCAGGCGGCTGCTTGGACGCTGGGGTCGGCTGTGTGTATCTTCATGGCATGGATCAGCGCGATGTAGGCGTTCTTCTGCATCAACTGCTGCTGTATCCGTTCTGGATGAACAGGTATACAAGGTTATCATTATCGTCTCACTGCACTGATATTCTGACCGTAGTCACTGTAGTGACCATGGCGATTAACCATAGTCCTTTTTTGCTCCCTATGCAGCCAACATGCTGTTGATAGTATCAGGTTAGTCAGTGTTGACCAGCCCACCTTAGTCTTTTCATTTCTATGAGTATTATTAGTCTTGTTGAGTAAGGCATAATTTTGGTTTGCCTCATTCATTTTTGAACATCAGTTCGTCATTCTGACCAATATCCATAATGACTAACCTGGGATAGCCACTACTCACTAAGCTCCGAAGCATTAAATTTATAAGTGTGGATTGCTCTGGTGACCCATATATTTATATTATCATCACCTAGATTCTCTAGGCGCTATTTTCATAAGTTTCCTTTCGTATGACTTAAAAGCTGCATGACTATGCAATATGATAAAATACCTTTCCCATGTTCTGCCACTGAAAAATAAAAGTTGTTTGCATCATAAAAATCGTAACGTGGCGATTTTTACATTTTTGATGACAAATATGTTTAAATTGGAAAAGTATTGACACATTTGACATAAAATTAAAGCCTATGCGTTTTAAAACGTTCTAGAAACGTTTTTTGTTAGCTGGGTCTGAATTACTAAAATCTGAGAATTGATCGCAAAAGGTCTGAATTTCCCTATATATCTAAGCTCCAAGTAAAAAAAAATTAAACAAAAACGCCATCGTCATATTTTTTACTGCTTGGTGATAAGTGGCCTTATCCAGATAGTCGCTGTGATCAGTATCAACACTAACCGTTATCGGCTGACAGCCAGTAGATAGCATTGCAGGCGGCCACAACAACGTCCATCTCATAATGGTGCATCAAGAGGGCGCCAAAGCACAAGATATGGAGAGGGTCCCTGATACAAAAGGTGAATAGTGTAGGGCACTAACTAGGAAAAGAGTTCCCCCGTGATTCCCACACCAACTACTCTGAATATACAGATAATTATACCCTTTGAAAAAAAATGAAGCATATAGCCATTATATTACATGCATTACACTACTGAAAACCCTTCTATCGTTAGGCTGAACTCCATGGATCAATTCATATTCCATGTCTTTTAATATCCGAATATTATAAACGCGCATGTTGTTTCTCGTTGTTTTCCTGAGAGGTATTGAGCTACTCATGAAAGGAAATAATTTCAATGACGATTTACTCACTGTGACATGTCCACGTCCTCACCAATGTTATCATTCAAATCAGGATACAATTCAAGCAGCTGGGCCAGCACACGGCAGCACGCCACCTGGTACGTGAATTGAGCCCAATTTAAGACATTATTTGAGACATTCGAGGCAGAATCCCTCCACCTGAGCTGAATATCAGCTCATGATAGACATATAGGTAAAAGATGCTCCATATATGTATATTAAACCTAGACGCTTGACATGAACTTCTAGTGACCACTATCACTATTATTCAAAGGGTGCTAGAATAAGAGAGAAGAATAATTCCGATTATTTCCGAATCGCTTACCTGCACCCCAGATGCATCCCTATGTTGAGTCATGGCAATGTAGACTTGTTTTAACCAATGTACCTCCTGGCCATCTGGTCTGTCATAGGTTAACTCATCATCTTGTGTAAGAAAGAATGGTTATTCACAAAGGGCATAGTTGTATCTTGAAAGTTCAAGGTGAGTTGGTATTAAGAGAAAATATATCTATGACAGTATATTTGTCTTTTCTGGATATCTATTGGCGGTAAAAATAATCGAGATGAGCTGTGTACTCCAGTTTTGATATGAAGAAATAGATATGTCAGACCTTACCATATGTTAGAATGTTTGCGAAGATGGTGAAACAATGACATTGTATGTCTGCATTCCGAATGAACTTCATCAGCGCATCCATGAGGTCCGACTCCATATCAGAGGAGGCTATGGCATGTAACACATCCTCTGCAGTTAATGAAGATTAAAAGAAAATTAAAACAATGTCCCTTGTTAGTTGCATATCTGGGTCGGCGCATTACATTAGCAGTTGCTACTATACTCCATGAGGGCACCGTCTCATGATTTAAAGTAGTAGTATGTGCAAAGAATACAGCTTAGCCACTGTGCGTTCCTCCATGTGGAAACATCCATGTAGGAATACAAATCTGAATGACGTCATGATTCAGGTCAAATGGATACTAAATCACTGAATGCATAGTATAGCAAACCCATACAACTATAAAATTGACATGAGTAAATGGCACTCCTCTCCACAGCTTAAGACCAGAGAGATGCACACTTACCTTCAAAACTCAATATACTGAGCACCCCATAGGCTGCCACCATGGTCTCTTCACATTTACTGTGTCGACGTGTCACTTTGACCATTGCCATATGGACTCTGTCGGCGATCAGGGTCTGCAATGTCCCATCTGAAACATGTCGTGTAACATGCTAAATCTATACAGGTATAATTTAAATGTCTTCATAAAAACTACAATTATATATTTAGGAAATTATTTGTCGCTCCAAACCTTCCTCTTGAAAACTCTCAAAGATTCAATTCATTGCAGGAGATTTGCTTCACTAACCTAAAACTGTGAGGAACACAGCGGCCTCGTTCGTCAACAGATGGAGTAAGCTGCAACCTTCTTTAGCCACATCTTGGCATTTCACATGGGCTTTTAGAGCTGCGAGGACCAGTGTATAATCTCTGCTTTTCAGCATATCTGCTTGTAGGTTGGGTTCTGTACGGAACATAACGTGATAGAAACTAGATAAGAAGAGAGAGACAGAGACAGAGGCAGAGGCGGAGAGCCATGTCCGATGGAAAGACCGTTATAGAAAGACAATAAGGACACAGGCAACGAGATAGGAAAGGAGCACGTGGGGAGGAGAAGAAATATAGACGAAGACCATTTCCCTTACCTTCTTGTAGGAGAATACAGAGAGCACGACAAGATACGCTCTGTAGTTCACGAGAATCTGGGAAGACGCTCATGGCCCTGGTCAGGTGACCTATGACGTCACCTCCCCCATACAGAACCTTCTTCTTGATTGAAGCTGTAAGGGTGATAATGCAGATATCAGTACATGATGACCCGTAATAGGCTGTTGGTGTATTTAAGCTGCCATATAAGTTAAGCTGGATTACAATTAACTGTGACAAAAGAACATATTTCGGATCATATGTTTTAGGACATTGTCTTGTACCACGCCTATGCTACGGCCTTGTTTCAAACTGTACCTGTGCATTTTAACCACACTGTTTAAGCATGGCACATCACATCTCTCGAAAAGTATAAATATTTTACAGGGAAAAAATCCCCAAAATCGGAGAAAAAGAGGCTAGGGTCAGCCATTTTAAAAATCTAGGATCGGATGGCCTGAAACACACCTTTTCCTTTTTGGCCTTAACTGCACTTAACACAAGAATATGCTATTGGAGTAAAGCATGGAGACGCTAAACTCTGACACAGCCGGTGCCAGTGGCTACTAAAAGTAGTTATAGCTGTAGATTGACGAACATCAATATTTTCTTTATTTTTATCATCTTTTCTCGTTGTTGTTGTTGTGTGTGTGTGGGGGTTGTGGGTTTAGGGTGTGTATATGGGGTGTGGGTAGGTGTCCAAACTTAACTTTCGGATCGGGGTGAAACAAAATAAGGTTTTTACCCTACCAGACTCAATGAAGCAGATGAAGGTGTGGAGAGCCGCTACCTGCACCTTCTCGTCACTCATATGGTAATCCAGAATCCTCTGGATCTGCCTGACATTACAAGTAAAATATACACCATCAGGTATTCACCAGGCCGCATTTACCTTTGTATGCATGCATGCTTGTTAACGCATCTTTCTAGGTAAGGGTATAGGATTCCTATATGGAATGCATTTCGTTTTTAATTGTAAGTGGAGAAACAAAGTCCATCTGGTTAAATGTGACAAGGGTGATGGAGAAACAGCATGACCGTGGAGCACCACAACTGATATATTTGAAGTGATTCTTGTATGATTATCTTTAGACATAGGATAACATGATATGAATACAGAGATGCACTAGAACAACATTGTTTTAAAGTCAGGTTTATCGGTTCCATACTTACTGATGTCTATCTTTGTTGATAAGGTCTTGTGATATGTCCCAGCTTAGGGTCATCAGGAGGGTGAGGAGGCCACATGCAGTCTACCAAAGAGGAATAAAATGATTTTTAAACCTGTGTATACCAATACCCCTCCATTTTTTCTCTCTCGATATTTATCCCCACTGAGACAGTCTAAATACTATTTTAATTCAACGTTACACATCACATCTTCTGCAAAGCAGGGGTTGATGATAGCACAGATCAAAGCACAGTATTCAGTCTTTGCAAAAACATGCAGGACAGTGGCAATGTCCTTCTAAAATGCCACCGGTCCAGCAGATTGACAAGTGTAGCAGGACCGAATGTCCAGTCACATGTTGGGCTTTTCCAAACTGAAATAGTTGAATTGGGTTTCTGAACCTGAGATATGTTTGTCAATATACTTTGTAAAACTATGTTATTTATCCAGATTTGGCCATAAATTATTACAAATATAATATACAATACTGTTCTCAGTTAAAATGCATAAATCTTCAGATATGTTGATATTCGGTTCTTCAAAAAACTTGCTGGTCCTGCAACCTTGAAAAGGTGCAGGACCAAATGTCCTTTGGGATGAAAAAGTTTTCGCAAAGACTGTCATTATATGATTCATATTGAGTTGTTGTTGCAAATGTCTTACCGTTTGAATATCTTCAATGGCCATAAAGTTATGCATGCATATGAGGACATCTTCGTGGATCCGTTGACTTTCAAGGCTTGCAAGTAGATTCACTATTAATAGAGGCATGCATGGACAGAGTTATAAAAAGGTCATTTTCAGAATTAGGCATATCAATCAGGATACAGTTATGATTCACAGCTGGTGTTTTCACTGTACAGCCCTGCCCTCTGAGGGATGTAGCTGCACTGCGACCATTAAAGTCTGTATAATAGCCAAATCCCACAACGCGAAAAACGGGTGGGAATTACCCAGTGGGCAAACTTCAGTTGATTCAATGTTGATTCAATGTGTGTAGTGACATGATATCAACGGTTGATACAGGGTTGCCATTTGGTTGATATTGATGAGGTCATCAACGATGATCATTTATCAGTGATTCAACATTGATATGGCCATTGTGAATCAACAAGAAATAAACATAATAAATGATGATTTACGTTGATTTAATATTGACTGATGATGCATAATTTGACATTCAGTATATTGTCATGTTTTCAACCTACCCAGTGCGCACAGAACATTGAGTCAACATTTATAAATGGTTGTCAATGTTGATTCAATGTTGGATCAACGTGGATTCAACGTTGGACAGAATTTTGTGCCCACTGGGTAAATGCAGTACTCTTTGGTAGACACATTCCTTGCAATTTATATATTTGCATTACAACACCAGCGCCATGTATATGACAGTATCCTAATGTAATACTGATACACACCAGTTAACGATACTTACAGTCTAGGCTATGGTATTTCTCGATCGTTTCCCTCAGGCTGTCTAGGGAAGATGCCAACACCCCGACCTCTCTATGTAGTCTCAGAGTATTTACTGTCCGCCGAACAATCTCCATGTATGACTCGGTCCTGATTAGACAGCATCGGTAGAAGTTATATTAAATGTAAAACTATTATTTCTCAGTCCTCATTTTATGTTCCTCGCTCTGTGTTAATTTGTCCATCTATCATAAAATGTATTTACCACTGCTACTCACAACGAATTTTCACTATTTCAATTTCAGATCAATTATTTCAAAAAACATTTATCAAATCGTAGACTCGACCTTAGCGGAAGAATATGTGTAACTGCAAGTGCTAAATATCTAATCAGGACAAGCGATGTCCGTGTTTGCTGTATATTTCATGTCAATACAATTTAATCTATTCTAAATTAAACTAAGAATTTCGTTATACTGAAGTTAAACAATCCACAACTGTCAATGTATCCATCAACAGTAAGATCAGTTGAACAATGTCTAGAAGTCCTAGATAATATTTGAAAAACACATTAAAATAAATTAGGTCACAACTTTTACTTACGGGGGACTAGCTGCATCGGACTCTGTCAATGGTGACATCGCTCCGACTTGACATGACGTAACAATGTCTGGAGGCCTCACGTATCCAGACGTCGACTCCATGGTATGAATACTGCAGGGATTTGGGGACAAATACAGTTACTATTACAGGTGCTTGGTGTCCTGCTATGACCTAGTACCATATCTTTTCTCACCCTCTTTTTATCATCTCTAATATAATGAAAACACATATGCTATAGGCGCCTAGTGAATACATTCTAGACCGATGAGATAGTTTTCTGACGTACACTGTGGAATTCTTAGGGTGCAATTTCGTTCATTTATACGGGAAAAAAAGCCCACTGAAAACCGATACTTCAAAATGGTGACAAGGAAAACAGATACTGAAAAGTTACCTGCGTAAAGTTTAGACCTTGATTATCTAAATAATCTAATACAAAAGAGCTAAATGACAGAGCCTACCTTCCGATTAACCCATGTGATCATCTGGATCTGGAAAAGCACATCTATGGATATAGACTTTTGAGGAAACGCCCTCTTATTCATAGTCATAGCCATACCACGGTAAGTAATCAGTGGTTGTTACACCTACCAATAAAATGACGTAAGAGGTCCTCATGTGAAATGATTGACCTGCTGATCCCATAATAAACACGCCTATAACCAACCGGGTGCACCTATTTGCAGATCATGATAACACTAAGAGGGAACAGGATAAGCTACATGATACTACCTAAAATAGAATATGCCTATACAAAAGTTAATGTGTACGAACTGGTGTATAAAAACTTCCATAAAAGGCATTAAAAAAATACAGATTCAAGTGTTAATAAAAGCACCAAATATTGCTTTGACTAGACTCATCGTTTTATTAGTATAGACCGATCCTCCTATGTTATTGTAATGTAAAGGATAAGTGTACCTTTCAGCGTCACATTTCACAACATTTTACGAATTACGATCAGTGCCACAATCGTGGAGAACAATGTATGGGATCTGGGCGCCTGGTCTACCCTAAAAAAATTTCCATGGGCCTGCATGGACCTAAATACTAGTGTAGACATTCAGACGAAATATTTTGGTTCTGTGAACTCATAGCAGTTTACTGAAATGCCATGGTTTTTATCACATATGTATCTGAATAGGTCTATGTCTACAACTGTATCTACCTAAAATGCTCCCTATATTGGATTTAATGTGGCTTCATAGATGAGGCAAAAGGAAAAGAAAAGAGAGTATCCGACATTGCATTTTCCCCCGGGATTTTCCCATTTCAACAGGAATACATGTAAGTTCTCCAATCTCCGCTCATCGTGCCAACTTCTTTTTGGGAGAAAATGCTTGAGGTAACAAGGGGATGAAAGAAAGGGTGGGTGTTTTTTGTCTTAGGGCCGAGGGGTGGTGGACAGAGAGGGACTAGATACGGTGGCTGTCGATCATGGACCTTCTACATGGTGGAGGCCCGGTTACATTACAATATAGTAGAGCTGTGAGACTGTGACATTGCTTCCGTAAATACGTTTTATACAAATGGTCCTTTGAGAGAGAAACTTCAATATATAAAATAACTTACGGTCCAGCTGTCTGTTGGTATGGCTACATCCAATAACAGAGTGAGACTAATCCCAATGTAGATTGTTGTTGACAAGGTATACGCAACGTAGAGACCTATGACACTAGATATGTCACATGTAAGGGTCTACTTACCTATCACCCCTGCTTTGGTGATAGGCAGTTAATACACCAGGTGCGCATTGATAACAAGTCATGTGATATCCACAGTCATGTGATATCCACAGTCACATAGCTTTAACTGTTATTGTTTGGAATAGATAGCACTCTGCTTAGCCATATAGACTAATTGTCAAGGGTGAAACGTGCTAAGTCATTGTCTCGCTGTAAGGCATGCACTGTAGTCATTCGCCTTTTTTTGGAAAGTTTTACCACTGCTACTTTCGGTGGGGATTGTGAAAAAAGGGAGAGCCCCCTGAGGGGGGGGGGGGCGGGCGGGCGCTCTAATGGCTGCTGTCGATTTAAGGAAATGCTCATGTATCACTTAATAATCACTCACAATACCACCTGTTTAATTCAGGAAAAGCCAATATATCCCCTGTCGAGTTTAAGAAAATGTAATAGGCAAAAAAAAGGTGTGTTTCAGGCAACCCGACCCTAGATTAAAAAAGGGTCGCTCCTATATTTTTTTCCGATCTTGGGAATAATTTAGTTTTCGCCAAATATTCATATTTTTCGAGGTTCTGGCAAATTTCTGGTCAGGAAAAAACGAGCTCCCATGCCTAATTAAATATCTGATTTATAGGAAATTGCTTTTCAACATCCAACAATTTCATGATATTCCTAGTCACTGTAAGAATCAGGGAGTCATCCTGATGATCTATGAGTCGGTGTGGTGATTCACAACTCATTCCAGGTATTTTCAACATTAAACAAATAATAATTTGGACCATGTTGCCTTAAACAACTTCTTCTTTACTAAGGCCAAAAAAAGGTGTGTTTCAGGTTACATGGTCTGAAAATCTAGGGTAGGTAGGTCGGATTTTTTTTTTTTTTTTTTTTTTTTTTTTTTACTTTAGCCTGAAAAGTACCCAGAAATCGACTCACGAACTACAATGCCGACTCGCCGACGACCGCCTTGACTCGTGAACTATCAGATCGACCCTTAAATAGCCCCAAAATGACCCAAAATATAAATATTTTTTCAAAATTGCATAAAAATGTCTAGGGTCGGCCCTGTTTTGCTAGGTAGGGTCGGGTAACCTGAAACACCTTTTTTTTTTTTGCCTAATGCAAAATAGTCCTTTTTCATAATCCCATAGGCTATTCGTGGGCTCCTATCGAATTTCGTATTGACTAGAACTATACATGCAGCTCCAGATTACAAGACAATATTAGCTATTTTGAACGATGAAAGCATTAATGAATAAACAAAACATATATCTTTATTGCGTAGTCTTTTCCTACAGGGGGCAATTCCACTATCAGATGACTTCATACATTAGAAGATCCCGAAATCCCCCGTTGCCGTGGCAAAACTCAGGATCGTACATTCCTGCCACCCACAGTTCCTTTGGATCCCCAACATTCACCATTCCGGACACGACATCACTGCCCTCTTGCGGCTGTAGCAGTTCCCGCCAGCGACCTATGCCGTCCCATAGCTGCACCATCCGAGCTCCAGGGATCTCAAGCTGGAAGAAATACTCAGTTCCTGCTGACAGGGGGTTGATCTTTGGCTCCCCGAGCTTGCAGCCTTCATAAAAGCTACTGAAGACCGGGAAACTGTGGGCACCCGGTTCTTCATCACTTGAGATGACCAGAAAGGTCCCAATTGACTGTATGTCATTTTCTCCCTCTTTCTTTGCTGATACCTTCAGTGCATATCTCCCCATGCAGGGTAGGGATATGGAAATGTGACCCATGACGTTGGTTGTTTTATTATCTATATGCTCCACAAAGAGACACCTCTTTGCCTCCTGGAGGGTGAGATCAGGGTGCTCCAGGGTGTAGCTGACCTCTACTTCATCAGGGTGGGATATCACCATGGTGCACATACCCTCCAGGGCCCTGATAGTTGAGCTCTGGGGGTTCCTCACAGAAACTCCGTAGGTAAACCCAAGTGTGTTCAAACCCCAGATCTCTGAGAGTTCAGGGTATGGCCCCAAGGTCGCTTCATCCTCTGTGTTTTCCTTGGGACACAATATCAAGTAGGAGAACAGCAATCCATCTCTCTTACCATCCTCAAACCTGCTCCAACATGTGAACCTATAGTAACCAACCTTATGCAGCTCTATATGGTAAACCACCTCACTACTTAGCCTCTCAGCATATACACAACCCTTCAGTTCATGGTTGTTCCTCACGAGGCTGAAGTGAACAGGACAGCCTCTAGGAGCTGAGTGCCTGATAATGCATTTACCCTTCTCTGCTGTTTTAAGTGGACTGTGCTCATAGTTCAGTTCCCTCAGCCCGTGTGAGGTGAATGCCTCGGTGATGCCATAGACAGTGTGGAATGGCTCATATGGCAGGGCTGGCTTTGCAGGAGTCTCACAGGACAAGAGATAAGCAGCTACCTGCTGGTCATTGTGTGTTATCTTGAGGCGATAATACCCCTTAAAGGGGAGGGTCACGTAAATAACAAGCCCAGATTCATTGCGGCACACCACTCGATGCTCCGTCATGTCCATACTTTTGTCGTTGGCATGGAACAGCTTCGCCAAGACAACAATGTCCTTTCGAGCTCTGATTTCCAATTTTGCCAGGCCATTCTTGACTGGGATCTTGGCCTGCTCTTCTAGATCAGAACAGAGGCCAAGCTCGTGGAACGAGGGCTCCACGCCCCAGATTGTGTCACATTCAGGAAAGAGAACCCCAGAGTAGGCAACTAATGCGTCCACCATTAAAACACATATAATCTCTAGATCTGTGGTTTCATATTCTCCTGCAGAGAGGGTGACTCTGTATCTACCCGGCTCAGATATCCTTAAATGGTATATGATGTCATAGCCGTTTCTTTCTGCAAGAATCCATCGGGAGGCTTCCCTGTGAATAACCCCGGATTCACCCTCGATGGAATGCACTATTCTTACAGGACGGTCTTGTCGCAGCAGGAACTGGCAACACCCCTGTTCTGCATACAATGTAGAGCCGAGCTGCTCCGGGAGCCAAAGGCCATAGTGATCGATCGACTCAAAGGGCCCGGAGAGGCAGTGTTCAAAGATGGGGAATGAGGGTGTGCCTTCTGATGTGGTTGCAGGTGATTGGCAGGTGATGAAAAACCTGGCGTAGGTAGACTCATCCAGGTGCCCCCCATAGGTGGGGTCCTGCACAGGTAGCTGGAACAGGAGGATGTACTCCCCTGGATGGGGACACAGGAGGTGGATGCGGGCCAGGCGGCCCTCCCTCTCAGCATACACAAAACCATCCAGGTTGATATTCTCCTCCCGTGCCTTGCAGAACCAGACAAGGTTAGGGACGATGGCGTCCACGGGTAGTCTGAGGTCCACTGAGAGACGACCATCCACTGCCATGATCTCTGCCCCTTTGGTGCTTAGCACTCTACAGCCTGAGTCATACAGCTGTGGGGTTATACTCCAGAGGCCGTCAAATGTTAAACTAAAGGGCAGGTGGATGACTGCTCCAGTGGCATGGATGGTATACACCATGACCAGCTTACAGCCAAGCCCCTCCACGCCAGGCTTCACGTAGCAAGGTGAAGCATAAAGCCTTAACACATAGACACCTGGCCCGGGTAGACGCACATAGGCAGTGACTATATCGTCCTGCAGGTAGATCAAGGTGTGGCCCTGGTGCTCCAGGGTCGATTCAGGCGCTTCCAGGCACACGTGATACTCCATGATGTTAGGGCACATGAACTGCAGCCAAACTTCATTCTCATCAGTCTCAATCACCCCACGTTGGTGACTAAGGGCCTTGATGCCCCACTCATTGGCTGTCACTGTCCTCACAACGGTACCCGCCCAGTCCTCAATGTCCACCAATGGAGAGTCTCCGAGCAGCTGGTTCTCTGAGTCCAGGATGAGCTGCTCGCCATGGGAGCGCATGGGGAAGTGGGTGGATATCAGGTCAGACGGACGAGGCAGGAACATCTCCTCAGCAAAGCCTGACTGTGCCTTCGTGCCGTGGTCACTGCCTGCAAGGATAGGGCATGGTTATTTGGATTGTACTATATGTTTTGATATGTAGCTACAAATATGATTGGAATTTAGCATCGATTGACACAGTTTGACATTATATACTATATTACATTTTATATGCATTGCTAGTAGTCATTAGTATGACTCACTGACTGAGAAACATGTTATATAATTATATCCAAGGAATGTTACGTATAAGGCAAGGTGGCTAGAACCCTGATGGTCACGCGCCAAGTATTTTATCTTCTTCCTGTAAGCATTAACATCGAATACATGGTTCAGAGATATATGAGAGAACTTACTGCATCCCTGCTGTGAAAGTGCCACATCTAGTAAGTACCACCTTCTACACAAGCGGATCTTGATCCACACATGGTACATAGGGGACCCCACAGTGCACATCTCTGCCCCAAACACACCAGGGAAGAAGTTTATCTGTTTGCACAATCCCTCCACCAGTTCACACTGCAGGTTGGCCAAGCTTGAAAAAAAAACATATTCACTAGTTTAATGACATATCAGATGCACTATGCTAGGGTAAGGACAATATATAAGTGACAATGGAAGTAAGGATTGATGGCTGTATGGGTATTCAAGCATGTTATGCTATTGGACTGATTAAATAGTATTGAACTTTATCTACCCATACACGCTCCTAAGAATGCATGCGTAATAAGAGTTGATGATGGTTCACGTGCATAGGTATGCCAATCGTTTAGATGACTGTAACCATTGTCTATTCTACAACTCTAACTCTCTACTCACGAACAGAGGTACTGATACAGAAGAGAGTGCCCTTTGGCAGTTCCCTTCCCATCCTTGAGAACCTGGAGAGCGGTAGGTTCCCTCCTGGAGGGCGAGGACTCAGGACGGAAGGCTATGTTGTCGGACATCCACCGATAGATGGCCCTAGCTACGTCCACCTCCTCCTCACAGTGGCGTTTTAGCCGGACCACCAACTGCTGGGCGTCCATGCCCATCGCCAACTGCACCTGGAGGATAGAACAAGAACTACAGCAATGGCTTTCTAGCTCTAGCATTACCTTATCCTTTCATATCAACACTGTGTTTATCATATAAGAGTTGAGATGTATAACATTAACAAACAAAAAAGAAAACATGGTCATAATTTTAGGCCCCAATTGTCCATATAGTACATATTAAGTCATCATTTGAGTGTGGGCCTAAAGAAATCACTTATACTTTAGCTGCCTGCCTAACGATGTTTAAGGATTGAAGTCCTCATAGGTTTTTTATAATGTGCACAGCTTGACGTGATTTCATCTCTTTTTGATCTTACGAAATGATACTCGTACTGATGAGAATGATGTAACGTCTTTAAATGATCATATATTTCTATGTATAAGCATACCTGACCAACAGCATTGTCCAGTTCCTTGACATGTCTGAAGTCATTGAATAGCATCCGTTTACTTGGCCACCAGAAATGATTGCCTCCATACACCACTGGGGGACGCACTGGTACCTGAAGCACAACCTGCAGACGACTCTGAGTCCCATGAAAACCTGTAGGTGACGTCACCGGTGACGTTACGTCATCATGCTCATTAAAGTCATAGGTGCTCCTCTGTAGGTAAGTGGACTTGGTACGTCCACTCACAGCAGACTGAGTGTCAAGAGTAGTTCTGGCTGTTACAATGCTCCTGCCGTCGGCATAGCTCTTTGAATCATAACCCTCAGTTGGGCTCAAAGAACTGTCACTAGCAGACGACATTTGCGTAATGCTGGTGTGCCCTGTCTCCAAGCGGATTCTCCTACCTGTCCGCCTGAAGATGGTGTCCTCCAGGTCGCTGCCAATCTCTGGCAGGAGACTATTGTTGTTGAAGCTTGTCTGGTGCAGGCTGGTGTTTTGAAAGCTTGTCTGGTGCAGGCTTTCATTGTGAACATTCGTCTGGTGCAGGCTGGCATTGTGAATGCTTGTTTGATGCATGCTATCATTATGAACACTTGTTTGGTGCAGGTTAGCATTTTGAACACTCGTTTGGTGTAGGCTTGTTAGACTTTTCACTTGAGTAGATCTAAAGCTCTCCCCCCTCCTCAAAGTGTTAGCATTCCCACGATTAAAGCTTGAATCTGCACTCTTCAAGTTAAAAAGTGGGGAATACACAATTGAATTGTCCAAGGATTGATTTAGACTTTGTGGGAGATCACCTGTAGGATTAGGCTTATTGGAGTCTGATCTAGGCGTGTTGCCTTTATTTGTTTGGTAATGTGCACTCCTGCAAACCTCTTGGGGCCTGTGTGCTGAACTTATTATGCTGACCGAGGACTTGGAAATTCCACACCCCATGACTGCATGTTCATAGCTCGGTCACCCCCAAAGCCTAATCTGTCAGGAGAGAATAAAAATATATTTGGTACATATTTCATAAATAATACACTGTAAAAGGTTGTTGTTCCTGAACAGCAAAATGTGCTGTAACTATACAGTACTTTAGCTGTAAAAAATAATACAGCAAATTTTGCTGTACATGCAGGCTTGAATCCCATAACCAGCAAACAGAGGGGGATAGAGCAGAGAGGTTGGAGGGAGTACTATACTCCACAGCTCAAATATGACCTGATCTTTTCAAAACCCTATTGATGCAGACTACATATAAGTGATTGCCCCCCCCTAGCTCAGTCGGTAGAGCAGTGGGTGATGTAGTCTGAGGGTCAGCAGTTCCAGTCCCGACAGGAAACTCTCATACAAACTACATTTCTCCTGATGCACTTCTAAAGTATAATATATTTTGGTACACTGAACTGTTACTATTGAAAATATGCAGAGGATAAAACCAATGTATCTCTACAATCTGTAGGAAAGATAGTAAAATGTACTTTGAAAAACATAGGCCATCAAGATTACACTCCAACTGGTAGTTCAGTACTTATTAGTACATTACTGCAATAGGGTAATTATTAACCCTTAAGACATGAACAGTCTAGTTCTAAAATTGCCCCCAGGGATCCTGTGTTGACCTCTTTACCATTCACACATAAGTAGGAGGTATTTCAATGCACCTCACATACAGGATTCACTGGTGTAGTGGTCATGGTTTGGGACTATGGATTGGAATCTGGGGGTTCAAATCTCCAAGATGTTGAATATATGTGAGCCCTTTTAGAACTCAGGTCCGCGTCTACAGTAGATTCTACTGTAGGTCTACAGCAGAATTTATTGGAACCAAAGTTGCCCCCAATATTTGCTGTACAGGAACACTACTTACTTATAACAGTGTAGTACAGACATAGACATGATCCAGTACAGAGAGCACGATGGTGTATGACTGTCAGACCCTATATTATGTTATAAATGATACAGTAATACAAACACTGATACAGTAATAATTAGACAAATACCAACGCCCATTGACACCGTCTCTGACTTATTTCATAAGTGGGAGCTGGTGCTGTAGGCCCTTATCCCATGAAGCCTCAGGCAGAGTGGGATGCGCCCCAGCCCCCATGAGTGAGATACGTCAGAGCAGTATCAGTGTGTGTAGTTGGCATGAGTGTTTATATTTTTATTTGAATCCACTTGATGAAGGAAAACTTTTTCTTAGCACACTGAATACAGCCACATTTTGTTCAATGGTGGGCATTGAATACAGCTCTTCCAGTACATAAGCTCAGTAAATATTTTATCTCGAAAAAATAAAACATGGTATACAGTTAGACCCGATTTACTTACTCTCCCTTATTAAGAAGGGATTATCATAATGCTTTATGCTCGTGGTTTTATTCGAAGGTTTATTACAAGATTTAGATGGATTAGCAGACCTCCTGCTGTGAATACTGTAGAACTAGGCCAAAGCCGCTAAACAAACATATCTGACCAATATCACATTACAACAGAGAACAGGTCTTGCATATTCTGTGTTTTGACAACATAGAGTTAACCTATATTATATGAATCGAAGTATAAACACAAGAAATTAGATGTTCAAAATTATTAGAAATTGTAATATTTTGATATAACAGGGAATTTCATCTTTGCTGCTATTATTATCATTTTGTTTTTCATAATATGCCTATGAAATAACTCAATACATACATACATACATACATACATACATACATACATACATACATACATACATACATATGGACATGCGTATTGTCTGTAGGTCACTTTATTTGTAATTCTTATGAATCAATAGGAATAAAGTTGATAATAAACATAATTGTATAATGCCCATTTAAAAGCAGGATTATTATAACTACATTCACCATAATGCCAATCGTCTTATTGTATTGGTCAATATAATCATTACAGGTGACATTCGCAAATGACGTTGGCCATCCCTAATTACATCCCAATTCCCAATGGAGTTTTGTTCTAATCAGTAATTATCTATATAGGTGTGTAATAAATATGAGTTCTTACCATAAGATACATCAATAATCCATCATGATATACTCCCTCGTAATACCATGTCATCCTCCATGTAATACTTTACAGCAGAACTGTAATCCCGGTCAGGGACGAGGTGTTGATCGCCATATTACATTGCAGCCCTGGGAAAGTGATCCATATTTATGATGGAGGGAGGGATATCCATTGAATTTCTCCCATATGTCCTATGCTTCGTCCATACAGTGTGTATCACAGACTCTTTCAAAGCAGAGGCTATATAGCCTAACCTGAGTATACGTTCAACATAAATGGTGCTTGGTCGGCGAGCAGTACTCCAGACCCCCACCCTCCTTCTCTTCATATTGGCATCAGTCCTCCAGGGCCAATACGGTCCAGCTTGCAGTGGTACACACCTCCCTAACACTGCCGGGGGTCCGGCGTTGGTCATTCAGCCAAGGCACGTTCTGCACCTTACAACATCTAACCGTGTTTAACTTAGACTCATTGTGTTAAACATGTAGTTCGGATTGAGGTTACAGTTTAATGTGTCAACGGTGATGGAACTCAAACTATAGGACAGCCAATATGTAGGTGTATGATGTGCGTCTCTGGCAAATAAACCACCAAGGATTATGTGCACAGTGTAGGTGTGCCGGCTAGGCATTGGATGCTTTAATTTCAATCATTGTCTCTATGTGTTTCGACTGCCAAAAAGGAAAACACCACTAAAAATAGAGTAAAACTAGAATCCCCCAGAAGCTATATGTCGTGATTATAGAACCATGATTAATACATTGTACATCAATATATAGAATGCAGTATATTGAATTTGCTGCAGATAATGTCTGCTTTCTTTATTGTATGTATGCAGGGCGTCATATTGGCCTTGTCCAATGTCGTCTGACTTAATGCCAGCTAACTTGGCCAATGTTTTCTTAGCAAACATACAGTTGTTGAAGCAATGTAAATGGGCGCTGGCCATGCCATCTAAACTTCACATACAGAGGAATCACATATATACCTTTAAGACATTAAGAAAATATTGGATTCTAAACCTATAAGGGGAGTCTATGAGCCATATCTTGAAGTGTAGGTCCACAGATGCCTTATTTGTCTGACTGAAAACAAACCCTATGTAAATCTTACAGAAAACCTAGTAGATGTATCAGCCAATGCTTTGGTCATAAAGGCATATATCCATATATCAGTACAAGGACATGTGACTGGGCTGTGTACCAACAGCTGTCTGCATAGCATACGCTAGGAAGTAATAATGTACAAGAATGTTAGAAAAAACCCTCTGCCGTATGATAAAAACCATTCATATCACCCCATATAGCTATAGTTTAACACCGGCCCTAGTACATTAAAATACTGTTTCTACCATTCCTGTTATTCCATTATAAATGTAAACTTTTATTGATTGTACTTTATTAGATGACCGTGACAATGCTACTAATGAATTAGTTCATATGACACCATCCACATCTTTCTACACCAATCTAAATCGAATAACTGAAGAACATGGTTAATCAATAAGAACAGCGGAATGGATTATTTCACACCCTTCTTAGGATCTTAGTCACATATCATCCAAGAATACGGCATTAAAATGCAATGCATATATATATGCATGTTATAAGCCTAGAATGAAAGACAAGATCAAGATCTACTATAATTTCCCAAAACATAAGTACCTTTACACATGTTCACCAAAATGCCCCGTAAAACAAACCTTCTACCACCCAGGCCTATCTGATCGATAAGCTTAAGCCCTCATTTCGCGCACTGAGCCGTCCCGTTTTCGCGGGCCCGTCCTGCACCATTACGACAGCCGCTCCGTGTTGCGGGGATGTCGTCTGCTCCGCTCGCTTCTGGCGGTTCAATGAATACAGGATTAGAATGGATCCCCTGGGTTCTAATGTCGTCTGCCTTGCGTGTCCGGTTCCGACAAGCTGTGTCACAACATTAGCTGGTCCGGACTGGGGAGTTTATTTACAGTACTGTTCAGTGTTCTGCACTGAACAAAGTATGACTATGGTGCACATGTAAAACTGCCCTCAAATGTTCTTCTATAGATGTGAAATTACCACCCCTACACTGCAAGCAAATAAAGAACACAATCCCTTACATCATGCCAACTAGAGATGTATGTAGTCTTGAGTAGCAATCACTGTAAACGTATTCCAGCACACAAACGGTATTAATATCATTAATAACACAATATTCACACA
Source organism: Harmothoe impar (assembly GCA_947462335.1). NCBI lineage: Eukaryota > Metazoa > Annelida > Polychaeta > Phyllodocida > Polynoidae > Harmothoe > Harmothoe impar. Next base: position 82,074,319 of record OX381704.1, on the reverse strand, counting down.
TTGACTGTTGGCCAACTTTGAATCAACATTGGTAACTGGTTATTTGCTTACTTTCCAAATGGTGTTATTTTGATAACTAAATGACGGTACAAATTGGTGTTATATTTCAGTCTGGCATTGAGACAGCATTGACGTGTCTGAAGCAACCATGTTATGACTATTGTAAAGAACTGTTAAAACGTCTATACAAACATATATATATATATATATATATATATATATATATATATATATATATATATATATATATATATATATATATACATATATATATCTTCTTAGAGTCCTTAAGGCACATAGCATTTACATTTCTTTTACCCCATTTAGGCCTTGGAACTACAAATTTATGTAGATCCAATATCACCTGGCAATATCAAATGTGAACGAATTGGATACGTGTCCAGCCAAGACACAATGATCCTCCATGGTAAAACTAATTATAAAATTGATATCATCAGCTTTCCAGTGATATATTCGGCAAATACCACTTCCAGAGAACTGACTCTTTGAATATGTGTGGGCACTGTCCAAACTCAAATGCTGATAAGTTCAATCTTACTTTGTTTTGAGATAATTCTATCTAATTAGCATGATTTCCGCTAATTACCAAATATCTAAACCTTTTGAAATATTTGGTCACAGCTTTCGATCGTAAAATGATATTTACATTTTGTTTTCAGCATAAAAATCCTTCTAGTGCCTTCTATCAATTGATGTTTTTTTTCAATTTTTCGATTCAGAAAGAAATTCATGTTTCCATGGCAATCAACACGTGCAACAACATCAATTTGGGCAGAAATACATTATTTTTACATTCCAATATGTTTTCACTGAAGATGGAATTTTCTAAAGTGGCCTATCGTATTCTACATTAAAAAATAGTAGGCCTATAGCTCAAATTCTGTTATATTTTGAGCCTATGGTGGCCAAGGTTGGTACGAAAGATCTCGTGCGGAAGTCCCTTTTCCCTTATTGACCCGTAGTTTTCATCTATCAAATTACAGTCATCAACCAAATCTATAACGTGGTATGCATGTTGATGAAAATTGGCCCTCCCATAATTATTTGAAAACCAACTTTGTGATAAGGCTATTGGACAAATGTACAGCCCAGCTAACAGAAAAACGTGTTTTTCACGTCACAATAATGTATTATTTTACGTTATACGACGTTTGGCCATAATAAGGAGCCATACAGAAACGTCTGAAACGTTGTGTAACGTTTTTTAGTTTACTGGATGTGCGTGAATACCACCCAAATAGACTTGATATACAAACAGATACCCCTCACACAAAACCACAGCAACACATTGCAAATAAAAATGTAAAAAGCGAAAAGCAACCTGTTGAGTTCTTCATACTCTTATCTGTCAAGCTTACACAACAGTCCTAGCGGCGAGGTGTCGACAACCAGTTGGCCTATGTAAAATCAATACCTTGCTCTGGAATGGCACCATCAATCAGGACACCAGAAACTAAAGGGGAAGCAAGGGAGCAACAGGCAGCTGGAGGTCTATGCCACTGCTGTCCACAATCCATACCCCCACCAGGAGAGGCAATGGAGGAGCAGACAAATGAGGCAAGTGGAAATCCACAGGAGGAAGTTTTGCATGAAGATGGCATGGAGCCTGATACATCAGTGTTAAAGGAGAACGGGGAAGGGACAGAGAAGGACGTTTTAAGCAGTACTCCTGTCTCAGTTGGACATGCAGTTGTTCAGAGTGAAGACGGAGATGTGAAGAAAGAGACACCAGGAGTGGAGAAAAGGGATAGCTACAACCAGGCACAATCAGGTAGTGACAAGGAGTCACTGACTGGAGGGTGTAGCCAGGAGGAATATACAGGGAATGGGAGAGCAAAGAATACTGATATGGAAAAGACACCATTTCGAAATGAAAAGGAAGAGGATAACTCTGAAAAGAAGGATGAAGGACAGGGCGGCATGACCTTTAGAGGGCGGGTGATCCGAACAGCCTGTGCCCAAGCTGCCTACCTGGCGGTGGTAAGTATGGTAAAACAATCGGGTAGAGGCACCCTGAGTCGGACAGATACCTTGAGTCGGACACCATTTGCTTAGAATTACATAGTTAATACAAATAATTCACCTATCATGCAAACTGAAGTGTTCTTTCATCTAACAAACACATGTTACCACATATAACTCACATCCTACATTACAGTTTTTACATACTGCTTACAAGCATACCAATGCAAGCACAAAGTGTCCGACTCTAGGAGCATTTCTGGCATGGAGTGTCCGACTTGAGGTGCAGTTTGATGTTTTGAAATCAACATTTTAGATGGAGATTCATTCATACTTAAATGATGAGGTTTATTGCAATTTCCTCTGAAATAGATACTGCCAGACACTATACGCCCAATATAGTGCAACCCATGTTACAATTGGTACATGTTAAGGGTGTCAATTACAAGATACAAAAGGGATCACCTCTTCCTTGTCCGGGAGCGTCCGAAATGGGTGCCTTTACCCTGAGTATGAATTATAACCTGTCAAATGTATTAAACTATGTTCACATAGTCAGAGGTAATGGGCCAATGATTAGATGATGAGTTAGCTTTTCACCAAAGAATCTTAGGTGTAGGCAAACATACGCCATAGAAGCAAGGAGATGAGAATAAATCATTAGCTAGTAGGTATGGCCGGACCTTCTTTATGTGCCTTACTGACTGATATTTCAATAAATCATGTGTAATGGCGACAATTTTTGTAATCACAATAGACTTCTATGAAGTACCAAGTGGGCTTACCAAGTTGGGCATAGGTCGGTTTCTGCAAGGGTTGCCCACTCTGAGTTTCCTCTAGGACTTGTATTCTATTAGCTAATGTGGCGAATTTATACAAAGATTTTATATCAATTAGCCCATACACTTCCCCTCAGAGCCCCCTCAGGCTGCAGTGCTATGTTGAGGGACAAAATGGTACCCTTACAGGGTCAATAGTTGTAGTGCTATATTGGGGGGCAAGACCCTATAAACAGGATGAGCAGTTGGCACTGTCACCCCCTCCTCCCTACTGCATTCTATATACCCATCCCACCATCTGCTGCTGTTGCCCTTGTTCCTCCAGGCACGAACCCCAGCCTCCTTTCACCAACCACTGACAAATGAGCAAGCTCTCCTGAGGAGGGGACATAGCTTTACAGAGTGCTGTACTGTACCTAGTGCTACATGTTTACTTGTCATACCTGCCGTCACAAGCCCCTGTAGCAGACACTGAGCTACCTCCCTGCTCCTGGTCCCAGTGCGCTCAGTGACTCTGTATCTGGTCAGCAGACATCCCTGACCAGACATCCAAGTGCTAACATCAGTTCGTCCCCTTTCCATAGTTTGGGATATAGACTGCTGCCGCCTCGACTTCTATCCATTTTTTATGTCTCATCATGGCCTCCTGATTGGCACCTGTCTGGTCTGACCACTTCCACCACCTCCTATGATTGACAGCTGAACTATGTGGTTGGTGGTGGCCAGTTCAGACTTCTTATCAGCCGTCTCTTTTTTGTGTTACCCAGACCAATTTGCTGGTGGTGCTGTGTTTTCAAGGCTTTAACCGGACAGCATACTGGTCTAGTGATTGGATGGGTTGTACATGTGAAAAGAAAACATACACTCACTGGTCCAATATGTCCTAATAAAGCCTGAAGTGTGCGGAGGGAGCACCAGTGAGAGCGGAGGGTATGTGGTGACCTGGGAACAAGATGATAAGCTCATCAAAAACCCCATGAAAAAATCTGAAGTAGATCTATATCTTTTGGTTACATTTGAATATTTTTATAAAAGAATATACCTTGTCAGGAGGCTGATTGGTTGTCAACAGTGTCTACGTTAACACTAGGACATGTATTCTATTAGCCAGTTTGGCGGATTTGCATCCATTTTGACTAGCCAAAGTCAGCATTGATTAGCCAAATCTATTTTTTCTATGAATTCTAATCACACGTCAGCTTTCATAAAATAGTGGTTTTTGTTGAAACAAGGTTTAATCTATGAATAAATTCACTAAAAATTAGCAAATGGGAACCCTACACCTTCACTCTCTCTCCTGTTTTCACCTCTCCTTCCCCCCCTACATCCCCCATCATCCAGGGTTAGGACTGAGTTAAATCAGAATGTAATCAATCTGGCAGGCTTCATTGCGATTTTCTCTGACATATAACACGACTATAGTGATTAGGTAAAATCTGTCCCACAACCACAGTTATCCAATTTGACGAACTTTCAGGGGGTAGCATTAGCCAAGTGACTAGCGCGAATCCTGCAAAGTGTAATACATTTTTATGCCTGTCTTTCATAACTCCTGATTCACTATGGTTAGATAAGGTGATTACTAGAACATCCCATTTCAGGATATCTGGTGGGCACACTTCATTATGTAATAGAAAGCTGAGGAGGCCCATTTTCTCAACAATAAATTTCCATGAAGTGAGAATTGGGATGTGGCCATGCACATGTAGCCCTACAGTTATATAACCATGCATGTGCATATCCCGATAAGAATTAAGAGTATTCACCATCGAAAATTAACAGCGGTGCTCAGTTGATAAATCAGTATTTTTCGTAAAAGCTAAATGGTGTTTTTGTAGTTTTAAAAGTCACTCAAAAGAAAGGGATTATTTTCTCACCAAAAATCGGGGGAAAGCGAGTTTTTGAAAAGCACTGTGACCTTCCCCCAAATCCCTTTCATTCAGTTTCTCAGTGTCCCTCTCTGATCAAACAAATGGCAAAATAATCTAAGCACTCTGTGCACAGTCACTAAGTTTGTCTCCCCTTTCATTTGTCATCAATATAACTTCTAATGGTTCAGCTTGGTCCATCCCCCAACCACCCACACAGCCACAAATCTGTCACTTCTCAATCTTACTACATCACTATAAGATGCTGCATGGGATGTTTCCTGCGTCCTTGTATCTTTTTTCTGAAGCCATACGGGAATTTAGACAAGTATTTTGTTTGCTCTAGGAAACCATGTAGATATAAGTGTATGAGAAATTTGCCCCTATAGCTTTCCATTAATGGTCAGAATACTGATGAGTATGAGATTTGTTAATAGGGTGGAGTCGCCCGGCTTGAGCAGTGGGGTGACATGGTCAAGCGAGTTTTGGAAGAGGTGGGTTATTTGGTCTGGGATTAGAGATAGTGCTTCATTCAGAACCTTGGCATTGGCATATTTTAACCATTTCCAAAGCTTGTCTGTGTCCTTCACACATTCCTTTAATTAATCTATTAGCATATCATATTTGGCATGGTCTACTGCAATCTTATCTTTAATTTAACTCTACATGCAACACTTTGGGTAATCTAGATAATGCTGCTATAACAAATGTAGGGCGCTTTAACCTTAACCTTAATACCACAGACCCTCAACCTGGGGATGATTGGCCCCTCCATGCTGGACCTGGAGATGCTCACCCACTCCACCACCCAGGAGATGTCCACAGTCTTCACCTGGAGGGCCCTGCTTGGCCTTGTTGCCAGTCTGGTCCTTGGGCCTCTCCTTGATCACCTTAACAAGTTCTTTGTGGTGGGTGTGGCATTGGCGGCCGATGTGATCTTCATAGCTGCAGCCCCCTGGAGCACTCACATCGCAGCACTGCTGGCTACCATGGCGCCCCCTGAGTTATTTAACTCGGCCATTGGCATGGGTAAGTGTCGTTGTTTATCATTAAAGTGTACTAGGCTCTGTAATGGTTGAAGAGCAAGGGGATATATAAAAATATTCAATCCAAAGCTCCAATGCAATATGGCATTATTCCTTTTAGATGTAGGTATATATCAACACCGTGCAGGTAGAGAGTTATAACCAACATAACCCATCTGCATACAGGCACTTCAAGTATCGAGGAACATTAAATTGTACGCCGGTGTTTAGTAGGCAAATTGATAATACTTTTAAACATATCGAATTTGGTGCATTGTAAAACTGTAAGACTAGAATGTTAGAGATGTACATGCACCAAAGACATACTAGTAAACATTTTCTCACGATTGCAGGAACCCATCTCATTTGCATATCCCTTTGGGGAGCCGGCTCGGGACCCGCACTGCAGTCCCTGAACCTCATGGCAACCATTGGCTATGCTCTCAGCCCTCTTCTCTGTAAACCTTTTATGGCAAGGTCTGTGGCAGCCGTGACCAAGAATTCTTCTGGATCAGGTCTATTGAACGTATCGTTGGGAAATATAGAAGGGGTTATGATGGGAAACAATGCTGCCAAACCGGTTTACAATCTTATTCCAGACAGTAATGCATCGCAGGCAGATATGGGGCTTGTCGGAGAGCTGGAGACGAAGATCCAATACGCCTATCTCATTGTTGCAATTTATGATCTTTTAATTGCATGTGCAATTTTTGCAATCTTCATCAAGGACGGTGCCAGAATTCATTTAACAGCTTCTGAGAAGAGCTCTGAAGAAGAGCTTGTGGACAAGAAAAGATCAAAGAGGTTTGTCATGACCATTTGTATCTTATTCTTTTTGTTCAATGTATTCTATGGGGGTATTGAGGTTGGCTATGCAGGTCTTTTGATGACCTTTGCAGTGAAGTACTTAGGTTGGAGTAAAGATGCTGGTACTAACGTCACTGCCCTTCTGCAGATCTCAAACGCCATTGTCACTGCAGTGGCCATTTTGATTTCTAGATGGGTGCGTGCGCAGACGATGTTGCTAGGAAGTATTGGCATTGTGACAGCAGCCATGCTGGTGCTGTCACTCACTGTGGAGAATACTCCTGTCACACTATGGCTGTGCACTGCATGTCTTGGTATAGGTTATGCCACCATTATGCCATGCTCTTATACCTGGGTCAATGACATCATGGTGGTAACAGGCAAATTTAGCTCTGCCTACTGGTCTGGATTCTTTACTGGCTTTATGCTGGTGCCAGCTATTACAGGTCAGTTGTTCCATCATGTCCACCCCATGTGGCTGCCTTATGCCACCTTAATCTGTAGTATTGGCATGTTTGTCTTCTTTGTCATTATAAGTGTGGTCATATGGCATGATGATAGAAAACAGAAAGAAGTTGAGAAATAGAAACCATGTGATATATAGACAATTAATTTGGTACTGCTACTCTTCTTATTTGTAAGGACTGCCAGGGCATACTGTAGTGAATATTTAATAGTAAATGTATGATAAATCGTGTACATGTATATATACCCCTGGAAGACCAGAAGTAGCATAGAAATATGAAAGCTATCACCAATGGTGTGTAGGCCCTATACATACAAAACATTCCATACTGTATATTTTACACATTTCAGTTCCATGTCAAAGTAAGTTTCAATGAAAAATTAACAAGATGTATTTTCATAACAAAATAACTTTTATTTGGGTTCATGATGCTTTACTTGTTGAGAACATGTACGCACACTATAAGTAGACCAACGTGGGATGAAATGACGAGATACACATATATATGCTTTAACGGTGTTTACATATGCCGCCTACCTTATACATAGCACAAGGGGTGTCAGGTTACCTTTAGATAGGCATCCATAGAAAACAGCCGTGACATGATTCAAAATGATACAATGAATAGTGTCTTATATCTATACAGGCAGATCTATATATTTGGCATGATAACAGTAGCATTGACAGGTGTTCAGAAAATAATTGTCAAACTTGAGAACACACATTACTAACATGCGTCAACTCCCTTTTGACAGTAATTTCATAAACGCACCCACTATTGTGCTTAACGAGTAGAGTTGTAAGGTTATATCGGAGTATATATTATCCATATAATTATATCGCTTCGCTTTTCATACTTAGCCATGTCAGGAAAAGTTGCAAGTAGTTTGGTAATTGGTATACATACATGTGTGTTCACTTTTCTTCTTTACCAGATGTATATGGAGATGTCATAAAATGACTATATCTACATTAGAAGGATAGAGGATTACATGCTTTCAGAATAGGAATTCCATCGAGTACACATGTAGACTGTTTTTCGTTTCATTTTTAGTAAATTGCAAGGCTAATATATGGTTATAATTGGAATAAGGTGTTCCCTAGTCAACCGCTCTTTGTCTGTGAAGACTATACTATTTACATATTGCATGTATCGTAACAGTGGTAAGGATGTGGAAGTAAAGACAGCATAATCTATTATATACACAATAACATATGTTTATCAGGAAATGGTGGCATTAGTATATTGCTTCTACACAGCATTCGTGGCTATTGTATGCAGCAGATTTGTTAAATGTTGACTTTTCACAATATCACATAGGTCCTATTGGAGACAGATAGCACTCTATTCTCAGGAGGAACATCTGGTTTGATATTGTAATTTCCCTCTAGAAATAAATATGTAATAAAAATCGCTCTGTATGCATCATTCTAACAATACGAGACAACTGTGAATATTCAACACACAACAGTACAAAATATCCTTGTGTACAATTAATTGCTTAGGTTTTCATGAAGATAATGGAAGTTGACATTTTTAAAATTTGGAAACTTTTTAATCATACATTTATACATTGTATAAAAATCATCATTTTTGGATAGAACATTTCCTACCTAGGTACATTATAGACACCGCAGATTCTGCAGACAGATGCACAATGGATTATTGTTCGTTTAATAGTCATTTTACTTTGCCAATAAACTAACACATTTCAATCCATCATAGCACATATGATATAATTACACATGCATTCACCATTGTATCTCTGCTACTTCTATTGTCTTTATTCCGATATGGGTTGTATTGTAAAGGCAACAATAGTTTGAAAGCATTTTTTGTTGCTAATTTAATATAGTCACCCCCAACTATTTTTTGCACTATTGAAATGAAGAGGAGTTATGTGGTGAAATGGTGACAATCTTAGACGCCCTTAGATAATGAGTCTCTATATAGGTATATGCCAGATAATAATATTGTGAACGCAGATGGCACAACATTAATTAAGTAGAATCAACTCATCATTAACTATAATCTAATACATGTGTCTGTATTGCAAGAACGATGTGGTAATTCTCCTATTATCAACCTAAATCACTAACATACTTTTTCAAAGGGACTGTTCAGTCAACATACAAAGGCTATGCTTAAATGCTACTATATGGCAACCTTACTGCAAGGACACATAAGGAAATATAATATAATGAAAGAATTACTGCACTGCCATAAGGAATATGTCACCATTCTATTCTATATTTACATAATATTGCAGATGTCTATATGGCGTACAGAAGGCTCTGCACTTGTTGTGCCTCACAATCCCAGATTTTCAACATATTAAATATGACTAGTTCTCATCAGGTCGATGGAAATACCTGCCTAGTTCTGTTTTCCATGTAGACCTGCCCAAACTCAATTTAGATTTATTAAATTTGTCTTATACACTATTAGTAAAATCATGATATATACATTGTGTTTGATTCCATGCTAAAATCAATATATTTACAAATTGCACCATGTGCAAATCATCAGATAAAGTATACAGATAATCTATCTTATTTAAAGTGCGCCACTTATAAAATTGACCTTCATAATAAGTATGAAAGCACCGCGTTTTACAGCCGCTCAGTGCTCAGATCTCTACTCCACAGTGCTTTTACCACAGTATTAGTGTCTACGATTGACCACAGGTTACTTAATGTGGTCAGAATTACCACTCATCATGTTGTAAATCAGACAGATACTTGATTTGTGTGGCTAAGTTGGGGTTGACAATATTTAGTAAGTTTAGCATCCTTTATCACTTGAAACATTTGAGGTTAATGAGACATATCAGTGTAATAACACTAAGGAATCTCCCTATAGGTATATGGAAATAAATCGTGTTTTATTCCAAACAATATGATTTGTGCTATAGGTAATTCATTTTTCGAAATACATTAACAGTATTCTATACAATATAAAGTAAGATTATTTGCTGCTCTTTTGTTTTTGTATCATGTATGGTGCGTTTCTGCCACTAGTATTATAGTTATAACAAAAAATAACGGCAAGTGTCTGACGTAACATAACCCCTTCAATTTTCTCTTATTTTCTTAAAAATTTGACAAATACTATAATAAAATACTGATGGATACCATCGTTTCAATATATTCCTGATAATTCACTGATGTGTGAATTCGTTATTTCTATTCTGTGCTTTTTACATTCATATAGGTGCACTTTTTAAAACGGCTAACTGGTGTATCCTGTCTTTCTTGGGGACAGTGTTAACACATAAATTTAAGTATCTTCTGAAAGGCAATCTTTCTCATACAACTCATTTATATATCATTGATCGCTATACATTGACATCTGTGTTGCTTGTTAGGGAGCTCCTGAGTAACTTAGTATTTTCTCACAGGTTGGGGACACTAATCTGATGGTAACGCCTAATCTATAGCACCAATATTTAGACACAGTTAAACCCTTTTGGCAGGAGACCTGGCCTACTACATTTGTACTACATGGAGTTTTACATAATCCCAAGTGTCTATATGGTGGAGAAGGTACTGCATTGCGTAGTCTAACACAAAGAGACAAGACCACATCTAAATAAACGCTCGACCACTTATTCACTGAAACTCTTTGAAAATGAGGTGCATCAGAGCAGCGGCGGTGAGCAACTCGCCTGCACTGCATTGGTTCAATGTGCCGACCATCCGAAAATGAGAATCTTTCATTAAGCTTTTATATTGAAAATAACACTGATGAAGTACAATTAGCTGTTTGCTGGGTGGATCCAGTTGGTATATAATCTGTGCCTCCATCTAATTTAGTTTAAATGTTAAATTATCTTTCCCCCAACCTTTTTTCTTGCCACTCTAAATGAAGAACACACTTTATACACAATAAGTTACGCCCTATTTACAATGGTATGTCTTTGACCTTTTCAAGTGAGTACAACTATTGTTGTTTATATTGAAAGGAAATTTCTAACTATTCCTACCACACTGGTGTAAATCAAATTTATTCTCATCACTTATACTCCTGAGACTTTGAATATCATCTTAAAGTAAAATAGTAAATCCTTACTCATAAGAGATAAAATATGTAATTAACCGGGATATTGAAGATACAAGAAACTCTTTTGCAAGCCCATTTATGTCTCCATATCAAAGCACCAAGATGTCAACTTTCAATTGTAAAATATCATTTTCCCTTCTCCTTGTGACTTGTAGGCATCATCATGTATACATATGATAATAGACCTTGAAGAAACTGTTGATTGTGTATAGCGATATACCACACTTACTACATTATATACTTAGGGAATGCATGCATATACATTTAAACAGCCAGCTGCCTACCATCTCCCTATCTGAAAGCTTCACAGCTCAAACCCATGACAGCTTCATACCTAGATCCCATGACAGCTTCATGCCTAGATCCCATGACAGCTTCATACCTAGATCCCATGACAGCTTCATGCCTAGATCCAATGACAGCTTCATCCCTAGATCCCATGACAGCTTCATGCCTAGATCCAATGAGAGCTTCATCCCTAGATCCCATGACAGCTTCATACCTTAGATCCCATGACAGCTTCATGCCTAGATCCCATGACAGCTTCATGCCTAGATCCCATGACAGCTTCATGCCTAGATCCCATGACAGCTTCATACCTAGATCCCATGACAGCTTCATGCCTAGATCCCATGACAGCTTCATGCCTAGATCCCATGACAGCTTCATCCCTAGATCCCATGACAGCTTCATGGCTGAATCCAATGACACAATGTCACCTTCCAACTCATATCCAATCAGTAATACCACATACACATATATATACACACGTACATTTATATACAGGTGCTAACTAGTTTTATCATTATACATTCTGTGGCCTGTAATATCAATTATTATGATCATACATAGCAAAGGGAGAATCAATTAAAGGACCTTCAGCAAACTATTTTACCTAGGGCGTGGTCAAGCACAGGCAATCATAGAGGCACATTCCATTCTGACCACAGGCACTTAGACTGAAAGGAACCTTTACATAGCTGGTCCTATATAGACAAGCAATACATACCTCACATGCACTGCCAATTCATTTCCATATACCTTTTGACATGGTTATTATTTCATGTTAATAAAATGAAAGTGTTTTCACAGATGAGCGCGCTAATACCTTCTCATAGAGAAGAACTTGTGAAAGGAAGAGCAGGGCGGTTTAGCGTGTCCGCTAATGATGTCCCATCATGGGGGATCCGCTGCTTGGTTTTGTGTCCAATTCATTGTCGTACAAGTGAAAACGGACAAGAACACTTTATCGGTCCTGCGACAACATCTTCATGAAGGATGTGTGGCATCCAACTGTCTTCGCTGGAAAGTATGCTTATGGGAACTAATTTCTCCCCGCATTCCTCTTATATCAAGAAGCTGCAAAAATGCTTTTCTAGCCGAGTAAGGCAAAAAACATGCTACTTGCTAATGACCATTTGGGACTATTGAATTTCCTGAACATAGGATACTGTAATATTTCATGATTTTCCTGAACTCTTAATTGATGCTAAACCATGTTGTAATTTTGATTTCCAGGGGCCCGTAACAGCCGCTGCCTTTGAACAATACGGACAATAAGAACTATATTCTCCATCATACAACGTATATAGGGTATGTTCTATATGTAGTACAGAATACAAGAGATTGCCACATGCCATGATTTACACCACTAGTTTTAGTGAGGCGCTAGTGTAAAAATACACCAACCAGTCTTCATCTAACAAACCCCAGAAGGCAAACGAGACCTCCTTTTTTGATAATGATAGGAAGGAAGCCTCACATCTGTGTTTATAATTAAACTTGCCTCCATGAAGATGCCTCTCTGCTCAATAGTCAATAGTCTAAGCCCTTAGCACTGACTGGAGGTCACCGGGGAGGGTGGCAATGATGGAGTCCAAATGTCCCTGGAGCTTTGTCACCATGTCATCTGTCAATGGGATCAGCTGAGTGGACGCACTTGTCTGTTAGTGTAAAAGTAGAAGTATCTATTAGCGACACACTTCGGGAAATTTACCACATAATACAGGGAATACTATACAGGACTTGCCTTTATGGTTGTGGTGTCAGGTATGCAATGTTGTGTGAGTAAATTCATAGTAGTTTGTCTATTCTATCTTATTTACTTAACTACTTTTCTATGTATATTATGATCATACAGATGTACATAGAATACATATAAAACATCGTTATTCATACATTTATACAGTGAATAGCAGACACTTCTACATACCAGTTTTTCTCTTAATCTGAGAATCAGGTCGACTACTTCTACCTCCTGCTTGTCTTGAATCCATTCCATCAGGTCCTGTGAAGAGAAATGGGGAAAACTGTTATTCCGTGGCACTTTTATCTCCAATGGCATGGGATATGGTTTTGAATATTAATCCAAGAAGAAGTCAAAACCCGTTATCCGGGGGACATCTTTTATAATTTGCATGGGATGTAGGCCCTCTAGAGAGTAATTTTAAAATATTTTTTCATTCGATCTGTACAAAGCCCTTTTGACCTTCAAAAAAAATGAAATCAGGTTAAATTCGGAAGAATCCCATGCCGCGGTGGCGGCGGAGTCCATACATGCACTATGATGTCCATATAGATTCAATTAATCTGGTCCAAACATATTAGTGTGTCTACAATGTTCATATAGGTATCTAAAGATTGCTGAACGAAACGGCTAATTTCCACCCAGAGTCAAGGTCAGTCCCTAAAGAATTAAGACCAAAACAACCAATTTTGATCCTTTACGACCGTAATGGTCTGATGCCTCAAGGCTTTAATGTGTCCTGCATTGCACTGCATTGGTTCAATGTGCCGACCATCCGCGAGTGTATGATTTTCATAGGGTTGGCATGCGACATGAAAATTGTATTGGTGAGCGACTCACCAAGGTGGCAATCATGCATCATGATGACAAAAGGTGGAGTTCTATACGGCACTGATTGGTCAAGTGAACAGGGTTGAGTGGAGATAAGAGCAACTCACCGCTTTACAAAGTGCCTCGGCGTGGAGCGCCTGCAGCTTCTGATTCACCTCCGCCGTCCGGAACTTGAGCCATCCTTCAAAGTTGGCACTGCGGAAGAACCGCCTTGAATGAAGACAAATAACACAATTAATATCACCAGTGAATATAAATCCTTTAATGATTTGCCCCCCCCCCCTGTTTTACATAATGCAGGTGTATGTGGTTTTTACGAACGATTTTATGATTATGATTTTAAGATTTTATGATTTTTGTAAATAAGGTGGAGTCCATCGGTGTCTAGCCTTAGAATATTTCACCGGTTTTACACTCACCGATAGAGTCCAACCCAGTCTCCCTTCAGTCCTGATGTGAGTTGTGGACCCGAGTGGTCAATCGTCTTCAGGAACTCTTCCATGTCAAACGGTTTTAACCGTGGTGGGCCCTAAATAAACGAGACCAAAGGAATGAACATGTTTTCTCATAGAATAACAGACAAGCCATGTTCTTTTCCAATGTAACAACTAACAAATTTCATTTTATACACATTCCATAATTTATTTTTAAATGGTATAGCTAGTTATAGGCTTGAAGTGTGAACGCTTTTTACCTTGTGGGGGGAGATGTTTCGTTGGAGAGGCATGAGGCTGGCAACATATCGTTCCTGTAGAATCGGTGAAGAGCAATATTAGATGTTTAATGATCCACATAATTCTGAATATAAACTACCGGTAGTGTATTTCTTATATTAGGTTTATTGTATTTTACATTTCATAAAACCTCGCATATAAAGAGCGGGTTATATGGCGGATCGGAGACTCAATGCTGGTTATAAAGTGTGATTTACCCAAACTCGGGGTGCGACTTATATGTGACATTATTGAAGTATACTACAGTACCATTAAATATGGCCAAAATCACACCCCATATGTGGGTTATAGGATTCTCTCAAATCGATGTGTAGACGCTTTAATTTCTTTTCAGAGATAATGAAACCCTGTTCATGGAGACGTATAGCTATGCAGCTGCTACCTTTGGTTCGAATAGATTCAAGATACTGAGAAATACATTAGACCTCCTTACCAATGGGATCATAAAGCTTTGTGTCAGCTCCAGTAGGTGGCGCCTCAGCATAGCGTTCTGAACCTCAACCGGTCGCTTCGTTTGTACACCCTAAGTAAGAGACAAATCATTAAAAATGTGCGGAGTAATGCTTAAATATCTGATTCGTCTTATACAGTATATAATACATATATAATTTTGAAACAAGCCCCAAAGCTCACGGTTAGAATCATTTTATACTCAGAGTATGCCATCGGAAATGGCCATAGGTTTGGGAAATTAATTTGTGTGCCTCACAAAAATTATAGTTTCCGTATAATCTTGGATGTATAAACAGCCTGCAGCCAAATAATATCAGCCACATAATATGAACTAGAACTCACTGTTTATAGGAAACAGAATGTCATTTATATCTTATAGAGTGTTCCATGGCATGGTCTCCGTTTGTTCATGGGTCAGGTATACCACAGTCCGCCCCCATGGAAAGGTCAACAGCAAGGATCCAACAGCAATACCCCATTGAGGCTAACATAAACAGGGACATGGGTGACGGGGAGGAGTGCTCCTCAGAAATTTCCTGAACAAGAATTTGATTCCAGTAGGGAAAGAAAGGGTGTTTGCATGTCCAGGCATGGGATTGGGCTTTGAAAGGGGGGAGGGGTAACATATCCCCTCTATGGACATGGAGGGATTTCGCATTAGCTCTGTGTAAATCACATGATCACTCTTTCGGACTAGAACTATAAAAACCCACAGAAACCCGGTAAGAATTAATTCAGGAGAATCCCATGCCTGAGTGTTGAATCAATGGATAGATTACATAACATAATACCATTCTGGAAATGTACTAGGATTGATGTGTAAAGGTGATTTCAGACTTCAGATAGCACACATTGAGGACTCCTACGCGAATAGTAAGGTGCTAGATAAATATTTCGCCAGAGTATTCATCCTGTACTTTTTAAAACTAGGGAAACACACTCATTGAGTATGAAAAGGCAATGACAAATAAGGTAAAGGTAGATGATAGGCAACAACACATGGAAATATTTAAAACTATGAAAGGTGAAATCAACGTATAAAAATCAATGGAAATAAATATACCAATAACTGAACTGACAGTAAATACATCATATCTGCATGTAATTTGGTGAATGTGTGTGTGAGAGTCGGCCTATGCATTCATGAGCCCTTTTATACTATGATGTGTTTTACTAGTTTAGTTTATATAATTTTGGTGTAATCATAATGAGTGCAGATTGTGTAGAATGTAACATGTCATATGTGAGACTGTATCATCTGTACCTATAATAAACACAAAGCGTGGTTTCTTAACGTTATTTACGTTACCTTATGTGATAAGGCTTCTTCTGACAGAGCCATCTAGACCATTACAAACAAAGACCAATACCAGGTTAATACAGGTCATGGAAAATATTACCACATAATGTATAGTTTCACGTATTTATTAGTAGAGTTGTCTACAAAAAGTGTTAGTTTGTTTTACAAGCTGCATGTATGGTTACCCTGAGTAAACACAAGGTAGTCAGAATGAAATTAAACTGAAAACAAGGCTGAAGCACAATATGTACCAACTCATGATAGGTTCTAACTACTGCATAACATGACACTACTGTTAGTACTGATGGTTAGTTTCAACCTCACATATCTTACAGTAATAAGTATGGTTTCACAGACAGAAAGATTGCCTACGATTTATACCTAGGTATTATATGAAAAGGGAACATTAGTAATGCTATCTGAGAGGTAGCCAAGGCTGTATAAATTCGAAACACATGCTGAGAGATACTACCTGAGCTTCACTCCACCAACATCTGACAGGAAAGGTACTTTCCAAGTTGTTCTTCTATTAAGCCCAATAACTCCTTTATATACCTACATTCAATAAGTTAATTAATGGGGTAAATACTGATAGTTATACTGCAGCACAGCTTACCTTGGCTAAACGCTTCAGAACTGTCTTGTCCTTGTTGAGGAACGGTTTGTATCGTGTGTATACCCCTGAAAGTAAAGTAATACATCATTTTTAATGAATCTGAATAGAAGAATATACTGAAGAAAAAGTCGGTACGTACTTGAGATACTCAATGATATACATGTATAAAAAGCAGGTCACAATTGGTTCCAAAATCTAGAAACATAGATCGGTGGGCTTTAGTACTAATCTTCTTAATGCTAATAATTTCTTTGGAAAAAAAAGTGAAAAAGGAGTAACATTGTAGGGCGTGTATATACATATATATAATTTGAGTTTAATCATAAAACGGTTTTAAATGTTGTCCAAAAAACGTAGTTTTATCACTGTAAGCAAATCTATTCAAGCAATTCATCTTAGAACATTCTGCCATTTAGAAGTTTTCAAATACAAAATGTTCAAAAGGCAGAAATGTAAGGAGATAGTTGAAGCAAATGATTAGATATCCGAGGATCAAATTAATAACCTGCCGCTGGTTTTATTTACCAACTAGACCTATAACAGATTCATAAAAGCATGCCCACATGCAGAGAGGATGGATTCTTTTTGTAAATCATACAAAAACAAAATAGGTTAAACAAGAATTGTTGAGAAATGTCTCCAATCAGGGATACTTTCAAGTAGTAATTCCTTAAGCCAGTATATTGATCACCTTATATTGGATACTGATAAGACAGTATTATTGTTGGTAAACAAGTATTCAGCATTCAAATCTAAGCAAAATAACCAGAATCAAATCTGCTACAGATGGAATAGAAGCTTATAGAGGGGGAAGGTAAATAAATGAGGCTTACGGTTCCGATACCAGAGTATCCCATAACCGACAGGGTTGTTTGGTTTGGTACCGTAACTGCGACAACAGATATCCCAGCCCACTTACCCTTCCTTCTCCTAAAGTACTCCATGAGGCTTAAGTAGACTGATTAACATGCACTGGGTGTTACTCTAGGTATGGTAGTTACTTAAAGCCCCGGTAAGACTAGTCACATCAACATAAGGAGGAATCGCACCGTAAGCCCGTCACAAACGGGTCCATTTGAATGGTTGACAGACTGTATGAATGTGGCCGTTACACACACTCGATCAGCAGGACGTCTGATGTCTGCCTGCATGAATGTGGCCGTTACACACACTCGATCAGCAGGACGTCTGATGTCTGCCTGCATGAATGTGGCCGTTACACACACTCGATCAGCAGGACGTCTGATGTCTGCCTGCATGAATGTGGCCGTTACACACACACGATCAGCAGGACGTCTGATGTCTGCCTGCATGAATGTGGCCGTTACACACACTCGATCAGCAGGACGTCTGATGTCTGCCTGCATGAATGTGGCCGTTACACACACTCGATCAGCAGGACGTCTGATGTCTGCCTGCATGAATGTGGCCGTTACACACACTCGATCAGCAGGACGTCTGATGTCTGCCTGCATGAATGTGGCCATTACACACACTCGATCAGCAGGACGTCTGATTGTGAGTTACCAACATATTTGGTGCTCACCAATTTAATCAGGAATCATGTTGATCGCATACTGTGCCGGGGACATTTTACGATGTGATTCCTCACACCACTATGTGTGTTTATGTGATTCGTCTTGGTGGGACTTTAATAGATTTATTCAGGAGTCACTTTATATATGTAATGCCAATTATTCTAAGTTTATGTAGATTAAGTGTTCATGTTAATATCTGTAAAATATACCACTTGTTACAAAGGCATGCAAGTTAGTAACCTTGTAGATAAAACTACTGTGGGCCGTGGAGCACCCTGTATTGTTAAGGAATGCTTTCTCATGCATTAATAACATAAATGCCACAAACCAAACCAAAAGAATATTGATAGGTGAATATATGTCCACATGTGTTGATACAAGTCTGTTGTGAAGCAGTGTTATGTGTCAATACCATGGCTTTTGGAGTCTGTGATTCTTGCATTAAAGGTAAATTATCGGATGCAGGCTACTACACAAGTCATAACCAGTCTAACCACGTACACATGTAAAGTAAGACTAAATAGTGAAATACAAACTAAGTGGTTTGACACAGAGTAGTACCAAAGGTACACACCAGGTTTGGAGTCCAACGTCTTGAGGTTCCCTCCCTTCTTCAGTTTATTAAACTTGGGGGAAGCTGAACAAACGCATAAGAACTAGATCAGTTGGTTGTCGTCTTAGTGGACACACAAAGTAGTGATAGCTCCCTTTGATGAACACATCATTATCGCTCTCTTTTACTTATCACTTATGTCATTTAACGTATTAAGCTGGGGTTCTAAAGTATGCATTTATTCTAAAGTGTATATGTTTTAAAAAAAACATTGATACACGAATGTATTAACATAGCAACGTATGGGTCAAGGCTAGCAAGTCTCATTTGATTAGGTAAGTGTCAATGCGGGAGGAGGTGTTTCACACCGTCACAGCAACACACAAATTCGTTAATTCAAGTTTTATTCGCTCTTAATATACAAAAGGCAGTGATGTACATGAAAAGAAACCACATCATTACGTAATTAAAGTATTTATCATGAGAAATAAAGCTATGAGTTATGCTGCACTGGTTTCTTTTGAGGAATTCAGGGTGAAATGGTAAAAGACAAAACTATACGGCATGATATTAAGTCGAATCCTTTACAAGATATTAAATGCGTTTCAATATCCAATCACCCATTTTGAAGTAATATCACCCAGCTTGGATAATACCGTACTTTTGTGATTCTAGATGTATTTGGCTCCCCTCTCCCTAACCCAATACCTTTCACCATAGTAAGAGACTGTGAGATATTAGTTAGTGCTCTCTTTACAAAAGGGAATCCTTGAGTGAAAAAGAAGCGTTACGACATATACATGGCGTAGCTAGACTATCCTTTATAACTTTGGTGTTTATATTACAGAGAAGCATTATTTATCCGTAGCCTAAAAATCTACTGACAAGCATATATATTTATCACATAGATACATCCTGCGAGAAATTATTTTACCTTTTCTTGGGAAGTATTAAAAGTTACTCTGCAATCAACAGTTTCCCATTAGTTTTCGGCGATCTACTTATTTCTAGATGATAAATTAATAAACGAAAAATAAAAGTTTTAGTGATAAATTCCTGTGTCTATTCTTTCCGATTCAAGCTATAAAGACATAAATGTACAACCTGGGAGTATAAATCACGAAGGGAAAAACACCAACGCGAACAGGGAGTAGAATTCAACGATGTTACTGGTTAGGAAAACACTCGGTTAGGTCTATCTATATTAATACAATATTATGTACATTCTATGGTGTATTTACAACTAGCAGGACGTGGTGCCAGTAACTATGGTAACAGAGGAGGAGGAGGCTGGCCTACTTACTGCCTGTCATCTCGCCAATCCGCACAATGTGGGGCCAGTGCTGCAATGTCTTAGCGAAGAACGGGTTTGTGACACCGAGTAACACCGACGGTCTAAAATATAATCATAAAACTTTAGCATTTCTATGAAATAAGATGACATGGATATTATACGTATAATATGTCTTCATATCTTGACATAAGTGATGAGAATTTATCCATGTTATGTAGGCAGCATCTTTTATCGTGTCACTTATTTATGCAAATGTAATCATCCCCCACTACGCTGAGGTAATCTGGAATTATATAATAGGGCATGCATAAACCTACTCTGGTTCTAAGACTACAGTCGATAAGCCATTTACATATTGATCAATGTGAGGAGAGGTCAGTTGTCTCATTATTTTGGCACCTTTCTCTAGATATTTCCCCTGTGTCTTCTTTCAAAGTATCAGACTTGTGTAAAGAGTATAGATAGGTTATTCTATAAGTAAGGTACTGACGGTGCCTGTGTCTTGGTGGTGTACTCCTTGAATTCACTGTCATGTATGGTGAAGTATGGCCGATAGTCGGAGCAGTACCGCAGCGGCCAGATCATCGATACCAGCGCCTGCACCGTCATCGAACACACCGTGGGTAGAGCCGCCATCACGATTACCGGCTGATCAACAGATCAATACAAATACATGGGCATTAATTATTGTTAATTGCATGTATAATGCGTGACGATATTGCCACTTTTCACTTACACCCTGTATCATAACATTATATTGTATCAGCCAATGGCTAAATGAAAATACAAAATTGGGCAGTTTTGGAAATGTTTATACACAGTTTTTAGTATTAGCTTTAGCGATAGTATACAAATACCATTATCTGATATCGGGGTTGGCTTGCTGTCTTTAACACAAAGGCATCTGTGTGGTGGTGTAATGGTGGGAAGCACACAATGCTATTAGTATTACATATCAAGTCACCGACCCACCAGATAAGGCTTATCTACACGTGTATCATGATAGAACATAGATAAGACTTACCTCTCCCGTAATGACTAGTTCCCACAACATCTGTATGTGTGGCAGGACAGGGTGGAAAGCACTGTAAGAAACGGAGATATCAGATATTTTAACTCAAATTTTCTCAAACCATTTAAATCTGAGTGTTAAATTCTTTTTTTTTGTTTTATTTTAAAAATCATCGACCTGAGCGTCATTTTCTTATTTCATATTTAGCGTAAATGGCACACCGATATCACCTTGGTAATACAATGTGTTCAATGTTGTATTTATGAAAAGACGAAATGCAGTACTCACCTAAAGATATCTACTTCGTGTAACGTGGGCAAAATATTATTCGCCGGTATAAGAGGCTGTAATGGAAACAGTGGTAGAAACTATAGAAGTTGGAATTTGCACCATTACGATTTGACCACCCTGCAATAAGTTGTCATTGTATAGCTCTAAATACGCAATCATAATTGTATCAAGTGTTGCAAACCGCAAGTACATTGCTGTTACAACTGAAGTAGTTTGGAGTAAATTGACGACTAAAAATGGAGAGGTAGTTAAGAGAGATGACTCTAAGACATTTGGGTATAGCTAAGAGTATACATTTACTAGCAAGTCACACGGAGAATAGATAACTGAACGATGGCTTATCAAGACGTCTTACCACTGTTTGAGGTCTGAGCTGAGAGATTCCCAACAATTTGTCAGCTCGGCATGGGATCCGCACCTAAGAGGCACAAGTCAACACGGTCACCAACAGAACGGAGTTAGTCAGAGCAGGTGAGCTACTCACATAGACACGTCATAAGGAGAGGGTGTTAATTAACCCGTTAGGGGCCACACAGTGCATTAATCCATTATGCCTGTTATCGTCATGATGCATGAATGCAGCCCTGGTGAGCGACTCGGAGGTCCCACATTCAAACATTGTGCCACCTTTTTAGGAGTGTAGCGACCCCGTAGGGTCAGCATGATGCTCGAACACAGCACTGACGAGTTAGTCGCCAGGGCTGCATTTACGCAACATAACGACAAAGGGCATAATACATTAATACCCTGTGTGGCCTTTAAAATGTTAATACGGGGGGTTTGAGTGGTAGGGTAGGCGGAGGCGGGGGTGGTTCCAATAGTAACTAAGTTAATCAGGATACTTGAGTTACTTGCAAGGTAACTAAGGTATTCGAGATAACAGTTATAAAACTCTGACGATATCTTATCTATAAGTAAGAAGAGTGATGATAAGGAATCGGCAGGAGCAATACAATAGATAAGCATACAGACACATGAAAATACGCCATGACGGTGTGAGTATACATGTAGTATACAGCTCATGCTGGAGGAGCTGCTCCTGTTAGCGCCTGAGTCACCCAGGGGCTGCTCCCGTTAGCGCCTGAGTCACCCAGGGGCTGCTCCCGTTAGCGCCTGAGTCACCCAGGGGCTGCTCCCGTTAGCGCCTGAGTCACCCAGGGGCTGCTCCCGTTAGCGCCTGAGTCACCCAGGGGCTGCTCCCGTTAGCACCTGAGTCACCCAGGGGCTGCTCCCGTTAGCGCCTGAGTCAGCCAGGAGCTGCTCCTGTTAGCGCCTGAGTTACTCACCTGCAGAACTGACCCCATGATAGGCAGGTTCAGGGTCTCCCCAGGCACTGGGTCCGGCCACTGGTCAATGTCGTGACAAGCTGAAAGGCACGAGAATCATTAAGTGAGCTGCTCAACTGGTGAAGTGCTGCTCACCCTTTAAGGGCCGCATTGTGCTTTAATACATTACACCCTTTGTTATCATGATGCCGCCCTTCAGGTGTGATTCACACCTGAAGGGCGGCACTATGCATTACTAGTACTCGCGAAGGGCAGGGCATCAGGACGACAAAGAGCTTAGCGCATTGAGCGACAATGCAACGCTTAACCCCTTCCACGCGGTAAGCCAATATAATGCACAAAATTGCATTGAGTTACAAGAAACCCAGTGGTGAAGGGGTTACTTAAAGGGATAAAAGCCCTGAAAACACCTGCAGGATACCATATTTACTTGAAACTGACCGGTCTTGACTTGTATGATCATGCATAGGCTTCTGACTGGCATCAAAGATATGGATATGGATATGGATATACTATTAAAGTCCACACTACAAACCTAGCATCTTCCACAAATTACATAATAACCCACGTAATGTAATTGTACACTAATTGTCAATATGTAACACATGATGAGACCCTAGGCTATAGGATAATGTTGTATGTAATAAGCCTAAGGCCAGGCTTACCTGCTTCAAGACAGGGTTCTCCATTGTCGAAGTACTCGGGTGCTACTATACTGGCCAGGTGCGTGAACAATTGTGTGAATGGAAGTCTAGATATCAACACAACTGACTGAAAAAGAAATAATACATCATGAGATTTAACATTATATCCGAGCAGTCATTTTAAAGTCATAATAGTTGAAAAGTGCCTTGTTGGTTATACTCTTTCTACTTGATTAAATACATGTTATAATTTACGAATACTGGTAGTATAAAATATTTTTCAACTTGAAAACTGTATATTTTCTGGCAAATGTGTAAAACAAGCCAAAAGAAACACGTGTATCTATTTATCAAAGTCAGTACAAATACCAATATTGACAGACGCCACTAAAAGGACATCGTACTGTACCTTTTGGAAATACCCTCTCCGTATTGTCTTGTCTTTTGTCTGTCGGAAGTATACATAGCCATAGTAGTGTGCGCTGTCAGTCTGAAAAAAGTTTTTTTAAATTTTAATCTCATTATTGAATGCTGTTACAAGGTAATTTAACAAACAGGTAGAATGCATCAATCAGGTTGTTTGATGAGTTTGTCATTGTATTATATAAAGATGAGTGCGTCATTATATTATATATATATATATATATATATATATATATTAAGGTGAGTGGGTCATTATATCATACAAAGGTGAGTGGGTCATTATATTATACAAAGGTGAGTGGGTCATTATATTATACAAAGGTGAGTGGGTCATTATATTATATAAAGGTGAGTGGGTCAATATATTATATAAAAGTGAGTGGGTCAATATATTATACATTGTATACAAAGGTGAGTGGGTCATTGTATCATATAGAGGTGAGTGGACGTACCTGTAGGGCCGCAGGGCAGTCTCTGTTGTACTCGGCTAGGGCCGCGGTACCCGCCCGCCGCCCTGGGCACTGTCTGATTCTGAAGTGAAACTGGGTATCGCCCATACATCCTGTAGACAAAGGAGGGGAGAGCTCATCAATCTAGAGTAAAACTTAACATGTTATATAACACCTTTAAATAGAGCTGATCTCTTTGGTACCTCGCGGCTTCATGGTTATTTGTTGCCATAATGCATTAATACTGACGAGCAACTTGCCGGATCTGCAGTGCCGTGCATAATGCTGATGTTTCAGGAATGTATCAACCACATAAAATAGGTCTGATGCATAAATGCAGCACTGTCAAATTACTCGCCAGTGCAACAATTATGCGTCATGACGACAAAAGATCATAGGGCATTACTACATAATTCTACACATAAAACCTTAACATACGATCCAATAGTAGAATCCCTGTTATTTTAAAGATAGAAATACAGCAACCTTTATGTATAGCATAGAAAAAATAGCAAACGGTGAGCAATGTCTACAAAATGTCTTGACCTACCTGAGTTGGAATCAGGGAATGACAAATAACAGATGTTCATTTTCTGAAAAAAAGAAATTGAGAAACTGTATAATGTTACGCTTTATGTTACTACCCTGTAATTTAGGGTACTTTCAATATGTTTATCCATGGAGAATGCGATATGGTAAAGTAAGACATACTGAATATGTTCATTATTCTAACCGCAATGCATGACCAATTATATTCCTGTAAAAGTGTAGTTGAGACATCAGAGGTCTAGTAAGAATGAAGTAGAAACACCTGGGAGGTGTATAGTATCATTATCCCTTCTATATTTTGCATGTGTGGACTTCAAATATCTACTCACCTCTCGATCTGTTAGCTTTATATGACCCGGATATATGAGCTGAAAATAAATGAAAGGAACCAGTTTAATTGCAGACACGACTAACGGCCTAAGTTTGGTCTCCTACCTGGTGAATTAGACTTTATCCTGAAGCCAAATGTATACAGCTTACAGACCTTGACCTGGTTAAGGGACACGCACTCATTGTAAACAAACCATACAACTAGAGTTAACCATTTGAGGGCCGCATAGTGCTATCAATTTGTATGATTTTAGTTGGTTCCTTTAATACTGATACAGTAATTGAATACATAGGAAATCAACTGAGATAGGCCTATACTCAACTTATAACTGGTCCCAGGATAGTTTATTTGGGTCAAACCTGAACAATCTTTCCATAGGGAGGACCCTTATTGTCTGATCTATCGTCCCCCATAAGGACATCCATTAATTCTGTTTCATATCATAGTTTTGAGGGTTTTTTCCTATCAAGATCCTGAATAAAGGGAGCTGCTCAGTGCATTTCCTATGGGGAATCTGCTACTGTGGCTCTGGGACTGACCCCCAAACTGTCCCCAACCTGCTCCCACACCCCCTCCAGGGTAATTAAAGACGGCATCCTGGTATAGTAATATCTAAGTACATAGCCTAACAGGGGCTCTCCCATTCCCTTTTACACTCAATAAATCAATACACAAATAGACGGAGGTCCACGACAATCTATCAGCTTGGTTTGCATCACACGAGGCGTCATTTGAGTGGACCCTTGTATTCATTTCATGTTATTATCACTTGATTATTTCCATTAAAAACGGCAATTAAAGATTGGTTTAAATTGGTATTTTCATGACTCCACCATGGAGAACGTGGCCGTGGAGAACTTGATCCAATTTTTTCACGCACCTGTTGAGTCTGCCTATGTTTAACTCCCATACTAGCGTAGGGGCACAATGTCCCGAACTCTGCTGGGGGTGCCATAACCGGCTGTGATCGTGCCCTATATGTCCAAGGGACTCCTCAATGCAATCCAGTAATGTAGGGAGCGGAGAGTAGTCAGACAAGGGTTGGTAGTGTAATGATTAGCATGCTTGCCACCGGAGTAAGAAGTCTGTGGTTTGATTCCCGGCCGATCCAATAACTAAGTTTTCCGCAACCTATACACTGGTGGATCGGCCGGATATCAGTAACTGTCTTGGCTGGATTGCATGACAAAGTGATACACTTCAACTGGCTGGGGCCCCTCGAAGCCCAACAAAATGTCGGGCACTGCTCTACCCTAGCCAGGTGGGGAGGTGTTTGTGGGGTGGGGTAGCCTAGCCGCCCCGCAACATGTCGGACACTGCTTTCACAGAATGGATGGTGTTTGCGGGATGGTATCTTGAAGCTGGTTGGGAGGAGTGTAGGGGCATGATGTCACCGGGTATGTCACGAACCCCGCAGGGGGTGCCATAATCGGCTGTCATTGTGTCCTTATGTCCACGGGACTTGTCAATGCAATCCAGTAAAATAGGGAGCAGAGAGAAGTCAAACAGGAGTTAGTAGTGTAATGGTTAGCATGCTTGTCACCGGTGCGAGAGGTCTGTGGTTCAATACCCGGCCGATCCAATGACTAAGTTTTCCGCCATCTCTATACCAGACAGGCATAAGCCACAGGAAAACTAGGGTCCTATGCATGTTTTGTTTTTTATTCGGTCATTCTTCAACGTCTAACCTATTGATAGTTGTCTTGACCTTTCTTGACATTAAAAAAAAATTTCTTTTCATTCTGGGTGTCAAATCCCTTTCCCTGTGTTTTCCCTGTGGATGTCAAACTATTTTTCTCTGTGTTTTGGCAAAATAGTCCCTGTATTTTCCCTGACAGGGGTATTAAAATGTTCTTGTTTGTAACACCTATTGAGGCTATTCCACAATGCTGCCAGCACCTGCTACAAACCTCCCGCCATACCCTGCTATAGTGTACAGCCTACAGGAGTAGCCACAGGAGGTCCATCACCTCTCCACCCTACATGAGTCTATCCATTATACCTGTAGGAGCACCTGCTGCCTTCTCCCTGTTCATCCTCCACCATCTGTGTCATCTGCCGCCACCAGCCTATATTACAATAGCATGGGCATTGTTATTACATGTACCGGTGCTCATTACCGCCTCCTTCATATAACACCTCCCGATATCTAGCCTGTATAAGTGTATTATTATTCACATATATTTGTTGTACAACATGTACCTGTAGTGGGATTGGTCATTCACTCAATCCCCAGTACCCCTAGGACCTATGTAATTGTGGGCCTAGTGAATAGGTTAATTGACAATTAGGCTATTTAAAAGTAAAAGTTTATACATCAAGATAAATCTCAAGACTCCGACAAGAGGATATATGCTATAGAGCCTTAGAGGGTCGCTGTGTGCTATACATCCAGCCAAAAAATAAAAGTAACATTTGTATACGAATAGTTTAATAGTCTTAAATAGACGTTTAGAGAATGAGATTTATCTGGGACACTTTTATTAGTTTAGCGGTAGGCTAAATCTAAGTCTAGATCTAGACTAGAATTGAGTAAAAGTAAATGAGGCTTTAGTCTAGGCCCCGGCCTAGTGAGTAGCCTAGTCTAGGGCTAGGGCTATGGGCTTTAGCCTTTAGTAGTTTTACTCTCAGACTTTCGACGTAGATCTAACTTCATTTTTGATGTTGATTCTGACTCACGGAATCGATTGATTCGATTGACTGAGACAGATCGACAGAATTTATATTCAAAAGATCAATGCTGATACCAAGGAACATCATAGATCTACATAATTTCTGTGCTGAGACATCATACTATTGATGCCATATCATCACTGTCTGGTATTACCAGATTGAGTCATTCAGTCATTGAGACACATTTTCAGTTTCACAGAGTTCTACGCTACAGACTCAGTGTTTGCGTTTGACACCATTTAACTTCGGATATTATGTTGTGGGTGTGTTGTTTATCAACGAAGCAGAACGGGGAGCCATAGAGGACAACCTGAGTCAGTGGTGACGCCCTTGCTGTGAGGCTGGGCGTGTTTATGAACCCGGCACTCTATTTATGCTACGGCTTCTCGTTTCTTGCGTCACGACTCGAGTCGACGGACTGTCATGTCTGTTGTTTTGCACCACCTGTCAACATTTGAAGTACGATCTTACCTCCATAGCTTGTCCCAGTTCCAGATCGAATGTCACAACGCACGCACAATGAAGCCAATTTGAGAATCGATCCCATGGTAGAATTGTTGGACTCCGAGGAGAGTCGTCCAACCCAAGTTTATCCAACGAAGGATGGATCTCCTCCTCTCCGTCAGTCGCCATCTTTATTGTGTTTTCTCACAATTAAATACTCTCGAAGCAAAGCGCCGATCTAGCACATGGAGTCACAGAAGTTGATATCTCTAATCTATATGTTGAACATTTTATATCACCAAACCATATCTTGCTGGCTGTCATAACTTTTGTATATTGTAGTAGAAACATTGTTTTTAGATTTATAGGGTTCGAGAGTAGCAAGGTGCTCGTAGTTTACTAACATAACACTAGGTGGCGTCACTACATTTTTGAGCTGCTCCCGCCCTCCCTCCCGCCTGAGGTTCATGCAGCTGAGGCCTTGGGTAAAACTTTTAGTTGGTAGACTTCTTCAATACCTCTCTGGAGCCTCCCTGGGTTAACGGGTGTGTTACTACAGGACATTCCTTAGGGTCGAGGAACTCATCCATATTTATTGAACCGGTATGTAAGTTAATGTTAAAAGAAGTTACCAAACTGGCTTGCCCGTGTCTAGCAATTATTTTGGTGCCCAAGGGCTACGCTGTTTTCCCGGTTGTCGCGTAGATTCCTTCGTTGTTGGTGCGAACATACCGCTCCCTTCGCGTGAGGCAGGGAAACAGCCAACCCAAGGGCAAGGGATGAGAGCGACCCTTCTCCAAAAAACTTGACTTTCCTCATTTACTCAGGAGTGGGGCATTTGTCAAAATCGGAACTTAGTGGGGAGTTTAAGCTCAAGATTGTGCCTCTACATGGGTACCCAGAATTTTGAGCGTGTCACCATAGAGTACCGGGATATACTACTCTGTGGTGTCACTGTGTCGCTTTTTAGGACAAACAGTGTGTCAGTGCGTCACTTTTTAATCTATATAAAAACTTACAGAAAAAACCTGTAGGTCGATTTTTATACACAGGCTATCTGTGTCTGTCGATTTTTAAAAGGGCCGTGTCGCTGTGTGGCCTGTGTCGAATTTTACCCATGTTGGGGCATAAGATTACCGCTACATGAGAGAAATAATCAATATGGAATTAAATTAAAAACTTGTTCTTTGGTATTTCAGTTTTATTTTATTTCGTCTGGATTTTTACCAGATATATAGATATTTTCATGATTATCACTTTCATATTCATATCTTATAATCTAAAACGCAGATGACATGCTTTTCATAGGTTCATGCATACATATCATGACATAAATGTTCTTGCTCTACATACCTTTCTGAAAGTGTTCAATTTAACTTCGATGCAAACACACTTGTATCATGAAACACTTAGTTACCTCTTCTGCATTTAATCAACTAGAGTGCCTAGATTTTAACCTAGCACATCAGTGTTCATATTTTATGATTGTTATTATATGTTAGAAGTTTAGTTGGATAAAGTCGCATTTTAATATCTGAAATTTAGATATTTAAACAGGTCTTTCCAAACAACAAAGTGATTCATAATATTTCGACTGATGGCAGTAATTTGCTTGAATTTTTCCGATTAATTTCACGTATAACATCTTCCTCTGTGTGGTCTTGTAGGGAATACCATAAAAACTATGCTTTTAAACTGGCCAACATGTAATGTTTCACAATTTTCAAAACACAGCTATACCTCAAGGCGATGTAAACGTCAGGGCCGTGATGACAGGCAAAATGTAGGTATACTGATGGTACACACACAGAAACCCACAGACATTAGCTTTGCAAATAATAAACGAAGACATGCAAGTTTGCAACGATGAAGATATTGCTCACATGTACACCCAATCTAATGGATTAAAAACGTTTTTTTACAGTTGCTATCCAGAATCTACAGTAGAAAACTAGGTGTTCTTATGATTACAGTTTTAGATATACAGTTTAATAAGTGATTAATCTAATGGAAATTCGGTTGGACCAACGTAAAGTGTGCATTTACAATCAATGTCTATTGATGGTAGGACAAACTTGTTTTTTTAGCTAGTGTTGTGAACATTATCACTCGACCACAGTATATCTTCGTGCCCATATAATTGGTTATTAGCCATCTACATCGTTTTACTATTTGGACGATTGCAAACATATCAATCCCCATTAAAGTATAGATGTAGACAAATAAATAAAGGACACGTCTGTGTGATACGGCTGCTAACCTAGCCATATCAACGTGAAACTTATTCACTTTACAGGTACTTTATGAAATGACAATCCTACCAAAATAGTCATAAATATAAAAATACTAAATAAATTATCTATACCCGGCAATTAATCAGCGTTTATCATAATAGAAACATTGCTTTACACCGAAACAGCCTTGGTGTTATATCTCTATTTTTCTTTATAAATTTTGTTTTATATACATAATATTTGTATTCATAGGTGAAAGTCACATGTGTAGATGGTCAGTACATGTTATCTGTTTGCTGACATTAATTATTTGTTTCCACTAAATCATCAGGCCATACAACTATAAATGACTCCGTGTTGTTTGTAAAATGTTCCAAATCCGAATACATTTTTCCATGCCTATGCGAATTGTAATCAACTTAAGCAACCATACTCAAAGTTAAGGTAACTACGTTCCATCCTTTTAATTACCATAACTCAAATTTTAGAACATTCATGGTACATCCTCCAAACCAATGCTACCCTTCCCCGCCATCATATCTTCCAACCGACTCCAACCATATAATATCAACCCTTTAAGGACGAGCAACATTTGTCATCATGATCCACGAATGCAGCGCTGACGACTTATGGTAACTCGCTAGCACTGCATTGGTACATCGTGCAGACCCTTTGAGGTTAACCCCATAGGGGCGGCATGGTGCTCGAGCACAACACTGGCGAGTTACTCGCCAGGACTGCATTCATGCTTCATGACGACAAAGGGCTTAATGCATTAAAGTACTATGTTATCCTTAAGTGGTTAACCTACCCACCCCCAACCCTCACCCATCATGTGGAGATCAGGTTTAATGTAGAAGTATCTGGTCCCAATCAACCCTAGTGGAGAACACCTCCATGTCCAGCCAGCTCTCATAGTTCTCCATGAAGTCCTCACTGAGTTCCACCTGCTCCCCGAGCACGCTCAGGATACAGTTGTCTACGGGCAGGAATTCAGAGTCGGCCCCGTTTGTTCCGTAACGCCTGTTGTTGAATCGGTCCACGCACGCTCGCAAGGCGCACTCCTCCGCCTGGAAATCCCAGGGCCGGGCATCCATATCTGTGGGGGATATTTAATGTGTGGGGTAAAGGTTAGCAGGTACCGACATTTTTAGCACATACACAAGCTAACAAACCATTCACATTATATTAGCCAGCAACCAATAAGAGAACTATATCACATTACATACAGACATAAGAATAAGTCAAACTTGAAACAAACGAATTCATGAGGACACTCAATTTTTGGTGTGATGCATTAATTTCTTAACCCTTTAAAGAAACCGCAACTGATTTAAACATGTTTAATATATATTTGAGCCAATTACTTACTGATCTGTAGAAACATAGTTTTTAATCCTATATAAACGACACGTGTTATTCCTTAATATATTTATCCTGAGAAAATCCCTCAAGAAGAGAGCAGTTCAAAGGTATATCACGATAGAATTCTGAACAAGGCATGTGTAGGGACATTTATATATACCTGAGATAGATGAGATTACAAGGACACAGATTTAGGACTGCATATATAGTGCTTCAATGCATTGTGCCCTTGGTCGGTATGATGCATGAATGCAGCCCTGGTAAGTTATTCGCCAGTGCTGCATTAATCCATTTATGCCGACCCTATGGGGTTCATACACTCTTAAAGAGTCAGCATAATGCAGCACCAGGATAACTCGCCGGGACTGCATTGGTGCATCATAACGACAAATGTTGCCATAAGACATTAAAGAGTTGAGAATCTCACCGTTGCCGAATGCCCAGTCATCATTGAGGCGGTGGCGTACTTTCTGGTAGATGGCGCTCATGGTTTTCATGTTGGACTTGCGCCACTGTCGGCCGAGGTACTTGGTCTGCATCTTGAGTAGTTTGAGCACGTAGACCTGCATCATGGCGTGCTTCACCTTCAGAGCTCTCTTCAGGATAGGTGCAGATTTAAACACCACCAACATCTGGAAATACACAACAAAATTGTACTCAATCTTAGACATATAGAATCTGGAACACATGATTTAGGAATATTCTACTAGTATCATTGTACTGCCTTTAAAGTGTTTGATTTGAAATATTGTGGACTAGGACTAAATTTAATAGAATAGTTTGAGGGAATACCTTTCAACCTGAGTCATTAATATTGTACATGAACTATTTGACATGTTTGGGATAAATATAGGCCATGTGGGAAATATACAATACAAGTGATAACATACCAAAGTATTCTCTCTGGTTCGTACTGATTACTACACTTACCATTGTTCGTGAGTGCTTCCACTTTGTGAGTTTATTTAGTATACGGAGTAGATTTATGCACGAGTAGAGGTTCCGCCAACAGTACAATTGACTGTCACCTGCTTCCTACAAATGGAAAGTTTAAAGTCAATTTACACGCAAAGTATTTCTAATCAGTATATGACATTGTGAATGTGATGTCGCTCTGTCGCTCAGCAAATCTTTAAAGCCTTGTGATTCTTTATGAACATTGTGTATCTATGTCTTAAAAATGTTACACATTCTATGTCTGTGGTGTTTTCATAAACTAATCCTAATTGGAATGACAACGGTGAGTATCCTAGTATCTAGCTTTATTCGGTAAATGCAAGTTTTATTTCTGTTTAAATAAGACGTTGATGAGGGAATGTAATGATTTGACGGCAGTGCTTGTGTGCCTTTGATTGTGTGTCTAAATTTGATTACAGCCACACAATTAAAATAGCGTAGATAAAAAGACGGACAAAATTATATTCTTTTGACTAAGATAGCTGACAAACAATCACTCCCAAACACAAAACCCAAAGACATTCGGTTAGAGGGATTCATCATTTCAGTGAGGCCACATCATCAGTTAGAGATTTAGATTTAGTTCAAATTATCATTACTTAATTTACCTTGGAAACGTGCATGCAAGTACATTAGGACTGAGCATAACCATGAATTCGATACACTTTCCAGTAATGTCTTCTGGGTTTAGTAAAAGGGTGGAATACCAAGGAGAGGAAATGAAACCATTATAGAAGTGAGTGTAACTCTCATTTGCAGTAAATTTAAAATATGCAATAGCCTATGGCTTATGGCATTTCGCTAACCAATAGGTTCCTATTTCGCTTAAAACTCTAGGTCCAATAAAATTTGAGCTTGTCACAAAACACTTTGAAGCTACCACTTCTACAATACTCTTCCAAACTGAAAAGCTATCATTTATTTCCTTAGCTCTCAAATGAATGAACGTGCTTTACGTACATGTAATTGAACAATTGAAATGGTGATGGGGTCGAGTCTTACGATAGAATCATTTGTATATTATACACAACCTTCAGAAACTGTTCCACAAAGGATAAAATCCTACCTATCGAGGGAAACCCCTTATTCCTAAGGCAACATGTAGAAGTAACGGGAGGTATGTGGGAACTGAAGTACTTAAATTCTCACGGAATCAGGGCCATGTGGGTTTAGTATCAAATGCATGAAGGATACATCATTTCCACACTCTTCATTCACCTTGTTATCTAATCACCCAGCATTTAACAGTTAAACACAGAGCTTATGTATATGGGCAGCATGTAAACCGTTCAAAGCAGAACATACTGGTCACTGGTATAATACCACTGTAACCGAAAGGCACTTTGTTGCTTATATTTTTCATGACGAGCGAAGCATCTGCTTAATATAATAAACTGCGTATATTAAAGTAATTGGTAGGGGGGTTGGAGGATGGTCTTGTAGAGGAATCCTGAAGGAGGCATTTAATAGCAGTATATGGGACAATCCTGCAAATAACTGTAATGCAAAACACAAAGGTGAGGGTCTCTAGACAGTGGTAGGGCAGTCAGAGGCAGCCAATGGCTATCTAAAGGCAAAGGCTGGGACACCTTGCTCTAGATTCCTCCAAAGGATAGGGACATAACAGGGGGTGAAGCTAGAGATAGTGAGCCAAAATAGTCAAACCACACCAAAACCCTCACCATCATGGATGACTCCTGCAAGATAAAACGTCTTTATGTTTTATATATAGGGATGGACAGTGAAACAGTTCTGGGGTATTAGACGAACTACTTGGTTAGAAAGGGGATCAAAGCGGTCAATTAATGCTGTGAAAAACATAAGTTTAATTCAAAGGATACACTGTTAGGTTATTACTGAAATTTAATATAATTCAGTATTGGAACTAGATGGAAACTGGACATCTAACGTAGAGGTTATGTTACAGACAGCTTCTATTAAATTGTCCGTTATTATATTACATCAATATCAGTCGACAACAAGACCTACATTTAGTAAGAATTTGGAAGGGGGTGGGGTGGGGTTGGTGGTCGGGGTGTTCTGCTGACAATCCAAGTGGGAAATATAGACAATTGTATTTGGGGCTGAGCATGTAGAGGGTATTGACATATAAAAGACTCACCAAACTTTCGGCTGTCAAGTCGGGTTGGTCTCCGATGACACACGTTGGAAAGTCGATAAGTGAGATACTGTTAAACAAACAAAGATAAAGTAACTTAAACTTCAAGACATTTTAAAATCTTCCAGCTATTACCTTGTTCTTCAGAAACACTAGGAAACCACTTTTCACAAAAACCTTAATTACAAAATGCATCCATCCTTTACGGCTTTAATAGAGATACGGCAGAATGTTTCGTTTTATTCATTAACTCTTTAAGACAGCATTATACCTCAAGGCTTCATATACCTTTGTCTATACATAAAGGCTTCACGTTCTTTAGTCACGAACGAAGCGCTGGTGCACAGCTCGCCAGCGCTGCATTGGTGCATCATGCTCACCTCCGGGTGCTGCATTCATGCCACAAAAGGACAGAGTGCATTAAAGCACTATACCGTGCTACCACTAAAGGGTTAATTGGGAGTATGTCGACTGGTTCCTACCTGTTCTTAGCCGTCACATAGGAGCTGATATTCTGGTTGAAGAACTTCAACACCAGCGGAATACAGTTGGCGAACACCAGATGCTGCGACATATACTCAAACTACAAGGACAAAAGTGTCACAACATTTTTATCCATTTAAAAAGAAATTGAACATAACACGTTTTGCCAAGATGGTCAGTGGAAGTATTTATGCAGATGATCAATAACATCAAAGTAATTTTAGACTGGATAATTTAATAGCTACCAAAGAATTATTAGCATTTTAAATTGTTTTATGGGTGCTCATACTAAGATGACATTGCTCTAATATCACCTACCTGGTAAACGTGGTTCAGTTTAAAGTGTTTCAGCAGCAACAGGAGAAGGCCAGAGATCGCTTTGACAATTATCTCCTTGTGACGATTAACATCAATACCCAGCTTCATCGACTGCAGTACCGTCGTCCTGCAAGGCAATGTATAACATGGTAAGTACACGGTCAGCAGCGGGACAGGCTCTAGGCGTTAATTCCCTGCATTTCACTCAGTTTATATCTTTAATTTTAAGTAACAGGAATGGGGTTTAAAATACACTGTGCCCCGGGTGAATGTAATTTTATTGTATATTGGACATTTATTGGAAACATAAGTGTTTTGATAGGAGGTGGGGAGCATTTTGGACCTCTCTACTTTGGACCTCTCTAGTCCAGAGTGTTTAAAGAAATATGGATTGAAATGAAACAATAGCCACTCCCTTATCTTTGATTTACATATTTGATTAGCTTTTTAAACTCACGGCATTTCCTCGGGCAAGACATCTGCGAGAATGTTGATAGAGTCCGTTTTTGCCTTGGACGTAGGTGCCGCCACCAACAAAATCTTCAGTAGTGCGATCTGTATATCAAAATATATAATGGCGATGAGAAAAACCGTAGAAGTTTCTTTACAGCTCCAAATAAATAAATACTGCCAAACGTATAACACACTGCCAAACGTTTTACAAACAGGAATGAATGTGAAAAATGGATGTCTTTTAAATATAAATGACCTACCATATACTGAGGAAGATTTGGTAGCATTCCCAGGTACAACTGCTCGGCAGCATTGTCTGTGACGTAAGTTTCCGTCTGGATAAAAGAAAACATGATTTATATTAGATGCATAATTGCCACTCGACCGCTTTAAAGTCGTTGGATAAATGATTAAAATCATAAATTTCAGGGATTCCCTAGAAACCGTACCTTAGATAGCGGATTTTTGGACAGTTCTTCCTCCTTCTTTATTTGGATTTCTGATAGGGAAATGTACAGGTGCTGGAAAGAGAAAAGGCATCGAAATCAAAATCTATATGATTTATACCGTAATGCACCATTCCAATACCAAGTAGTTGGTTTCATTTTAGACATTGCTTTTTTCTAAGAATTATACATAGGTCAATGATAACCTCCAATTTGTGGTCATTAGAAACTGTTATTGCCGGGATTATAAACATCGAGATACTTGTGCGAATACATCTTCATAAATGGAGAAACAGGGCCAAGATATTCAGGCATAAGTTGTACATAATTATTTCTATGTAGCACATGTATGCTTATAATGACATCTCACCCGCTTCAACACTTTAACTCCCTCGTGAATAGGCTGGGGTAAGCCGGCAAGAGAACCATCATCGTTTGGTACATGGAAGCCTACAAACTTTCCCCGCGTGTGGTCCAAAAAGTTTTCTAAATCTTTTTGTCTGAAAGTAAAGTATTAATCTAATAAACATGGTAACGTTGATATGATTTACAGCACAACTTTAAGATAAACAAAACATATGCTTATTCCATCATTTCATGAGAGGATACCTCATCTGACACGTATTGCAATATACCGGTATTTGATACATCTATGTTCTGATAAGTGCAACTTTTTTTTAGTTCTCAAAATTAAAAAAAGAAAAAAAGTACCCGATCATCACATACAACAAGTCATACATTAAGGTCTCTACTATACCTGACTTTAGGGGTCCATGGCAGGCCCTTTGCTGGGGCAGGGGTTGAGGGACGGGGAGGGGTTGGAGGGAGCTCGTCATCGCTCCCACCAAGGTTCTCGAGTTCACGGGTGATGTCGTCGTCATTTCCGTTTTCAAATGGATCCTCGAGGCTGCTCTGCTTAATAAGTCCTTGTTGCTGCAATAGATACTGCATGATTAACGGATGGCTTCCCGCCATGTCTACTAGCAATACATAGTTATTTACAGTGTTGACACTCATTACATCAATAATGAGCATGGGAGATGTACCTCTTTTTATACTTGTTTTAAACAAATTGAGAGGTCTAAATTCGAACAATTTGATTATTTGGCAAGGAAATTCTTTTAGTGTTATCAGGTAATCTCTCCACACCTTGCGTGAGCTACGCATGTTTCGTCGGGGCTGCTGGTGAGCTTCTATGAGGTCTGCGGCAGAGGCGGGTGGCGAGGCAGCACGCATGTGTTTGCACACCTCGTGCATGTCCTCCGTTAGCCGTGGTAGATCCGCCTCCTCTCTTGCTTGGTTCTTCTTCTCGTGGAATTCATCAAGGCCTCCAAGAGACACCTTAAAGGGAGAGATCAACATACGCATACATCAAATTTAGAAAAAGAAATTGTTGGGTCTTAAAGAAATTAATCATAGTTATGAGTACCATTAACATGCGCTATGTATTTCTTTTACATGCTGAAGTGCTATACTTGATATACAGTTCCAAGTTTAGGTCAACTCAGAATAGCCACAGTTCTAGATCACAATTAATTACATCAAAAAGCATATTGTAAACTTACCAAAACGACCTTCCAAAGAAGTAAAAGAACCTTCTTCATAGGGAAGTGTGGAGCTGTTCCGCTGCAGAATTTGGTAACCATACCAAATAGCGAGATTCCTAAACTTTCTTCACCGACTATGGGATAGCCTGCAATACAATGAGAAGTATGATTAATTCACATATCAAAAATGCATATTTTGGCGAATTTTCTACAATTTATATATAGGTTTACTTAATATTCAGATCCAAAATTCTTATGAAAATCGTCCATTTCCTTGTGAGACTGACATCATAAAAATTAAAATTTACTCATATAACAGAACAGGGATATACATACTCAGTTCTTGGCTGAAGTTCTTTCTGAGCCGTAGACATTCTTCGTTGTCTGAGTCAGCGTCCCAGCGTAGCGTCTCGACCATGGTGTACATGACATTAAGTAAGATACGCAGATCAGTGCTGTCTGCTAAAGACACGGCTGGTTTTCTAAGTGCTGCCGATGCTGTAATCCCATTTCTGAAATATCAATGTTATTCTTCTTATGCCAATTCACAGTACTAAGTAGGAATTCCTGCAAAAAAGGATGACAAGTGGCATTTCTAGTTGGTTAGAAATACAATTGTATACATGACATTGTCTAGTTAGGTATTTCATATGTTATGTTAGGTACTGGATTTGAGAATCTTCAAAAGATTCATGTCTACAGACTTTAGCTGACCTTTAGCAGAGAGAGACAGTAAATAGTTGAT
Source organism: Harmothoe impar (assembly GCA_947462335.1). NCBI lineage: Eukaryota > Metazoa > Annelida > Polychaeta > Phyllodocida > Polynoidae > Harmothoe > Harmothoe impar. Next base: position 82,035,214 of record OX381704.1, on the reverse strand, counting down.
ACATTTAATAGCTGTGGTTTACTTACTCTATTTCCATGTTTAGTAGTTCCACAAACGTTGTAAAAGCTCCACACTCATAAAGAATGAAAACATTATGTCGTGCCCACCGCTGTTGATCCTCCTCCAGCTCACATTCTGCAAAGTTACCTGAAAACAAATATTTTCGAATTGTCACAATTAATAGCTTGTATTTACAGTACGAAACATACCGGTTAAGGCAAGCAATCACGATTGCTGATATCACTAGACGAGCTTTTTCATCTTATAGACTATATTCTCTTATTGGCACAAAATATTTGTGGTATGGAAGTTCCTGAAGAAAGCTGGATTGTCTGTTATTATTTGCCCTTTCTATCTGCGCAATATCAAAAGGCAGCAGAATTTGCATGCCTATAACTACAATATTAACATTCTAGAGATCCCAAAATCCTAAAATCTTTCTGTATGCTAAAGAGGAGTGGTCAGCAGAAGCGTCACACCCATCTCCAAAATCCCATTATCAGTGAATCTAATAGATGTACTACCAAACTTGTAAAATTGCCTTATAATTTCTCAAACCAATGCAGCCCTTTAATCAATTAAATTTCATGTGCAGTTTGATTTTGGGCACAAAAGTACCCTACGCCGAAGAGGGTCTTTAATATTTTTTTTTTTTTTTTTTTTTTTTAAATATTACCACATCTCATGATTAATATTTTAAATTACTGAGGGAGTTACTTGAGGAATGACTAAGACAGCTATAACTACTTTTGCATTTACACTTACCCTGGGCTATATAGAGCAGAGCCCGCACGGCCTCCATCCGCCGGTCATGATTCGAGACATCTGTGGCGTTCAGTAAACGCATAATGTGAAGCCGCCTCATGGCGTCGTCTGCTTCGGTCCATCTCCCTGTAACTACAAAGTGCATGCAAGGCCATTATGTATCTTAAGGTTGTGAAACTGGTCTGCTTTGTACGAGTATGTACTATCTTAAAGCAGTATTCCACAGAAGAGAGGACATTTGGATTACATGTACCATTAAAGAGCTGACAAAAAAATGCTGATATTTATATTACAGAAGACCAATAATACTTACAATGGCCTGTAGCACTTTCTTCGAAGCATCGTTGATTTTGTAAAAATTCTGGTTCCTCTGTATAACTGTAAAGCTCTGAAAGTATATACATGTTGCCTGCATATACAGAGAATAGAGTTCATCAGCGCTGGGAATAGCCACACCTGTTAATAAGTGGGTGTGCAATGGAATTACAGAGTATAGATCTATCAACAGTTAACTACTAAAGAAATACCAATAGGCGATAAGGCAATAGGTAATATTATCTAGCTTTTAATGGGATTTTATGAAGGGCATTATTCTACATCTCGTCTTCCCTTTTTCTGAATGACAATTGGCTTACAACTGATAGTGTCTATATAGGGCTATAGATACAGTTACTTTAGAATATGTTGGCTTTACACGTGAAAGTTGAAGTAGAGATCTAAATAAATGACCCTGATAGATTGTACTCGATTTACCTGAGCTCTCTACGGGGTAGCTGTCAGCATCTTCATAAACGAAGTCTAAATCCGGAGTATCTGACATTACCTGCAACAATGAATATGTGTGATGAATTACATGATTGAGTCTATGACACTATCATGTGATTATAAATATGACTATGCTACCACTGTACCAGCCTACTGTGACTTACAAATAAGTACTTAATATACACTCACTGACAGTGCTGTGCCTGTAGTACATGTGTATTATCAGTGCCAGTGGCGAGTGGGTATTTTGATATTTGATATATAGGGCCCCAGACATTAAGACAAGTAAATTCGACAAATCGACCTGAGCCTAGTGACAAGACCAAGGGACATGACATATTTCTTTGATTTGACCACAGACCTAGACTAGAGGGATCCCTCTCTATGTCTATGACTTAGACCAGTACGGCCTATCCGCGTCAAGACGGGCGCCGTGTACCCGGCTATCTATGACTATGGTCCCACTCCCACTCCCAGCTAGCCTAGATAGTAGATCTATGCTGATTATGCTCACTCGTAATTCGTTTGCCTAGCACTATTACCTAGTGGCCCTCTGTCAGGCTCTGACTCTGTCTGTGGAGTGTGGGTGTAGACTATTAAGGGCCATCGTATCCTTTACATTTATGTGGAAACCTTTCTCATAGAATAGCCTGGATATCACTTAGAAGTGTTGTCCGAGGGAAAATACACGATAAATGACAAAATCACAAATGTCAAAAATCAGGAAAACAACAGTGGGCGATAATACCAGATATAGGGCATAGTGCCTGTTTACATACGCCATAATAATGGCATGTGTCGGGATTAAAACGTATTGTGGCCGAAATCTGGAATGTAGAGTATATCATGTAACGTATTTTTATGTTTTTACCTCCGATTCCACCCTTGGTCTTCGTAATATTTCCCTTAATTTTGGCAGTCCCCTTTTCCCAATCCCCGTAATGTCTGTATCCATCGTGACTCTCCCGCCATCTAGCGGCTTCGATTAGAACCAATAATACGACTGTCATTCACAGAAGAAACACACGGGGGCGCCACTAATGAATTTTCCCGCCGCACCCACACAGGGGACTGGCGTTGGAGTGCATGATGAGGATACACTCTGGGATACTTGTTTCATTTGTGTAATTTAAAGTCCTATTGACTAATGCAGAGGAGAGCTTCTCAATTAGGCCTATAAGTTGTCACAAGTAAAGTTAGGTAGACTCTTCAATCTAGGAGATGAGCTGAAAACAGAAATCAACCTCCTAGTCCTACACATTTACTTTTAATCTTGCCCTAAGCCCTACTGTGGCTGCAGATGGGTCAAAAGCGACCTGGCAACCTGGGCCGTTTTGGAGGCGACTTTCGACCTAATGCAATAATAAAAGTGACCTGGTGACTTTTATACAAAATTGACAATACCTTAGGGGGTCTAAGAAAGCGTCTTTGTGACCTGGACCCCTTAATTTGATAATGTAATGATACTGTAATGATATTTGCAACACATTTGAGTAAAACTCAAATAATGGAAAAAAATCAATTCAGGAAAAGGTCCATTCATCGCTATCAAAGACAGCGTTTCACCTATATTTCACATCTTTGATAAATTAATTTTAATGACATAGTAATGTAACTACTATAGCGCACTTACCTCTCTTCAGAAGCTCACTCCATAAAGTTATGTACGACATACTGACGGGAGTTCGGTTGAATTTGACCGCCATTCTTCACCAGCAGGAAACCCGAGCGACACGTGGCACATCTCATAACTGTCCTGTGCCTGTAATTTCACCAGTTTCTGTGTGATGTCCCAGCCGTGACCACATATCAAAACTACCAGTGACCTCCAGTATATTAAAGCTGTATATACATATAATATTATAGATAACCGGCATAGGGCTGCACCCTGGAGAGATTCAACCTGAGGTGGTCTACACATTAATCATTATAACTGAGTTCACAACCTGCTTGGTTCCAATTATAAATCGCTTCGTTCCGCTGATATGAGTTTTGCTAGGAGTGGGGCCCTACATGGGAGATGCCCTGTGTAGGCTCGGGGAGAGGAAGCCGCACGCGTGTCTAGGACCTACATGTGTGTGTATGATATGACTAGCCCCCTCATGACCTGTCATGGGTGCAGGTTGGAGTCAGGGGCCTATATCAGCTGTCACGTCCTGTTACAGGAGCTACTCAGAGCTGCTCCAGGATTTATATCATGATGAGAACCTCAACAGTAGTAAAGTGTGTCAGATGTGTATGGGGACAAAGAGTGTGAATTTTATGGAGGATATTACAGTGAAACCTCGTTATAACAAACACCTGCTTATAACAAGCAAACTGCCACCAAATATACCTTGGCTACTACGACATTTGGTTACAACAAACTAATTATGCTGATTTACAGGTGTTTGTTGTCCTCACACTCTGGTTATAAATGTGCATGTAGAACATGTGTGTGTAGTTTTGGAAGTACCCCCGGTACTAGGGATGAGTTTGATGTACGATACCCAAACAGGGAAGTTATCACCATGATGATGACTTCACTTAGGGGACATTGGATCTAGGAGTAGTTCTCTCAGTCGGTGGATTTATGTTTTACCCTCATTGGTTGGACGCACTATGCCGAGGTTGAAGAGATCATAGTTATGTAATTGGCCTACGATTTTCGCGGATTTTAATATACCATTCACTACAGATCGCACACAATTCTCCCACTAAATTCGCTGAAGTCCATGTTTGATGCATTTCAACGAACATTAAGCGACGTATAACAAACGGTAAAAAATCATTGAGCTGCAGTCCCATTAAATCCTATATATACATGTATGTTTCATCAGTTGATGAAGGGATTTGCTCTCACATACGACACACGTGGAAGTGTAAAGCTAGACCTGTATATATTGTGTACACACATCCTCAACCATGTGGATCTGCACATATGTCATGGGCTCATTGGTTAAGTAAAGCCATAGAAGGAGTTAATATTTACTATTGTCTTGCATCTACTCAAAGTATTCTGATATGGTGTTGATTTTACATCCTATAGATTGTATGTTCACTGGTATAATCCAAGTATTACCACAGACTACCTCTTTCTCCGTTTTTCTCCGTATTTGCTGCCACCCACATTATTATAATCATCCTATTTCTCCACGTCACTGCAACCACTTAGGACTATTCGTCAGAGAAGAAACAATCGAACTAAATAGAAGTAGAGAATACTTTAGACTTTGGTATAGGCATATAAGAAAAGAAGCACAGCACGCGACCATACGGCTTTTTTTTTTACCACCAGGTCCATTCTGGCGGATGTTACATGTTTATTTGCCACATATATTTTTACTTTTGTTTGTTGTGTATTTATCATGTAAACAAAAGTACAGGGTTCACTTGAAAAGGTTGAGGGTCGGAATATAGGGCTCTGATCCTTTTAGTCCAAGACTTTGTTTATTTTAGATGTGCCCTCATAGGGAAGAGGCTAGTAACCAGTAGTTTTTATATTATGGAACATTGTATACTTTAAATAATTAAAGCTATCGATAAGTCCAGTGTTGGTACTAGTTGTCAGCTGTCAGAGTTGGGAGAGGGGGTTGACAGCCAGCAGGCCCAAGGCATGACGTAGGACGCCGTAGACGCCCCTCAGGAGACAGACACGCGCGTGCACCACAGGCAGTAAATGACGCCGGTTCTCCTGTGGCGGCAAAAACAAGAAGGAAAGCAGACGACATTTAGTTTTTGGTGCTTTTTGAGATGTGCAACATCAACATCGTATATTTCAAAGTGAGCATCTGTAAACATGGAGTGGTCTTGACTATACATCTAAGATCACTTAGCTGATATATGATTCATATGATATGATTCACTTTGCCCATATGATAATATATGATTCTTGAATTAAGCCAGGAAGAATTATAGTTGTTTTTAAAAAGGACATTGGATAGAACATTACAGATATGTTTAAAAGGAGACCATTATTATACCCAGTAATGTATATCAATAATATTGTAGAGTCTACAATTTAGTTATGCAACAAACTAGTTTTCGGTTGATTGTTTGCTAAACATGAATCAAACATGTGGATATTCCCGTTGTCAATTGGTGAGATACTCAAAAAGAGGAATGCGGAAGCACCGTCTTTTACTTACCACTAGGACGTGGACCCGACTGTAATAGGAACTGAGATCTCGACTCAAGTCATGGAGATATTGGCACACCTGGGCAAAGATAACATAGTATGAAACGGACAATCAGGAGAACATGTGAACATATAAAGTCATGCAATTATGACGCGACAAATTCAAAATGATGCCAAGTCGTTTTCCTTATATGTATGGTATATTGAATTGTGGAAGCAATTCCTTCTTCTATATTAAAGCTCCAGAATTTTTGTTTCCATGAGAATGCATAACATACACTCATCTGGTTTGGTACTCCTATGGAGGAATGTTACTATTGAATACTAAGTACATGTATTTACCTTATGAGTTTGTATCGTTGTCTTAAGGGGAGATGACATAAGGTCCTTCACTGTATCTGCCACCATAGTCCGATAGGGTAAAATGTAGTTGAACAGCAGCCCCCATTCTTCCTATAAGGATATCATTATAGGATCATAATTAGGTGTAGATCGAGGAGAACACAGTTAGCTAAAAGAACAAACTTTTATCCATGCTCATATTATTGTCATAAGCAATATCCTATTGCGTCATCGAAGCACATAATGATACCACTTGGAGATTAGGGGTGCCGCCTATTGAAATGATTGAGGGGTATGTACATTTAACCCACGGTGGACGGCTGAGACAGTCAAAGGTTTCACACTTTGGGTATATTGTATAACCGAGGGTTAAGTCAGATAGACGACACCTGGCCAGGCTTCTCCCACATACCCACTGCCCACTGGTCATCGACTCAGTGTATAACACCTCGTCTTGACCCTGTGGGGCAGTGGGTATATGGAAGAACCGTGTCCAGGTGTCGTCTATCTAATACGTATACTGCGCCTACTACCATACGATATACCATCTACCATTGGTATGACTTATCAAAATACATACACCGTATTCGACGTAATAAGCGCCCTGGGCGCTTAAAATATTATTTTAAGTGTAAAAATCAGCCTCAAATATTCATTCTAATAAGCGCCCCCTATGGTTGCCATGTACAGACCTCAGTGGCATGTAGAAGGCTTACTACACCCTTATTACTTCACACTTGGCTTGAGCTTAATACCTACACAGGTGTGAAGTGCTCCATATAACACCCAGGTGAGAAAATGAGTAACAAAATTGCAGAAACACATTAAAAGAATCTGGGAAAAAATCTGTAAAAAGGGGGGGGGCGCTTATTAGGGGGAGGGCGCTTATTACGTTACACATAATTATAGTAACATAAACTAGCCAGGATAGGCAGATAAGTTACTATCATACCCGCAAACTCGGCACGAAAAACACAAGTGAGCAACATCAGGACATTTTTGAAAACCATGGAGTCCAATAATGCTGCTTCTTGACACTAATCTTTAATTTGGATGAATCTGGATGAATCACAATCTTTTGAGCTAGTAACCTTGTTTTCACTGCAGAGAGGTACTGCAAATTGGGTTTGGATGCCCTAATAATTCAGACCAACAGACGACAGTTGATGGTTACCGAACATGAAAGGAAGAATTAAGTCACATATCAATCACAAACTCAATGTAATATTGAACTTGCCTCCTCTCGTAGAGTTCCGAAATCCAATTCATCCACGTCTGGCATCGGCGGATACACCCCTGAAGTCAAATAACAGACACAACTGCACTGGTGCATTTAAAAGTCGATGAGAATCGATTACCATATAGGACTTCCCTCTTCCGCATCGGTCTTTATCCTTCCGATAATCACACTTTTTTCTACGCTGTCACAAAACTATCCATAAGAAGTTGAAGCAGGTGTGGATTAAGTCTATTTGTCAGTTGTAGTCCGCACCCCAAACACTGACATATTAACTACCCAGAGAACAAAGGGACTTCTCTAAATGATCATTCACACATGGCAGTGAAATATAATACAAAATGTACCTCGATACATCAACCTAAATAAATGAAATAATCCAGATGCACAACCATTCGCCACCATTCCCTATCATAACTCTGTATTCCTTATGAAAAAGATAATATTCCACCTAGCTGCGCCATACTAAATTGTATGATTACCCATTTAATAGTGACACCAATGGTGATCCTAATATTATCATTTTTTATTTTAAAACGTTTAAGACTCGCATAGTACGTAAATGCTATTAAAATGTATGTCCATTGTCGCCATAATGCAGCCCTAGTGGGTCTTCGTGGTCACCAGTGCTGTTTTCATTAATCATATCGACCTACGGGAGTGTATCAAACCAGGGTCTACATGACGCTTGAATGCAGCACTGGCGAGTTACCCAGTTGTCCTGCATTCATGCATAATGACGATGACGGGCATAATTCATTGAAATACCATGCGGGCTTTAAATGTTTAGCAATGAGATGGCTAGAAATATCACCCCCCTGAAAGGTCTATATGTCTGCATGCGACCTGTCAGTCCGTGTTACCCCGACGGGCAATCCAACAGGGCCCACGTGCCAACCCTGTAACGTCCAATTATGATAAGGACACGGTTTTGTGACTTTTGAAAATGCCACTTTCCACCATGCCCCCAGCCCGCCCACTCACCTCTGCCATCGCCTACCGGTTCCAATAATAATATTAACACCCTTGGTAATAATAACATAACAACTGTTGGCCATTTTTTGGGGTGCTGTCAGAACGATACAGATAATGTCCTCAAGGCGCCAATCCATATCAATCAAGCTGCACGTGTATTTTGTGTAGGGGTTGTTTGAATTGTATGAAGTACACGAACGGGTAATGGAAACAGGCTAGCTGACACAAGTGAGTAATTGCTTCTATGGGTGCATAACATTACCCTGGCTGATACTAGATTTCGTTGTAATAAATCTAGACTGGTGATCGACCACCGGCGATGTGCCAGGATTGTTCTTATACTCACCCCCCCCCCCCCCCTCAAAAAGTTAAAAAAACACTATCAAGAAAGACACAGATGTCTTGAGTGTATATAAAAGTGAGCTTTCCCTGCATAAAATGCTGTACTTTTATTTATATTTGCTCGTGTATGTTTTATAGGCATGTGGTTACCACAGGGTGGAACCGAAACAGGAGAGAGATGGGGTGTTCACCCTGAGTGCCTCCACTGCAACTAGATGAACACACTTTTATCTCACCCACTCTGCATAAAAAACTAATTTTAAACCTGCATAAATAATGAGTCTTTTGGCCCAAGAGACCCCTCCCCCCCCCCACCTCTTTTGGAAATGAGTTATTATTTTTTGTTCTGCCGCGACTATTTCCAGTACGGTTTTATGTAATATGAAAGCATAATATCCATTTCCCCAGAGGAAAAGCGAAGATCCAGGGAAAGATATATAACAAAGAATGAATAGATTACTGTTATGCATGTAATTAATTTAAAACACGGGCCATAGAAAAGTCATTATCCATTAACGATTTACTGTTGACCTGTTCATCATAAGCACCCCTGATAAGTGTTGTTAGAAACGCAGCAGACGAGATTTGTCTTCACTCAATGACCTTGGCAGAACAGAACCGGTGCTGTAAAGTACCAAGTAGTGCTAATCCCATATTACTGCATGGGGATTGACGCAACCAGAGATAAGGGCGACTTATTGATACATGTACTTAGCAGCACCCTCCAGCCTTTTATTGACCCCTGACTACAACAATATCTACTGCTTCATACTACATAGTGAACATTGAGCTAGTTGGAAGGAGCTGATACCAGCTCATTTGGACTACTGTAAATTCTCGCGTAGTAGCCGCGGCTAGTGCGCGAGTAAGACCTCCCCATGGTCAGAGTGCGACTTAGACCTTTTTATGAGTATACTACAGTATTAAATCAACAATTCTATACCCTTTCTGAGGCTTATAGGATTTGCCAAAGATAGGGGTGTGGCTAATATGCCAGTTAGGTTTATACGCGAGACTTTATGGTAACCAACGATGTGCCTGGAACAAATCATAATCTGATAAATAAACGGGAACGATGTATTTACATCTTCTCATACTCAAAAAATTCTCGCATAATCTTAAATGACCCTATCCCCTGTAGTCTTAAAACCTACTCACCAGATGGCGCTCCAACTACTTATGCACTCTGTGAACCCTAACATATTCCGTATTTTAATTTGTGCTGTTTAAATAGCAATAAGTAATGCTATAATTCTATACGGGTTTAGCCCCTTAAACCGCCCTTTTCCTTTTTTCCTTTTCTCCATTATTTCCTTTTTGAAATACATGTTACACCTGTTTACCATGGGATTAATCTCGAACGTATTAATAATCGTGGCAAACATTATTTACTAGGCACATACACACGACTTTAACGCTCGGAAATGGATTTCACTATTGCACCAACTGCGATTAATGGTATGTTTCCTTGCAATGGGTTTCTATTGCCTCCCATTACATTTCAATTGTGATGGAATTGAGGATAGAATGAGTTCTGTTTTGGAGGTTGTGATATCTCTGTGAAACATTGGCGTACGTGGCCATGATACTAAGTATCCCTGGTGTTATCGTTCTGGTCTGAAGAGGTACGATAGTGATTACAGCAACACCGCCAATATAAAGGTATGACAGAACCAAATAAAATTGGGTGTTTGCTGTAACATAGTAACTCTGAGGATGGTAGGTGAAATTTTGTTGACCCTTAGGGAGTGATCATTTTTTAACAACAGGGGGGGGTGGTTTTCTGCACGGAGCGTGCAAAATTTTTTCACCCCCCCGGTCAACGGGTCGAATTTTTTTACCCCCCCCCCCCCACGGGTCGAAAATCGGCGCGCGGGCGGGCCCTTTGAAGCATAGTAACGCGCGGGCTTTTTGGCCCAAAACAGGTTAAATTTTTTTGACCCCCCCCAAGAGGGGTCCAAATTTTTTACACCCACCTGGTCAAGGGATCCAAAATTTTTTGCCTCCCCCCCCCCAAACCACCCCCCCCCCTGTTGATAATAAATGATCACTCCCTTAAAGAGCAGAGATGCATGGATGCAGCACCAGCCAGTAACGCTTATATACTGCATTGATGCATCATGTCAACCATATGGGACAGCACGATGCATCAATGCAGCGCCGGCGAGTTGTTAGAACATCCCTAAAGTGGATCCTGATATATGTTTGATCCTCTCTCTATCATTAACAAATGACAGATATCTTAGGATATCAGAAAGAAACTGACAAAGTTGTGGGTGTTATTTATGTGTGGAACAAGTATAGTCATCTCATATTTCAAATCTATTTTATTAGCTACTGTATGTTAACTTGTTTATTCTTATTTGGAAGGTAGTTTCCTTATGAATATAGTAATAATACATCTTTATTCATAAACCCAGAAACTTCCCAAGGAATTAAACGGATAATGACTATCAAATATCATGAAGATGAATAATCATAAATCAAACTAAAACAAAAGTGTTGAACAAGTGGACATATTTGGCAAGGCACCATGCATAGGTCTTCGACTTAGCTCCAGGGATAATTAAATCATCGCTAAAATTGTTGCCAAGAAAAATATGAGGCATTTCTTTGCTGAGTAATGATAGATGACGCGAAACAACATTATTTATTTGGCCTATTCATGTTCCTGATTGTGGAGACGGATCATGTGAGTATCACATGTGATATCTGGCATCTAATGTCATGCACAATACCCGTGCATGTCTTAAGATGATATTATTAATCAATAATGGCGAATATAAACTAATCATTAATACACATGTAAATAAGAGGGAAGTATTACACTCTATACCTTTCTTCTTCTTTTCTTGGACTGTTCCCAATATAACAACATGATAGATCTACGTGTATTAAACTCTCACAAGTAATGATTAACCTTTGCACTGGAATCAATTTATTCTAATCTTAATCTATGAAGAAAAGGGACAATGCCAAACAGCTATTACAATGTATATTGATAATTTAATGATATGTCCGTAACCCGAGTATCGGAATCTGTAATGGATAATGGCACCAATAGCTAACCTTAAATCCATTCTCTATCAAGCTTTTGTAAATATATTACATGTATATCACATCAAATATTAACGGGCAATATATAACTAAATCTATGTTAATAGCCAGATCCGGGTAGTCCAGATGAATTTTAACTATTTAAGTACCGCATAGTTCTTTAATGCATTATGCCCTTTATCGTCATGCTACATTAATGCAGCACTGGCGAATTTCCTCCCCAACGCTGCATGCATGCGTCATGCCGACCCTTCAGCAGTGTATCAACCCCACATAGTCGGCATGATGCTTGAATACAGCCATGGAGAGTTGTCAGGGCTGCATTCATGCATCATGACGACAAAGGGCATAATGCGTTGCAACATAATGCTGCCCTTATTTTGTAGGTCAATATTCCATACTTGGTCAGGATCTAGTTCAGCACAATCTATATTTATCTCTGAATGACTAAATGTTATAACACTACTTCAAAGGACTCTCGAGCTGACCACTGGTTATATGTGATATACGACTACTGGACTAGACTGTCTAGGTTAGTATAGACCATAAAGATAGCACAACGTTATGGGAGAAACAGTAAAAGGAGGTTTGGCCCTTTAAGTATAGCATAGTGCTTTTTTCTGAATTATGCCAGTTTGTCGTAATGCTACTCCAGAACCTGCAAAAGCTTTGGTTACAATGCTTCGCTTTTGATTACGGTACAATGATAAGGCCAAAACAAAAAGGGTTGTTTCGGGCAACCCGACCCTCGCTTTTTTTTCAATTTTGGAATTTGTCAATTATATGTTTTTTATATTCATACTTTCATGTATTCTAACAGATTTTTGGTCAGGTAGAATTATAAGCTCCCACTGATTTCAGTGGGATAATTAATTGTCTGAACTCTTTTTAATCGGGGTATCCAACGATTTCGTGATAATATTATATGCCTAGTTATTGGAGGAATGAATGAGTCATCCGGATGACCTGTGAGTCGATGTGGCGATTCAGGACTCATTCCTGGTATTTTTTGCATTTAATTTTTTGTTAATGTATTCTAGACATTTAATACACTTACAAAAGTGAAAATCTACTTTGAAATAGCCTTTTATAATAGCCTCGTATTATAATAAAATTCCGGACAAAGTCACCCTATCTATGAAAATTTATAACAGCGAGGGAGGCTATTCGAATCTGATAACATTGTCAGTTTTGTAAGTGATTCCTAGGCAACTTTCCACTCTAATATAAAAACAGGCTGGGACCCATTCCCCTTAAGTCTCACGCCCATCTCCTCCAGGTGATAACCCGGGACCCACACCACTGGGTGTGCTCATTAGTCACTACCTGTATCAGGTCTGCGCGTATAGTACTTTAGGTATCATGAGTCAGAATAATGCAGCTTTCCCATACCATCCCCCATTAGTTATGCAAATTTAGATAACCCTTTAAGGGCTGCATAGTGCTCCCGGGATAGTGCTTTAATGCCAGTGCTGCATACAAGCATCATGCAGACAGTTCGGGGTTGATACACCTCCGAAGATGCTTTCGTACATCATAGCTTCATTGAAAATTTAGGGAATGATCAATTCTTAATAAGGGGTCGAAATCATCATTTTCTACCTCCCTCCCCGTCCACCAAAAAAATCCAATCCCCTGTTGTTAAAAAATTATCACTCCCTGAATTAACATTTTGGTCAGCATCTCCCTAGATATACCTGCTGGATCTATCTGTGGAGATTAGAGTTTCTAATATAAAATGATGTTCATAAAATGCCCTAGTGTCTATCAGTATAGGAATCGGGTATGGTGAATCTCTACATACCTTGCTGTACAGCTTTGTCAAAGTTGTCCAGGAGGGTGGCTAGTCGTGCATAGTTGTACATGACGAACACCCCTACCCCCACCTCCCCACTACATCGGGACCGGAAGTCAGCCTCATCCTCGTCCTCTTCATCAGTCGGGGGTGTCATGTCAATCTTAACCTGCATGGAACAGAAAGCAGAGCTATGCTGTGGAAAGTGTCTGAAAGTAAATGGGCGCAAGACTTCAAAGAGGAATCAAGGAGGTTTCAATGTCACAAACAGAAATGACCCCTTTTACTCCATAGGGCTATATTCTTTTAAAATCAGAGCTGCCAACCTCAAAACTTCCAAAATCGTATTTTTTAGGTCATTTTTTGCCTGAAAAGCGTATTTAGCGTACTCCCTTGACCCAAAAAGCGTACTAACATCGTACTTTTGAATTGAGATCACTACACTATAAATAAAACATGAATAGAAACATGATAATTTGCCGATTGCATTGAGGGATTGATTCAAGAATACATAGACAAATGCCAATGCAGTGTTGCCGAAATGACATCAGCACATCAGCTTTTGCCTATGTATATTCGTAATGGACGATGTGAGGCCATCACACATCAGCCACAATGGCCGGACATGGTCTTAGCTTTCCAGCACGTTTTAGATAGACCAAGTAGAAGCGAAGTTATAGCAATGTAACCATTATTCAATGGATTTACACATTTCTCAATACATTTAGGCAGTTCTCATTAAAATATCACCTTATTTATCAATGTAGAGTACTTATTGAATACCCTATATGACATCAATGTATACATGTTAGTTTCATATTGCCCATGGTACACATAAGCATAGTGAGCCTTGTCAACAAGGCATTCAGTGGTTGTGTAAAGTAGGGATAAGAAGTCCTTTCCCGTTTTTCCCCATATTGCCTATGTAGAAGGCAAATGGCCTGTGTAAGATCTCTCTACACAGGCCACATTGGCCTGTGTACATAAATTGTTGTCGGCAACACTGCAATGATACCGTCTCTGCTGTATTTCAGCTTGCATATATCCCGCGAGTGAAATACGGCAGAGAGGTATCAATGTAGTTGGCATTTGCATTTATTTTTTGGAAATACAAGATCTCCTATGCTTTAGCACTGGATGGCCGTATTCAATGGCACCATTGAATACAATGTGGCCGTATTTAATGGGCTAAAGTAGTTTTCCCTTAATTAAATGGCTTCAAATAAAAAAAATAAACACAAATGCCAACTACATTGATACCACTCTGATGTATTTCATGAGTGGGGGCTGGGGCGCATCCCACTCAGCCTGCGGCTTTGTGGGATACTGCCCCAGCCCCCACTCGTGAAATACAACAGAGACGGTATCAATGGGCGTTGGCATTTGTCTATTTATTTTTTAACTTTCAGCCATTTAATGAAGAAAAGACAGCTTTTTCTTGAAGGTCTTCTTTCCAACACTTGAAAATATACTCTCAGATCTAATTGTGGTGAAAGAAGGTTCTAGGATCAAAATGTGTACTAAGTATATGGGAAATAACAGCCAAATTGGTCAAAAAGCGTATTGGATACCTGAAAATCGTACTAAATCGTACTCAAAATGCAAAATCGTATTCTGCCTTAAAATGAGGTCAAAAAGCGTACTAATACGCCAAAAGCGTACTACTTGGCAGCCCTGTAAAATTACCCCTGGTTTTGTCAGGAGAACAGACCTGATTATGATGATGTGCGGCTTTAGAGTATAGATGATGATCCTTACTGGGCAAGTAGTTGCTATGAGCAGTACGGGTGGAATCGGTGGGTTTTATCCAGTCTTTTGCAGAGGCGTAGGTAACAGATATTCAACAGGATGGGCCCAGGGGGCCCACTGGGCCCACTCCACTCTAACCAGTTTTAAGCCTTGGCTTTTATGAGTGATGGTGTTTTGTGTGTGTGTGGGGGGGGAGGGGGGGGGATTTGAGATGGTACAAGTACCGACCCGTATATTCGCATAGCTCCACAAGATACATGTGTTCTATTAAACCTATGGAAAAACAATTGGCCCAAAATAAAAATTCTACCTAAAACACTGTTAATTTCTTATTTCATGAAATTAATTGAATTGATCCGGTATGGTGAGTCACAGATAGCGGCCAGAAAATCACATTTCGCTGCGAAGATGAGGCAGAATATTAACAGTGGGTAAGAAACATATTATGACATGATTCATGGGGGTGAGCATGATCGGTGCTCAGTTTAAAATACTCTTCAAACTGGTATAGAGCATTATCACTTCCAGGGAAGTGTGGGGAGTCCTACATTAATACAGATGTGCTCCAGGGGTGTTCTAGGCATCTCAAGTGTCCTAAATAACATATTTAATACAGTGATAGGTATTTTAGGTGAGAGGATGTGAGATGTGTGATTACAGTCAGGTACGTCTGCCTGGTGTGTTGGGTTCAATCTGGGTGTAAACCTCCTGCTGCAGCTATTTCAGCTTTTCCCTCGAAATTTATTCCTAGGTCGGTTTTTAGTAGCTGTTTGAACTTGTAGTTGCTCTATGCTTTCTGCAGTTCTGTGGGTAGGCTGTTCCAATTTGCAGCTCCTCTGTCGTATGGTCTTTTCTTGTAAGAGAAAAGGCGGAAGCGTCTTCTAGTGAAGAGCTGCTTAGTGTAATTTCTGGTACGGGTTTTCTCTTTCTGTTTCAAAGATTTTGACTTAGTATAGAAAAGGGATGATATAATTTCACGTCTTCTCACTTCAGGCATTGGAGTTTGACAGAGCTTGTACATTTTTCCACAGAGATATCCCTGATTTGTAGCTTCTGGCAGCAGCATATATTCTATGTTGAGACCTGCCTAGTTTCCTTATCATGAATGTTGTGTATATATACATGCTCCTAGCTTTGTGAAGTTGTCGAAATAAAGCCCAAGTTTACAAAATCACTTTTTATCCCTGTATCGTCAACTTTGTCGAAAAGTCGAAATGTTGTCGAAAAGTCGCCTGGAAAACCAGATCACAAACTACCCCAACTAAGCCACAAACATCTTGATTCACATTGCACCAACCCTATTCCACAACACACATGAGTGAAGCTGCACCAGAGACAAGCAGACAAACAAGTGGGTTTTTAACACAAAGTCAATAATCTTTGAGTAGTAATCTGACGCGACCACACGTGCCATATACGGCCAATGATGCAGCCTGTCTGTTCCTACACCACATGTCTCCATACACGTGGGTAAATAAAGACAAGTAAATACACTCCTCGTGCCTGTTGACCCTTTACACTGCCGGGGCACAGCCTAAAGGTCACTAGCCACGTGGCGTCCAAAACTCCACCCCCTGACTGTGTAGACTGGCCATAAATAAAGCTATTTCTTATTGGCGTCTGCTTCATATACCTGCTGGGCCTGAGGGATTGACTCTTAACCATAAACACACGCCACAACCTTTATTTACAGGCTAATACATTTTTTTCTCAACAGCAGAGGAAGTGTTTTTGTGTACTGTAAAATGATTATGCAGACCTCCCTTGTTGCAAACAGAAGCGTTTCTTGCAATTAAAAGAAAGAAGAGATTTAGGAAGTTATGATGCGAACTGCTGCTTCGATTTACATGTATTACTACAGCATACGAAACGTGTAATATTATCATGATGTTATTGTTACAACGTTTATATACACACTTTCATGGTTTATATGTGAAGTTAGAATTACAATACATCAATAACCTCCTTAAAGTTCCTTACCCGAAATCCCTTTAGTTTCATACAATATAAAACATGATTAGTGCATAATACATAGGTTTAGATGGCCCCTTAACGTCTATCAAAATTGATGAATTCATGTAGCCACGATTCTGTTATGGGCATTTACCATTTCAGTGTAATAATCTCCCTGATCACACTAACACTCTTCAGTGGATATTAGCTTTACATGGGACAGGGGCCCTGTCCCATGTAAAGCTAATATCCACTGAAGAGTGTCCTGGGGACCTTCACAAATGACGTTACCCATTCTGGGACCTTTTACAAGAGCCCATGTCGACCTTTTTGGGGAAGGGAGGGTGGGGGGGGGGGCTGTATTAACCCCAATGCATCATGACTACTAAAAGGGCACAGTCCCTGGGGCACAGTTTTTTAAATCATCATGCCGTCATTAAAGGATTAAGGAAAGTGATAAGAGTCACCTTGACATAGGCCTACCCTTAATGTGTCATCTCTTTAGAAACTGCAGCATCACCATAAGGCACTGACCAGAGGTATATTATCTCCCCTGGATACGAATATTAATAGAAACCCGATAAGAAAGTATCCAACAAACCCAATGACAGTCCACAATCTCAGCCAGGGTGATGATACACAAAGTTATCACAACTGATAAAAGGTGCAATACAAAGTGTTGGCTGACACTCTCTTGTCACCTCGAGGTGTTCTTAAAGAGTGATAGAGACCTGCTTATGGGTCTCCTTGTAGCATTATATATAACTTGTAGTGTGTAAGTGATGGACGTGGAGCAGGGTTGAGTGTGGTCCATCAGCAACACCTTCTTACCAGGTATATGGCCCGTCACAACATGCACGACAGGTATAGCAACCACAATGGGCCCCAAGTAGATTGTGATGTATAAAGATTAAACCTCTAAGGGCCGCAGCGTGAATTAATACAGTATGCCCTTCATCTATATAATGCATGAATGCAGCCTTGCTTAGTAACTCGCAAGCATTATGCCAAACCCTTGGGTTGATACATCCCCAAAGGTTGGAATGATGCATAGATGCAGCCGTGGCGAGCAGACTGGCCAGGGCTGCATATATATATAATGTACCATGGGGCCAAAGGGCATAGCACATTAAAGCACTATGCTGACATTAAAGCCTTTAAGAAGGTTCAAGATATTGATGGGGGGAGGGGGTGATTTTAAATACAATCTTCATCATGGACACGTGGATATCATGTTTTGAGGACTCATAGATGCAGGCATAGAGTAGGGGCGTATCAATGGGAACTTGGCAGAAAGCTATAGGTGTTATTGATTGGAGATGACATTGATTTATCAATATCAAATGGTGAAGCTGAGATTCATCGAAAGGTGCAAACTACTACACTTGTCCAGCATTGATTCAGTCGAAGGTAATGGAAAGATCCTCTCTTATAATCATAATGTGTGGACTGTCGTGACAGATTAGGTTGATAAGGGACATTTCTGAATCTACATATACTGTATTCAAAATAACCTTCGCTGAAATTAAGGTACCTAAAATCATTATTCATATATTCCCATGTAATCGTACTTCGAGTCTTACGTTACAATCAATTTGCATTGAACTGATAAGGGTCGGTCAGGGACATAAATTAACAAATTCACCTTTGATTATTCTGCACGTAACTATAGACAGATTATTATTAGCAGACATCCAGACAGTGACATGACGCAGAAGACCAGAACAATCAATCTGAGACGTGTATTACTATCACTCCTTACGTCAATGACGTATCAGTGGTCAATACATAGATACAGTGGAACAATGCCAGGCAGTATGTCAGTCAAGCAGCTAGATACATCTGAGGTACCTGCCACCAGGGTGAGAACGGACCTGTTATCAGTCACTACACTTTCTTATCAGTGATCAATTACTATGGTGATCAATAAGTGACAATGTTTTGACACCTTCTGACAGGGGTACAAGGTCAAAGCTGTATGATCTAGAGGTCATTATATATAACAGAAGCTGTGGTTTTGGCCATTAAACAGTCCTTATAGGTGTTGCCTTCCACACTACACTATAGCAACTATCTTCTCCCTATGGTATCTTTACAATGTGATTAGACATCAACTTAAATACTTAAGTATACACATGGGTATCTATCTGGGATGGAATTGATTAATCTCAGAATCCTTATCTCCCTGTAGTTGTGTGGAGGTCCTGTTGAGGAGGTCGAAGGCGAATATAAGAGCCACTTATACACACTGTATCGTCCTAATCCATAATGCTTATCTCCACTTTGAACCCACAAACATGTGATCATGTCAATCATTCCTCAAAAAAACAAAAAACAATGCACTTTAAATAGGAAAATGTAATCTTGGTCAATAATGGACGACTGAGCATATCTTTGGTTAGGATAAGGAACTTTCTATTTTTCCTAAAAGATGAAAAAGTGTATCATAAAATATTATGAATCTCTTTCACTGGATGGATTACCTCGCGGAAATTAGCCGGGGAGAGCTTGATGTCACTTGTATGTAATAAACGGTTAAATAAAATAAGATTTAAAAAAAAGTCTTAACTGGACCATATCTTATAAGACAGTGCCCTAACACAGATGTATCTCTTATCTGCTTAAAAAAAAAGGGGGAACATGACATCCGTCGCAAGGTTCTCTTTTCTTTGGTCTACTGACTGCCCCCGTCCAGACATTCCTGGAGAGTATCATAATAGCTCTTTTAATTTCAGAGATGAACACCTCGTAGATCATGTGTTTCTCCAAAGCTTATGTGATCTTCTCGGTTATTAATGGAAACGTATTTATTGTCACTAGTCTAGTGAATTAAGGGAAATATACTTTATTTCTGGATTAAAGTATCAAAGTTGGTTTATAGGTAGATAAATATGTGTTATTGAATATTTTTCCTTGCTCCAAGAAAAAAGTGTCCTGCAACACCATTTCTGGGTCATTTTCCTGGAAAATGTGTAATATGACAAATATAATTTTATATGTTAATCTTTTGCAGGATCCTAGTGTTGAGACCTAATAATATTGCTACAATAGACATTAATTGTCATAAATATGAAATAATTAGCTCCCAAAAATGCAATATGGGCTCAGAATTAAAGCTGAAAGGCAAAACTAATTGTGACTTTATGCTTTCATTTTAATCGCTTTCACAGGCAGTCAATTGTAGTTCTTTTAACCTCTCATTTATTATAAGGGTAATTCCATGTATGTAATATTCTGTTATGGTAAAAAATGGTAGTAGTAGGATTGTTTTGATGTGATTCTAGACGGATTGGGTATTGCAGCAGAGCACCGCAAGCGAAGCGCCCTGGCCACCGCAAATGAAGCATAGGGTTTTGGGGGCATGCCCCCTCAAGAAATGTTTTAACATAATTATAACCTTGAAATGGTGGTTTCATATGAATTTGGTACACAATTAATCACAAGTCTGATCTATATCTACCCTTTATCAGTTTATTTGCGATTTGTTTTTGAGGGAGAGATTCTTTGGAAAAGTTACTTTTGTCACCTGAAGATATGTGGATCAACAAGGGAAAAGGGACCTCTGTGCGGGATTTTTAGTACCAACTTTGGCCACCTGGGGGCCCCATATGGCCAAGAAGGACCAAAATATAGTAAAAACTCATCTATACTACTTTTTAATGCAGAATATGATAGGCCTGGTTAGAAGATTCCATCGTTGGTGAAAACATTCCATATGTAGGGACACTAATATTAGTATTGTAATCGAACGCCTACAAGGTAGTTCGGGCGGCCGGAGCCAGGGGGCACCCCTATCGGAGGCGGACAGTATATAAGCTGTCCTCACCCCCTTGCTCTGGCAGACCTTCTCAGGTCTCTGACTGTATAACATATTGAAAGCATCGAAAGATAATCATATACCGATCGAACCTCATATACCTCAAGGACTAGCTTTATTGTACAGGTGAACGCTAATAAAATCCTGTTTCTTGCATCTCTACATGAAAACTGCAGTTCGAGTCCTTATTTAATCGAATTACCTAAAGACGAACTCTACACTGGTGCCGTGACCAGGATTTTATGTAGGAGATAGCGGACTGACCCTGGCAGAGGCTCAGTCAAGGAACGGGGGGGATGAAGGATCGGGAACCGAGCTGGAAGATGGGGAATTGGACTACACAGTCGCCCAAATAAATGAAATCTGGGATATTGCCTCTCGAATGCATACTCCAGAGAATAAAAAAGGTCGAAAGAGGAGTCTGATTTTTCGAACTCCGGGAGAATTTCCTCCTCCCAGGACGGTGCCGAATACCAATCCGTTCAGAGGGAACCCATGGGCGGACATGCTTCCCTCCGAACCGAACCTCGGACATATGGAACGAGACCTGTCTAGAAGAGGTCGACAGGTCCCTGATTATGACGCCTACTGCGAGAAATTGAAAGCAGAAGAGGAGTCAATGAGGGATCGGCATACAGCCATGAATGAGGATTTGATCCGATTGGCCCACGAAAAAGCAAGGGTCATCGCACAGAACCAGAAGGAAGCTGCGGAATTGAGTGAAGTAAAATCCAGAATCCAAGCGGATAGGAAATATATAAGTGAACAGTTGGCTCTCGAAACTTCTCAGTTGGCCAAGGTCCAACAGAAAGTGAAGACTGCTCAACACAGTCTGACCGAGGAGCAAGCACAACTCCAGAAAGAGAAGGAAGAGGCTCGCCGAAGTCGTGATCTTCGGGATACCTATGAAAGCGAGATCGAACGACAATCCAAAAGGGTCAAGAAAATCAAGGCTGATTACTCAAAGGAAGAGAAAGCCGGCGAGGCCCTGCGGGAACAGTTCGAGCAAGAACGAGAGGCGTTGAAGCAAGCTCGAATCGACATGAAGGCTGACCTCGAAAATATTCAGAAAAAGAAAGATGAGATCAATGATACCTACTTGGCCTATCAGAGTCAGATAGAAGAGATCCGCAAAGAAGAAGAGACTAGGCGCCAGGAACCAATGAATGAGGGAGCCAAGCTGCCTAAACATGTTGCATCCACACCTAGTCCGATATTGACTACGGTAGATCCCATCGAAACACGGGGGGTTGTTTCGGAAGGAAAGTATGAACGAACCCAGGGAGGGACTGTCCCGAATGAGACTTATCGTAAGGTCACGTATGGGGGAACTGAGGAGAAAGAGATCTCTAGCACCCATGATCTGACGAGTGAGGCCCCACCAAAACGAATGAACCACAGTTACGGCTCTCTGCATCCTTTTGCGGACGACACGCTGGCAGGACATAACTATATGGTGCCACCACCACCGGTATATAATATAACCTACCAGTATCGGGCACCATTGCCCGGAGCCGGATCGAACGAAGGACATCAGTCCTATAATGAAGGGGGAGG
Source organism: Harmothoe impar (assembly GCA_947462335.1). NCBI lineage: Eukaryota > Metazoa > Annelida > Polychaeta > Phyllodocida > Polynoidae > Harmothoe > Harmothoe impar. The sequence continues at coordinate 82,012,743 of OX381704.1, read as the reverse complement.
ATCGATTCCGAGCAGAGGGGCAAGTGGTGCTCCGAGCCCTGGAACAAATCCGGGAGGAGGAGCCAGACCTGTGCCGAACCCTGGTTCGTACGGAGGTTACCCCCCCAGTCCTGAACGAACTCAGCCAAATCCAAGAGGAGGGGCACCCAGACCAGTCCCTGCTCCGAGGAGGTTGACAAAACGATCATCTATGGGCCCGAGGGTTGCTGCCATAGTAGAATCCGATCCTTGTATACAAGGAATGGGGATAGACTGTTGCAGTCGGACCCGGGAAGATGAGTCGGAAATAATGGAATGGAGCCGGAGGCAGTCTGATAGACTGGTATGGAGTCAGAACAGTGCCCGGAAGCCTGTTCGAACTCCCCGGCGGTTCAATGGAGAGAATTGGAAGGAAAGCTACCAAGACTTTTGCGATGATAACCGTTATCATGGGTGGGACAAGGAGGCTTCCTTGGGTCCTCTGATTAAATGGTTGAGCGAAGGTCCGGGACGCATAGCTGTAGATGATTGGCGAGAAACGTATGGGGAAGATGGAAACTATGACCAATTGGTAGCAGCCGCCACACACATCTTTGGGGTGCTGTCCGCGAACGATCCTTGGTCGGAATTCCAGGTACGAACACAGAAACCAAAAGAGTCTCCGAAAGTATTCGGACTGGAGCTTCAAAGATTGTTGCAAAAGGCTCGACCTTATTGGAGACGGGATGATGAATATTTCTTGGATGAACTATTCACACACTTCATAAAAGGACTGAGGGACCCGTCCCATGCGGAACTCGTCCAGAAGGAATGGGGGCGAGGATCCTCAATGGTGGACTTCTTTTTGGCTATCGATCAGCACGAAAAGAAGAAACGACTACTTTCTGGGTTCGTACCCAACCAAAGAGTGGCGTCTGCACATACGGCCGCTCCAGAAGAAAGTGATTCGGACGATGGTTCGGAGGAGGAAAGAATTGCAGCGATAGGGGGAGATAAGTGGGAGCGGAAAAATCGGTGGAAGAAAAATGGTAGTAAACCACCTGAGAAAGAGAAGCCAGTAGAGGCAAGCTCTAAGCCCATCCCTACTCCCCAGGTAGGGGCGTCATCAGAGAATGAGAAACGGTTAATGGCCATGATGGAAGAAATGAAAGGATTGTTGGACTACCAGAAACGACCGAAGCTAGATCGAGCAACGGTGAAGTGTTTTAGGTGCCAGGAGACCGGACATTTCGCAGCCGAATGTACGGCCGAGAAACCAGTTTGGAGAGAAAGAAAGAGAGAGGAGGCGGGAAATTAGAGGGGGTTGTCCGTGAAGGCAAGCTGACGACCCCGGATAAAGTATGCCAGGATACAATCCATACGAACGCGATTGAGGAGTCTGTAATGTATCCGCCCAGCAGCATGGGAAATGCTGATGAGCCGAAAACATGTGGGGCTGGGGGTATTGGTGAGACAGTTGCCATGGAGAGCAAAGAAGGGAAACCGATCACCAATAGAGAGGAAGGTTGGGTAGAAGAACTATCCAGGATCGGGGGGATCCGCCTTCCCCAAGGACATCCGTGTCTGGAGTATTTGAAAGGATTCGGATTCAACTTTGACATGACAGACGACATCAAGAGGTTCGCAAGTAATCCCTCTATGATGGGAGGAAAGAGATGGTATGTGTCCGTATCTGTAAACGGCAGAATGGGAGAATTTTTGTTGGATACCGGAGCTAGCCACTCCGCTATGTCGAAAAGATTCTACGATCTGGTGTCGAACATGGATGATGACCTCACAACGAGGGTAAATGCATGTGCGGCTGATGGGAGCAAGATACGAACGTTTGGTAGAACTTGTATGATCATCTTGGTGGGTGGTAGGGAATATGTCATTTCCCCTACTATCGCTGGGATAGAGGATGATGGTATCATTGGGATGGATTTCGCTTCCTTATATGGGGTAAAATTGGACCCCGTCACTGGAATGTTGAAAGTAAATCGTCCCTACAAAGACAGGATACAATGCCTGGCAAGAGAGGTTAGCGGAGTAGCGAGTGTGGTACAGACGGTAAAAATACCTCCCGGAATGGCATGTGATGTGTTAATAGCCTCCAGTAGGATGAAGAGGGGCGTTCCGGGGGTTTTCGAACCTAATGTGACAGTGTTGGGAAAGAAGGGGTTGGAATCGGCCGACACCCTGATAGGCAACATAGCATGGGGGGTGGCCCCTATAACGAACCCGGGTTCGAAAACCATTTATCTAGAGAAAGGCACTGTAGTAGGAGAAGTGATATCCGCGGAAGCGGTCACCAGTAGCCTTGAGAATGGAAGTGGACTAGTCCCGAACAATGAAGAAATGGAAGAAGGATTGAAAAAGTTAATAGAGGGATCCGGAGTAGAGACGGAAGAACAGAGAGAAGCCCTGAGGGAGATGTTAACTGGGTGTAGTTCAGCCTTCGCGCGGCCCGGAGAGCCGTTGGGCCGAACGGACCAAGTCCTACACTCAATTAACACAGAAGGGGCAAATCCAGTAAAGATACCATATAGACGTCTCCCGCTAGCAAAGAAAGTGGTGGCGGAAGAAGAGATTACGAAGATGTTGGCAGAGAGGGTAATAACTCCGAGCACCAGTCCTTGGAGTAGTCCAGTATGTATGGTAACAAAGAAGGATGGGAGTATCCGATTCTGTATAGACTACCGAAAACTGAATGGCTTGACTAAGAAGAATTCGTATCCGCTCCCCCGGATAGATGAGACCATTGATTCCCTCGGAGGAAATAAATGGTTTTGTACGATTGATTTGCAGTCTGGTTATTGGCAGGTGGGCATGAAAGAAGAAGACAAAGAGAAAACTGCGTTTTCGAGCCATGTAGGGTTGTTCCAGTATAACGTGATGCCATTCGGACTCTGTAATGCTCCGGCCACGTTTGAAGCAATGATGGAGACTTTACTGAGTGACTTATTGTGGAAGAAATGTCTAGTATATCTGGACGATGTGATCATATTCGGAAAGACATTCGAGGAATGCCTGGAGAACTTGAAGTTGGTGTTGCAGCGAATAATCTCGAATGGATTAAAGCTGAAAGCTAAAAAGTGTAACATGTTTCAGAAAAGTATTAACTATCTAGGACGGATCATCTCAACAGATGGGGTGAAAGCTGATCCGGAAAAGGTTAAGACGGTAACAGACTGGAGCATTCCTAAAGGACCGAAAGAAGTAAGATCCTTCCTAGGATTTTGTTCTTATTATAGAGATTTCTTACCAGGATACTCCCGGATAAGTTATCCAATACAATGTCTGTCGCACTGGACCCCGGGGAGACGTAAGGAGAAGTTTCCATGGGGGAAAGAACAAGGGGAATCATTCGAACTGATTAAACGGTTGTTCGTGGAAACACCAGTTTTGAAATACCCCACTGCGGATGGTCATTTCATATTAGACACTGATGCGAGCAATGAAAGTATAGGGGCTGCTTTGTCTCAAGTCCAAGATGGGAAAGAGGTTCCAATCGCATTTGCAAGCAATACAATGAGTAAGGCACAAAGGAATTATTGTACGACAAAGAGAGAATTATTGGCAGTGGTAGTATATACTAAGAAATATAAGCACTTCTTGTGGGGATCTGATTTTACTTTACGTACGGATCACTCCTCCCTGCGGTGGTTATTAAACTTTAAGGATGCAGAAGGTATGATAGGACGGTGGTTAGCACACCTATCCGAGTTCGGATTGGACCATAGCCAAATTCAGCATAGAAAGGGGGCTAAGCATGTAAACGCTGACGCGTTGTCGCGAATCCCGGTGAGGAAGTGTCAGAATGACGGATGTGATGATTGTGGGAAGCATAATGCCGTGTTGGCAGGAGTCCGAAAGCCTTTTAGAGATCTCGAACCCGTTATACTAGAATGGGACGAGAACTCCATTAAGGGCTTCCAGGAGAGAGATGCGAATAGTATCCGTCTGAAGATGTTACTTATAGAAGGAAGGATCCCGAGTCGGCCAGCAGTATCGTTGGAGAATAGGGAGATGAGGCGACTAATAGCTCAATGGACAGAGTTAGAAGTGGTGAATGGACTGATCTATAGGTGGAAGACGAATGCGTTGGGAAATAAGTCGAGACAGATCTTTATTCCTACTGCCATGCGAAGGGATATAATGTTCTTTTGCCATGGGCATCGGACCAGTGGCCATTTTGGGAGAAAACGGTCTCTGGAAAGGCTGGCTAGAATGTATTACTGGCCAGGTATGAGTACGGATCTGTTGAGATGGATAGACACTTGTCCGAAATGTTGTACGAGCAAGCCCGGACCTGGGTTGGGAAAAATGCCCTTAACCCAGGAACTGTTTGGAGTAAGGTTCGCAAGAGTGGCAGTAGATATAATTACAGGATTTGTGACAACTCCGGAAGGAAATACATGTATGATGGTAGTAACGGATTACTATACGAAGTATACGAAGGTATTCCCAATGAAGGATCATAAAGCAGCAACTTGTGCTAGAATGTTAGTGAAGGGATGGATACTGTACTTGGGAGTGCCTCTGATGTTGCATAGCGACCAAGGGAGAGAGTTCGAATCGAATCTATGGCAGGAAATGTGTCATCAATTGGCCATCTGCAAGACCCGAACCAATCCGTATCGACCACAGAGTGATGGTCAGGTGGAAAGATTCAATCGTACCCTGATACAGGTTCTGAAGAGTTTAGTAAATCAAGAGATGGATGATTGGGATGAGCAGTGTGACTTTGTTTGCCATGCTTATAATAGCACGGTACATGCGAGTACGAACTGCTCTCCGAATCTGTTAGTATTCGGGGAGGATCTGATTATGCCAGCGGACCTAGTGTTCGGAGTAGTGGGTATGAATCCAGATGTCCCGTGTCAGATCATGTTTGTGGAAGCGTTGAAGGAGCAATTCCGGAAGGCGTACGAATTAGTAAGAAAGGAATTAGGAAAGACAGCTAAATGGCAGAAAGTGGGCTATGATACTAACCTAAAGGTTCGGCGGTTTGCGGTAGGGGACTTAGTAGCGAGATACCACGAACCTCTGGTTGGCATCAAGCTGAGAGATAATTGGGATGGTCCGTGGAGGATTACCCAGAGAGTAAGTGATGATACAGTCCTGATGAGAGATACCTTCGGGAGGAATCAGAAATCGAATGTGGCCCGGTTGAAACCATGGAAGGGGAGAGAGTACTCCTCGGAAATGTTCAAAATGGGACAGGAAGAAAAAGATGAGATGAAAAGGGATTTAGATAGAGTAATCGAGAAGAGGGGCCCGGGTAGGCCCAGGAAAGTGAAGAAGGAAGCGGTGCAAATTAAAGCATCTCCAAAAAGATCGGAGAAAACAAAGAATGTCTCGGCAGGTGTAGACAGGAAGAGAAGGACTGTCCCCTCTGTGGCTAAGAGGGAACGGGCAAAAACCTCTCCGAATGTCAGGTGTAAGGAGAATCCAGTAGGGGTTCGTCGCAGCCCTAGGTTGAGGGTGAGGGGTGCTGTTACCTAACCTGAAACACAACGATGTAATCAGTTAAATATTGTCATAATTACCGGGGCAACCGGGTAATTCGTCTTCTATGTAGGAATGATCACGATAAAAGTCAGAGATCCAACAAACTTACCTGTGAATGTGCCAGTGGGTAATGGACGGATAATCCGGCGGATTAGTAGTTGCTATCCGTATTTAAATCCATAATGACTCGAGATGAATTCGACAGGGCGGTGAGGATATCAGTGCTATAATTACCTGATCGTAATGCGTGACGCGCGGGAAGGATGAATGATTGTTTATATTTTTGCAAGCGCGGGAAACCGAAGTCTCGCCGAATGCGCGGTATCTCGCGAGACCAACGCGCGTGCGCAAAGGTCGACGCGGGTCAGCAATCCGCCATATTTGTTTACGGTTCGCCGGACAGAGCAAGGGGAAGCGTATCAGAGCACAAAAGCGAGGAGATAAAGACTGATTGAAAGTGAACTCGGTGAATAGCAGGTGGGTGAAGTCGCCAGGATCCCGTAGAAAGGGTCCTGGTACCTGTCATTCCGTTATAAACGAGTGAAAGAACTTTTTGAGTGTCACGATGGCTTCGGCGTCTGGCTCTCATTCCGAACGATCGGCCCTCGACGAGGTGTCCGAAGCATTTATGGAGACCGAGGCGATGTCGCCAGTAACCAAGAACGAAGAAAGTGCATTGAATGAGGATATTTCCGAAGCAGAGGAGGTTATGGGAATGGAGATTGAGGAAATCCTGGAACGATCGGAGGAGCCGCTGCTCGAACCGAATCTGGATGGATTTAAATCGAGGTACGACGGTCGGGAAGTTCATATTCACGACCGGATCCTAGAAGGAGACCAAAAGTGTTGGGACGCAACCACTAGGGACTGCGTTCGGCACTTCCTATCCCCGACAGAATACGCAGCACTGCCATCCGAATGGCTGCTGTTTTACAATCGGACTGAGGCTGGACTGCAAGTGAGTCAGTCGTTCCGGAGGGCGATGTTCGATTGCGAAATCGCATATCGGCAGAATCGCCTTCCGAACCTACCACATGTATTGACTGACCATACTGGAATGGGGGTGACCGGAATGGATACCGCGGGAGAGGTATTGTACCGGGAACCCGATATGGAGAAAGAACGCAGGACTGCAGAGGACTGGGTAGAACGAGCGGAGCATCCGGGCACCCCGAGGCTCTACACTCTGGATGGAGACGAGTTGCTTCGTCGACTGGAAGAGTGTTCCGAGCCGGAGGAAAAGTTGAACGGAATCATCAGTACGATGATTCGAGAGGGGACCTATGCCACTAGGGCATATGTTCCCGGGGAAGAGGAAGAGCTGAGCTCTGCTCAACATAAAGAGCGACTGGCTTCCATCCGAAAGGGCAAAGCTATCCTGAAGGCCGCCAAACAAAAAGGTGGTGTGTCAACAGGGAGCGAAACCGAAGGAGAGGAGACCCCAAAGAAAACGAAAGTTAAAGGCGTGAAGGGAAAGACGAAGAAAAAGTCTCTGACCGACACCGAATCTGACAGTGACCAGGGTGCCTTCACACCGGTTCTGTCAGCGAAAGAAAAAAAGAAGTTGAAGGAATCTAAGAAAGACACAAAAATGACTGTGCCTCCGAAAGTGATTGCTAAAGTCACAGAGGTAGTGGGCAGGAAAGATCCTTCGAGTGATAATCCACTGGAGGGACGGATGGCTGCCGTTCAGGCTGCTGCCGCCGCCAAGGTCAGTGGTATTATCAAAGGAGCCACTAAGAAGGCAATCAAAGTGACTGAACCCATAGATAGTCCGGACGACGAGTCTGGACCAGATTCGGGTGACGAACCTCCGGAAACCGATCCGGATCCAAACACACAGGATCCGGAGGACAAGATGGAGGTTCCGAATGAGGAGGAACCAGAGGAGGAAGAAGAGGGAGAGGGTGAAGAGGGATCAAAAGATGAGGAAGAACGGGAAAGAAATCAACGAATCTGGAGGAATAGTGAGGCGAAGTTCGCACACTTCATTCCGGGTTCGTTCGAGGAATGTGCGAAGGGCAAGAAAGCGTACGGTTGCCCCGAACCCCGTAATATGAATGACGAAAGCGATGACGAGGATTGGATTCGGGAAACCGAAGACGATCCCTTGCCATCAGATTTCTATCTAGAATGGTTCAAACAACTGACCAAATATCCTGAAAGCTACTACATAAGAGACCAGAAGTCGAAATTGCGCTGGGCCTACTTATGTTGGTATCAGAAAGACGGTGAGCGATATTGTCCGTTCACCATTTGTATAGAAGAGAAAGGAACGGACAGGACATATCCGACAGCAATGCGGTTCCTGAGACATCTATGCGAACGGCACTTACACCACACGGTGGTGTACGAATGTGCCAATTCGAAAGGGCAGCGGGATAGCGCAACCTGCAATGGTTGCGTTACTCCCAGAAGGGGTGTGATGCTTCGACATCTGAAGTTTTGCCACAGCCCCGGACTGAGTGCAGCACGCGAGAAAGTAGTGAGTCTGCACGATAAAGTGATGACAGAATATAATAAAATGATCCCTTCGGACTTTAAGCACATCGGCGTGAAGACAGATTCGTTCTGTATTGTGCACGAGTCCACGAAGGGCAAGCTATGTGCGAGAGTTGCCCTAGTGAGAGCTAGAGGTAAATTTCAGATGAAGAACGAACTCTTCTCTAGAGTGTGTGAATGGAGGGGTGATCCACCCAAGGCAAAAATTGACGAGAAGAGGCGAGCTAGCCGCAGCCCAGCAAGTGTCAAAGGAAAGAAATCTCGGTCCGATTCTCCCGAAAGATCGGAGTTTAAGAAGCCACTGGCTGTGGCTCGTGACTCGAGATCTACACAACAGAAACGGAAAGATTCGACTGTATATCAGTCGCCAATGAGTGGGAGGTCAGACTCACGTCCGTCCTCGTCAGCAAGTTCGGCTTCGGCCTCAGCATCAGCGTCAGCCTCGCAGAGTGATAATCCACCTGCTTGGTTCGACCGGAAAGAACCGGCCCGTGAGCCGGAGACTGGTGATTTCCCAGAATTGAGCGCACAGAAGGTTCCGGCCCGTGTCGAACCTGTACTGACTCAGATTCCGGACAATAGGCCCCGACTGAGCACGAGACCGGTGGATCTGTATTTTGATCCGAGTGACAAAGTGGTGTGCGCCCAAGCCCAGCAGGCAGTGGACGACTTCCAGGAAACTCAGAGGGAATTGGCTGTCCGATACAACCAGGGGGTGGCGAACTTGTTTGCCCGCTCTCTGGTTGAACAGGAGGCCAGAACCAGAACGAACCTGGAAAAAGATAATGAGGCGCTTCTGGCCGCCGAAACGAATAAAATTCGGAACGAAGCCAAGCTAGCCGCATCACGGACTGCTTTGGCTCAGAAACGCCTGCAGGAGTCAAATGACCGGAACGAGGCTATGAACGTCAAGTTCCAGCAGGTATTTGGAGTGTTCTTGGACGAGTGGGATGGCACCCGCGAATCCGCTCTGGAACTGCTAAAGAACCAGAGTGAGGAGGGGTGAGCCCACGATTCAAGAGTGAGAAAATAGGAGTGATTTGATATTCGAAAGAGAACGAGTTAGTGTAGTATGAACGTCTACTGAACCATCAAACAGCAGTAACCGAAGTACGCAAGCTGAATACGGTGACCATACATCTGAAGAGGAGAGCACCATTCACCCGTTCGGAAGAACGTGTCTGTTCAGTTAGAACAGAGGCAGCAGTACGAAAATGAAGAGGAGAGCACCACTAACCCGTTCGAATGAACGTGCCTGTCCAGTTTGGGACAGGACGGCTGTTGAAGAGGAGAGCACCACACACCCGAGTCCTTCCGAAAGGATGGTACTTCGTGCCTAACCAATGTTGAAAAAGGTTAGGATGGCTGCCCGGATCTTCAGTTTTTTTGTTCCTGTGTTGTTTTTTTTGTCATGAGAGATGTCAAATTGTTCTAGTCGCTAATCTATATATGTTTGTATGTATACTATACAAGTGTCCTTAATCATTCGAAATGTGTCGAGCCGTTCGGATATATTACCACCTATGTAAATAATATTAGTTTTGTATATTTTTATATACCCTACTGTGTTCACGACGTAACATAACGCTTTACTAAAATAAACTCAGTTGTATGAGTTTATATTATATTGTACATATATTTAAAAGCGTAAGCGTATGTAATGTCTGGGGGGGGGTGGTGTAGGGACACTAATATTAGTATTGTAATCGAACGCCTACAAGGTAGTTCGGGCGGCCGGAGCCAGGGGGCACCCCTATCGGAGGCGGACAGTATATAAGCTGTCCTCACCCCCTTGCTCTGGCAGACCTTCTCAGGTCTCTGACTGTATAACATATTGAAAGCATCGAAAGATAATCATATACCGATCGAACCTCATATACCTCAAGGACTAGCTTTATTGTACAGGTGAACGCTAATAAAATCCTGTTTCTTGCATCTCTACATGAAAACTGCAGTTCGAGTCCTTATTTAATCGAATTACCTAAAGACGAACTCTACACATATTTGGAATGGAAAAGAACGTTTTTGGGCCTAAATTGGTGTTTTTGCATATGTTGGTTGCCATGGAAACATGATTTTCATTCAAAATTGAAAAATTAAAAAAATCGATTGATAGAAGGCCCCACAACGATTTCTATGCTGAAAACAAAATGTAAATACCATTTTTAGATCAAAAGCTGTGACCAAATGTTTGAAAAAGTTTGCATATTTGGTAATTAGCATAATTATGCTAATTAGTTAGGAATATCTCTAAAACAAAGTAAGATAGAGCTTATTGGCATTTAAGATTGGACAGTGACCACACTAGTTCAGAGAGCCAGTACTAAAAAACTAGAAGTGGTACCTGATAACAAAAGATATCACTGGAAAGCTGATGACATCAATTTTATTGTTGAGTTTTTACCTTGGTAGACCCTTTTTCCTCGACTGTCCACATGTATCTCCCCACCTACAAAATATTTTGAACACATTGAGAGAGGAGGGGGGGGGGGGGTAGTGACATTGAGAGGAATGGAGGGGTGGGGTTGGAGAGTTTAACTGAACATATGGACCTTTTATAGAAACCATAAGGTCACACATATATAGTTGCAAGCGGGGTACAGTCACCCCCGGGAAAATGTTGAAATCTAGAGGCCAAATGGTGGATTCTCAGAGCTGTACAGATTCATTTGCAGCCACCGGTCAGGGGTCATTCTAGTTGTTGTTTTTTGTTTCAAAAAGGAAGAGATTGATTCCCTACTCTTGTCTTGCATCCCATTTCCTGACTGTCCTTTTTTTTCTAATGAATACCTTTTCCCTTCAACTGCTTCCATCTTCCCAGGCTTGAGTAGGAAACACATTGGTCTTAGAAGTTAGAGGGAGGGGAAGCCACCACATGGTTAGGCCAGGGCATGGAAGGGGACCTGGAGGGGAGCAGAGTCGACATGGGATGGAAGGTGAGGGTCAGGGAAATTGAAAGGTGTATATGGTATATCCTCATCCCTTTGGTAGTGTCATTATGGGCCATAAAAATTGGGGAGAGGAGGGGGGATTGCATTAGTACTGCAATTAAATAACTGGAGGAAGGGGTTCATGAGCTGAGAAGTTTGGTTTATTTGAGGTCTCAATTCAACCATTGACCACAGGTATAAGATTCCCACAGAGAACTCATTAGCTAGGCCCTTTGTCAGCCTCACCAGGTTTCCCAAGACAAAGTTTTGGGAAGGGACCACATCCCTGCTCCATCCTCAACACATCTCTCAGCCAGCAACATGTCCCCCAGACCTGAAAAGAGGAGTGGGGATGAGTGGGGCCCCAGGAGGAGGAGTGGAAGCTCAGGATGTCCATTTTGTAATCAAATAATCTTTTACACAAATCCAATTACCAGCAGTCCTGTCCAATCATAGTAACTTATATATAGTAGGTAGCATTAATTGTAGCAACCCTGTGAGGAGTCATAAAAGCCCTGGGACTCGTGGGGGGCCAGGCAGAGGGATGGAAGCTGGTAGCATGGGGCCCAGTAGGAGGGGTGGGAGCCTGAGGGGTGGGGGTCCAGAAGGACCTCATGGCCCAGGGCTTTGCTTTGGAACAGGGCCAGAAGGATGGACAAGGCCCAACCCCAGGGAGAATTTAAAATTAAAGCGGCTGTCAGGATCTATATAAAATATATTTTTGTCAGAATTGCTTCTCAAACATGAGTTGAAATGTATGACTAAAAATGCTATAAATGCATTATATCCCAAATAAATGTAGAACTCTTGCAGCAAAGATTATTTGGAGAAGAATATTCTACTTTTAAAAGTACCCTAGTGCATTTTTTAGCCTATTTGTCACTCTTTTGCTATCCCTGTGCCCCCTGGTGGTCAAATCAAGAACTAACCCCCCTCCCCAATGACTGTTCCACCACCTGCTCACACATATGCATTGCCCCCCCCCCCTCCAGGAAAGATTTCCCATCTACTTCCCTGAAATACTGTTTGTTGATTAATTGCCTGTTTTCCCTTTTTTTTCCCTCCATCCCCTTTTCCCCCATCATCTTTCTTCTCCTGTCTATTTTTTGTGGGGGGGGGGGCAAGGCCTGTTGCCCCCCCCCCCCTCTCCCCTGGATCCACCAAGGGGGGACACCAATTACCTTGCAGTGTCCAAGTTCCAACCCTGCCTGTCAGGTACAGGTGCCTCGGGCAGTGACTGCTGCTGTTTCCTTACCAGTTCAATATGCACATTTATCCTACATTTCTTGTCACCCCTTAAACATATAGGGGTTCCATGATATTGTTCTAGTATATATTATATTTCATTCTGGTATAGGGCTTAGTTCAAATCAAAGAAACAACTAATTAATGCTAAGAAATATGGGTTCATGTGATCTGACAGTCATCTTTATGGTGGGCAGCCATCTTGAATTTTTAATGCATTGATTTAGGTTTGAATATTAACCTACATATATAGTTACCAGTTCAGCATCTTTTACAGTTTCAGTCCTAAATATTTCTATAGAAGTTCTTAAAATTAAGATTTCCTCTTTATTTTAATGATTTTGGTGACCACATTTTAAAATGGCTGAAAAACGGGGACAGCATGGACATTTCTTTTGGAGCAAGGAAAAAAGTGAAAGTTCTTGGTTCAAACAATGTGTAAAAAAAAATTGGCACTTTTATCCAACAATAAAGTATAATGCCAATTCGTTCCCTTAATTCACTAGACTACACGTGGCATAACTCCACATAGATAATAAGTTGGAAAGAATCAATGAAATATCACCCGCCGTATTATGTTTCTGCTTACTCTTTCCAGACGTTTTTGATAACTTGTTCTATGATATAAACTATGTCGATATACGAAACATGATCTGGAAGACATTCAGGGGTTATGTGGCGGTCAATTCCTCCCGCTATGTCTTACTGTGGGCCGCATGATGCAGTCATGACAGTTTTTATCAGTCCTGACGGTGCAAAAGTAAAATACTATCTCTAAGAGTATTTGTCACAACATCTTTATCACAACAGCTTTTGATATCGATTATATCAAAAGTCACCAGTACTGTCACGAAGGATACGCCTCCTGTTCTGCAATGATAAGACACGTCTTGGTGCGCTATCACAACTTTGGTGACCACAAATCATGCTAAGTTATCAATATCTTAATTGGTTGTTCATGCACTTATCAAATATAACTAAAGATTAGTAGGCCCTAGTTGTCTGGTGAAATGCACGCTGGACATTACAAATGTGAAACATCATCTTCTAGTGATATCGAGGACATGTGTACTTAATATATGACCAGCGAAAGCATGCCAGACGGAAATTCGAATTGAATATCCTCTTGAATGAATAATCAAGCAATACATCGTCAGCAGAATCCGAAATCGATTCCTCTATGGTGTAAGATGGTGGGATGGACAGTCTTGGTTCTGCTTATTAACCCTTTAAGGGTCGCTTAGTGCTTTAAAGTGGTATGTGCTTCAGGAGTGTATCAACCTTGTAACCATGACGACAAAGGGCATAGTGCATTATGCGACCCTTAAAGGCCTAAAAGCAGTACTGAAACATCATGAGAAGGGAAAATACACTATTGTCATTATCATAAGTTATCATATCTTTTTGGGCGCTTCAGTGTAAGGTCGGGGTAAGGTCCCACTACCTAGCTACAAACTACTGAATAAACTGTAGATACATTTTGTAAGCACATTCAAGGGTCGTATACTGCTTTTTGCCCTTTATGAATATACAGCCTGGTTGAGTTCCTCACCAGGGCTGGTTGAGTTCCTCACCAGGGCTGCATTTTAACATCTCGCGGACTCTGGGGCTGAAACACAAGGGTATTCACAATGCACACGATGTACGAATGCATCAGGATGACAAAGGGCATAGCACAGTGAACCACTCTGCGTCCTTTAAAGGGTTAACTCTGTCCTACCGGGTAATGGCTGTAGTCGTTGACGTACCTCTGAGTTGCAGGTGTTGGTCAGCAGCTCAAACTTCACGGCGGCAGTGGTCAGCTGCATCACTGTGTCCTCCCACCCGGGTCCTGTAGGCAGAAAACTACGGACTCAGTAATATTTCAACTTACACATTTCAATCGCTATGGTATATTTATGAGTGTGTAAGTATATTATGATGATTTCATACTGGGAGAAGTAAACATCACTTCTGTGAGGACCCTAGGGTTCCTTTCCTGTATGTCAGGGGGTCTGTTAGAGTTAGTGTATGGAGTAGAGGGTCCAACCTCTTATATATGATATATACGTTGGACTTTGTTTAATCATCATAATACTTTCACGAATATTTAAACTATAGATAATCTCATTTCGACGGCCTTGTGCATAATGGCTTTGACCCGGGGGCTTTGACCAATTTAAAATGTACTCTAATGAAATACATGTAGTTAAGAACGCTAACTGACCTTGGACCTTTTCCCCATATTTGAGTAGGAATGCCTTTTCCATCTGCATCTTTCTCAATCTGCAATAAAGGTCGGCATTCTCTCATAATAACAGTACGTGCATATACACAAGATCAAATTAATTAAGGAATTTCAATTATATTAAAGGCGCAATCTCACCACTCGCACTTAACCACATAATAGACTAGAATAGTACTAGGGTTGCAAGTGGGATACGCTCGGTGGTTATGCCACTTCAATTCAAAATGATTCAAACTTTAAAGAGGACTTATTTTGACATAATTATAACGTAGAATTTTGCTATGAGAATACATGAATCAGATATTAGCCATATAATCTACGGTACCTGTAATAGTCGTCTACATAGACTGTGTCCCTGCTTGTCGATAATGACTTCTGATACACTGCTCCGTGAACTAGATGTAGCTTTAACAAGCAAAGATATCACATACATTGTATTAACAAATATAAAAATCACACAAAAAAAAGATATTATTCCTTAACATAAATGTATCTCATAATTCAGGATAAATTTTATTTCTCTACGCTACCTACTTGTTTAGGTATGGTATGCCGATCCTCTACAGCCATTTCCCATAGCAGGTGAAGCTGTTGCTGTTGGAAGCTTCCTGGTCTGCTCACTAGGTGGAGGCATACGTTTGGGACCTCTTCCTGTGTTACAATGTAAGATATATGTGTTTTAGTGAGATAGCGTGTATACATGTATAAAGCTTTCAGGGAATGCATTAAGGTTTTTGAAATTATTAGCTAAATTGAGCCTTTTAACTTTCATCTGGTCCATCCTCACTAATGAAATACTGGGTATAGTGAATTTTGCCTTTGGCAATTTGATCATAGATATTACTTCATTAGAGGAGTGCATTTTTGAATTTGAGAACCTGAGGATATTTCGTCTACATGCGTTTGTCTTAGTTTACACTTACCTGTCGTGAAAGATAATTCTCTATATGATTTAGTTGTTTTGTGATATTCTTCTGAGGGACTGTAATATAACATGGACTATTGTCACATCAACTACTAGTATGTTTGAAATGGCCGATACAAGTAGGAAATGTGTATTATAATATGTTCATTATAATTATAAATACAGTAGTATTGCAGTTGATTACCTTGTCAGTACTTATCATAAATAGATGCTATATATATACTTAGTAATGAAAAAGCGCATTAGTACTTCTCTTACTATAAGAATTCAATTCGATCTTGGGGTATTGATGATCGTTGAGAATGGTTGGATCATAGTAGTAGTACATGAGGATAGAACGAATGTAAGCAAACGCACAGAAAAATACTAGAAGTGAAATATGGTACTTCACTTACACAGGACTTGTTTGATGTTCCTATCAAATCCATCTTTTCCAACAGGAAGTCCCTTGTCTTCCACAAATTGGATGAGGTCAAATGTCATCTGCTCACTTTCCGTGAAGGCGCCACTTGAAGACTCAGGGGAAATGCCCATGTCATTTTCTTCCAGTGAGGCAACCCTGTATTTGGATTGGAGTAGGTTTTCTAGGAAGTCTATGTTGCTAGGGTGGATGTTTTCTTCCCTTAACAATCCAAATGTACTACATATGTCTACCCACCCACTTGGGGGAGTAACCGGGATACACTGGCAGCAAAACCTGAGATGGTAAAGGGAAGAGAGGATGTATAATAAATACAGGAGTTACAAACAGAGGATTGAAGTTACAGTTATGGGATTGTTCCAGCATATTCCATAGTAGCTATATTAGTATCCTACTTTGACTGGGGATGAGTTGTTGTCATTATGTATACAACCATATGATTATTAAATATGTGACCGACCCACCGGGAATATACCGACATGATGCTTGAATACAGCCCTGGCGACTTACTCGCCAGGGATGTATTCAGTTAGCTTAAGGCATACCCATAATGATATGAAGCCGTTAACTTACCCATTTGATACCAACAGCTGCTCTATGTGCTCCTGCAGAAGATGTGCCCTTAGATCGTCAACCTTCATTCTCATAGAGTCTGTGTTATAGGCAGAAGCACAGTTCAGCATAACTGTCGTCTTGGGTTCCCCTGCACTCCCTCCCTGGGGCAGGAGCCACGCAGTATCTTTTAAAACATGATTAAAAACATCCTTGCG
Source organism: Harmothoe impar (assembly GCA_947462335.1). Classification (NCBI taxonomy): domain Eukaryota; kingdom Metazoa; phylum Annelida; class Polychaeta; order Phyllodocida; family Polynoidae; genus Harmothoe; species Harmothoe impar. The sequence continues at coordinate 81,996,251 of OX381704.1, read as the reverse complement.
GCTTAACGAGAGATAGATGTTCTTGTCCTTGCCGATGCTACATTGTTTGATGCTCTTCCACGAGGCTTTCTGATCCCCCACTCTCCAGGGACATGTCTGCAAGGGATAAACATGTATCATCATTATATCAATCTTAATGGTAACAGAATCATTATATTAATATATCTTAATGGTAGCACAATCATTATATTAATATACAAATGTATCATAATCCATACTTTTGTTTACTGATATAACTTCCGGTCCAACCCCTGCCCCCCTCCTAATTTTATCTTCTCATATAGTATCAGCGTATCTTTGAGAGATATGCTTGTAGGCTCCATACACTTTGAGCTTCCTAAAGTAGGTATTAAAGCTACATCTATGAGATCTGTCCAATTGACTTAAACGTTATTAAAGAGGCATATTTGAAGGCGCACAGCTTGCATCTCAAATCAAGACATATTCATTGTATACTTTAGTATCATAACACGCATATCAAACATTAATCATACATCAAACCCATCATAACTATCCTGGTTCAGTAATAGTGTTTGCCTTAGTCTCATCAATAGTACACTATCACGGGCATGATTATAATCGACCATTGTGGCCATCACCCATACACCTTAAGTTGATAAGGTGCCAGTGTTGTATGATGTTAGTACTACTGATGTACAGACTTTATCTGGAAGTTGGTACATTACCGGCATTTGACATTTATATACATAATCTAGCACTCATGCATAGGTGACATTCTACCATACTAGAATACTAGGTTACTATCAACAGATACATAAATATATGCATAGATAATGGACAACAAATTGGGCTTAGCGAGGCCAAATTGACCTGCCTATTTATTATCATAACAATAACAATCAAATAACAATAAAAAAAAATATAAAAAATTCCCTGATAACACGCTGGTGACTGTTTCCGTTGAGCTTCTAACACAAATGGCCGAGAAACCACCTTAGCAAGGCGGAAGACGACAACCGCGCATGCGCGCAAATACCTGTTACCCGGTGGTTCCCGCCACTCCTTCGTTCCTGATTATACCCATGAAACCAAGGATCGTTTCCTGGCACATAATCTAGCACTCATGCATAGGTGACATTCTACCATACTAGAATACTAGGTTACTATCAACAGATACATAAATATATGCATAGATAATGGACAACAAATTGGGCTTAGCGAGGCCAAATTGACCTGCCAACCACCAAACCTGAGATAACCACTATAACAATATCATAAATATAATCTAATCACAATTTAAATTTTAACAAACCTTCACAAATCCTTCTCTCCTCCACAATCAAATTCTCCAGTGGTCTATTCAAATAACGTAATACACACAAACTTTTCCAATCCCCTCGTTTTGAAATGTCAGGTAGTTTTACCCCAACCATCGACAAAGTCGTCGCACCCCCATGCCGAAAGCTATGAGTACCAAACTTGCCGACGAAACCTAACTTATTACATAACTCCTTCAACTTTAAAATGAACCAATCATAAGTCGCAGGTACATAACCATTTTTAGTAGTCCAACCCAACAAAGGCAGACCAGGTTTAGAACCATTATATAGCATCATCAACCTTAACCATCTCAATAAACACAATTGATTACCACTAACTTCTGCTACCGGTATTTCCAGAACCCGCTGTTTAAACTGGATAGTCTTAGTTTTAAACACCTTAAATAACACGCCCCAATCCATCAATTCTACATTCTCAAAATACAAACACATCTCAGAAAACAAAACATTAGAACCCCTCAGAAGAGTTCTGAACATAATCAAACATGCTACCCAGAACACTAAATCTACCATCAACCGCAAATCCAACATGCCTCTGATTAACAATAAATGCTGTGGAAATAAACACGTTGCTGACTCCACACTATTTCCTTTCCATCTTTTAATACCCCCTAACAACCACAACAAACCCAAAGACTCCCTAGTCTCATCTGGCATACCCAACATCCTTGACTGTACCAATACAGCCGAAACATATTGCTGTACCGACGAGTAACAAAGTTTCTTGCTCAAATGAGCTACATATTTTTTCATAACTACTGATTCCAAAGGATACGCTATGAGATTATAACAACAACAGAATTCCTCATATCTCCTCAACTGAACACTTTTAGTTTTCTTAGTGTTGTCCGAATAATACAATCCTTCCAAACGCAACACCTCGTTCCACAAGTCATCGTCTAAAACAAAAACAAAAAAAGATCTTTTAAATACAAATTCTTGTCGCTTTCGGACTTAAACAACAATATGATCTGTTCTTGGCATAATTCAACACATTCTTTCTCGCCTTCTCTCCCAACACCCTTGACAATCCATCACAAAATATATTTTCCTCACTACTAATTCTGTGGGGAAATATTTCAAAATTAAATACAAAAGAACACCAAAAGATCTCACGCAACCATGCCATACACAGCTTATTCCTGGATCTACCGGTACGTAACATTATCTCCACAGCCACATTATCAGTGAAAGCATGTACAGCTTTACCCTTCCAGACTCGGCCCCACCTTTTACATGACAACACCACAGGCCACAATTCCCTCTCAGCAGAACTACCTAGTTCTTCCATAGGTCCTAATTCATTATGACCAGGATAATCAAACTCTTTTACATCTTTACCTTTTCCAAACGCCATAAAACCAATCAGAATCATAACTTGCTCCAAAACCTAACATTGAAGCGTCTGAATAAATAGTCACACAATTATCAAAATCCAATTTAATTATGGACGCACAACCATTAAACATAATTGAGAATGCTCTCCACCACCTCAAATCCTGCTTAAAACCATCATCCAAATGTATCGTATCATTCTGACCTTCCACCGTATTAATCAAATCAATCGCCCTCCTTGAAAAAGTACGTCCACCCCTCACTATAGTACTGCAGTGAGATAATAACCCGACTAAACTTTGTAAATCTTTTTTTGAACATTTTTCAACAACTTGATATTCCATAATAATATTTCTCAATCTATTCAATTTATCTACCGGTAAATATAATCTCAAATCAGTAGAATCCAATTCAATACCCAAATACCTTATACGCTGACGAGGCGTTATCAATTTTTTATAATTGATATAGAAACCAAAATCCCGTAGCATGTACATTAGCACAAACAATGCCTCCCAACAAGAAGCCTCTGTATCCGTCATAACTACAAAATCATCCAGATAACCATAAGCTCTATGAAACCCTTTAGCCCTCATACACCTCACAATGAATTCTGTATACTGCGTAAAAATAAAAGGTGCAGACTTTAGAACAAACGCCAAACTATTAATTACCAAATACTCATTTTTCCCATTCACACACCATCTAAATCCTTGTAGAGTACGATGATCACCACATACCGGTATTGAACGATAAGCACCTTTTACGTCCAATACAAACATAAAGCAATCTTTAGTCAAATCCTTCGCCACATTTTTCACAGCTACATAATTAAATTTCTCAATTACATCTTCCATAAAGTTATTTATACTTTTGCCTTTAGGACGACTAGCATCAGTAATGCACCGAATATTCAAACCATCGTCTTTAGGCACTGCTCCTAAAGCATGAATACACTTAGGTTTACTCCCTACAATACTAACAATACCCTCTTGTAATTCTTCATGAACAATCTGATCCATACATTTCATTGCTTGCTCCTTGGTGATCGATAGATAATTCCGCATATCATACATAGTATTAATATCTTGATTTGCAATTTTACAACCTAATAGGCTACTGTCCCATACATACAGAAAATTTACATCTAGCTTGCCCAAGCGAACACATTCCTTGAACATCTCACAAGGTCTAAGCAATATCGGTACTTCATTAATTTCATGCCAACACTTGTTCCTGCACAATACAAAATCACCCCATTTAGCCAAAAATACTCTATCCACAGACGACAAATCCATACCACTGTCCTCGATACACAAACTAATCGTATCACTATCCACACTCAATAACTTCTCTTCATCTTTTACAATATTCCAAACACATTCCTCAAACATTCTATCATCAATACTAACCTCTTCCCATAATACAGGCCACTTAGACTTTAAATATAACATGGTTCTATTCATTAATAACTTCTCAGAATTATTTTCACCATTCATATTCAATACACACAAACACAAACAGTATTGATTTGATAATACCAAACTTGAAATTGTATTCAAACATAATTTCATCGCCAACAACCACATCCAACATACACTCAAACAAACATACAGTTCCACACACACCAGCACACCCCCCTACCTCGGATTCATCCCCCCCCTGTTACCCTCCCCCCCCTCCCTCTCCCCCCTGGACACCTGGACCCTACATGATCCCTGCCTCCACACTCTACACATGCGTGCTTGCGAAAGCATCTGTCCCCCCACATACATACTCCATCGTTCCACTTATAACACAACTGATTACCCAGATCCTGGACAGATACTCCCCAACCCCTCTCTCCCCTCCAGCCCCCCCTACCCCTACCTCTATCTGCTCTTGGCATCACAGCATCACTCCCCAGATTTTCATGTACATCATCCGTATCCCGTTCCCCAAAAGGCTCATTCCTACCCTCGACGCTTTCAAAACCAATAGGAAGAAATTCCTAGCCTCTCTAAGACTGTAATATTAATTAATGTCCATATAATATGAACAAACCCATTTGTCTATAAAATGTGTCTCCGCCATATTACCTCATCTCTAATTTATTCCTCATATTTACATCACCTGTGTTTTACTATTAGCTTTGTGACTGTCTGGTACTTGCCATCTACATGTAATTTGCTTTATATATACAACGGCCCTCAGGAGCCAGGAGTATATAGGCACCGCCATAATATAAGGAGCCTAACCTGTTTTCTCCTGATTAAAAATCACTTTAAAAAAAAAGCACTCAAGCCGTCATCGGCTGCTTTCTGTCTGACACAAGCATCATACCGCATAATATTCTCGTATCTATAAGCATGTACATCCTTCCCTGCCATAAATCGCAGATGGCTCACATATGGCCCAACCTCCTCCCCCTTCTCTAACAATTTTTCAACGTCTTTGAGGGAATAATACAAAACCTCTTTGTAATTAAGAGATTTTTTCTTCTGTCCCTGAGGAAGCAATTTCTTTAAACTGAAGTCAAACTCACTCTCATCATCGGTCGCCTCTGCCGACTCATTTGAAGAGTCAGTGTCAGTGTCTTTATGTCTTGACCGTTTGTGCTTGTGACGTTTCGACTTGTCCTTCTTGCCCTGCACCTTCTTCTTCTCTTTCTTCTTTGGGGGGGTCTTTTTCTTTCCCTCCTCTGCGGACACAATCTCCAACTCTGACTCCCGCTCGTCCCCACTATTCTCTGGAGACTCCTTACTGGTTGACGCACCTTCCTGAGCAGCCTTGATACGTCTCTGACGACGAGCGTCATTCTCAACCGCTTTACCAATAATGTTGTCCCTACGGGTTGACTGCACCAATACCTCAGTATCACACTCATCAGCATAGTCCTCCAACTTAACCTTCTTCATCTCAGCTACCACAGTTTTCTTCCTCACACTTGCCAGCTCAGCCCTAAGTCTAGCAATTTCCTTCCCGTCTTCATAATCAGCTAGCCGTAAACTTTCATGGTGTAGCTCACTTCTCAAAGCCTCTATCACTTTGGCACTACTTCTCCTAACCTCATCGTAATCAGCATTCAACGATGGGCTGCAAAGAACACTTCCTGGTTTGCCGTCCGCTGAGCCACCCACATTGCGCATACCTCCCGTTGAATTAAGGTAATCTGATAGTCCATATCCAGATCCCTTAGCGGCATGAGTTCCACCCACAGCTGTCTCTTCCTTCGTATCCAATCTCGCGGCCCCGTCTCCACCCTGCACGACACCTTGACCAACATCTTTGTATTCTCGTGATCTACTTCCATTATCCTCACCCCCGTTCTCAGTCGGCAGCCCTGAACATGGCCGACATAACTTACTCTTTGGATTAGTCCGTCCATCGTAATGCGCCTTACAAGACTCACAGAGGGGCATTCCACGTGGCTTTGTTTATATTTACTACGTAGTTCGGACTGGTTTTCCAAGATGGCGCCACCCTGTCACGCCGTTCCACCGGTGACTTTGCCGTTAATTCACAATTGCTCGGAATTTCTTCAACCAAATCCCTCGTATTACTCACAGTAAACAGTTCTTGTCTCCTCCAGTCCCGTTGTCGCTTTTACAGCAGTAATATGCCTTTACTCAGACAAAATTCCCTGATAACACGCTGGTGACTGTTCCCGTTGAGCTTCTAACACAAATGGCCGAGAAACCACCTTAGCAAGGCGGAAGACGACTACCGCGCATGCGCGCAAATACCTGTTACCCGGTGGTTCCCGCCACTCCTTCGTTCCTGATTATACCCATGAAACCAAGGATCGTTTCTTGGCACATAATATATATTACCATATTATGGTAATTTACAGGGGTGTCGGAACTTTGGAAATGCCAATGAATTATATTCATTACTCTATAGTTACATGAAGAAATACCAACAAATTGACCTGAAAATGCACCAAATAATGTCAACATTTTCAAAACTCTCCTTGGGGGCCATGCCTCCAGACCCCCAATATTTTTTTCATTGTGTCACTTTTAATGCTCGGAATCGCGCACACTTCTGAACTTCATTTGTTTTGGCCGCGACCTCCCCAAAGTCAAGTTGCTTCCGACATCCCTGTAATTCAGTAATCAAGATACACCTGTATATCAGCACGTGGCATTACACATGGCAAATACTCCCCATGTAACAGTAACAATGTAAACATAATTAGTTTAAAAATATGGTAACGATAGATCGTAGGCATATATTGGAATATGTAGATCTGATTGCTTAGGCATAAATGGTCCAAGTTCGTTTTTTTTCTTTTGTAAATCAAAAATCATATGCCTGGTACCTGATAGACCGATATTCATGATACCATGGACAATGACCTTAGGGACACAATGTATGAATACTATAACACATAAAGGAATGAACTTTAGCCAACAGATGCAGTGAGTTATTAAAGAATTGTAACAATGGGTGCATTGTGTCGAGAACAAGTACTCAGTCCATTTATAAATGGAGGCAGGACAGCTGATGAGGACGGGGCCACGTGCCAAGTGGAGTGAGCCAAGACAAAATAATATAAATCTCTGATTGCCAACAAGTGTAGGCTGGTGGAAGAGCAAGGGACTGGTGGACCGGAACCAATTTCCCTGAATTGGAAAGTTTGCAGAGGGGCGGCGACCCGGGGCGGCGACTTTCCCTAGAATTCCTTCTAGTAGTCCTAGAACGTTTTATGCCCCCCCCCCCCTCGCTGAAGGCCCCGAAATCTTTTCGCTCCCCCCTTTGAACTATAGTAACGCGCTGGCTTTTTTGCTTACACCCCCTCCCTCAAGAGCGGTCAGAATACTTTACGCCCCCCCCCCCCTCAGGAGGGGTCAGAAGTTTTTACAGCCCCCCCCCCCCTGTAACTAATAAATGAAACCTCCCTTTAAATAGTACATAAATCAGGTGTAAACTGATCTAAACTACATGTATATCAACCAACATAGCTGGGGTAGGTCCACCATGACATGAGTCTCACTGTGAGCCCCGCCCACATTCTATCAACAACCCAATGCTTTAATATCAATAAACTTATCCAAAATGTTACTTTTTTTGTGAGGTAACATCTGATAATGCAATTATATTAATCTTGTAACCAACTGGGAAAATTATGAGAATCCATTTTCATTGCCATGGCAACAGGGTTCTCTTTAGGGAGTGATCTGTTTTTTTTGATAAAATGGGGGGAGGGGGGGGGGGGGGGTTGCGCGGAGCGTACACATTATTTACACCCCCCCCCTGGCTGAGCGGTCTAAATTTTTTTTGGCTTTTTGGCTCAAAACAAGTCAGTTTTTTTGACCCCCCTCCCAAGAGGGGTCCAAGTCGTTCACACACCCCGGTCAAGGGATCCACATTTTTTACCCCCCCCCCCTCGTTGTTAAAAATGCCCACTCCCTTAGACCACACAGAAAACTACTTTTGCCTAAAATATAGCTTATAGTGATAGGTCTATATGAGAAACTTACCTGTTGTATTTCAATCCCCCCCTGTCCCCCGAAAATAAAAGTGTGTGGGGATTTTTTTGGTATAACCCTCCTGAACTTACCCTACTATTGTGTCAGTGTCTTACTATGTCCCACCCTCCCGGGCCCTATGCTATAGGGCATATTATTCAACATTGGTTCAAAATCTCAAGAGTGTAACATGAAAAAGATAATTATATTGAAGATGACCCTTTTGTTTTAATTGTCACTTGATCAGTTGATGTGTTTGTGTAGGTCTACACAATGGACAATACTATCTAAGAATCCTTGATGCTAAACAACTAAATACGGTGTGGCCATACCTTTAGCCGCTCCTCTACATTTGGTACATTCGTGAGACCCTTCAGTTTCTTGCCTGCAGCTGTTGCTTGCTGTGGCACAGCCACAGGGTCTGGTCCTGGCTTTAGCTTGAGGTTTGACAGGTCACAGGTCGGCCTACATTCGGGCGTTGCTAGACTGGCAAGGGGTATCTGAAAGTCTCCCTGGTTCAGTGTTCTATTCCTACGAATTACTTTGACTCTTTCTGACGCTAAATTCAGGTGATCTGCTAAAGTCTGTTGAATAAAACACCTAATTTCTGTGAGCGAGTCCATTGTAAACAAATTCACGTGTGCCAGCCGGCCTACTTCCGGGACCGCTAAGTTGGGCAAAAGTTATTGAGTTATCAGTCGGACCCGATGCAACGGACCTTTCCCGCGCCGGAGTTCATTCTCAGAAAACGGTGCATGGGTCGGTGGTGGGCGATTACCCGGTGGTATATTTACATACACATGTATTCGGCTTCAAAGGGCATTTCATCTCCAAAACCTTCGACCCTTCTATCCCCCCTGTCACAATGTTAGTCATGTTCATGGGTCAGGCGCGTATTTAGAGGATGGGGGAGGGGGGGGGTACCTTAAATTCCCGGGGGGGCCACTCCCACAGCATTACTGACCATGTGTGAACACGATTCCAAGGGAAAGGGTATGTTTTTGGGCCCTAGGCAAGGGCCCGCGAGGGCCCTTGAAAAGGGGTGCTTTTAAGACAATTTTGGAGGAAAAGGGGTATATTTTATGGCTGCATTACTTGAAAAACTCTCAGATGAGACATTAATCAAGCTTTTCTCAACATTAAGACACATATTTATGCACAGCGCAAGGGTAAGACCTACCATTTTCGGGTTATTTCTTTAAATCTCACAATTCATAAGGGAATTTTTCTCAGTCTCCCTTGATTATGTTATGTTTTTTGCTCAGTTTCCCTTGAAAAGGGTGCTATTTTGTTGTTTTTTCTCCCGTGATAAGGGTACAGAATTTGAGGTGATGTTCACACATAGTTACTATAGAAAAGATAGGGAGTGGCCCCCCCGGCTTAAATTGGACCACAGATTAGCCTCATTAGGCCACTCAAAAAATGAAATGGTTCCTCATCACCGTACGCGTGATATAAATCAGGTGTTCAGGAAAACTTCTATTTGATGAACCTTTAAAATAGAAATGGACAAATAGGCCCTATGATATTGGGTATCAAATTAAAGCTACTTGGTACCGGTACTGCCAGTAGGCCTAATGCAGTAGGATTGAAATAACTTACATTTTCACCACTTTTAAACATGAATAAATTCTTAACTACTAAAATGTGAATTTTGATCACAAAAAGTATTATCACCCTAGTGCCACCCCCCACATCCCACCTCCAGCGTCCCAGACTTTGTCTATGTTCCCTGTCCCTTCATATATAGCTATAGATAGCTAACCAGACACAGTCACACCAAAATATGCAATCACAATTGATGTAGAATTACCCCTGTGGATGGATAATTTTGGATATTCATTATTTGATATCAATTTTTGCCCTATTTACGGGGTATAATTATGTATTTCAATCACATTAGCCAGATCACTACCTTTGTGGCTGCCAAAGGTAGTGATTGGTAGTGATTGACGGGGAGAATACACCTATCTGACATTTCACTTATCCAAACTGACGGGAAAGGGATGGAATAAAGAGGTCGCTGTATGTCTATGTGCCTTACTATGGGCAAAACAATCAACGTGGTACAGCTATCACACAGGCATGCAGTACACCTCTAACTATATATCTCTACCTCCCTCCCTCCCCCTTCCTTCCTTCCTTCCTTCCTTTCTTCCTTCCTTCCTTCCTTCCTTCCTTCCTCCCTTTCTCCGTTCTTCCCTCCCTCCCACCTCCCTTCCTTCTCCTCTTTCTCCCTCCCTCCCTCCCTCCCTTCTCCCTCCCCCCTTCCCTCCCTCCCTCCCTCCTTCCCTCCCTCCCTCCATCCCTCCCTCCCTCCCTCCCCCTCCCTCCCTCCCTGCCTCCCTCACTCCATCCCTGCTTCCCTTCTTCCCTCCCTCCCTCCTCCCTTCCTTCTCCTCTCCCTCCCTCCCTCCCTCCCTTCTCCCTCCCTCCTTCCCTCCCTCCCTCCCTCCCTGCCTGCCTCCCTCCCTCCCTGCCTCCCTGCCCCCTCCCTCCCTCCCTCCCTCCCTGCCTCCCTCCCTCCCTCCCCCCTGCCTCCCTGCCTCCCTGCCCCCTGTCTCCCTGCCTCCCTGCCTGCCTCCCTGCCTCCCTGCCTCCCTGCCTCCCTGCCTCCCTCCCTCCCTGCCTCCCTCACCCGTCTCCCGTCGTTTCCATCCTGTATCCATATTGCTAATACCTACTCCCCGTGACCACGCCCATGAGGTTCAGTACATGCTCATTTATACAATGTACATCATGTTCATGTATATATGAACATTACTTCTCTACATCACTCACATTTAGTCAAAGCCCTATTCCTTGTAAAGGGCCGATTCAGACAGGGGTCGTCCATAAATGCAGTCATGCTATATTTGACCCCCTCACCTTTCAGTCATATTCTGTCTATATAGCAATGTATAAGAGGCTGGACCCCGGGGCTGGACCGGACCCCCCTCTCCCAGCCACATGACATGATTTATGGACGCTTCCTATATACTATAGTAGCTTAAGCCTGGCGCTGGCTGTACTGAAGCTCGGCGCTGGCTCAGGGGAGCCAGTGCCAGACCGCCAATTGCATATACTACTCACACCTCCCGCCGACTGCTGCAAACACTACACCTGGATTCTACTACTGCCAGATCAAGTAGGCCTTCATAGGTTTACTCTTTGACGGATTAAGGTAGGACAGTCGCAGTATACTCATTATGAAGCATGATTCAACTATAGGGTTTGATAATTCTCTGGTATCATTAGAATGTTGAAACATTGGAGAATACTTAGACCTAGTCTATGTAGCATATTAATATTTGAATTTGTCCTCTGCCAATGATTCCTGGCATGCCTAATTAATCCCAAGATGTCTCTATCTATGATATTCCTCTCACGGGCAAACGTTAGCATAACCCAAAAACCTTAACCACATTAAAATCTAAACGATAAAATTACCGAAATTATGGTAATCTATACATAATCTGTTATCATCCCTTTCTTTTTAAATTTCCTCCAGAAAATATCTCGCACCTCCGACGGGACTCGAACCCGCAATCCCCGGCTGGCTCACATAGCGATGACTTCACAAGGTTGTCACCGATCGGCTGTAGGAGGCCGATGCCTTATCCATTAGGCCACGGAGGCGGGGTGCTTTCTCCAGCTGAAACTGCGGCTATATTGCTCGGCTGCCAGAGCTAGCGCTGCCTGCTGCGTCTCGAGCAGCTCACAGGACTATTGATTTTTGACTCAGGGCACCACCGAGCGCGGCAGCACCGTCGCTGCCGGCGCCTAGGCATTAATAATTAGATCAAAGTGACCCAGTGAGTGTGCGCAAAGCATGCAGTGTCTCTTCGCATATCATTAAATGTACTGCTTAAGTCTGCTGCAAATGCTGTTCTGATTTAGAAAAGCAAAATTAGCGACTGAGTGACACCTATACAGTCCCATATATCACATGTAATCTCGCTTTGGGTGTTACCTCTCTCAACTCTAGGTCTGCTTTACTTTATGAATAATGGATATATCTATCCAACTACTCCAGAAACGATTGTTTTATGAATATGATGTATAATAGATAATTATATAGAGTTGTCCTCCTTTAATTTCTCTTTATCCTTTTCACAACGTGAAAATGAATGCCAAATAGAATCAGAGGTATAGCTCGTTGAGAAACGAGCTTGTAATATTGTAATCATCTACATGCTAATCATTATGGCGATATGCAATGATGTTTTATCAGTAACCCATTGCTACCAGTTTGCCTGCAATGTATGCGTATATTACAAGTTCGCCTGCAATGTATATGTATCTAACAAACGTTCACTATTTGGTTAGTCTTGGAATAGGATAGTCTTGTCGCCAGGCTGTATGAATGCAGCCCCTGTCGCCGATCCTTTGGGAGTGCATCAACCCCAAATGGATGCATCACGATGGTTAAAGCACAATGCGGCCAGATTCGTTGACTTTCTACGGTGAACATTGATCAATTTTAAAGACAATATAGACCAAACAGAGGCTCCCCAGCATTCCTATCTAAATGTCGATGGGGTTCTGTGTCTATAGTGGCCAGTTTGTACATATAAGGCGACAGCCAGATTTAATGTAACTGACATATTGATGTTTTAATCGCCCCCTTCGTGTGAGGAAGGGGAACAGCCAATAATCGTGTCTGACTAAGATAAGCAATGCTGTGTGACCCTTAATGTCACACATTTATGCACACTTATGTTCTGAAATTTATATATATATATATATATATATATATATATATATATATATATATATATATATATATATATATATATATATATATAAAATGATCTATGCTCCTAGCGATGAACGATGAAGATCATGCATTATAAGGTAGGCCTATATATATTATACGAGAATACATTGTTGGGGAATGCATCATTATCATACTCCTTAATGCAAAGGACTGCACATTGCCGAGCCAACCGAGCTATGATAAATCGCAAAAACATCAGCCATTGACTTTTACATAAACCTTAAAGGTTACAACGATCCATAGGATAAGGTAGCTACTAGAAATATATACATATATGATAGATATTAGATGCATGTATTATGAAAATCGGCTTAGATAAACCTACACATACATGTATACACATGTTAGAGTACGTCAATGTGTTATCAGAATCAGTAGCCACAATCATTTCAACCCGTCACTACTGGATGCACTTTGTCACTGAGTTATAGATGCTAAATGACCTCTGGATTATGGTTTCGAAGAACATGTCCATAAAATATTCACGTTTTTTTAAACGTTGAAGCCATAATCTTTCAATCATTTTATTCAAATAATTATGTTGGTGCAAGTAGGTAGAAGTTCAATAGTATATAGCGATATTTCGTTTAGGATAACAGCTCGTATATATGCGTTGTAAGATGAATAAAACTACACATTTTTTATAACCAAAAGGTATGAGGGCCTAATAAAGAATCTAACTTGGATTCATAACAAACTATTAAGAGTTATTTAAGACTAGCACCATGATCGTATTAAGCTAATGACAATAGTACTACTAGTAATGAGCTTATCCATTTATATAAACATGGTGAGCCACTGGGACACTGTTCAAAGGCGAGCTTTTGTCAGTGGATCAAGGGATGAGCTAATACCCACGTGGCACCGATAGTGACCAGTAGCCACTGCATTAAGCTGCTTATCGCCAATTGGTATCGTATTTAATAGTCACTGTCTCGCGTTACTATGGTCCACGCAATGAATGATTGCCTCTAATCTATGATTCTCCTATCACCAGAAGCTGATCATGTATTTCTTGATAGGTCATGATAAGAGGATAGATACCAATGGAAACATAAAATCACAGCATTCCACAATCCCCAGGCTAAGGTGTGTATGAGTGAGCCCAGCTTATGTAAGAGCTACACAAAGATCAAAGGAATGGATCATCTGCTTAGTATCTAACAAAAGTTAGTATTTACCACAAACCTTATAGTATCGCACGTATTACGCATTCATGTTATGTCTCAAAAGAACCACGGCGTGGGACAATGTCCATGGATATGATGCAATTTATATCATCCTTGCATGCACCAGCTGAGTACGTTGAGACTTATCAGAATTCGTGTCGCTACATTTGGACAGTGCATGGGGATTATCTCATTTCGGCACTGAGTTCAGTATTGTGTTGTTCAAAACAGACTATTATTTATTGTCATTTTTGAGTCCGGGTCTCTTGTAAACCGGATACTGCAAGAACTTGAACGTGATTTTTTATGAATCCAAGAAATCACCCAGATAGACCCTCATTCAAAAACTATCCGCGGTATTTAATTAAACTTTTTTTTTTTTTTGGGGGGGGGGGGGGGGGTTGAATAATATTTTGCTAGCGTGGGAAATCCAACACCCTCCCTCCCAGCTAGTAATACATTACACGGCCCGACTAGAATGCATGGTACGTGCGTCAAGGCAAGTCACCAAGGCGCGACTCGCATGTTACATGGCACACTGCAGCGCAGGCATCTAGACCTAGGTAGGACAGACATGGCACACTGCAGGGCAAAGACATACTAGTAGACCAACGCAAGGCAGGCAAATGAGATGTAGACCAAGGCAAGGCGGGCTTGGTACTTAGACCAAGGCAGGGCAGGAAAGGTACATGAGTCAGAGCAAGGCAACTAAGTTAGGGTAGGGCAGGTCATGCATGGTAGCTAGGACAATGAGGTATGGTACTTGTGCGTCAGGATAGGGCAGGTGTTTCCTGTTTCAAACTGTAGAATTGCAAGAAATAGTACAAAAATCCAGAGAAATCTTTTCGAGGAGTTAGTTTTAGCTATCATTATAGTATTAGCCTATTTCTTGGAAAGAACAATGTCGACTGACTGCCATTCATTGGGCCACCATCCCTTTTCTATTCAGGGATTGTCATGACCACAAACATATATTCCCAAGTGTTCATTTCACGCGACTTCCGATTCTTGTTAAAAAGACCATGTTGAAAACCTGACGAGCAGCCGCCGACATCCGCGTCCATCAGTCGCTGACAGTTTAAGGTTGTGGGTGTTATGTTTGGTCTTTGTGGAATAGTTGGGGGAGGTCTCCACGTGGCCAGCACACGTCAGGGTTAAGGGCCATATACAAGAAAAAAAAAGGTCACAGTAAAAACATTTTGTATATCAAAGTTAACTTGTCACGTGTCATCCACACGCATGTTTCTGCTGAGATCAGACGTTATTTTCTTTTCAGGAAAACCTCTCACCACATGGCCAGTCTGTTGACCCGTGACATACATACCCCCCCCCCCCCGATATACCCATGTAGGTATGGAGGTCCACATCGTATTGTGTGTCAATCTGTCAGTGTAGAATCTTTGGGTAATCATCTTTTAAAACGTTGTCATTGCCTTTCAATAACAAAATACTGCAATGTGCATAAGTTATTAAGGACGCACCTCACCCTAATAGGTGTGCACATGATCATGTATTAGGTTGGGCTTAAATGTATTTGAGATATAATATGTATTGCATATCAGCTTGACCGTATTTGATGCCTCTATCTAATTATTTCCGCTTTATAAGATTGTTATTACCATGGAATGTAAATGGAACAAAAACGTGTTTTTTCAGCTTCCTTGGCCTAGAATAGCATTATAGGATAGACATGAAATAAATTTGATGAATGCAATGATTTGGGATTTATCTTAGAGTCACTTCGGAGAACCCCTTTCTTTCTTATATTAATATTCCAATTATTAAGGTCTACACAGCTGTTCATATTGCATAGTTACCACGAAAATTCAATTTTCATTGAAAAATGATGAAAATCATGCACATTTTCTGGTAAACTATGCAACTTTGAACAGCTGTGTAGACCTTAATAATTGGAATATCAATATAAAAAAGAAAAGTGTTCTCCGAAATTGCCTTGATCTCAGCGTGCCCTAGTACTGAAACTTCGCTCTAGAATATTTCAAATTCTAGCGCGGCTAATGATTAAAATATCCAGTGTTTGCTATTGGAATCTGGGACACATTGTCAGCTGCAGGTCATTGGTCCCCAACATGTCCCATTATCGCCTCAATTATCAATCCCAACGCCTCTCAGATGACCTCCGGGTGAGTGACTGTGAGTGACTGCTCAATTGTACCAGCAGAGAGCAGCTATATGCTGACCACACTGATAATCGTTATGCTGAAAACCTTCAGTAGTATCTAACCTAACATGACCAACCCTGTCTGTCAAAAATGACTAACACAATTTGTCAACATTCAACCTGTCTTATTTTGTTTGGAATGGAGGATGTATAACCTCCGGTGAAAATATGTACCCATGCCCATGCAGTCTCATAAAAAGCACAGCAAATGCTTCACATTACACACATTTATAACCCAGGAGCAAAGCTGCGCTAGGATTGTTGCATAGCAGCATTTTAGAAGTGTGGATATAAGAGTATTTCAATTATAGTAGAACTATTAACTTTGATATAAGTTCAACATGCCATTTTGACTTAACGGTTGACCAATGCCCCTATGTCCGAGGCTCAGGCTATGAGTAACCTGGGTTGTGCACTACTGATTAACGTAGCGAACCTACATAATATCGGTGTAATGGCTGCTCCAAGCAGAGTTAGGATATGTATATATCCCGTGTTTTTTAATTTGCAGAATGGTATATCAGTTATAGAATATGCTTGTGCATGCAGATCATACTGTAAACGTATCCTGGGGGTCCACAATGATTATGTCATTCTAAGCTATTCTATGACTCGTCTGGAGGGTAAAAGTTGCGACTACCCCACTGATATTAAAGCGTTGAATTATCTTGACCCCACACTTAGTTCTGATTCCGGAAAATGGGTCCCACCGGCTAATCACTCGGCTCTTACAATTTGGTATATTGGTGTCTGGGGGAACTTACTAATTAGACGGCACTTCTGTTGTTATTCCCATTCTCTGTGTTCCAGAAACCATAGGTGTGGACAGGCTGCAGTGCCTGCAGTGTGCGCTGTATGGTGGTCACTGTAGGCCCACACCACAGCCCGACAGCATCACTGTGAGGAAGGGGACTATTGTAACGGCAGTTACCAAAACAACGTTGAGGGATCCCCACTGTAGCAGAGAGAATCAAAAGTGGTGATTACACTGTGTTTATAGCGGCTGGGCTATATTGCATAGTTGTATAGTGCTGGTATCATACTTTATCATTTGGGCCACTGAATATATCATGGAATTTTCCAGTGGATGCCTGTAGTTTAAGATTTTCTCTCATGTTGATGGTTCCTGATGAGATGGTCCATAATTCAAAACACAGAATTGCTGCTCAGTTGGCAAAGACTGAATCGTAGCTCTCTGATATCAGTTTCCATAATACTTGCTTAAGCATATTACTTTCCCCAACCAACAGGACCAGTCCTACACAAACAGTTACCAGGTTTTCATTTCTAAATTCAGGCTGATTTCTATGACAAACCATAATACCAGGGGCTGAGCTCTTGCCTACACAGACACACACATATATAAACTATGATCATGCAGCCTTTTTTGTGTAATGAATCCATGTATTTATACCACAAATACAGTAAAGGTGCATGTTAGCATTGGTTACTCACTGGAGGCCATGTCGGATCTGGTAACTGCAGTTACCATAGTCCCCTTCCTCACAGTGAGCATGGCCTGCTGTGATTGTATGTTCATTCTGTATGGGGTTGGCAGATGACGGAGATACCACTCCGGTTACAGTCAACCCCTCTTTGACAAGATCCACACGGCAGCTCTACAAGGGAAGGGGGGGGGGGGGGGTCCCGGCCTGGCCGCCAAAAAAGGCACAAACCTTCAACTTGCAGCTCCTACATCAGTGAGACTGAGGCTGATCAAAGACACCTCTGAAAGGGAAAAGATGGATTTACAGTTATAGTGGTGGAAAGAATCGCTGATGCGAAATTAAGATTCATCTACTCCCATGAAAAATAATGGCGATTCCACTTGTATCTATTCCCTATTTCCCCATGTGTGTATATACATGTATTTCTAGTTGCCTTATAGAGATAGCTATTTCGATGGATTGCTCAAGAATAAAATAGCCCATTGATCCGCTAATCTTTGTTATTCATAAAGGTTGAATGGTCTATCGAGCTGCAACTAGTCTTCCACCATGATCATGTAATAGTCAGGCAGAGAACCCCCCAAAAATCAAAGTGCCCGATATAGTTTTTTTCGCTCTTGATTCTGAAAGATATGGTATCAGGCAACTTGTATCAGCTCAGTGGGGTGTTCCCACTGTTGAGCAATTTTAATTATTCATGGTTGCTTAGCAACCAGTGAAATGCAACATTAATTGCCTAGTTACATCCATTTATGTTATCCATAGAGTATTTTTAGCTTTCCCTACCCCCCCTAAATAGGCCTCAGGGAAACCAATGATATAATCATTCTGTTGCTATGGTAAGTGGTTGCCTAGCAACAGCAGTTTTATAATGAAAGTCCTTAGCAACCTATATAAATATCAACCATGGAAAGGTTCTAACCTTACCTACCCCCGCTATATTGACACCAGGCATTCTGCTGATATTATCATCATGTTGCTAGGGTGAGTGGTTGCCTAACAACAGCAGTTTTATAATGAAATTTCTTAGCAACCTATATAAATATCAACCATGCCTAGCAACTACAGTTTTACTATATAATTGCAATATACTATTGTAAATATCAGCTAAAGTGACCTCAGGAATTCTGCCAACACCATCATATCATTTCTTGGGTAGGTGGTCGCAACAACAGTATTATGACATATTTGCTTAGCAACCAGTTATAATGTGAACAAATATCACCATATGTGGCTCAACACGTGAGAAGGTACCTTCACGGGGGATTTTTAATACTAGTTTTGGCCACCAGGGGGCATCAGAATGGCAATATAGTGAAAGAGATGCCCAAAAATGTTTAATGGTAATTTTTTATGGAGAATGCAGTAGTCTTCTGAGAATTATTCTATTTTTGGTGCAAACATTCCACATTTGGAATGTAAATGGAACGTTTTCTATGGGAAATTTGCACATAATGCACTTTCTGGTTGCCATGGCAACCATTCCATTTTTTCTAAATGGAACATTTTGGTCCTTGTTTCTTGCTAATTCCATCAGCAACTCAAAACTGAAAACAGACCTTGAAAATTCCTACTAAAACCAAATTTACATTGAATATTCACAATTCTTTTGGTTATTTTTGAGTAAATCAGATTTTTTATCATTTATAGTAATTATTATGGGATATAGTATATCTAGAGCTTATTTATCACTTTTACTTATAAGTGACAACTCATGTTTGAGATATGATTCCCGCAAAACTACCAGGAATATCTTAGCTTATGATATTTCATTTTGATGATCTTGACATCAACTTAAATCATCAATTCCCCCCTTAGTACCCCTTTTCACGTGCCTGGTCACATATAGTAAAACCTGGCTACAAAGAACAGGGATACAACAAGCACTTGGTTAAAATGAGCATATTGTCACGCCCTGATTTGACACCACCAACTTGTTGCTAATGTCAGTGGTTGCCTAGCAACGACAAACCTAGAACATGACAACGTTACAGGAAAATGTATTTCTAAAGTGACCCGAACAGCTTTGTTGGTTGGTTGTCCAAGTCGCTTCATGCAATGATGACAAACAAGGTCTTTTGAAGGGCAGTGATGGTATTTGAATCTTTGAAATGAATGAAGATGGAAAGCATGTCCCTATATATTTTACGAAGGCAATTATTTCTTAACGTCTAGAACAACATAGGCATAGCATGAGATGGACAGACTGTATGTTTGTTCACCACAGCTGGGTGAAAATGATCAGGTCAAACAACGGGCTGGAAAGTGCCTCTTTTGAGAGGTCACGTTTTACCTCTAAACCTCAAAAATTGTCAGAATGCCTCTCCTATGTGTGTAATGACTCTTTAATATGTGAATTCAATTTACTATCTCAAGCCAAATTCAATTCCAAAAATTTGAATTGACTCTTCAGGGACTGGATATAGCAAGCAGCAGGCACTGAGTTTTGGAAGCAGCGGGGAGCATCTCTGGGAACCAGCAGTCCTTGGGTGTAGGATATCCCCTACTCCCTTATTGGGCTTAATCTGTCAATCTCCTAGCCTGTGACTCTCCTATACCCTTAAATCATTACTCCCCTACTGCTTTACTCCCTTACTCCCTCATACCGTCATGGTCCCCTACTCTCCTTTTACTTCATTCTTAAACTCCCTTATGTCCCACAGTTATCACACTACCCCTTCCGCTACCGCCTCACTCTCCTACTTCCTCACTTCCAAATACCCCTTCAGTTATCACACTTCTCCACTCCCCCACTGCCCTGCTCCCCCATTGCCCTACTCTCTCTATCGTGTCACTTTCACACTTGCTTTTACCCAGTTTATGCTGCCTAAGTTTGTGTCAAGAGTAAAACCCCTCCTTTGGTACCAAAGGGTGGGCTTCTGAAAGGAGTTGTCTATTGAAACTCACTCTTTGTTATGGAGGTTGTTAACCCTTACAGGCCCAGAACTACTAATATTTGTAACATGATTAGTGTACCATAAGTGGATCTGCAACAGTGGAATTTCTTTTCCTGACATAGGGGTCATATTTCATTTCCTGAAAGCTGTTGCAACCACCTTTCTTATGCTAAACCCCCTGTAAGAAAAAGGCTATAATTTTGGTAACTATAGCAACCAGAAATGTTCCATTTGTTCAATTGATCAAACTTTGCTCTGGATTGGCAGTACTTTAAGGCATCGAGGAACCTTCCATTCCATTTCCATGGCAACAATGGAATTCTTGTATCACATATCCAACATGGGAATGGGAATGATATACAACATATGAGATCAATCACATAGTTTGATGCATATTTCCCATATTATATTAACAAATTTTTGATGATAACTTAAATAACAAATAGTAATAAATATCATTGGGGAGAATACTCAGCCTCAGCTAGGGGTAAGTTGGATTTGGAGGTATTTTTCATTATTTTTCTACGTTAATTGATCTAAAACTGCTAATATCTATCAGATAACTAATGCAAGCCCATTCATATGATGGAACCTTGTGAGACTATGGATATGTGCAAACTACGCTATTTCACGCCATTTTCACGCCACTGGGCCTCTAAGGGTTAAACTAAGGATTCAGGTTATATTCGTGTCAGGAGCGAGCCAGGAGGGATGAGGGGGGGGGGTGATGAGGAGGTCTAGCTTTAACCCTTTAGGGCCGAGCATCAACTATAGTTGATGCCATGGGGGGCCGAGCATCGACTATAGTCTATGCCATGGGGGGCCGAGCATCGACTATAGTCATCTTAACTCTATGGGAAACAGCAAAGGCTCGGCCCAGGGAAGGTACCTGTGAAAATATCTCGTCCCCATCACCAGCAAATAATTTTTTTGGTCCGCCTTAAAGGGTTAAAACCTTGCTTTACCACCTGTAGAATGTATTCACGTGTTTTAAGTTTAAAACTATTATTATCATGTATGCATGGGCTATACATTGTTACATGTAATGATGCATGTAACAGAATAATACTTACATGCAGTATGATTAATTATGAATGTATTATTTAAGATTAAGTGCATAAGGAACACTGACTGGATTAGGGTAGCAAGTGACCCTCCCCCTGCCTCCTCCTGGTTATCCGGTGGCACTTCCTGCCACTGCTTGGTGACCACACCATAACAAACAGTGGCCCTCCTACTACAGACCTACGTCAGCTAACTGGGGGTCCTCCACTATATCCCTAAGGATTGGATTAAAATTTCTTCTTTGTCTGTTGCGATAAAATTTGCCCAGCCACAGACAATGTCGGCCAAACGTATATATAATTGTCTCTCCTTATTGAACATGTACATTCTATATTATATATATTTCCTCCCTCCAGCGAGTCCAGATATAATGGACCTATAAGGGGAGATATGAAAGGGAAAGCTGTGTTAGGGCCTCCCCTATCCGCTGTGATGTGTTGGGTGTAGCTACAGACATATGAGGGAGGGGCAGGGTGGGGTGCTGTGGGAGGGCCTCATTCTCCTCTATGATGCAGTGGTCTTAGGGTTAGTTGTAGACATATGAGGGGGCCAGGGGGGCTGTGTGAGGGTCTCTCTCTTCTCTGTAATGCAGTGGTATCATGTGGGTAGTTACAGACCTATGAGAGGGGCCAGGGGGCTGTATGAGGGTCTCCCTCTCCTCTGTAATGCAGTTACAGTGGGTAGTTACAGATGTATGAGGGAGTGAGGTGGGGGCATGGCAGCTGTGTGAGGGCCACCATCTCCTCTGTAATGTGGCAGGCTTCGGGTAAAAGGGGAGGGTAGGGGGAGGCGGGGGACCGTGGGAAAACTTTCTCCCTTTGATATGGTCAGCTCAGGGGGCAGGTATAGCGATACAGGTGAATGGGGTGATCACCTAGGGAGAGGGGCATGTCTATTTTGAAAACTGCTGTTGCTAGGCAACCACTCACCCTAGCAACATGATCATGATGTCAGAAGAATGCCTGGTGTCAATAAAGTGGGGGTAGATAGGGTTAGAACCTTTCAATGGTTGATATTTATATAGGTTGCTAAGGAATTTCATTATAAAACTGCTGTTGCTAGGCAACCACTCACTCTAGCAACACGATGATAATATCAGCAGAATGCCTGGTGTCAATATAGTGGGGGTAGGTAAGGTTAGAACCTTTCCATGGTTGATATTTATATAGGTTGCTAAGGACTTTCATTATAAAACTGCTGTTGCTAGGCAACCACTCACCCTAGCAACATGATCATGATGTCAGTAGAATGCCTGGTGTCAATATAGTGGGAGTAGGTAAGGTTAGAAACTTTCCATGGTTGATATTTATATAGGTTGCTATGGAATTTCATTATAAAACTGCTGTTGCTAGGCAACCACCCGCCCTAGCAACACAATGATAATATCAGCAGAATGCCTGGTGGCAATATAGGGGGGGTAGGTAAGGTTAGAACCTTTCCATGGTTGATATTTATATAGGTTGCTAAGGACTTTCATTATAAAACTGCTGTTGCTAGGCAACCACTTACCATAGCAACAGAATGATTATATCATTGGTTTCCCTGAGGCCTATTTAGGGGGGGTAGGGAAAGCTAAAAATACTCTATGGATAACATAAATGGATGTAACTAGGCAATTAATGTTGCATTTCACTGGTTGCTAAGCAACCATGAATAATTAAAATTGCTCAACAGTGGGAACACCCCACTGAGCTGATACAAGTTGCCTGATACCCTATCTTTCAGAATCAAGAGTGAAAAAAACTATATCGGGCACTTTGATTTTTGGGGGCTTCTCTGCCTGACTATAATGGCTTGATCATTTTCCCTAGAACTATTTATGTCAAGAAGGTGTAATAGTATTCTATTTTACACATGTGCCTCATTAAAACTGAAAGTGTCTGTTTTTAGAGAAGTTAGGGGAAGTCGCAAGGGGAATCACCTTAGGAGATTCTTTACATATAGAGCGTAAAATACGGTCGCATTGCCTTGCACATGTACAGGCTGTGTCTCATGAGATCGGGCCATTGTTGTCATCTATGACCGGGTGCAATCTATGACCGGCTTGGAAGAAAGATGCTTTATCTAGGGCAGATGAAGATATAAATGGTGGAGAAAGTTAATGGGTGTCTTAAGACTTTATATCACTCATTTTATTTCAATTTATATCTACATTCTGCCCTAAATAAACTGTTTTCTTTCAAGCCGTTCATATATTGCATCCGGTCATAGATTGCACCCGGTCATAGATTGCACCCGGTCATAGACGAAAAGATTGGCCCATGTTCGTGAGACACAGCCTACACATGTGTACACCACGAGATGGGGGTAAACAGAGCCATTCTTTACGCTGGTCAACACTGTTTCCCCTATGGGTTAGATTAACATAGCATGCGATGCACCAGGAAGTGTGGATAAACAGTCCTTCCTTTGAAACAATTCTGGGAGAAAGAAACAAACACAATAAAAGGTGATGAAAAGCACTCCACCAAAGACTGA
Organism: Harmothoe impar; assembly: GCA_947462335.1. NCBI lineage: Eukaryota > Metazoa > Annelida > Polychaeta > Phyllodocida > Polynoidae > Harmothoe > Harmothoe impar. The sequence goes on along the minus strand of OX381704.1, from coordinate 81,972,164 downwards.
TTGTAAAGTTATAGCACTATAGTTTAGTCATTGAAAGCTCATTACTAAGGGACACACCCAATCATTCTTTATTGTTAACGCTGGCTAGTTACACGCGTCACTTCGATGATATAGTCTTTAATGTATAGAAGACCTATTCACAGGTCTTGAATTATCAGCTGATAATCTTTCTTTTTTTTTGATAATAATGTTTATTGATTGATCCACTGCTGTAGCTGTGATAATAAATACAATCAATTAAGGTGGTCCTTTGATAGTTGTTACTATATATGAAATTCATCATGAGTATAAAGATGATAGAGGACCTTTAGAGGACCTCATTGAAATTTGTGGTCACTAATTTGGGGTTCATGAATCTGACCAATGTGACACGAAAGTGGCAGCAATGATTGATGAGCTGATAAAAACTGAACTTCTGGGAGTTTTCATGGACGCAAGATACGATCCATCAAATATAATACAGTTTTTATCATAAATTCTTTTTTCTTAATATGTGCTAGAATTCTACATTTAAGGAAATTCTGACGCACATATTATGTATATATCCATTGAATATTATCTCGTCCCGAACTTATACAATGATACCACAAGAAGTTGTAAGACTTCCGGTAACGCTAAAATGATTAACACTTAACGACTATTGTATTGGAACACATAATGGTTTCTGATTCTGATCGGTAGTCGTTTCATGCCAGGCGTGTTGTAAAGGGTGTCATAAAAAAGAGGTGAATATTTAGTGGCCCCTGAGTTGCAAAGCTGCATGCTTGAGATGGTGGGTGAACCGGGGATCTCTAATTGTCACATAACCGTAGTATACTTTTTTTTGTAGATCATGTTGATACAATTATTTCTCCATCCTCCTTCTCGATACTCCTTATGAACCCTAAGGTACATTCCCGAGGGTATTTTAATGGCCAATGTCCGGGGCAAATGTCGGGAGGGTGCTCTGTGTTTCATTATGAACTTCCTTATTCCTTTCATGGAATATGCCTATCAAATATGTCTAAATAGCTCTGTATGGACATAACAGTCTCTTGTGAATGAAGCTTCCAAGAAGGGCACATCCAGGAGAGGGATGGATGGCCAATGGCAGTGCCCTATACTGTATATAGCGGGTGTATATGGCTACACTGTAAACCCAGTGTTTAGATCCTAAACACTTATCTAAACACATCTAAATACAAGTATACAAAATATGTAGAACATTTAAATGTCAAGCACTTTACGAAATAGTGGTTAGAAAAGTGTTTAGATTCCTTTTAGACACTTTTCTATGAATGTATTTAAAATATAAACACATGAACGCTTGTTTTAAACATTTTAATTCTTATCTTATTTCTATAGCAACTTGGAATTTCCAAATTGCTATATAAATAGCAGATATGCTATAATAGTCTAGAGACTCAAATGCTCCAGCCCCTTCCCTCCCTCACTCATCTTTTCTCTAACGTTACAATTGTAGCCTACTGGTCATGTCAACATTGATCATTTTTAGCAAGTGTCATATATTTTCTTACATGCTCAGTTGTGGAAATATAAACTCAGCAAATATTGTAAAATATTCCAGACTTACCAAGTTACCCGTGTCTTATATGTGAAAATTACCACTTTATCCCTCATCTCATCCACCATAGGTTAAAGTGATACTGATGACATACTGTACCTAGTGGATATGATGGTACACAGAGAAAATTATCAGAGTCATAATAACTCCCTTGTCAGGGTTAAACTGGGTTTAACTCTTTTACAAGCTCATTTGACTCTAATAATGTAAGGTGTCAATCCCTATTTGACTCTTTTATCACTATCCACTCCCTTGCACTGCAGAGTTGAGGTAGGGTTTAACTCTGTCAGTAGCAGAGTCAAACTCACATTGACTCTTCACAAGAGTCAAAGTGAGTTTGACTCTTATGTGTTTATTTTGTGATTACCACCAGGTGGTGACACCTGCGAAATAGCTGGGTGTTGACACTAGATGGCAGCAGTATATATTATAGAGAGAATTCCCTCCAATGTAGGATACACTTTTCTTAACTGCAAGTAAGGCAAATGTATCAATTAGTGGATAAATGTATAAGAAGGAAGATATTTCAATGTAGTTTCCTAATGTATAGAGGTTTCCCTTTGAATGTGTAAAATTAAGATTAAAATGAAATATTTAACTGGAGACACCATACTTGCAGTTTTAGATTAACTATAAGCATGAAACAACAGTTCCTGAAGGTATCAACTAAAAATTGGATGGCAAAGATGACAGACTTAAAATGGCCACTAGCACCAGTCTATCTTGCCTGAGTCTAACTTGATGAATATTGTTTTCGACCTTTCATTAATTATAACTTGAGAGGTTCCCAACAGAATCCTTACTTCTACTCTTCCAGAGGGGAGAGTTAATCATGGTTTAACTCTCCACTTTTAAGGAGTCGACCCTACTTTGACTCTGATTTAAAGGGTGTCAAACAGGTTTTGACTCCTTGTACAGCAGAGTCGAATATGCTTTAACTCCATTCCAGAAGAGAGTCAAATACAGTTTGACTCTCATACCTATTAAAGAGAGTCAAAAAGAGAGTCATTCTGGCGATAGAGTTTCAACTCTGCTAAAAGAGTTGAGTTGACTCTGATAATTTCCTCTGTGTATTGTATGGATATGACGCCAATACACTGTATTTTATTAGATAGATAGGAAGTTATTACTTATAAGGAAGGCATGGGTGGCTTTGCAGAGACGGATGGCAGTTTATGCTATTTAACATTATATCACTGCATAGATTTTTTTTTAAAGGGTTTAGTTGAAATAATATTTTTAGAATCTAAATAACGGACACGATAAGTTTAAATTCTAGACACAATTTTTATAGTGCACAGTAAACGCACGCGCACACTGGGTCCCGTATGTCAACGCCGATCAGCCGTGCCTGGTTCGGCCCAGTACGTGTTGCCATGGTTACCACGCTGGATCCGTCTTCTAACGAGAACCAGTGAGCGTCACTTCTGTCTGAATCAGTCGGGCCAGATTATGAAACATTCCGATCCCTAGAGGGATCAGTGTTTCGCCTTTCAGCTTTAAAAGGACCCCTACCCGCCCCGCTATATACCCTCCCCCTTCTTCCAGCCAGTATTACAGTGATGCACCCTCCACCACCCACCCTCACAAAATGCACACTCAAAGGGATGGATATGTTTTCCCTGTCAGAGATCCGGACCTGATTCTTTGAAATCCCTTTTTTTTGTTTCCTATCCCCCGCAGCCTATGCCTGGGCCCGCTCCCGATTCGCTCCCTCTAGCTCGGGTTTCCGTCAAATGATAACCACCTGGCGGGAAAAGGCCCTTCCCTTGGTCTACTGACAAATGACACGGCGCCAACAGTGTCACATAGTTGACCCGCCAAATTGGGTGATTGCTTAAAATGTAGCCTCTTTGACCCCAGCTGGGCAGTCCAAGGTAACATGCTGCATTCTTACATGAAGCCCCGGGCATGGCCCGCCCGCTGTTCAAGCCCATAGCATGCTATAGCATGCTGCTCCCAGCCTCTGACGTTTCCTTTAGTCTACTTCTCAAATTGGGTTACCCCAGAAAATGCTGTCTGTGCTCTGTTACGGGTATGACAGACAGAGAGGCCTGCACTTGAATGGCCATGGAGCCTATAGTGTATCCAAAAGGAAATGAAACATAAATGAGCAATATAAAGAAAACCAGGCCCTAAAACCAGGTCCAACTAATATTGCCATTTTCACATGAACGTCCATAGATAGTGAAATAATAGATTCACATCTGGTAGATATCTGATTTCTGGGACCGACAACTGTCTGAAAGTTTGAAATCATCGATGCAGAAGCTCTAGACCAAAACACCGACCACAGTTGCACCAATGTATCCGATACCTATATTATTGTGATAGATCTACCTTTGAAATAGGGGCCTATCCAATCAATAAATCAAAACTATTAAATAGGCCTAATAAGTTAAGTAGAAGTGATTAGAGTTGAATAATAGAGGCCGATCTGTTTTGTGAACTACCCCGAAAAGGTTGCAGTAAAAGGCCAAATTAGGTTTTGGGGTAAGAGGTCCATGGGCCTCTAACCCCAATGAATGGGCTTTTTACTCCAATACACGTTAATCAATCAGTTGAGAAGTAGAGTAGAGATATATCCCAATATGAATGTTTGTAACACCGGCCCTGTGCCGCAACGGATCAGGGCCCGTCTCCAACATCATAGGTCGTGAGTTCAATCCTTGGTCGAGCCACTTCTCTTTTTTTACCTACATCCACCTAAAATTCGTTTTTCCCTCACATGGATGATTAAAAATATCACCAGCACTGGGAGGCGAACCCAGGACCTTCAGATTTGGTTTTACAATTAATTCTGCTGTACAGTAACAGTAGATTTTGCTGTTACTGCACAGCATATGGGCTGTAAATATACATAAGCTGACTTGCTGTAGGTCTACAGCACAATATAATGGAACCAAAGTTGCCCCCAGTATTTGCTGTACAGGAACACTACTTACTTCTAACAGTGCACTGCATCATCTCTAAAGGTGCATGAGTGCTCCTATATAATGTCCCAAAAGATTCCTTATCTACAGCAGGTATTGATGAACTGATTTTCCAGCAGTCTCAGCAGGCAGGGGGTCCCAGTGTTATCTAACCATCGCCTCGGTATCAAGCCTTATCATTGCCTTCCATGTGGCAAACCACGGTGCTACCAGATCCGGCACCGTATCCACACAATGCACGAAATAGATACCGAGAGATGAGATGTCTACAAATGCATCTATAGTAAATCCAAGCCCGATTGGTAAGCTGATAGCTATTGATTTTACGTTTTCACCCATAGTTTCGCCAGTATGGATATGATAAAGTTATCTGCCAAAGTAGGGTATTGGTTTATTGACTGAAGTGCAAAGTGAGAGAATCACTATAACTATATGGAATATGGAAAAATAATACTTGTGGTGGACTTTTTATGAAGATTCTTAATCTGAAATCCATCTTATTTTATATAATATATGATTAATGGTAATTTAGGATAATACAGGTGAGGCAGAAATTTGATGGAAAGATCACGATGTGTAATGATTGTGAATACTCCAAAAAATAAAAATCCAAACCGCTCACAAATATGTACGGATATCATAAGCCTATATTTATAGGTCTATATTTCATGGTGAATAAGGCACTCCCATCGACTTTATAACCAAGGAAGGCCGTATTTCACCCCCGTGAAATAACCCTCGTCCGTATTTCACGGCCGGTAAAATAATCATAATTGTTGATTGAAATAACCACTATATAGTAGGTTTTTCAGTCAATTAATTGGGATTCTAAAACAGAGGCGTAGGAAGCAAATCTTCATAGGGGGGGCCCAAGGGGGGCCTGCTCCAACCAACTTTAAATATCGGTTTTTATGCATGACGTATCACATACACGCTTATATTAGATTGTATGGAAAAGTAGTATTTGAGCCCCCTTTAGTTCTGATTTGGGGGCCCAGCCCCCTCTGCCCCCACTTTTCCCTATGTGGGAGAGGTAAGGATTGAAAGTTGGGGGTACATGTATTATATTACAGGTCTTGACAAATTTTGGGGGGGCCCAAACATATTCAGGCCCCCCCTCCTCAGTGATTGGGGGGGCCCGGGCCCCCCTGGTCGCCCCTTTTCCTACGCCACTGTGAAAAATATTGTTAATAATGACATAGAATAAACACAAAGGAGCACGAGTAGGTTAGGAACTCTACCCGTGTACCTTTGTCTATGTATTCCCGAATTAACTAGAAACAACTAGGTACATTCGTTTAATTCAGAGGAGACTCTCTCTGAGTCTCATGCAGGTTCAAGCTTTTTTTTATAAGTAATGGTAGGCCTTCAGCCTACCATAAATAGTCGTATCCAGATTGAATGAATCTATGAAATGATCTGAAGATCCCGATATGTACATTCTCTGAAGCATGGATTCTTTAAACCTCCCAACCCCGGCCCTCAACACCACATAATAGGCCGGACTCCACTAGTACCTGCGAAACGTGGCGTTCTTTTTATCCTTTGTTCTAGAAAATTTCACCCTGTTTCGCTGGGTTTCGCCCTGAGTGTCGCCCCCTTTCTAGTGACACTCAGGGCAGTCTCGGACTCCCATACCAACACAGAATAGGCTCCCTCTGCTGAGTATGGTATGGGAGCAGAGCTTATGGCTGTGTCTCACGACCTTGGGCCAATGTTTTTGTCTCTGACCGGGTGCCAGCTCTGACCGGGTGCCAGCTCTGACCGGGTGCCAGCTCTGACCGGCCTGAATAAAATCGGGTTATTTAGGGCAGATGGAGATAGAATTTGGCTGAAAAGGTTAATGGATGTTACAACTCTCTAAACTAGTCATTAGTTGTCCATTTTTATCAAAAATGGACGAGTTTTGCTAGCTGGGGTGTCGCCCTAGTGGCGTCCGAGCTATAGACATGGTTTGAGAGGGACGGGCTGTACAACCGTGATGTGTATCAAGGAACGTGATGTGTAGTACTGCACATCACGTCTGACCATGTAAATGTGATCTGTATCAAAACAACGTGATCTGTATCAAAACAAGATAATCTGTATCAAAATAACGTGATCTGTATCAACGTGATCTGTATCAAGGAATTTCATAAATCCCCTGACCTTATCTGTATCAAAATGTGGTTTCTTTATGGTGTGGAGGTTATATACATTGTTTGATGTTTTTGATTTTTTTTTTTAATTTCCACTTTTTGTATATTGTGAACCTGTAAAAAAACTAAAACATGGCGGAACAACCTGTGGACCCACAAAGGGTCTCATAAATGGTAGGATAAAGAGCTCTGGTAAACATTTTAAATCATTCTGAATATGTCCTTATGCTTTGTAAATATCTATTCCTAGAAACGGTATGACATCTGTGGGAATATCTTATTTATGCATCTGGGTAAAATCTGAATATATTCCTCATGTCCCCCCCCGTCCCCCACGGTTGCCACGCCCCTGTGTCGTTATGATAGACTAATGCAGTGCCGCATCATGCTGACCATTTAGGAGTGTATCGACTCCGTAGGGTCTTCATGATGCGTTAATATAGCCCTGCCGAGTTACTCACCAGGGCTGGATTCATCCATCATGGCGACCAACGGGCGCACTACATTTGAGAACTATGTGGCCCTTAAAGAGTTGATTATGCGATAGGCACCAAATGTAATCAGGCACTACAGCTACAGAATGCCCTCTCAACCTCACTTAGAATCAAGTAAATCCCACCTTTCCTTTAGTGCATGAAAAATACTTTGGAATAATTAAATGCTATCCATTTATTTGTACATGGGCCATCAGAGGCATTTGAATAGCAATACAAGTAGCTATACATATAGAGAGCAGGTTATGTATACAAGTAATGTAACTCATATGTATTTACTCAGTGTCACTTCTAAACTTGCATTGCAGCAAAGAGTATCCACACACTATGCAAGACTCACAAAAGACTGCCCAACCTGGCAGGTCTATCTGTGTTTGAAAGGGTTGTACAGGAAGCCAGGCAATTGATTCGCTTAGCTCAACGAGAGCAACATGTTCTTGCCCCGGGAGGCAGAAGCTGTTTCCTCTTCATACAAAAACATCACAAAGGCATAACTGTGGCACTCAATGGGACACTGCGGAGATAGACAGAGAACAAATGGAAGGGGAGGAAAAACACTGGGAAGTCTTGTATGACACACACAGTGTTGTCTGTAGTTAGGACTAGAGTCTGCATTCTAAAATGCTAATACAATGTTAGAAAGCACTCATTAAAATATAGAATTCCAATCAAAGAAGAAATGATGGTGTTCTAAATGTTTATTCAGTCTAGGTGACAAGTGAATTGTTCATAAAGCTGCAAGATGGCCTCCAAAACCAGAATTTTATATATCATAATGTTGATGGTCGGAATTCCGACATAGTCACTGAGCACTCTATGCAGTCCTTATAATCATAGTTGAACCCAATACAGAAGTGTCGGAGGCAACTGATTTTGGGGGCGGGGGCAAAGCAAATCCAGGATGTTAGAAGTGTAGGCTATTCCGAGTGACGTAAGCGACGCAATTAGAAACCTAGGGGGTCTGAGGGCGTGGTCCCCAAGGAAAATTCTGAAATATTGACATAATTTGATGCACTCTAAGGGCAATTCGTGGGTAAAAGAGATAAGTATGGAGTGGACTCTACAGGGATAAATAGTATTCATTAGCATTGCCAAAATGTTGGGGCGGGGCCAAAAGATATCCTGCCCCCCCATCTCCGGGACTTGGGATGGGGGCCATGACCCCCCCCCCCTATTTTGACAGCCCTGCAATAGATACACACTATATAACCATCCCACCTACATGATATAAAATATCTAAGAAGGAATGAATATGTCAACGATATAAGATCTGAGTGTTGAAGTCAAGTGTTGCGTAGAAGGGGAACAATGCCTAAACTTAGACAATAGGTATATAATACCAGTCTAGTTTAACCTCCAGGGAGAGCTGCTTTCGAGCCGCTCCTTAAACCTTTAAGTGCGGCATAGGGCTTTAATGCCCTTTGTTGTCACCGTGCATTATTGCAGCTCTGGCGGGTAACTAGTTTACCAGGGCTGCATTTAAACATCATGCCGACCATACAGGGCCGATGCACTCCCCAAAAAATGATGTAGCCTATCAATACAACCATGGTGGGTTGACTCGCCAGGGCTGCATTTGGGTCATCATGACGATCAAGGGCATAGCATTAAAACACAATGCTGCATTTAAAGGGTTAACCCCTCCACGGGGTACAACAGTAAGTTAGAGACGCGTGCTGCGGCCCAGACATTAACCACATGACAGTGTATGGGGATTCCCACTCAGGAGATGGCCTGCAGACCTTAGGCACTGGAGGACACGGATACAATGAGAGGATTCTTCCAAAGGACTTCCCTCGCCCCAAGGTCACTGAGCGGACTGAGGCCCAGGGGTGAGCCTGTAAATTGGAATATGTAGACTCAGGCGAGGTACAGTCTTGACTCAAAGAAACCTAAAAAAAGCATAATGATATGCATGCATATAGCGCAGTGTGCTATATTGAAATGGAATTCAAACTGCGGGCGATTCTAGTATTCGGTAGTTCATATGGTAAGTAAGGCATGAGGGATCTTTTCTTTGAATGTCAGAAAACAAAACAAAGAGGTAGTCATGTCCATGTAAATAGATCCTGCCCTTTGCTCTCTGCCTAGAAATGCATTTTTATACTTGTCAGCGTTGGATGATAGTAGAAAATGGTTTAGCAGCATTTTATGTCAAAGTTTCACATTTACACACTCGGATACATGAATAATAATGTACATGCACAATCCAATTTATGCACTGGCTTTGTATCTTCTGTATCTAAGCACCCCCCCCCCCCCCCCCCCCATTACACTTTTGTTGTAAGTATACTACAGAACAGCTATCTATCTGCAGTCCATCTCGGCCAGCCAGATTTGAGATTATGGCAAGGCCAATCCCGTACAGACGTTGTAAACTGATCGATACATCACTAGATTACTGTGTTTGGGCAGGTTTTGCTACTGCATGCTGGTGAGTCGCTGCTACAGTGTGGCCAGAGAAAGTAAGAGGGTGCTCATTCTATTAACAATGGGTGGTGGGGGGGGGGGGTTACGAAATTTCCCTTTTTTCATTCTCATTATTTGACTTAAATCTGAAAGTTCGATTATGCTTCATAACAATTCCAGCAAAATCACGTTTTAATTGAAGTTTGATCACCTTGATCTTAAAATCAGATTTTAAGAGTTCTTGTCAAACATATATTAGTCCATTCCTTTCGTATAATACATGTACATGAGCGATGAAATCCCCCCTCCCCAACTTGGATACCAAGTATACTAATGCATATATAATACATAATATGTGTATACACTCGGGGCACATGAGTTACGTGGCAGCTGACGGCTTAACGGTGCCGGACTGTGGTCCCTCCAGTACACATGTTCTTTGGTAGACCACCATCAGATACAATATGCCCTCGGAGCATTTATCATCATGATTAGACAGAAATTCAGACAGAAGTATGGATTTTTGCCGGTGGACCTGTGTCCTCGTCAAACTAACCTTTGGCCTTGGGTTCTGCTGGGCCATACCGCGTGCCACGTCGTACGTAGCACCTGCGATCATGTGTTGAAATGGGACAGAATTACTTACGAGCTAGGAACATGAGGTGTGTTTCAGGTAGCTCGACCTAGTCTATCAGAATATAGTTTCGTATACCCATGCTGCATCGCTGCATGGTTTCCAGACCTGTGAATTGTCAGATGGGACCCACCATGCGTTTTGTTAATCGAGGCTGCAAGGGGTGACCCTGTACGTTTTTCCAGATTCAAAGAGCCCAGATCAAACCAATATCCAATCCACTGTGGCACAGCACCATTTAAATTGTATTTCAAATGGTAAATTCCAAGATTAATCACAGATCAGTGTGATTCCAATGTATCAGAAAAGAGCCCATGTTCCATCTGAGAGCCCTGGACAAGAAATCCCAGGTCAGAGCATGGGGGCACATTAAGCATAGTAGTGTCTTGACAATTTCCGGATTTTAGTTTTAAAACAATTTCTGGTATAACAAGGGTCAATGCAATGTTAAAAATGATAGCCTCGGTTTCTTGCGATGTTTTCATTCGCATACCTGAATTTAGAGGAATAATTGATAAATCACCATGTGCTCATGACCACATGTATGTGCAAGGAATGCGGGATAGGTTGGTGCTTCCCACAAATATGTAGGCCTATATTGTGTAAGAGAACCAGAGTGCTACTGGTCAAGACTGGACTGATAGTAAATCAGTCAACCTGGATGACTTGCATTAAGGTAGGGAGGGTACAAAAGGGCACCTCGGAGATGAGGCAATTGCTCGCCAAACACGATGACTTTGGTTTTGCTATAGTGTTATTTCAATTATGTACATGTGTAGCATCAGTTAATAAGGCCACTCAAAAAAAAAGAAGTTGTTTCTCATCACCGCGCGCATCATAAAATTCATGATTTGGGAAAACTTTTTTCTTTTTTTTTTTACATTTTTGATAAAAAATATGTTAAAATTGCACAAAATATTGGCAATTTTGGCATCAAATTAAAGCTTATGCTGTCAGTAATGCAGTCAGCTAGGAATAACTTCCATTATAACAACTTTTACTGATCAATAAACTCCGAAATACTAAAATGGGAAAATTGATCGCGAAAAGTCCAAATTTCCCCATGTATTTAAGCCCCGAGTAAAAAAAAAAAAAGAATTAAATAAAAAACGCCCTCGTCATATTTTTCACTGCTTGGTGATGAGAAACAATTTTTTTTTTGAGTGGCCTAACGTAGCCACTGCTGTAGGTAGATTCTTGTATATATCTATTATAAAACACAACATTGTTGGCATATATTAAAATTCGCAAAGCGAAATTAACAGTAGGGGGCCAAGAATCGACACTTGTGGCACATCAGGTAGTATTTCTGAGCGTATTCCATTACATACCACTCTTTGCTAGATATGCGTATGGCCAATTATAATTATAGTGGATAAAGGGGGTAAACCCAGGGCACTCATTCTAGAAATAATCTCCACCTGGTGGATGCTGTCGAAGGCTTTCCGTACGTCCAGAAACCATGATGCTAGATACTCATTGTCTGTCCATGGGAAAATGAATATCATTTACTAATTGGTTCCCCTGGTCGCACGGAATCAAAATAGACTAATACCCATGATAAAGCATGCTCCTCTAAATGGGCATTTATATGATCCTCTCGGTTAGGTTAGGTGCTACTGCTAGGGTCTGGGAGCAGTGAGATGAGCCTACGCTTAGGCCAAAAAAAAAGAAGGTGTGTTTCCAGTAACATAGTCCTAGAGCATAAACCCGGCAAGTCGGATTTTTTTAATTTTTTTAAATTTTTTTTTAAAGATCCACCGATGGGAATTTTGGCAATTTGCAAAAAAACACACAAAAGAAACTACTTTTTTAACCCCTGCCCCCGGATTGCCTAGAGATTGGGCTGAACCTATAAGCCGCCATGGTGATTTGATTATGGTAACTTTACTACTGTACCATTGTAGCAAAAACTCACGTATATGCCGAACCCTGACCATGGGCCAATCTTATAAGCCGCACCGCTGCTCCGACTCTTTTATTTTTTATTTTTTTTATTAACAGATCATCTTGCGTAATGGCTGTGGCTTATATGCGAGGATTTACCATATAAGATATTCTGGTCGACCATTTTTGAAAAAGATTGTCTTACAATTTTGCTCTAGAATCCTTAATACCGTAAAACCTTGCGTATAAGTTGCGGCTAGTGCGCAAGTTAGATTGCCGGTGGGGCTTATAGGTTCGGTCCAAGGTCGGAGTGCAGCTAATACGCGAGTTAGGCTTATACGCGAGGTTTTACAGTAGTTGTCTAATTTCAGGGGCGAATCCAGGGGGGGTCCTGGGGGTCCCGACCCCCCTTTTAGAAAAAAAATTTAGATTTTTTAAATGATAATTTGTTCCGCCGCGAGTCGCGGCGCGTCACTTTTCAGTACTTTGCTGTTTGGTGGGCCCCCCCTTTTAAAATTCCTGGGTCCGCCCCTGGATTTATGAAACATTAAAACTGGCATATAGCAAGGAAACCAAAATATAATCCTATGCATGCCCTTAAGCCCAACCAAACAACTCGCGGTGGATCAAACAATCAATTTTTTTAAGTCATAAAAAAGAGGTGAGGCCTGGACCCCCTTGATCTGCCCTTGACTCATCTAAAATATATTCATTTTGGTTTGCTTTCTTTTCTACAATTTTACCTGTAGACCATAAAAAATAATTGGGGGGGGGGAAACTGATTATCTTACCATTTTTTCTCTAAAATTCTTGATAATTGTCCGATTTACAAGCCGTAAAAAATGACATGTTGCCAAAAAAAAAAAAAAAAAAAAAAAAATCACCAATCCTGCTTGGGCAGACCCGGTCGGGTGACTGGAAACAAACCTTTTTTTTTTTGGCCTTAGTAAATGTAAATTACTATAATTTAATTCACCGGAGGGGGACTACCTAAGCCGATGCCCAATGATCCTGACAGGAGACTGAACATAAGCATAATTATATTTATGAGTTCCGTTAGGTGAGGGGCCATTATTGATAGAACCTCCTTATGATTCAAGACTGACAGATACTTGAAGAATACAATGGCTAACAACACACCCGAAATATCTTTCAACTGCTTATCATTAATCTACTGAGCGATCACATTCAAAAATAACATTTTATTATAACATTTGTCGTCCCTCTTGAACGTTGTATATAGGGCATGTATTTCACCCTGACTGGATTCATGATAAAACAACATCCTGGGTTTAATACTATTTTCATATTAATGTCATTTGGATATTATCACCCATCCTCATGTGTGCACGGTCAGCGTATAGCTTGTTATACTATTCCCAGTTATGTCAGTTATTTAACAGTGTCATTTTACCCACCCTGGGACCCCCAGTGAAGTTTATCGAGTCATCTTGATGTGTGTTCTCTCATCCTGGCGGATGGAATAGTGTCACGCCCGCGGTGTCACCTTTGTGTTATACTACTTCTTTTGTGTTCTTCTAATTCAGACGCTTTAAAAGGTTGCACTTTCTTCTTTGGTGTGCTATTCTTGTGTCATGTATCTGAGGCATGGAAAATGTAATTTATTTTCAGCATTGTGCCATAGGGCCAGACAGTGCAGAGACCCGGTAAACCACATTGTTGCACCGTAGAAACACGAACAAAGATATACTACACGTACTTCCTTACCCGGTTTCTCCCCAGATGAATTAAGGCTTTTGCCTTCTTGAAAGACTGACTACCAATAATATTTGACAAAAATTGCATCGTTATACCGGAACCGGTAGATTATATCTACCCCTGATTGGGTTATATTTGATAATTACGGACTGCCGTTTTATTTTTTCTTCCTTCTTGGTTCCTCTTTTTCCTATCTCTATTTGTTTATTTGTTACATGACTACACTCAGATGCGGACAGGTAAGGCATTTTTGACGCTCCATTGCCATAGTTGTCTTTCTTTTCTTTTTCCCGTTTCTTTCTTTCTTTCCTTTCTTCCTCTCATCACCTACACTGTAGTATAGGTTACTCTGGTTATGTTACCTGAAATACAACCTCGTTAGGACCAGGTTGTAGTTCAGGTTTACCTTACATAGCTTGAATGCAGTGAATTGCCGTCAATCTCCCTTTTTTTAAGTAACCCCCCTATCTAGTTCTTGTATTCAAACTACAACTTGAAACACTATTCATTACTTTTCTTGGGTGTAGTGATAAGATATGGGAGGCCAAAACAATTAGGATCCCTCTTGACTCAAGACCCACCCCCTCAAGACTTGAGGGGGTGGGGCAAAAAAACACGTTTTTTTGCCACCGCATTAATATGGCTCAAAGGGGTCGGCCGTGATCCCATATGTTGAACCCATATATGGGAGGAGGGAGGCCAGAAAAAGTATTGGACCAGTCTAACGTCAAAGCAACCGGGACCGTCGACCTTACCACAGTCCTAAAATACTTACAAATGCTTTTGCTGTTTAGATAAGGCCAGAGTGTGGCTCCCAATGTCTTCCCCTTTTCCCACTAATCCGTTCTCTCACACAGTTGTGTCTATCTTCCCCAATATCATTAGTACCAGCTGTTATTACCAAAAAGGTACGGTCACCCCCCTCTAGTGTAGAGCCCCACTCCACCGGCCACCAAATGTCTGGGGATGAGAATACAACGCCGTCAGCGTCTTGCATGGCTGTTTGGATAGGCTTGCCACTCTCGGGGGAATACTGGAAATATTCTGCCACGCTCGAGCGAATATCAACCATCCTCCGGGCCCCCTGTTGTTAAAAACTTCTCAGGAAGGCGTTTCTCGCTTATGGAGGTGACTTATGGACCTCCATAAAAAAAGATATGGACTCCATGAGTCAATTTTTGGATTATGGACTTTTCAAAAAGAGCCATGAAAATGCGTTTCTATGATGTCCTAAACCATGCCATGAGGACCAAACAGACTGGGCCTTTCTCTTCTGTACAAAAACAATGACCTTACTAGCCTTAACTAAGAGAACTAGAAGGGGAAAAAAGGCTTATGCAAAAAAGTTATGGACTCCATAAGTCCCCACCAGAAACGCCCTCCAGATAATGCAGAAATTCTAATCCACAATGCTAGCAATACTAAATATCCTTCTCAGGCGTGTATAGGTCACCATCAGGTCACTATGTAGAACACATGCTCATACAAGCCATTGCTACTCTGGCTGTCGTCAGAAACATCCAGAAATGTAAGGAAAGATGGACATGTAACTTTGTTTTCCTTGTTTTCACGTTGTAAATCTATCAACATGATATATGGTGCCGGGTATCTAGTGCCCTGACATACAGCTTGATTTCTATCGCGCAATCTCCTCAAAAACTAACACCCCGTCAACAGACCCCAATGAACTTGCCCCTGGAGTGATGCAATACTATTAGAGACTTCTTTGATTTTCGTTTTCTTGTAGCCATATTGGCTTACTGTCATTGATGACAGATATCTAAATGAAGAATGAGTGACCTATTCATTCATAAAGGCATGTCTTCATCTACTGACCCAAAGGCAACAAGAAAAACTAATTGTGTATTTAACAGGGCTTTCGGAACAGGGGGCTAGGGGCCAATTCAGGTATCTTTGACCAACGCCCCCACCCCTCCACCAAAACTGTGTAAAGGTTTAAATATTTCGAAAACGGTGTTCCTAATTCGTTCTTTGCTACTGTATATCGTCATTATCATTAGCCTCCATCCAGGGGCCGACATGAATAATCATGCATATGCTAGTGTGGGGTTCAATACACATTGTAGATACTACATGTAATGTTTCTAGTGATTTATCCCCCCCCCCCCTCAAGGGAGTGGGACCTCAAAATAGATCACTGTGAAACTCCAAATAAATACGATGTTGGTGGGTGAGGAAGATACTCAATTCAATTTTAATGCGCCCTTGTGAGAGGGAGTGGTGGTATTTTCCCACTAGTTTCAGTTCCTATTGATCGCCCTAATTACCCAACAGAAGGGAGTGGGACTGGCTGTGCCTTTGGGGATGTCAGAGAGTAATTAATGTCTGACGATGAAGCTCCTGAAGAAAAAGAGTGTGGGTAGGCGATTATTAAGGGAGGTATGTACTCCATCGGTACACTCCTGGTATCCACCCAGTGGGCTCAGAACATTGAATCAAAATTGATAAATGGTTGTCGATGCTGATTCAATGTTGACTCAACATTGATTTAACGTTGAACTGAAGTTTGTGCCCATTGGCCACTGATATACGGCGAGGCCAAAGGCATTGTGTATTCAAACAAGAGGCAAGGAAATGACAAGATCGGTCCTTTATTTCTTGCCAATAGTCTTGCATGCAGATGCATGAGATGCATGCATGGATATGGTAAGGTGGATGTATTGCATTTTGCAAAAGAACTGTCTTTGACTATATTGATTTTTGCAAAGAAAATACAGGCCCTATACATGTACTACAATGTAGATGAGGACTTTTTCGAACATTTTTCTCACAGTTTTAAAAAGATTTACCGTAACCTATAAGTATGAATTGTTTTTTTCTCGTTTTTGTGTCTTGGCGCATAAGAAAAAGTTGCTTGAATATTTCAAATTGTTTTCCATGTGAAATTAAGTTTGTACATATATGAATTGTCCATAGAGCATGGATCCACATCATGTATATTTGTCTGAGCATGTTAGGGGCCGTCCATAAATTATGTCACGCTTTTTTGGGCCATTTTGAACACCCCCCACCCCCATGTCACACTTTGTCACACTTCTTCCGACACCCCCTAGAAAAGTATGTCACAAATCTGCTGACCCCCCCCCTTTGCATATAATTAGGTACCGTATCAGGCTGGTCCCATAATTTGATAAAAGAACATACTTACATTATTTTAACCCAGTTAAAGGCTTATTACAATTAGATTGCTACTAAAATGTGTTGAAGTATGACATCAGTCTCTGGAATACCTTTAGACCCAATGTTACCGTAAAATCTCTCGTATAAGTCTAACCTGTGTATCAGCCGCACCTAGAGTTTGTGCTGATGCCATAAGCTGCACTGTCGATCTGATTATGGTGACTTTTGATACTGTACCATAGTAGCAAAAGCTTGTGTATAAGCCACACCCTGACCCTCGGCTGATGCTATGAGTAGCACCACCGATTTGACTCACGTACTAGCCGCGGCTTGTACGCAAGGTTTTATGGTAATGGATTTTATTGAAAAGACCCCTTTTGATTCCAATTGTTCAAAGTGGCAGTATCATGTTCACACCAATAGTCATGGGACTAGATCTCTGCGGCTGAGGTATCCTCAATCCATAGATTCTTGACAGTGTTTACAGGAATAACAGGTGTACCACTGCTATCCTGTCAATTCTCTTGTGTTGGCAAATCTGTGGCAGGGGTGGATCCAGGAACTTGAGAAAGAGGGGGGGGCTTGATATAGGCAATGTTCTGATGGTATTAGACCCAATTACATTAAAAATCTATAGCAATAAGGGGCAGGATGCCCCCCCCCCTGCCCCTCCCGTGTCCCCCACCTGGATCCATCCTTCTGGATAGCATACATGAGTTCACATTATTGCTTAGCGGCAATACATACTGGAATGATACAGGGGCATGGCAAGCAGTTTCAAAGTAGAGGTGACTGAGGGGTATATTGACCTTTTTGACCCCTTTTTCCTTGACCTTTTTGGATTGAACTTTTTTGGGGTTGGTCAAAAGTGGAGGGAGGGGACATGCCCCCCCCCCCCGTCCCCCTTGTTTACCACGCCTGTGTGATACGTACTAGAATCAGACTTTATTTTTTATCAAATACAACAGCCTCATTGATTTAACCAAGGAGTGCCGTATTTAACACCCCCCGTGAAATAACCCATGGCCGTATTTCACGGCCCTGTGACGTCATCAAAACGGCGGTTTGTTTACATTTGAACGGCGTAGAAAGAAGCTATTTTAACCCCTCAACCCCCCTATGGGCCTTAATGATTTAATTTGAATCGAAAAAGATAAAAAAATAAACACAAAGGCATACTCGTTTTTGGTCTGTTGGTGGGTTATTTCACTTATTGACCCTCGGGCCGCATTTCACTCGGCCTACGGCCTCGTGAAATACGGCCCAAGGGTCAATGCGTGAAATAACCCACCAACAGACCAAAAACTCGTGCACCTTTGTCTATGTAGGTCATGCTGGAAGAACCTTGTTTTGGTTTCTCTCCTTTGTTCTTCCTTTGACCTGGGTGCAAGGTTAACAAATACTGAGAGGTAGTTCCCTGACCCATCTAGTTTCACTGAAAGCCCATCTTTGGCTGTTTGACTTGGTCTTTATCTATCATGGTTTGTGACAAAACTTACGCCAAACCTCTCCAGTATGTGCAAAGTTTTTCTTTTCAAGCTCTTGATACATGGTCCTTCCTTGAGAAGTTATCCTCAGTTCAACCATGTTAAATGAACTTGGGCCATTAATGACCTTCAAATGTGCATCCAAGTTTGTATTAACCCTTTAAGGGCCGCTGCTGCCTCTGGGCAGCATCTAAAATACCCTTGAAAAACCGCTGCTGCCATAGGGCAGCAAAATATGCTACCCAAGGGCAGCAATACTAATAAATTACAGCTCCTACTATGAAACAAAGAATAAGAATTTTTGAATCAATCCAAAAATATTTAACATGGATACTACGTCCCCTTGTCAGAAAGGTGTAAATTCTGTCTCCAATACAACTTATATCACTCCTTAGCCACTGTCCCAGGGAGCACATATTTGTAAAGTTGCATATTCCCATGGCATAGGGCCGGTGGTTAAGTCCCAAATGACATTTTTCAAGGCCAGCAGGGAAAGGGTTAATAAACTGATCTATCACAGTTACAGTTTTCTCATACCTGGGGTCTTGAGTTGTGTGAATTTGGAAGGTGCTAGGACTTGTAGATGAACTACAACCACAAATATGTATTTAACCTGCAGATGTCACTAATCTATACAGCATTTATATTGTTTACAAAATTCAAAAAGTGTGACGTCACACAAGTCCATAGACCCCCCCACCCCCATGTCACACTTCGTCACACAAAAAAAAGACCCCCCCACCCCCTCGGGCGTGACATACTTTATGGACGGCCCCTTACCAGGCTGTATGAGGTAAAGGCACTACCTCGGTGTTCTATATAAGTACACTCGGATCAAATAAAATACACACCTAGAATTTGTCCAAAGCATGGACTGGAATATTTCTTCTCAAATGTATAGGTAAATGGGAGTTAATGTTCAATATGTTAATCACCATGGGACATCACAGAGGCTTAAGTACACTTCTTTATTATAACCAGGTGTTGCCATTGCTTGGATTGTTAGTAGCTGTCTCTATGAATCTGTATGATGATGCACTGTCGATGTGGATTCTATTCCAGAATAATTAAACTTACGATTTCAAAATAATTCTGACGTACAATCCGGCCATGCAGGGCGCTTAATCCGGAACTGCTTTGTGTATCATTGATTATTTGTCCCTGAAGTCCACACACACAGGATCTACAGTGACAGTTATATCAGTCTTCCATTATATATTCTAAATTTAAATTGAATTACTACAGGGGCTAATGAGATAGGTGTCTCCAAATTTCTATGTATTATCAACACTATTGACCCCATTTCATACTTATGAACAGCAAGCCAGTGGTCTATACTGATGTAGCCAACGTATCACAACTGCATAGAAGGAAAATAGACAAACCTGAAGATAAGCATTATCTTGGTTGCAGCGTCTTCTTTTAAGTATTCCAGTATTGGCTGTGTAACATCAAACATACATAAATCACAAGAGTCTGACAATGCCTGGTGAGTTTGGTGGTGAATGCTGTGTATCTGGCTGAATACTGACTAGAATCTATGGTTGGTGCCAGATAACGGAAACCTCCCCCTTCAATATCTCTATGTATTCACATGGTCCATTCTCTTAGACAGATTACCTCCATTGGATAAATCGAATGAAACATCCAGTCCGTAATTTTGTGACATTTTATATATGTATTTCCGGTTCGAATGCTATGAATACGTCATGCCTTCCAAAATAGGACCCATGTTTAAAAATGTTTAGAAAAAAGATCAAATCAATGTATACAATGTCATATACAAACATTATGAATGCTACGTGGTCAATGCTCATAATGGAATATATATCTAGATAATTCTCTTTGAATCAGCTGTGACAATATTTTTGTCATATATAATTAATCATTGTCCAACACTATCAGTGAACGGAATTAGAATGCCTACATTGTATCTATAGCAGTTACTATGCAGTTTAAACGGAATCCTGTGCAGTTTGTTTAGTAGTACATGTAGTATTTTCAGTAGACCAGTCTTTCTTATATATATAGGGTGATCTTATAAAGATGCCTGTGGAGATTACAAAAATCATTACTCTCCGTGTTCTTATCAGATGGATTTCAGAATGTGATACACGATCTTTGATCCAACAACTCATCCATACCACGAGATTGAGTAAAAAGTTCTCAGAATAGGTTTCACAGAAGATTCCAATTTTGTTGTATCTCATTTCATAGCTACCTATCTAGAAGCAATTTGCTCATCCTGTATCAGTTCCAGCTGCATATAATCTGAAGTATGATAGAAGAAGGTGGTGTTTTGTTATTAACTAAAATCTAGAATCTTATTAAAAAATATAGAAGTAGAAATAGGGATATTTGAGACCTCGCCATATTCCATGATCATAATCCTTTAATAGTACCATATTGTAGTGCATAACCAAAGAGAAAATACCAGAAGCTTTCATAAGGGGCTAGAGGTGACAGAGAGTCATAAATCATTGTAATCTGGAATGGCATGTCATGACAGTGTTACACAAAACCTGATACAAAATGTATACCTTTAAGAGTTGTGACCGTGGTGATGACCTCGGTCCTTTGGTGACTAGAGTTGTCATCAAGTGTCATCATCACGGGACTGTCATCAGCCATACCAGGCATTGTCATGACCTACTCTGGGACCTATACGGCATGGAATCGTCACACCGTCACAGACGGTCCTTCACTCGACTCCCAGGGTCTCTCCAAGAGAAGTACTGTCTACCGATAAGCAAGTCTTTTATGGTGTGTTACTCATCCGAGGGTTACATGCATGGGATTCTGTGCATAACCCTGGTTTCAGTACATGTAAGCCATGGGTATAAGGCTACTAGTTTCATAATTTATATTTCTATTGGATTTGGATGTAAGGAAACACAATTGTGTACAGGGAATTCCTCCAAGGAAAAGCTCAACTTTGAAATCGAGATCATGGCTTTCCAGTTTATACATATTCTAATATAATATATGTAATATAAAATATATTTATTTTAGTCTGATCGTTTTCTATTACCTGTATCCAATAATTATAATTATCTGGATATAGCAGTGTGAGACCTGGATTATTCTAAATTAGAAAACCATCATATATGTTTAATCAATAGGTCACAGGTTTGTTCTGGACATAAATATCACATTTCTAGGATAACAAGTGGCTATAGTTTTCTTTGTGAAAATTCCTCACTCAACCTGGTATACCCATGGCACCAAATGGTACCGAGGGGGCCATCTGCCATTTTTATTACTGGGAGGAGAATGCCTTTACGCAAATCTCTTTTTTGGTCCATGCCAACAATAAAGCAGGCCCTGGAACATTGCTATTATACGTTTCAAATATAGAAACTCTAGGACACATATGGATATTTGGCGTAAGGCTAACATTCTCCAGGCATCATAGAACACTAATTTTAGGATTTGACTCACATCTTAGGCAGGAACTTGTACTGGATCAATTCATATACCTTATTAGGCATATATAATGAATTGAGGCTAAAAGATATACAGAGTATCGATTCTAGGAAATAGAAGTCATTATATTATAATGACTTCTTTTCCCTAGAAATGGTATAAACAACAAAACATTTCCAACTATATGCACTGTTGCGATCTCTACCCTATACCATGCCTCCACCGGGGATAAGCCCTATGCCTATTCATAATAGAATTAACCCAACATCTGGCTGTAACTCAATACAGTAGTGTCCCATTTCTGTGGCCATCACCCTCCCAAAACAATGGCGGCCTGCACAGACAGTGTGACCCCTGTGTCGGGGGGTGAATCTCAGGTATCTCAGGTAGCAGGCACACCTGAGCGGCCTCCAGGGAGCTCTAATTGTACAAGCTCATTGTGTCACATGCCAATTAGCAAGTCGATCGGCGCTGATCAAGGTAATGTATATCCAGCAGGTATACCCACCACAAGCTAGCACCCATGGGGGTTACGGTTGTACTTAGCATTGAGATGGGGGAATTTCCAAAGGGTGTTCAGGAATTATAATACATGTATGTAGACATTGTAGGAAGGGCGTAGTGCCACAATAGCAACATTGGGGAAATCGGACTTACCAACCTATGGCTATTTGCCACACATGTACATATAGGTATAGAGTGATCTGAATAAGTTTGAAGACATTCTTGTGATATGTATGTATACATGGATTATTTCGTTCATCTATTTATTACTCTGATGGTTACACCATTAATAGTCTGATTAATAATTTAAAAAAAACAGTGATGGGTATGCCAATAATTTTAAATTCAAGTCTCCACGGGCAGTATGCCAAGCCAGAAATGGGGTTTAATCAAACTGATCGTAAAAAGAGTCATTAAAATTATGTAGTACGTTTATTACCACGCCAGATTAGATGTCTTTATAATTATCTGGATATAGCAGTGTGAGACCTGAATCAGAAAAATTGCAGTACTATATCCTGATGCATGGATGTAGTCCTGGCGAGTCCCTTCTACAGGCCTCCATGCATGTATCATGCTGACCCTTCAGGGGTGTAGCATTATCAAACCCATATGATCGTCATGATGATATATTTCGGCATGCATTCATTCGCTCTACTAGTCCACTATGAGACCCTTACAGGGTTAATGTAGTATCAAGGTTGATAGAGGTGCTTCCGTTAGGTGCCTAGCCTATATATAATATATGTAAGGGATTCTGCAAGGGCAAATGTTGGGACAATTCACAGGATGCACGTCACGAATATAAACTATCGTTTGTATAGTCATTATTGCTTAATTAGTGGGCCTCCTCTGAGTCTCGGGTGGGTTGCCCACCACTGGGGGTGGGCACTCCTTCTTTGTGGATAGGCACCCAGGTAACATGCCCAACTGGCGCCCAGTTGGGTTTACCTTGGGCAACCTTGGGCTGGACTGGGCTGTGTTTTGGGCTGGGCAAATCCATGGGCTTCAGTAGGGCCCCAGTTGGGCTAAGTGATTTTTAAAACATACTCTGTAAATATCCCTGGTATCTTGAATCATGATCTCTTTAAAAAAAAATCCAAGTATGAAAATGTTATAGTCACTTTGAGTAGGAAATGTATGATTGGGTTTTAGGTGGGCTTATACTGGGCTAATTTTAATTTTCACAAATGCTTTATGGAAGCCCCTTTCAGTATGAATCAAACTCTCTTTTAAAAAAGAAATTGATTAGAAATTTTATAATGGTGATTTTGCTGGAAAATCATAGTTAATGTAGTTAATACATGTATAAGAATGAAGATATTTTAATGCAGTTTGATAATATATGGAAGCTTCTATTTTATTGTGTAAATTAAGGTAGACAATGAAGTATTCACCTGAAAACCCCTATCCTGGGGTTCAAAATTAACTATAAGACATGGACCCACATATCCTGAAGGTATTGGCTAAAGATTTGATGGCTTACATGAAATAGCCACTTGCACAAGTCTTATCTTTGCTGACTTGAACTTGATGAATACATTTTCTATCTTCCATGTAGAAAATGTTTGACTTGGAAGGCTTCCTGCAGGGATATCCAAGCTGAATATTAACTTGGGCCAGCCCAACCTGTGCCCATCCCAAGCCCAGTTAGACATAAGTCATTAAGATATAAGGCAATATGTTAATTAAAATCAATTACCAGATTGCCCTATTATGTAAGTTATAAACCTAAAATATGAAAGTGGGGCCCGTCCGGGGCCCAGCCGGGGCCCAGTTTGGGCTAGCCCGCTTGGGCCCAGACATTTGCCCAGTGCCAGTTCTCGTTGGGCCCCAGTCGGGCAGCCCAACTGGGGCCCAGTTTCCAGCCCAACCGGGGCCCAACTGGGGCCCATTTAGAGTTGCATGAGAGTTATCAGCAGATGAGTATGACCTAAAGTCCTTGCAAAGTATATACAGTAAGTAAACCATGAGGTCTTGGCGGTCTTGGTTTATAAGTACAGGAATTATCATAACTAGTGTATATCCGTACAATTGAAGTATTTTAGAAAGAGAGACATATCAGCATTAAATCTGCTTATGGCAAATCGGCATAGTTATGTCTAAATGACCACACCATCGCACAGGTAAAGCTGTGTTAACAATAAAATACTGTATTCTGAAGTTTCAATGAATCACCCGATCATGATGGACATACAAAACAGAAGTGGTCAATTATTCGCATTTATGATAAACGTCGATATGCTGCATAAGGCCCTCCGGTGCAAGGAATGTACATTTGATAGAGCTGTCAGAGCATAATTATAGTTGTTGGAATGGAACTTTGATCTCTAACCCTCCACAGGAATGCTTCCACAAGTTCACCCCCTCCCCTTTACACCCTGGATCCTCCTGGCCACTGCAGACCGCCTGGACGTGCTCTACCTTGCTCCAGGGTCGGCGATAACCTATCACCGTAGTCGCTATCAGTGTGTGTGATGCAACGGTGGTTTTCTATATCTGAACCAACCTTTTACAGTCCCAGGCATTGTATCCAGCTCAGCTACCAGTCCACTTGAGGCCCTGTCAAGTAGCCATTAAGGTGGATCACACATCATTCGCGTTGTTATACAAGTGGCCAGGGGCCTGGCAACATTCAGCAGACCAAAGGGATACAGTTTGCCTCAGTTAGAATTAACTAAGAGCTATCATGAAGTGTTATATAATGTCTATTTTTTCTGAGCAGGAGAAATTTGTTTCATCTGTATCTTTGTTTGGGCTTTGAGGGGTTTCAGTATAGAAAACAATAACATGTGTACTACTGAACCAGGAACCGGGATCAGGAAGCTTGTGCAAATAAAAAAGGGATTAAAAGATATGTATAGTTTCCAAGTTCATTCGGTGCTATGTCATTTGATTCAGAATCGTAATACATCACAGTCCCAACACTGATAAGAGTTATGCGCATTACCCCATCACAAATGACACCCATCTGTTTTACCGCAAGATTCTTTCAATTCCTCTCCACTATTTGATTGTCTATTTCTATTGAATTATAAGTCAGTATGCATTACTGGATACATCAAGACCAATCACTACATGATACCCCAAAATCAACGGTTTTGATTTTGCACCACCCTCACCAACACAGATTTAAGAACTGATACAGACAATCTGAGCCTCGATTGCATGGGATAATTTCATCATAATTATAGATATACATCTGTTTTCGTTTACAGAAATAGATAATTATTATCACATGGAAACATGAATGACATGGAAACTAAAAACAACCATCTCTATTCAGCCTACATAAATTGCATTATACCTTTATTTGCGATGGTGGCTATGCACATAACCCTCATCGATGTTGAGACTGTGACCCTGGGACTATGAGTATCAGAACAATGAACCTGTGAACTTTATTTCCCTTCGACACGACCCTGCCTCTCACATAGATAAACCCTATCTTAGCTGGCAGGCCTATGGCAGCACCATACCCGTCTGCCAGTCCGGATACTGGGTACAGATTCAATCTTTTCACCCCATCAACCTTAACCCGGAACAGGATGTGTATCAAATTAGAGGAAGGCGCGCACGTCTGGTGTCATTGGGGCAGACGACTTTTTCAAAATTCGCCCCCGCTTCTAACTCGTTTCAAAAGTATAATAAATCTATCTCTCTATAGCTTTTCAAAAATACAATAGACTAATCATTGCTAGGAAACCCTGGTAAAAATAACTATTTAGTATATTTCAAAATTGTTTTTAATTTTGAGAAAAAAAACCTGCTGCAGATTGCATTGATATATCAGCATTTGTAATACACATTTGATGTAAATTATTTCTCGAAATTTGAAAAAGGTCCAAGTAGTTTTTCCAAGCATTCATTCAACAATGAGCTGGCATTTGTATAGTTCTAACATTCTGTTATGTCATTTGTTATCAGTGTAGTCCACTCAAACCCTTAAAGTGATAGATTACAATATCCATGGAACCTCCCTGACAATGTAAACAAGCCTTATTTTATCACGTAGCAAAAGTGGAATTTAAGATAGCGTTGTCAGACCTATGTGCAAAGGAGTTCTTTTCTGGTCAAACTTTTATAAAGAATTTAGAACTTCCGTTTATAGTCCCAGATAGTAATCCAATACACACAGCCACAATGATGTCAACAGTGAATCTTGCAAAGCCAAAACCTCCCCAAATAAATAACATAATCCTGGCTTAGGATAATTACATAGGCTTAAACAGCTTAGATTTATCATGTTCACGACATGAAATCACAGATGTTAGTCTTACCTAATCCTCATCCAAGAAGTGATGGTCATGTCCAGACAAAATATGTCCGCCAGCTCAGATTTTCATTTGCAGCATTTTGAGTTCCCTGGGCAGCCTTTGATACATGACGGAAAAATAGGATGTAGATGTAAGGTTTGAAATGTGACATATCTGCACAATGTGAATGAAAATTACATTTTGGAACGTTCACAAATGATGTCACCTAAACTGAGACAAGTTTCAAAAACTCACCCCCTGTCACTATTTGGGGTAAAATGAACGATACAGGTTTTGTCTCATGAGATCAGCCTAGAAATGTATTTCGTCACTGAACCCAAAGAACGCCCGACTCCCACCCCTAGCTTGTAACGTCACGTTTGCTTGGCCGAGGAACCGGTGTAATACTGAATTTCGTGTTATTTTATGGAAGCAAAGACTCATTTTGTCCATAATATTTCACAGTTTTCTCATACCTCTAAAAACGTATTCGTCATCATTAGACATATTTGGCATCTACTTTGGTCATATCAAGTTCCACTTGACCCCAACCTCTATCTGGATGACTGAAGCCAGACATTACCCCCGTACATCATACTGAATCGCCTATCTTTATTAATCTATTCCCCTGCTTAAATACAAAGAAATACTCACAATCACACTCTATAGCATTTACCCGAGATTAAAAAAGCCCCGTAGTACACTGGATGCAAATATTTCTGTGGAAC
The DNA here is from genome assembly GCA_947462335.1 of Harmothoe impar. Taxonomy (NCBI): domain Eukaryota; kingdom Metazoa; phylum Annelida; class Polychaeta; order Phyllodocida; family Polynoidae; genus Harmothoe; species Harmothoe impar. Next base: position 81,944,844 of record OX381704.1, on the reverse strand, counting down.
TTGTCATATGTAATGACATTCAACTGCACACGTACTCTCTAAAGTGCTATGCATTTTGTAAAGAGGGATTATTGGGATCGACACGTCCATGAATACATAGACAAAGGCCCATGGCCAGAGGATATTTTGGTACCGTTCCCCCCGAGGTGGGGCTGGGGCAGTATCCCACGAAGCCACGGGCTGATCGGGATACGCCCAGCCCCACCTCGGGGGGAACGGTACCAACATATCCTCTGGCCATGGGCCTTTGCCTTTATTTCATGGTTTTTATTCTTCAAAATATGTTTAATTGCATATAAATGCCCCCCATGGGATACAGGATTTCTAGTACTTAAGCATAGTGATAATTGTATCCGCCATGAAATACAGGTGTTATCCAACCAAGCTTGCACTCGAGGACTGTCCGGACCATCTCGGAGCACTTCACTTGTTTGGGCCAAAGTACTACAATGTAAACGCCACACATTTGGACAAGCTAGTGACCCAGGGGGGGGGGGGGAGGCACTCAACCACAGTTTGGGTACCCACTGCAAAACGGGCCCCGGGAGCTGTGGTGGTGAACCTCCGTAAGATAAGAAAAAGGGGGGCTGTCACTAACTAAAAGGCTCTAAAACAGGGGGGCTGTTGGAAGACAGTGCAGGGCACAACAGCGGCCTATCTTTCCCATCTCTTACGTCAGCCTGTTACATAACCTACACTGGGGCCCTGTACCTCTCCTTTTCTCAGTGTGCCGGTCACCACAGGCGCTCTGGTTGTCACAATACACATCCCAGCCTGGGACACTCTGAGACTGTTGTGCGGCTCTCTGTGCTGAAGATGTATGGTAATAAGGATGCTGTTACAGTCAAGTCTACTCATAATTCATGCCCAGAAAACTGTAATTATAGCTTTCCAAGTTGTTTATACAACAATATCCTGGCCTAGCAAGAAGCTGTCAGATGACATCTAAGAAAAATGGGGGGCTGTTAATTGATCAAGGGAGAATAAGAGGGCTGTCACATCATGGAATGTGTGGGCTGTAGTTTATGTTTCGGTACCTACCATCAAAGATCCAGTACCCACCCCGGGGCTAGTGATCAGCCTTTCCTGCGACGAATCTGAATTGGACTGCTTGGTTAGAATGCAACAAACCATTCCATTACCATAAAGATTTGTAACAAACGAGTTTTATCCGGTAGCACATTTGGAATCAAATCGCTACAGATATGATATAGGCTTAATAGCAATCGACTTAAAGGCCCAGCGCCCCTATATATAGAGCTGAGTAGGCTACCTGTCCCGGCTGTACTCTGACTGTTACTGGACGTGCAGTAAGATCTGCGGGTTTAAACATAATAAAAGATAATTGGTTAAGGGATTAAAGAGTTGGTGGATGTTTCTGTTCCACAGTACACAAGGGACAATGGTATGGAAGTATTGTATTTTAAAATTATCTAGACCATATTTCTTGCCTTTTAGGTTTCCTATGATCATGGTTCCAGCTATGGGTACCTCTGCCTCTGTCGATTTCTATGGGATCTATTATTAAACTTGATTTCTGACTTGTCACAATAAAAGTAAAAGTGTATAATCCTCCTTTCAGTGATCCCCATGAGGCTCTAACCGGGGGCTGTAAGACAGGAAAGGTGACATCCTCCGCATTACTTAGAATGGGTGGGGGAGAGAGTGGGAATAACCCATATATGGAATGTCACATGAGCTAGATTCCCTGTATAACAGAGAATTCAATACTTAGAATGAAAGCCCTTACTATAGAAAGTGACTGCATGCTATACCATAGTATGTACATGTAATAGAGACCCGGCATAGACTATGATGGGAAGGCGTTTTAATCATTGGCATCTCACAAAAGTGTCAGAAGTGTTTCCAAAGTAGAAATGTTCAAAAACAAACCAAATTTGAGAAATTAAAATTGTAGTCTGCTACAATGATTGATGCTGATGTCTCAGCATGCACGTTGGGGATGTTGTGGTATCTATCCAGTCTATATTATTGATGGTGGTAATTGATTGAGGATTGTGACTGCCGCTCCCGCCGCAGATTAGATTGCACATACCGGTATTTAACCACATCCACATGGCACTGTTTCAAATAGATTTGATTGCATATGGTTATTTTCTTCCATGGGACAACGAATAAGTTCATCTTTCCTTTTTAGGGGTGGGGGTGGGGGAGTATTTCACAAAAGCAGAACTTAGTTTTTGGGGAAGGGGGCAAAATTAGTCTCGGCTAATTGGTCTGGGGGTGTCGTAACGACAATTGCCATGTTGCAAGAATATACCACTTAGTATAGTAAATGACTGGTCCCTTATTGTATTGCTATAATTACAGCATGTCATTGTTTCTGTTTTGTTATTGTTGGGACTATTGTTGTAGTCGATGCTGTTGGGGTGGATCATAATGCTATGATAATAGGTAAGATAAGGAGAGAAAAAAGGGAAAAAGAGACATAGGATGACATGCAGTCCTAGTAGACGAGCGAGCGTATTATCGCTCACGTGAGGTCTGAGATCAAGTCGATACGTGTTCTTGATAACACCCTGGGTGTCAGATTTGTACACTTGTTTACCGATTAAGTATCAATTCTGTATCTCTAGGCCCAACTTCACAACTGACAGCTATCACCCTTAAGGGGCATGGCCTTGTCAGCCCTCTAACACGTTCTGCGTCAGGGTGAGCCTCCTTAAGAAAGTCCTTAATGGTGTTATATTCAGATACAAGGGTGATTGACTACGTTCGCATTGTCTTTAAGTGTCATATAAAGATGCAACAATGCAAAAAGACTATCATTCTAGTAGTGTCTACACCAGGGAATGACGTATGTAATCTCAGATAATCTCTTTATGCGATGAATACATTATTGCCGGGGGGGGGGGGGGGTAAATAGATGTTTGGGTGCATTGACCCTGCCACAGTACTATTTGGGCAACTGCGAGATTAATATGCAATCCGATTAAAGTACCACTATGAGCAAGATCCTGGTACACATATATGTTTTGTATACATTGTACATGATAAAGCAATAATATGTGCAATGCTTTATTGTATATTTTAGTGACAGTATAGTATACGTGCGTTGTTATTATTCTGGCATAATTCATGTTAAATATTATGCTATAGTATTATTCTCTTTCAACTTATTTTAACGCAGTTGGCGGTTCTATGCCCAGTATAGGCTTTGGCAACATTGTATTTAGATCTGAGAGCAGCAACTCCTGACTCCTCTATTACTTCTATAGAGGTAGATTTAACCAATGATCACACGCCCTAATAAACACCCTTCCTAATTACGTACAGAGGAGTATACAATTACCCCGTCCATATGTTATACTTGTTTATCCCAATCCCCCTCCTCCATGTCGTTTAGGAAATAACCAATCCGTTATGCCTTTCCTGCTAATCCCACATATCTCCATCTATGATTCCACCACGCTCTCTTCCCTTCACTCTCTGTCTGTCTCTGTCTCGTGCTGCCTGTCTGTCTGTCTCTGTTTCTCTGTGAATAAAACTATTGGGGTATAAGCCCTGGGGTATAATCCAGATAAGTGCCACACTAGTCTGTATAAGGCCAAAGAGGGTGTCTTTCTGGCGACATCGTGGTGGTAAGATTTTAACGCCAGCCTGGTGATCGTAACCGCGGAGCGGCTAACCAGACTGGAAGGACCTTCATGGGGCGTTCGCTCCAGGTCCAGGGGGCGACATCGTTTGAAAAATCTAGGATAGGTAGAAATATCAGTAAGTTTGTTTGATCTTAAAAAGCCATTTCAAGAAATTGGACTATCATTTATGGTACTGAGCGGAGTGGGAGATTGTTCCTCTTGACCAAAAAGATATAGATTAAGAAAACGACTTTAAAATTGGGGAAAATATGCTATGGTCAAGTTGGAAGCTAGGGTCGGGTTGCCTGAAACCAAGATCTTGTTAAATCTAAAGAAATATGGACAATCGGCAAACTAAGGGAGTGGTCATTTTTTAACAACAGGGGGGGGGGGGGTTGGTGGATTTGGGGGGGGGACCAAAAATTTTTGGACCCCTTGAAGGGGGGGGGACCAAAAAAATGTGGACCCCTCTTGAGGGGGGGACCCCTTTTTAGCGAAAAAGCCCGCGCGTTACTATAGCTCAAAGGGGTCGGCTGCGCTCAATTTCGACATGCCCGAGGGGGGGACCAAAAAAATTTCGACCCCTCCCGTGGGGGGGACCAAACATTTTTCGGCCCTCTCGCGCGAAAATCCACTGACCCCCCCTGTTGTTAAAAAATGACCACTCCCTAATTGGTTTCTAAAGTAAATTATGGTCGTAGAGACTAGACCTGGAAGGTCAGATTTATTTTTTCTTTTCTTTTCTCCATAACCCCCAAGACTATAAGATATTCTGGTGTGCCATTTTTTTAAAGATAATTTTACAATTTTTGCACTCGAATCTGTAATAAATGTCCGACTTATTAACCATAGAGAAATATGTGGCATATAACAAAAAGAAATCGTGGTGGATCAAAGTATCAAGAGAAAATTATAATTTTTCTAATTCGAAAAAGGGGTCGGGTCCAGACTCTCGCCAGATATTTTCCCCACTCTAGAACCCTTTAGTCTCAACATACCTTCATTAGATTACCCAAAAATATGGGTTTCCGTGCTTTTAATTATTCTCTGTCCTCTGGGAATTTTGGTACTCCAGGGGGTGTGATATCCCGATGTTATCGCCCATCTCCCAACTAAGTTGTTTCTTCCATATAGGTAGGAATCTCTTCCTCCACCATGGTGTAGAGAAATGCACATCCCTTAGCTGACTTACTCTTGGGCTGGATGCATCTCTTAACTTATGTGATGCAGCCAGCATGCGAGGAGCGTGTGTGTGAGAACTTAGTCAGTGGCAGGATTATGTATTTTTATGACATTCAGGGAACAGGTGTTTGTATCAGGGTGCTGCTTGTTTCCATATGTGTATGCAGAATGGTGTTATAAAACATGGCATTCACAGAATCTATTATGAAATCTGTTATATTCCCAGCCATTCTGGAATTATTGAGAATTATTAAGTTGATGGCCTGAGCCCAGAAAGTTAAGTGGTGGGCTAACCCAAATGGAACCCACCTCACAGTACATTCAAAGCCCATTGATCCTTTATTAAAACCCTCTCACCGCCAGCAGGCCGCTATAGCGGCCAGAGCACCTATTTCAGTGAGTTGAACGAGAAAATATTACTCAAAATTGATAAAAATGTTTTCTTACAAGTCTTAGTCAAAGCACCCCATGTTTGGTATCATATTAAAGCTTATACCATTATCTTTCACATCCTACAATCCATTTGTGTTTACAAAGAATGGTAAACGAGTAGCTATGCCAAGATATCATTTCAGTTTTTTATATTTATAATTTTTTCAAATTTTTGGCAAAACTACAGAGATATCTGCCGGTGGGAGGGTTCATTAACTCACTTTGCCTGAATCCATCCCAAGTGGTAGCCCTGGACAAAAAGGATTAAAACCCAGATATGGGCAAACCCAGATGGCCAAAGTAAAACACAAATGGGTCCCAGAGACTATTGCTGGCTGGGGGGTGGGGGGTAGAGCCCCCAGGATTTGCTGCCCCCTTGGATCTATCGTTGCCTGATGTACAAGATATTCTGGTTATCTATTTTGGGGACCGAAACGATTATTTTACAATTTTAGATCTAAAATCCTTATATGCTTAGGGCCGACCAAAAAAATAGTTTTCTGGTGATGGGGCCGGAACATCTTTTACATGAAATTTCCCTGGGCCGAACTTTTGCTAAATCCCATAGAGTTATGATGACTATAGTAGATGCTCGGCCAGCCATGGCATCAACTATAGTCGATAGTTGAAGCCCCCACTGCCCAGAATCTTGAAAAACTTAAAAGTGCTAGGGTCAGCCTTTTTTTGAGCATAGGGTCGGGTTGCCTGAAACACACCTTTTTGGGCCTAATGCGTCGCTGCTTCTACCTAAAATAGCTCTATGAGACCTCAACCAGTCTACTACAGCTCATCAGTTCATCTATAATTACTCACCTTCTCATCTTACTGCTCCCCGTAACAGTGAACCCACTATTGACTTCACAAGCTGTTAGATACCTAGTCAGGACTAAGTTTATTTTGTTTGAACATGACAGAGAGCATCGAACGACTTGTTAACTTAGAACTATATATCAATACAAATACATGTATCTTTAAGGAGAGCGCACTGTGAGCCACAGGATAAAACGCTGATCAGAAGTAGGTGTCTTTGAACAGGTAAGTAATTCCCCACTAATACTAACTTATAGCTGTAACTCTATACTTCTCTCTAAAACCTTCTCTCTAAAACAATCTATTGCAGTGAAAGTTCGTTCTAAGGAGGGCCTTTTGGCAAGGCAAATGTTCTCTTTATAAGCAATGTTCCTGATAACCAATACTAAATATAGAGAGCATGGACAAGTTGGGCAATGGACATGTCCTTATGACGGGAACGTCCTTATAGCAGTCCTCCCTATAACGAGATTTCACTGTACATAATCTAGTTTCACTTTCATATAAGCTGGTATAGAACATATACATCACTTAGTAATTTTCGAAGAACTGATAAGAATGATCACTCTAGATGGTTTATAAAGTCTAGTTAATAACTCACTAGTGATCAGGACATATCATCAGATGCGTATCCGACCATGACTATGGGTGGATGGTGAGTGTGGATGGTGGAATGTTGGTATTATGATAGTACCACGCTGATAATAATGAACTACTTACTACACATGGCATGTTATTGGTTATTGTATCTCATGGGTCATTGGGACAAGGCTAAGGATGCGAACGCTTGTTAAGAGGGTGGCAGGCTCATGCATGAATGCACATGATGGATTTTGCTAAGACAGGATATATGAAAGTTTGACCCGCCATTTGTGCTTATTTACACCCATGTGACGTAGGTGACTGTTCCTCCTTTTTAACTACAGAGGGTAGGGGGGTGATGAAAGAGAAAGAGAAAGTGAAAGTAGAGTGGAGTGTGCATTTATTAACCAAGAAGATGTCAGCCCTTTTTTAGTAACGAGCCCATTGTATAGCTAAAATAAGTCAGCAGCGATAAATTTGAACCAACCAAGCCAAAGGAGGGGACGGAAAATGTGGATCCCTCTCATAGGGGGGGGGGCACAACAGAATTGCTTGTACAAAAAATCCTACCCTCCCCCCCCCCGTCAGACCACTCCCACGGGGATTCCAATTGGACTATTAATTGTGCTGGTGCTTATGCCAAATAGGGTAGGCTTTCTGGCCTAATGAGCTTGTTATGATTTTCGGCTTCTAAGCCCCATATCTAATATCATCTTATTTACCTTTTCAAATGTGCATAACAAGTTGTTTATTATACATTAGGGAACATTCACAAATGACGTCTTTTTCAGGAACCCCCCCTTCTCACCTTTCACCACCTACCAGCAATAATCCCCCTAATAAAGATATCACTAATTTTGAAGGGAGTGATCATTTTTTAACAACAGGGGGGGGGGCAAAAAAAGTTGGACCCCTTGACCGGGGGGGGGCAAACAAATTTGGACCCCTCTTGGGGGGGTCAAAATAATTTAACCTGTTTTGAGCCAAAAAGCCTGCGCGTTACTATGCTTCAAAGGGCCTGCGCACGAGCCGATTTTCGGGCGTAAGGGGGGGGTAAAAAATGGTGACCCCTCGACCGGGGGGGTGTAAAATCTCGCACGCTCCGCGCGGAAACCCACCACCCCCCCTGTTGTTAAAAAATGATCACTCCCTAAACACCAGGCTTGTATAAGTGTCTGTGGTATATCTGTCTTCAAACATTTCTTGATAAAGCACTAACCATGCCTCCAAATCAATAAATGCCAGGGCACTCATATATATATGACAGAACGTATGAACCGTAAATTCTTGTGTATAAGCCTGACTCGCATATAAGCCACACCTAGACTTTGGGAAAATTCTATAAGCCTCATAGGGGGTCTGAATAAGGCAAATTCAGTACTGTAATAATAGCAAAAACTGGGGCCGATTTGATAAGTCACACTGATGATCTGACTGTTAGCTGCAGCATCTATGTGTGAAAATTTTCCCTAATCATACATGAATGTAGATATACTAAAACTTGAATAGCCTTCCCATCACTGATATATATATGTTGACTGGTACGAGTCTAAATCACTTTCTGCACCATGTGACAATGGCCAATTAGTTGCCATTCCAGCTAGATAGCAGAGATACTGTTACATTAACATCAGTTATAATGGGCACTATATCAGCAGAAATCCCTCCGCCTAATTAGTAATTTTCATTTCACTTATATCTATGCTCTATTGATTTTATTCATAGATATGTCTGAGCTTGACATGAAAGGTGATGTCACACAGACCTTGACACCCCCAACCCCCCCCCCCCCCCACCCCCATGTCACTTCTTGTCACTAAACCCAAAGACCCACCCACCCCCTAGCAGGTGACGTCATTTGTAAACGGATTGTTGACTGTACTATTGTCTGTCTACCTTTGTGTATATGGTATCATATTGTCTGATGTAGTGATGATCAGGTGTGCGGAGTATGCTCAGGCTGTAGCATCTTCCTCTCTCACGCATGAGACCATGGGTTCCAGACTCAGTAGCACCCTGCTGTTTGAGCTGATGACTTCCCCAGCTGTTGTGGATATGCATTATAAAATGCCTGTCCATCTCAACCTATGCCTATGTAGTGTGGGATTCAAAAGAGCCATTGACCAAGTAAAAGTGCACTAGTCTACCTAACCTCACCCCATATATCACCACCACCGTCCTTGGAATTACCTTGGCTGTTAATTAGGGCGTAAAGCAACCCAACAACCAACCAACGTATAATCAGCATCTAATAGGCATGCAGTGGAGACAGCGGGAGACATATAGACTTCACTGTGGATAATAGCCACAACTATGGATTCATCAGTCATAAGTTATCATTTCTAATTGTGATTTAATGGAATCTTCCACATGCCACCACGAGGATGCAATACAGATCTATATGTGTAAGAGGTAATTGGTTATCTGGTAATCCATAACACTGAATCACTGATAGTGACTGATAGCATGGTGCAAGGTGTTACAGGATGGTTATGTCTACTGTTACATAAATAGAGTTGTGATTTAATGTGGGTCTGAAAAATATCCAAAAAAGGCAACTCATGTACAGCAAAGACTATGTCAATTCTAAAGGCTATTTTCACAGAGCACACACCATAAACAGAATTGATTCATGACAACATTTATCCCACTCTTTGGGGTATATCAATACATCATTACTGATACATAATTGTGACATAGAATTTCATTCCAAGTGTCGATAGCAGAACCATTGATTCTTTTGTGAGCCAGATTTTAACACTAGAGGTTTTAATGGGGGATTTGGCAATTGTCACGAGGTAGTACTGAATGTCGAATTATATCTAATGGGTCTCCTACAAGCTCCAGGCCCTCACCCTTCCTGACCACCAATTGATGCCCAGAGGTAACAAATTATACCAGGCCTCTATGGGCAAAGTTCAACGATTAAGAATCTGACACAAAACCTCCACAGTTGAGCACATGACCGTCTTTTCCTGAATATATTGAGCTGCGGACATAGGGTACATGTAACCTCGACCTATGAGTTCCAGTAGATGTTGTTAACAACTGTTTCTGACGTTAAATATCCAGAATAGCTCCTTATCACACATGTCAATATATTTGATCATGGTCCCTCGATACACAAGCATTTTTTATCGCATGGACGACTCGATAAATTTGTATAGTGATTTTAGTTTGTTTTGAGAACTGAAAAAAAGTCCATTCACTGTGGTTGGTCCTAAGATGCACCATCTCCTATTTTAGTTATTATCCATCATATTGGAGGAGGAAACCATATTTATTTGTACATGTAATGACATGCGAGGTGCATCTTCTTTTGTGTTGCATTTACCAGATCTTCTATATAGTCCAAGAGCTCAGGCACTTTTATTTTTGTTTTGGTGACCGAAAGGTTTGACGATGCATTCTTGTGTAGAATTTTATGCTGAATTCAGAAATGCAAGTCTTACAAAAATCCGCTGTGGCTTTCTATGGAAAAAAATAGGTCAAAGTTGGGAACCTTTGATATTCCCGGGTTTGGATTTTTCTCTTTTGGAAATGGAGTTATGCCTATATTTAATGGATAGAGCTATCTATACCCATCTTCTCAAGGGTCAGGAATCAACTTTTGACACTTTTATGTTTGTTAGATCCATAGTACTGAAAATTCCATGATGGCCGCCACAAACCATTGATTCTGTACAAGCTTAGTCTACGATATTAATAATAGAAGCTGTCAAGGATTCCAGGGAGACTGCCTGCAAAAAGAACTCTGAAAGTTGTCAAACAGGTTCCTTTTGAGCCCCCACTATCAACCTGAAAGCAGTGTCAAGACCAATTTTCACTAGAACCCCCTAAATCCAAGATGGCTGCCAACTTGGCTGTGATCTTTTACATTCAACTCCAAAACCCTTGTTTATCAATGGAATTAGTTGTGCAATAGCTCAAAATAATGGTATTGGCGAGAACAATCAACATAGGAGGGAAGGAATGGTATATTTTCACTGGAACCCCGTTAAATCAAAGATGGCACCTAACAGGGCAGTGCTTTGAATATCAAATAAACTCTAGAATTAATCCTTATTTATGAATGGAATTTGTCTTGCAGTTGCTCAGAATGATGGTATTGATGAGAATAATCAATATAGAAGGGAAGGTAAGGGGAACTGTCAACCTAACCGCCCTAAATCCAAGATGGCAACCAAGTTGGTAGCAATTTTCAATAGTCAATAGAATCTAGAATCTTTATTTGTGGATTGAATTGGTTGTGTAATAGCTCCAAAATGATAGTATTGATGAATACAACCATTAACATATCATTTTTGCCTTTGACTTTCCATGATTACCAAAGCAACCAAGTATTTAGGTAAATATTTTTATACATTACCATGCTAAATTCCTGAAATTATATGACTTTGGTCACACACAAAGTTTTGAATATTGTGCTGTCAAAACAGTGCTATCCATTGCCGAGCCAAATACCCAGTATAAAGGCTTTTTCAAGTATGTTGTGGTCAACCGCAATTCATAAATATATTTTATGATCCCATCAGAAAGAATGCATTGCCACTCAATGCAGCAGATGAACTGAAAGGAATATGAGATAAAGTCTGAATGGTGTGTAGTCTATTTTACCTTGAAAGGCTCTACATGTAGTATAATCTCTTGCCAAATAAAAAATTCCAAAACTCTGACTTGTCTGTTCATGGTTGCATATGAATATCAAGTTAACATGGCAAAGCAGATTGCCCACAAAAGTTGCCTTCCTCCAGCATTGTTTCAAGATTTGGGTTGTGTTAAGCAAAGGAAAATGTTACCATGATGTGAATATAAACTTCTCATTAAATAACCCTGAGGGCATTATCATTACAGAGATTTAGGTTGTGATACTGTGACATATTTGGAACAAAGACAAATTAAAGCTGTGGACTGCCTGCTCAGAAGCACCGGATGTTATCAATGCCTTCTTCCACACAGACAATCCGTTTTCCCACACTCAGGAGACCAGTTGTAAATGATACACAATGGTAGATCTACTGTGAGAATAGCTCTTAATGTTGCTTCATCACTTCCACCATGTAACTTGTTGCTTGTCCCAATGCAATCTCTTCCCTCACCTGAGAAGTGGTGCTGGGTGCTTTGACTGTTGAAATACATCAATCTGGACAACAAGGTATACAAAGAGCTCATCAATTGCTGTTGCTAATCAAAGAAGTATGCCATGGAATATTTGCATGTAAAAAGGCCAAGTTAGTTTGCATTGCACTTTGTAGCCACAATTAAGGATGCACCCCAATGAACAGTGCCATTTATGCTGCTATCCCTCTGCTAATTATTATGGGACTCACTACCCCAGCTGAGTCTAGGGAGAGTGCAATGGTCCTTGGGTACAAGGATATTGTAATGTGAATGGGGTGTACTTAGACATCCCTGATATCACCTGTCTCGGATAGAGTAGGGGTAAGCACAGTGGAGCCATACTTCCGGAGCCTTAAGTTCAAATCCCTCCCAAGCCATATGCATGTATGTCCTTAAGCATATTCATATTTTGGTAAGGTAGACATGAGTAGCAGGCTTGAAGATTTGAGAAGTTTAAGTGAATAAATGATAATAGTTGAATAGTGGTATTGTGTGTCCATGCTCTATTACAGTGTGTTGTACCTCATTTTAATTCTTTTTTATTTGGCCATAAATGTCTCCTTTACTACAAATGAGCAAGCACTATGAGAACTATCTTTACTTATGAATGGCAAGATCACCTGGCATTGCCTGGAAATGAGATCACAGTGCTAACCACCGAGGACAACTGCACTCTCCCTCGAATCTGCTGGAAGATTAGTCTTATTAATTATCTCTCCACTCTCCCCCAGCGGTCTAGCCCCCTAAAACCCCAGGTTTCAGAAATCCAAGCAACCAGACCCAGCCAACTGCTAGTTCTAAATGCTCACACCCTGTGGCACTACTGGTATCCCACTCATGAGGAATATAGGCCTATGTATTTCACATCTATATAGCCATGTTTGATATTTACTGAAAGCTGAGGTTGACTCTCATGGGAATTAATGGAAAAAATGTTAGTGAGTCTATATTGACCAAGTCAACAGTTATGTGTCATAACAAGACAAAATGGGTTTTAACCTTTGCCCTCATTGATAAGGTCAATTTAACCCTTTCAACACTGGGTTTCTTGTAACTCAAGCTACAAGGCAAATTCCATTCAGATTCTAGAGTTAAGTATTTAAAGGACTGCCCTGTTGGTGGCCATCTTGGATTTAGGGGGGGGGGGTTCCTATATAAATATGCCATTCTTTCCCTCCTTTGTTGATTGTTCTCACCAATACCATCATTTGGAGCTATTGCATAAGTAATTCCATTGATAAACAAGAACGGAAGACCAATTCCATTCATAAATAAGGATTAATTCTAGAGTTTATTTAATATTTAAAGCACTGCCCTGTTGGGGGCCATCTTGGATTTAAGGGGGTTCCAGTGAAAATATACCATTCCTTCCCTCCTATGTTGATTGTTCTCACCAATACCATTATTTTGAGCTATTGCACAACTTATTCCATTGATAAACAAGGGTTTTGGAGTTGAATGTAAAAGATCACAGCCAAGTTGGCAGCCATCTTGGATTTAGGGGGTTCTAGTGAAAATTGGTCTTGACACTGCTTTCAGGTTGATAGTGGGGGCTCAAAAGGAACCTGTTTGAAAACTTTCAGAGTTCTTTTTCCAGTCAGTCTCCCTGGAATCCTTGACAGCTTCTATTATTAATATTGTATACTAAGCTTGCACAAAATCAATGGTTTGTGGCAGCCATCTTGGAATTTTCAGTACTATGGATCTGACAAACATAAAAGTGTCAAAAGCTGATTCCTGACCCTTGAGAAGATGGGTATAGATAGCTCTATCCATTAAATATAGGCATAATTCCATTTCCAAAAGAGAAAAATCCCACCCCGGGAATATCAATGGTTCCCAACTTTGACCTATTTTTTTCCATAGAAAGCCACAGTGGATTTTTGTAAGACTTGCATTTCTGAATTCAGCATAAAATTCTACACAAGAATGCATCGTCAAACCTTTCGGTCACCAAAACAAAAATAAAAGTGCCTGAGCTCTTGGACTAATAGATATACCACAGAGATCTGCCTGAAATTTATGTTAAGGATTTCACAACCACTTTAGCTTTCTGCGTCTGTAAGATAAGACATTCTATGGATAATAACAGTGTACTACATGTACCCAATAGCACGGATCTGACACGCTGCATATTCTTATCAATACAACTGGTATCTCACTAGGAGCATCTCTTCTTGTCACCCGATACATACGTCTTATCAAATAGAGTTGCCACACCAACCAACATTTCACAGTTTCAGCGTGAATTGACATTCAGACAAGCTGAGATAAGGAGAGACAAGGTGCGATATGGGAAGATATCCCGATATGAAGACCCTCTGCAGATATCTTTGGTTATCACTTAGTAATGATTTCTCTTTTGATTATGTGGCTCGTAGCATCTTGGGTCGATGTGCTATATTTCATTCCAGAAAGTTATTCAAGCACCATGAATAGATGTCATTATGCAAGGGTTGCGACTTTTTAAAAACTCAATAACAAACTTTACTACGCCGTATGATGATGATATCATATTTAAACAAAGTTCCCCGGTCCCTGCACTTCCCATAGTGAAGGTACACCACCTGGAAAAACACGGGAAAGGGGTCTCTCCTCATGTCCTAGGAAACGAGAAAAAGGGGTGTTATTTCCTAAATAAGTCAGCGGATTTTTAAAAAGAGGGGTATTTTTAAAATTCACTCTATGGAATTGAATAAAAGGGTGTCTGCTGGAGTTAAGGGGAATATCAACATGTGATAATAAACACTGAATTTGGAATGTTACCTAATCTAGAGATATCTAGGCTGTCTTATTAAAAGTCAATAAACAATGAACATTAAGGTGGATCACTACCTGTTCAAAATGAACCTACTGTGCAAGTCCCTGCGCATAAAGCCTAAAAGTATCAGAATGAGCCCATATTGCATATGCTAATACATATATGTATATATGAGTCCTCTATATCATATTCAGAAATTAGGCAAATTCAACTAAAATTGAGCATTTTATGGGACTTTTGATATTTGATATATTTATACATATATTTATACATGTACATTGTCAAATAACATTGTCAAGGGCCGGCGATGCATTTCCGCTTGTGTTCCTTTTCCAATGTTCCAATATCAATAGAGTCATTTATAATAGTATTGCTTACGTATGTAATAATAGCTATAAGTTGTATGAATATTGACTATTACAAATAGTTCACATGTGGTGTAATATAGATAATAATAATAATGATAGTACAGGTGTTTTTTAATACTGTTGGTAGTAAAACAGGCAATCCGTTGTACATAAAATGTCCAGATGTTACAGGAAGATTAGAGTAAATCAGGTCAGTGGTATATTGATACATGGTTTAAGCTGTAACTGACATAATTTTGATATTTACCACTGTGTTACTGTATGAAATATGGTTTTGCTTATGTGCATTTTGTGTTTTCGTCATGGCTTCACTATGCAGGCATGATCTCTCCAGGGTACCACCTGGACACAATGTCATATCTAGCTATAATACCTTTTATAGCTATTGCTTTAAAACTTGTGACATTTTGGTCCATTCTACAAGTGGGGCTAAGTTGATTCCACATTTCAACCCCTCTATACAAGGGGCTCTTTCTTGAGCCAGGCTTTAGGTACATTGGGTAGGATAACTCCATGGTGTTAGTTGACCTTATTAAACGTCCGTTAGCAGGCTGTGTCTTAAGCAATATCCCTGTACTGTTTGGGTCATACATGCCTCCATATATATATTTATGGATTAGCATTTCATTCTTACTTTAAGGCATGCCCACATTTGTTCTGCATGCATTGCAGTTGTTTCTGATGGGTGATGGTTAGGCCATTGTATACATAGCCACAATACTCTAGCACTGGTGCTATGGTTTGTTTGAACACTAGTCTTGGAGTTGGACATGCCATCCCTCAATTTACCAAACATACTCAATCTATTTGAGGTGGAGCTCACAGTTTTAGATATCATTGTATTAAGATTCAGATGACAGTCCATCAAGTTGACAGCAAGGTACTCGTAATCAGTACACACTCCGAGAATATGTCCTCCCATGTTTATGTTTATGTCAGTTGGATTAGCAATGTTATGTTTCCCAAAAACCATCACTTTGGATTCATCTGTATCTATACACAGGCCACTTTTACTGAACCACTCATATACTAGAGTTTAATTATAGTAGGAATTCTATTACTAATGAATCTTCTCAGTAATACTATAGTGCTTATCATGTTGCTTAAAGCAACCAAGGCTACTGTAAATGTAGATATTTCGCGTGTATACATTTTCGTGATTTTGCTGAAAAGTACATTTTCGCGTGTATTTAAATTCGCGATTTTTGGAAGATTGTAGTAGTATGACTATATTGTACAAATTTTCGCTTTAAAAAAAAAAAAGTACAGCGCGAAAATATCTACATTTACAGTATCTAAATACGACGTTTTACAGCCAGATTCTCACGATATTACCCATCATACACTGCTCTGAATATGAAATATAGTCCGTTTTTGCATTATATTTTATTTTCAAAGGCCCAAAACCCTAGAATAATGCACGGGACCACCCATCAAAATTACTGTCATGTGTTTGCAAATTATCTAAACGATGTTCTGATAGAGTTATAAAGAATTCTGTTAATTTTGGAAAAGATTTTTATCCAATTAGGCTATAAAATAATCGTGATTTATTCCTAGTCTTTCACAAAACATTATCCCCCATTTTTTCCCATTTATCACTTCTGTACGATTTAAAGTATCTCTAGAAGTTCTCTAGAAATCTCTAGAAAAAAAGAGAGATTCTGTTAACTTTGAACAAAGTGTAGCGACCCACCTTAACCATAAAACATTCAAGGTGTGTGTTGGATGCTGTTTTAACAGACTACTGATCTTCATCCTTCAAATTGTAAGTACATGTATTAATTCCTTTTGAATACAAATTTCCCTTGATCATAGAGAAAGAAGGTATTGGAAAAATGTCAGTGTTTTGTCAAAAAAAAGGGGGGGTTCCCACAAAGAGGGGAACTGGGGGTGTTTTTAAGAAGAGGGAACACTGGTGGTGTACATAGGGAGTGCAGGGACCGGGAAAAGTTCATAATAAGGCAATAGTATCTTGTACATTCACATCATTGTCAAAAACATGAGATCTTGGATAGATAATATAATGGAAATAGATAATATATCCTTATGAATATAAGGAAACAGAATATGAGCGTATTCGGGTCTCCCCTGATGAGGCTAAAAAAGATTTCAGGCCACTCGACACTAGATTCAAAATAGGGCCGACCCTAGCATTTCTGGGTTTTTAAATTTAAAAATGTGGTCATGAGTATCACTACAATAGACACCTGCATTCTATGTGTATCTACTTTTTTGAAAGACATAACTTCTTTAAAGAATAAAATATTCTTCAAACCCAAATTAATGTGGCTATTAAACTCACTAAAATTGAAAACGCTTCAGGGATTCATCTTGATATTAATAATTATAATTATCCACATTTAATATAAAAAAACGATCACAGCTCATTAGGGGCCATTCACAAAGTATACGGTACACAATAGGGGTGGGTGGGGTTTTGGTCCCCATGAAAGAGATATAGCGAAAATCGTGACAAAGGATGAGGGAGTGTTGAAAGTGACAAAGATTTGGTGACATCCTTCATGGATGGGCCCTTATCGAGTACCTTGCATATATGCAGTAAACACCCTGTTCACCCTAGTCCCAAATAAACCAGAATGTATCTACAGAAATTCGCTCGTTCTAACAACCTCTAATGCAACCACACCAACAATGCGGACACGTTTTCATTGTCCCAAAGGTGGCCGCATTAGAGGGAGTTGACTGTATTTCTTATTTTAGACTCAAAGACTGAGAAAGTATGTACCTATGTTCTGTACTGACATTGGGGTCGTCACTTTATAGGTTAATGGAGCCGTCTTGGCCTAATTATATGTTGGATGTGCCAACCCTTTTATGGTGTTTGTCCCATGCTTGCCTGCCCAAAACATATAGCCAATTCTCAAGATGTAGATCTTCACATCTAGCTTGTACTAATCCGTATTAATTTTAAGTAGCACCACTAATTTGATAGGGTTCATTCATAAAGTACGTCACACAATGGGGTTGGGGGTACTAGTAGGGATGGGGTATGGGTCTTGCATGGTCCCTAATGATAGAGGTATAGGGAAAGTGTGCCAAAGGGTAGACAGGAGGGGGGGGGGTGTTGAACATGACCTAAATTTGCGTGACATATCTAATGGATGGCCTCTTATTGAGATCCTTGCATAATATTATACAGTCAATACCCTCTCAATGGCCACCCCTCTTTTAAATGCAGCCATTTTTCATAGTCCCCAATAAACTGGAATGTATGTAGAGAAATTCACAAAGTCACTTTTTACATGATTTTTGCTATAGGCAAATTTCTCCAAAAGTCACAAAGGTCACCTAAATTATTGTACCAGCTCTCCAGGTCGCCTGACAAACAGCCCAGGTCACAAGGCCGCCTTTTACTCAATGTTATTTTAAGTACTGAGAAAGTAGATATTTTCTGTATTAACATTAGGGTCGTCACTTTATAGCTTAATCGCACAGTCATAGCCTAATTGCATGTCAGATGCGCCAACCCTTTCATGGTGCGTGTCTCCATGCGTGCCTGCCCAAAACATAGCCAATTCTCAAGATGCAGATCTTGCCATCTATCTTGTACCTAGGCAGAATAAAAAGAGAACTAGGCATCGAACGAGAAACCAAGATTTTTGTGCTCATTTCAGATTAGGGCCCTACTGAAAGGAGAATATCTAAATTTAAAGTATTGCCAGTTACAATAATCTAGATTTGGCGATATGGTCTCAAATATTTTAAAAGGTGATTCCCATTGCATTATGAAATATTTCCCCGGTAAACAGCCTATATATCATTTTCTATCCAGGGCATGCAGAGTTATAGCGCTGAGATAGATTGTCATGTTATTGGGCATAAGACCCCCGATGGCCCCCTTGGATTATGGGTAATTTCTTATCTGGATAGGACTAATCAGCCTAATCCCATCACTTCACACCTGCGACATTAGGGAGGCGGTGAAAATTAGGGGTGAGTTACAAGTTGTTAGGCACCCTTATCAGTCTTATCTTTAATGTTCTGTGGTGTTAGAGCAGGCAGACAAGACATAACCCATAGTCCCATGGCAAATCCAATATGGCCGTCGGGGGTGTTCTGCCCAATATGGCACCCCCCATGGCCAAACATGTCTAAGCCGTATACATTCGGTGGAATGCAGTACTTAATGGCGCAGTCATGTTTTGAAGGACACATCATAACAACATACCACTGCCCCCCCCCCCCTTTCAGTATTCCCCTTTCAGAGCGGAACTCTTACCTTTATGACCTTGCGTTTAGAAAAGAACTTAAAAACATTTGGATGTCATCAGGTAACAATCGGTGCATGAGGGTCACCTTGCAGTCCCATATAGTTAGGCCAAAGAAAACCAGTCATATAAACTTGCTCAGGAAAATAGGGTAAAAGCCCTGTTTTCTTTTTAGAGAATCGAAGCAAGTGCTGTTTTTAATTGCAGCAACCGTGTTCCGATTATTCCCATCTAAAACATACGCCTGACTGTATTCTGATTATTTTAATCCAGTATTGGGGGGATAGTATTATACTGAAACACACCTTTTGGTGGCCTCACCTGCAGTGATGATAAGGGCAATATACTATACCAAGCCCCGTGATCCTACAGGGGCTTTACTAGGGACTGGTTATCTGTATGTAGACAGTAAAGGTGACAATCCCCCACCATGTCTCTCATCAGCTGGGTCCTTAAGGGATCAACATGCATCTGACAATCCCTTTACACATGTCCTTAGTAGGGATACATCCTATTTAGTCTATTAAAGGTACTTAGACATTTTATTGGAGTCTATACTATATCTGACACATTTAGTGTTTAAGCACTGATTGGGGCCCCCAATACCATACACATTGTATTCTGGTAATACTGTGAATTCTCCTGTACTGCCAAACTCTAGGGGCCTCTGTGACGGGGGTGGGGGGATGGTCGACCTAACACTTTTCATACTCTATACTGGCAGTGACGATGGTGTATAAACATTTAAGTATTGCACCTCCTTGCTGCTTAATAAATATAAATAATTATGTCTAATAAATCTTTCTCATGTTCAAATGATGCGTTGATGTCAGCATTCAACACAATAATGGAGATTGTGGTTCCAACAGTAGTTGGCAGCCATAGTATGCCTGGATTCAAGGACATCATTGTTTCAAATTATGTAACATGAGTCGATATATGCGTAACGTGTGGTCGTTTTAGTTATAGTTATACTTGGTAACCGACAAAGACAACTGATTACGTGCCTGATAATAACAGTGACACATAGGGGTGTGAAGATAGTGAATCATTCACCGACCTCTGCCCTGTTCCAAATATGGCCTGGTGAGGAAAGTAACTTACTTATAATTCATGATTCTGAGTTTATAGGGAAAACATTTTAATTAGTACTAACAAGAAATGATGTGAGTATTACAGGACTAAGAACAATATTGGTCACTATTAAGGGCCAATACGACGTCAGCAAATATACCTAATCGGAAGCAACGCTCTGTGGATAGAGACCTGGACCTATGTGTAATTTCACTCTACATGTCCACGGGTGTGCATGTCGCCATGCCAAGTAGTAATTGATGGCACGTGGAGGCCTTATGGAAAACATATGTCTGGAGGAAAGAAAGAAATTGTCAAAATATCATCTTTCCGCTATTACTCTTAACTACTGTTGAAAGGTGGCAGAAAATGCACGCCGTACTTTTACGCCCCCAAAGGGTGAACAAACAAATGTCAGTCATTAGAGATGGAGGGGTAGCAGCTGCATTAATAAATTACTGGTACCTTGAACCTTGTTGGCTCCAATGACTTGTGTCTGGGGTTGAAAGATTACTTAGTTTGGACCCTTGGTCAAGTCATTTGGAATTCAGTTAAAGTGATTTTAGCAGAGGTCTGGCACAGGATTGTACCACCTCATGTATCATTATTTCTATAGAAAAAGAGTATGACATGTGATATCCCACTCCAGACAATACTATATGACGTATGGTTCATGCAAAATCGTTGCATACTTCTGCACGTTCATAAATGACGTCACCTGCTAGGGAGTAGTTGGATCTTTCGATCTAATGACAAACAGTGGCATGGGGGTAGGGGGTCATGGTTTGTGTGACATCATCTTTTGATAGTACCACAAAAAATAGGAACTATTTTACAGTATCAGCATGCATATAAATGGGGGACTCAGGGAGTGGTCATTATTATTGAACAACAGTGAGGAGGGTAAAATGATTTCGACCCCTCTAGAGCGGACATCCCGGCGGACATCTTTTTGGATTTCACCAACCCCTGTCGTTTTTGGGTCGTGATAAAGGTCCCAAAAAGGGTGACGACGTCTGTGAATATTCTCTATTTAGATATTGTGGCAAAAAGGCCGGCATCGTGATAATTATTATAGCCTGCTGAAGAGTCAGTGAATGAATATGAGAGTCAAGTAGCTGTTTATAATTTGTCCCCTATAGCACTGTTTTGCAATCCTGGTACCCCCTGGTGGTCAAAACGAGAACTGAAACCCCTTGTTAATGAGTCTTTAGCTTGTTGGGTCACATATTTATATATGGCCTCGACTTTGTCTGTGAAGGGAGCCATAAAAGGGAGTCATTTTGCAGGCAAAGGGCTCACATATTCTAAAGGGAGTCAGCAAGAAAATCAGAAACGGAAGTCATTTTTGGTGGCAAGCCATGCTGTCTACCTGCATTATATCTCTCAGAAATGTGTCTCAAGCAGTTCCACAGCTTTACATGAAAAGGAAAGCATGAGGACAGTGGAGATCCAGAGTATCCTTATAAGGAGAATGACTTCATTGTCCACCCATCTTACTCTATTCTTGTTCCTTGGTGACTTGTCGCTTATAGTTATAAGATCAAGGTGATGTGAACTCTCAGGTCAAGGTCAATGCATAAACTAATCCCCTAGGACTAATCCCAACAATCGAATAGACGTATAAGTAGTCTCCTGTCAAACATTCCTTTTACCAAACCATTAGAACCCAACATAATATGGTTATTCTAAGGCTGGAACAACTTTCACTGTTAACCCCCCCCCCCTTCCCCACGTCCAGCTCCCTGTACTCTTGTTGGGGTATACATGTATACAATGAGACAAAGTGCCCTTCTTGAAGAAAGGTCAGAGGGCCATTGAAATGGTCACTCTGTTTGACCCTGACACGACCTTGACCACATGGCTGACCGTGGAAGTCGGCTTGATCCCCCACAAGGTCAGCCCAAACCCCTTATGGCTGCTCTCCAAACAGATGTGTTCGTCAACAGAAGCCTATCGGTGACAAACGAACTGGATCCTGGCTGGAGAGTGACACATGTCGTGGCAGGGCTGTGGACATGATTCAGCCCCGAGTTCCTCACTCTCCCTGTGTTGACTTCTGCTGACAGGACACACTCTATACCTTGGGGCTATTCAATTTTGAGGATTACCATTCCATGAGGCAAACTGCAATCCAATAGTGCGCAGCACTCATAGCCTCCCTTGATGTCTTCTTTTCTGTCCGATGCAATGACCTAGTATCATATTGTCACCCTTAAGAAAAGTGAGAACAGGGTATTATTCAACACAAGATCTTGGTCTCAAACAATCCACTTCCAATCCCCCCCCCCCCACCCTTGTATGCTCTAGGCACCGCACATTCTTTAAGCAGGCAATTTTCTTGTCAAATATTTGAATATTTACATTTTCCCTCTAGAAGGGAAGGCCAGGAATAATCCCTTCTCAGTTTATCAAATAGAAGTGGACACGCAGGACAAATAGAGGGATGGGCTTGATGACGTACTGTGTGTAGGCTGCGCAGGATCAAAGAGGGGGGAAATGTCATTTATCAACACGTGGGTTACCCTGCAATGCTATAGTGACAGATCTGTATCCATTCAAATCTAAACATTCAGTACAATAATGGGCTAGATACCCACAACTATAGTATCCCAACAGCTAATATCCCAACTAGATGCTGTGCTCATGTAGGCCTATAGAACTGGAATGTATGTTATAGAATTATGAGGGTAATTATCTTTCTTTATCCCCATTTCAACCTGAATATTTAATTTATATAGACGTTATTATATATTCCATGCATAGGCCTGTTTTCGCAGGAGCGTAAGAAAATTTTATTGGGGGCCAAAGAGGGGCCAACCCAAAAAGCGAAAGGAAGCAGGGTCCCGGCCGCGGGTCCCGGCATGGCTCCAGAATGACTCCGTTCTCCAGGGGAGCCTAGATCAATAGGCCTCTACCGGGATCGGACTTGTTCCCGCACTCACACTGTTTACACTCACACCAGCAATCTCGTGAGACCTTGGCTCTGCTCTCGTATTGTAGCCTGTTCCCCGGAAGTTATGGTGTGTGAGTGTCTGGTCACTGCCTAAGTCTCACGATAGATTGCGAGCACAGAACTAACATGGCTGCCCATGCGGAGAAACCCGAGTCTTCGCTATAACGTTTTATGAGTCAAGTGATACTTATCCATTTGGCCCATTACAGCCCAGTGGATGGTGTCAATTAAAGCATGAAAACTCAGAGACATGGTCTTAATCCACCTGTAGGTAGTCACATGGTATGTTGACGTTATGAGATCCAAGAATAGATCCGCTGCACTGAGTCACACCAACACAACACGACCCAAACAGGTAAAATAGGTCCTTGAATAGGTTTTATCTTATGTAGGGATATGTATAATACATTATTGAAATGTTATATATAAAAGGTATGTACAATTCTTTTAAATCTCGTGTTTCTGTTGGTAGGATTTATTTGGTCGTTTCTGATGATTTCACTGTAAATAGTTACTGTTAGTTTACAGCACAATATACTGTAAATTTACAGAACATTTTGCTGTAGTCGGAAATACACAACTATTTGCTGTATATTTACCGACTTCTGTGCTGTAAATCATATTTACAGTAATGTTGCTGTAAATTTACAGCACATGATCTGTAGATTTCTACCACATGGTGGCAGCACTATATCATTTTGTGTAACAATTCTTGTACACACTGTATTTTGCGGGGTAAATAAAGCCCCCTGTCTGTCAAAACATAGTAACAAAAGAATGTGTGAGAGAAACTTCAGCAAGATATTGTATAAAGTATTTCAACTTGCAGAAATGTGTAAAATAATGCAAATATCAGCAAAAGTATACGATAGATACCACATCTGTGGAAAAATTAAATCCTTAACTGTCTGAACTGTGTAGTGCTGGTATCACATACAGTTTAGCTGGATAAGTATTAAAGCCATTATATTGTGTTATGTTTGTTATCCATAATGCAACTGAAGTAATGCAGGAAGGTTCTCTCCATGCATATCAATTGAGATCAATTGATAATAACAATAATTAATGATAAAAAACTCAACTTATGGCATTTATAGTACTTTCTGCTGTTGAATTACACAGCATACAATATACTGTAAATTTACAGCAAAATGTGCTGGCAGTTTTGGTTCCAGTAGATTTTGCTGTAATTGAACAGAAGAATATACTGTAAAATTACAGTACATTCTTCTGTTTATATTACAGCAACTGAGTTGCTGTAAATTTACAGCAAAATGTGCTGGAACCAAAACTGCCAGCACATTTTGCTGTAAATTTACAGTGGTTACTTCTAACACTGTTGATATAATTATAATCGGTCCTATCTATATTTATATCCCAATATGTGTACAGTCGACCCTCACTAACTTGAACATTTCCTACCTTGGATCCCTCACTTCCTCAGACAGGTGCCTGGCGACTGCCTTTATAAGTGAGGGCCGACTGTAGATCCTGTAGAATAAGGGTTAAAGGGTTTCCTATAGCATGTTTCTCTAGCCTTTTGCCAATCTAGGTGTTAAAGCTTACGTGTAATTATAGACTGTGATCGCGTGTGGTAGATGGGGCATTTTAATAGGTGCATGTCTAGTGACTATTGCCTTTTTACACACAACTAGGTCATATTGGTTCAGTACCAGTTCAAGAGAAGGCTATTCAGGGATACCTGCAAGGCACGTAGGGCTATAGGCCTACACCATAAAAAGATAAATAGATTAAAAGCTGCTTACCTACGTAAAAGTCAGGATCTAATAAAGCCTTGAACAAATACACACCATGTGAGGGCATTTTCTTAATGTTTTTAAACATTAAGGGGCGCTTGCGTTTGTGACCAAAATAGCCTGAGTGGACGGGTGAGAAAAGGGGGCAATGTGCAATTTAAGCACGCCTCAGGACGACAACGGTATAGCTTTATATGAATGGACCGTCTAAATTTATTTCCCATAACCAGGTTCCTTGAACCGGAACCCTGTTTGCTCTGACTTGGGGTCACACAAATGGGGCATGCTGGGTGACGCTATATGAGTCTATATCAGTATATGGGTCCGGCTGGCTGCTGCCTCAGGAGTCCTGACTTTCAGGGCATTTCACCCAAATAAAATATCATGTCACTCTACAAACATTTATTGTGATGCCCCATAGGCGGGTTCTTGTTACAGTGTGTGTATGGTAATCTGGTTAAACCTGCTTGTTTAGAGCTATGTAAATATCATTATAGGAATGTGTTACAATCTCCTTAGATCGAACTCATCGGCATAATTTAATGAATGAGAAATATCTATAAATTCAAGACTGTTAGGCATATGATGCATACATGCATATAGACATAAACTGATATACAGTGTCTGGCAGACAATGGGAGCATCGAGTGCCACCACCACCTCCCCTACCCCCCACCCCTCTGTGCCGTCCTACTGAGCATTGTCGTGGTAAATCGTTCTCTCCGGGTTGTGACATCATTTCCCCTTTCTCCCTCCGCGTCCCAACTAGGACGTCGCCGTGCCTGTGGCGCCTCTGCAGGCGACTCCTGTTGACGTATACAAGCAGACTGCCATAGTGCAAAGAGATCTATAGACTACCTGGGAATATCTGTGGATCACAGTATTGCAGTTATTTTGACAATTTATATATTAGGCTCATGGAATAAAGAGCCTAATATATATATCATTAATTGTGCCAGCAAGGATGGTCGTAGTTTTGTAGATATTCCTTATCAATATCAGAGGGTTCATAAAAGTGTTTTAAATCGGGATTCTCATTCTAAGTTCCCGGCTCGGAGACCAGTACTGGCTACTTGTAAATCCCTGATGATGGTGCCACTTTAATTATCCAGGGATTTCTGCAAGTTTAGTACTTTTGATCATATGGGTAAGTGGTTATGTTATTATTAGGATTAGATAATTACATCTATCATATCCCTGATAGACTGTCTATGCTAGTGGTACAATGAGACTAATATTTGTGTGGTTGCTTATGACAATGGCAAGACACCCATAAGTATTTCTTACATTAAAAGGCACAGCAAATCAATTAGATGTCATCACCATCAGCTGGGTTGGTCATGTTACTGTGGACGTACTTTAGTCCAGCCCTGAGGTGCTGTGTGACGGTGACGGTACGTCCTTGCCGTCCGTGCCCACGTACCTACATAACACAACGCCCCAGGGCCGTCCCCAACTAGAGGGACAAACAGACGATTAGGCAGTTGGCAGAGGAGACAACTTCAGCTAGGGGTGGGCTAAGTGCGAAATGTCGTCTGCACAATCTGTATGACCCCATGATGCCACATGGTCCTGATTTATGTAGGATGTCTTTCTATGCCAATACCGTTATCTGACTAAGGATCCCTTATCTCTTGTTAGTCATTTGTGTAGGTTTTCCCAATGGTCAATATGATCTTCATGACGAATTGGATCACGTGTGTCAATATCACAAAACCCATTACACAATCCATTGGGAATAAAGGATGCCGAAATGATCTTGCAATGGTCAGCCTCTAGTATAATTACCCGGTATACTCATTAGCCAGATTGAGGTCATGGCAGCTCAACTTGCCTCAAGTCAAATCGCAAAATAATTGAGATCAATACCCCAGACAATATCCCTATGCCAACGTGAGGAGTAACTCGGGGAGCTGCTCTTGAATTAGGCGGCGTTAGTCTGATGAAATAGGGTTCTGAAAATGCTGTTTCTGAAACCACAGCAGTCATGCATGGCTGGGCAAAACTATCTAAAGCGGGATCTAAAGCCCGGGTCTAAAGCCTATATGCCAACATATCTAAAGTATGATAAATGCACAGTCAATACCAATACACCAAACACTGAATATCGTATTACTTTGATCAGAAAGCCTGTAAGCTACATGCTTTGATGCAGGAGGATGGAGATGGGGATATGTCCAAGTGGTGAAGGGATCCTGAGGTGACTTGGGAGATGTTAAAGTACACGCTGAATGGTTAGAGGTGTGCTGTAAAGTGACAAGAGGTACGCCGTGATATTTGTCGGCGCTGCCGGCATCCTTATACCCCTTACCACATGTGAGAATGTGCACGGTAATATATCAGTGTCTTTATATGTATGTGTGTGTCCACACATAAAAACCAACAGAGATTCCTAAATAGGCTCTCATACATAGTGTCCGTTCCATATGTTTTCTTCAGGAATACCCCCCCCCCCCCCCCCGCCCGCCCCACATATACGTACACGCATTGCAGCTCTAGATACTACAGATTAACTGATCCCAGAAGTTAAATATTTGAGTCACTCCAAATTGAGTTCTTGAATAAGATAATGTGCATTGTTCTGGCAGTTATCAGGTTATGTCGGAACCAGACATGTATAAATTAGATTAGATGTCCTGGTGGGGGTAGTTTTCACTTTTGCATTCGATCTCCTGGGTGGCTTTCTAAAGAATTTGAATGTTCATGTAATTTGCCTTCACAAAGTATCCAATGGCCGAGGAAGGTCGCACAGCGGGCATTCACTTGGATGCATTCTTCAGCCTCCATGCATTCCAAAACAAAGATAGACTAGCTACTTGCCCTAGGTATATAGGCCATAACGCGTCTGCATTACACCAAATATTACAATAAAGCATATGTCCATCCCCAATCTCTCATAAATAATCCCCTCCCCAAATGTTAAGTAATACATAAAGTTGGAGTGATAGGTTATACATTTAATGTATCAGCATCGAAACACATAGTTATGTTCAAGCGTCATTACATTTACATGTATCGAATACAGGAAAGTCACTCATTTATGAAAAAAGCAGGGCCAACAACCCCCACCCCCTTGTCACTTTTGTTATGGACAGGGGGAGAACTATACATTTCGTCACTAAATCTATAAAGACCCCCCCCCCCCATCCCTCACTACCCCTGGTGACGCCGCATGCTCTACATCACAGTAGCAAACTAGTTTACTAATTGTTATACTTTCTCCTTCAGTTATGTTGCATTGATAGTATTGCAGTTACTTACTGGTTTGCATTTAGAATTACCATATCATGCATTTACATGAAGCACATTGACCCTATGTAAACGATAAAAGTCAGAGAGATCTGAAGCCCTCATTAATATAAATAAGGCATTTGCATGTAGCGGTCCCAAACTAGGTCCTTGCGGCAGTATATACCAGGCACTTTTACTGTCAATATAATTTAACAAATATCCTGGGTTGTGTGCAAAACTATTCAGGGGCAAAGACCGACCGCTAGTGGAGGTGACCCCGTGTAACTTGTCCCCGAATCTGGGGGAGCTACCGGAAAGTGAGCTTCCGTACAGTTTGTTATTGTTTGAGTCAAACTGAGTGTTCTTACACCCGTATCTGATGGTGTCGGCAGCAGATACTGTACGGCCCGAGGGGCAGAGTTACCAGAGAGGGTTTGCTTTGGGGTTCATACAGTGAAGTGGTGCTATACATACTTATGTGAAGACATTAATATAGATACTTGCAAAACAGGATCCAAAGCGCGTGGTCGTAATTGAGAAGAGATCAAATGATATCAACATGAAATATGGCTATATGTCTGGTTGGTATTTGTACCCCGGGGTATGTATGGGAACTTTCGCATATGACATCCCTTATTTAATTAATTCCTTCCAATCCCTAGTATCGCTATTTGGGGCAAATCGACCCATAATATATGTGGCCTCGGCCCGGGGGCCCAGGTCACTTTCTGTCACTTAACTCTAAGAACAGGAGATCCCTGTTGTTAGGGAGTGGTCATTTTTTAACAACAGGGGGGGGGGGGGTTGGTGGATTTTGGGGGGGGGACCAAAAAGATTTAGACCCCTTGAAGGGGGGGGACCAAAAAAATTTGGACCCCTCTTGAGGGGGGGACCAAAAAAATTGCAGCCCTTTTTAATGAAAAAGCCAGCGCGTTACTATAGCTCAAAGGGGTCGGCCGCGCTAAATTTCAACTAGCCTGAGGGGGGGACCAAAAAAATTTTCGACCCGCTCATGCGGAAATCCACCGACCCCCCCCCCCCTGTTGTTAAAAAATGACCACTCCCTTAGCTAAACCCAATGACCCCTCACCCCTAGCCGCAAAAGTCATTTGTGAACGTTCCCTATGCAAACATTGTTACCATTGTATATACAGCTATACCTCTCATGATTAAAGTACAAGTTCACTATCTCTTCGATGGACACCGGGGGCCCAGGTCACTTTCTGTCACTTAACTCTAAGAACAGGAGATCCCTGTTGTTAGGGAGTGGTCATTTTTTAACAACAGGGGGGGGGGTTGGTGGATTTGGGGAGGGGGACCAAAAAGATTTGGACCCCTTGAAGGGGGGGGACCAAAAAAATTTGGACCCCTCTTGAGGGGGGGACCAAAAAAATTGCAGCCCTTTTTAATGAAAAAGCCCGCGCGTTACTATAGCTCAAAGGGGTCGGCCGCGCTAAATTTCAACTAGCCTGAGGGGGGGACCAAAAAAAATTTCGACCCCTCCCGTGGGGGGGGACCAAAAAAATTTCGACCCGCTCATGCGGAAATCCACCGACCCCCCCCCCCTGTTGTTAAAAAATGACCACTCCCTTAGCTAAACCCAATGACCCCTCACCCCTAGCCGCAAAAGTCATTTGTGAACGTTCCCTATGCAAACATTGTTACCATTGTATATACAGCTATACCTCTCATGATTAAAGTACAAGTTCACTATCTCTTCGATGGACACATGACATGTGTATGCACATCTTCATTGAATTGTAAAAATCGGTTGCGCATGTTTATGGGACTTTTTTTCCCAGTGAACTGAATAATATAACATAGCATAAATAGCATATCATAAGTACCTCAATATAATAGGAACAAGAGGAACCTAGGGTTCCAGGGCTTGTCCGTTCTGTATGTCTAGATCCCTTCTGACTTTGTTCGCCGTGACACTAAACACACAAAAGCATCACCTAAACATATATACATAGCAGGACCTATGGGCCGCTTAACTCTTGTGACACTCAACTAAACAATGCTAAAATCACATAAAACATCCTCAAGGCACAGCACTCATTAAATAAAACAACTAAAAAGTATAATACATCTCTTAAATTACAAAGTATGTGTGTCTATCGGGGTGAGGAGGTGGGTTGGGATCTGTAAAATAATAACTTCCAGACGCGTCACATAACATCTATCATAATTCAGACTGTGCACGTGCTGTATAACGTTATCTTACGACGCTGTCACATTTGGAGCTCATTGAACGCATAGCAGCGTAAAATCCGTGTCTGTGGTCTGTCCTCGTACATCACATGCCCCCCCCCCCCTACCCCCTACCCCCCTACCCCCCCCCCCCCCCACACACACACACACCTCCTCCAGTGGTTGGGTAAAGTTTACATGTTATTCTACAAGGGAGCTGCATGCTGAGCATGTGACCGGTACTAGAGAGCGCACATGTCCGGGCACGATGTTAATGACGTGACCTGAGTTCCCACTGGGGATGGGGATGCAGATAGACTAGGTTGTCTACTATAAGCGGGTATGGGGTGGGACAGGGTAGGACAGGGTGGGACTGGGTGGGGTGGGGTGGGATGGGGTGGGGAGCAGGAGGGGGCACGGTCAGTAGGATTGTATGCTAAGTAGCCTGGGATCGACGGTCGGGGCACAGTCATTTGAGAGCGACGGGGATCCACAGGGAATGGGGTACGGGGTCAGGGGAACCTACGGGCGGCTGATGGAGGCAACCATAGAAGGGAATTGGGGAGGGGCGAGGACATACCAGGAAATGGGAAAAGGGTTCACCACGGGGGAAAGGTTAGCACATGCTATAGAAGAAGGGAAACAAGGGAGGGGCTAAAGGCATAGACACATTAGATGTAACAGGTAACAGTGGGATGAAACGTTGACACTAACATTTCAGATATTAGTTTGGAAATACGGGAAACCCTAATCTTTTTAATTCTTAAAAAAAAGATTTTCCCTATTAAATGTAGGGTACACCAAAGGGGATAGCGTGTACCTAATAGTCTTCAGCTATTGAAATTGTCGTCCTTTGAAAGAGGGGAAGAAAGTCTTCGTGTAACAAAAACTGAACGGATTATGACTTAATTAGATAGTTCTACACTATCAAATAACCCCCTCCATGAAATGAGATTGTCTCTTTAAAAAATCCTAAAAAGAAATCGACCGACCCGCTGTAGTTCTTTTAACCATGGCCTTATTAATACACGGTAACGTGAACGTGTATTCACGAGTGAGCTGCTAGGATGTCACTGTGACCAGTGTCAGTAGTGTAGGAAACATAGGAGGCGGGCTGGGGGTTAAGGGTTTGTTGACCAGACTGCCCTGCTCAGCATCATGTTATTGTAAGCTTGAACCTTGTGTAACACATCACCCAAGGCCTGGGGATGAGCCGACTCGCATGTCCACGAATCCCGCCATCAATGGAAACCCAATCGGACGAGTAACTTAGTCCCACACTGCCCCCCCCCCCCCCGTCCCCGACCCATTCCAACTCCATCACATATGCAGTATATGTTTAGCCAAACTACTAGACACTGCTATGCGCCCTTTATGGGCCCCATAATGCATTAATGCATTATTGCCCTTTATATGATCGCTACCATGAGTGCCTGCGGTAACTCGCGCGTGATACACCCCTGAAGTGTTGGAATGATACGTGAAAACAGAGCTGTCAAGCAGAACCACCAGCGCTGCATTCATGCATCATAACGGCAAATGACATAGCACATGTGAGCACTATGCGGCCCTTAAAGGGACAGGGATGGCATCTATAGTTCTCTCCAAGATTTACGATGTATACAATGCCTCCCCGTAGAGCGGCCAGGCGATACCCGTGCATTCCACCAAAGTTCATGGCTCCCAATTTAGAGTGTTTAATGAAGCCTATGGGTTTGTGTGTCAGAGATCTATTTTAGCGATGACAGCCAATGACAAGGCCGGACGGGCAGAGTTTCCCTCATGGGGCGACTAGGAGAGTTAGAGGGTGTTAGGGGGCCCCTAGGGTGTTTGAATCTAGGTCTTGTGGGATCTTGGTGATCTAGTGAATAGCAACGGAGGTTCTATTGTGCTATACCATTATGAATAGACAGTACATGTATTACTATTAGGTACCTACATGATGTCATAATTAGCCTATTCACAAAGTGTAAACTGTGCACGAGACCCCCCGGACGCGACTGCTCCCCCACGAAATACCTATAACCTTACATAATTAATAAACTGATGTGACAGAAAGATGTGTAAGATCTGGGATTGTGTTTTTTTTCGATGCATCTGTACTTTATGTGTTTCTGTGAAGATAGTGAATTGCAGTGTGCTGGCCGGGGGGGGGGGGGGGTGTAGGAGACTGGGGCCCTCTCCGTTTGGCAGCATGACAGCGGTGGGTTCTGCCCAGGAGGACAAGTTGACGATGCTGCTGCTGCTATTAGGACACAATACACTATCCTTCTACTGCCTGTCGGCTCCACACACATGTGTAAAGAGGGTGACTCTGGGCCTGCTGACAACCACTTGTTGATACAGACATCTGCTCTGGCCGGGCCCGCGTGGGAGAGGAAGAACACTGAGTTCAGTCCTGGCTTTACCCTAGATATTATTACTCCTATGTTGCCATAGCCCATAAGACACACCTCTATGACCTTTTTGTGGTGAATACGTCACGCACCAATGCATGTAACGTCATG
The DNA here is from genome assembly GCA_947462335.1 of Harmothoe impar. Classification (NCBI taxonomy): domain Eukaryota; kingdom Metazoa; phylum Annelida; class Polychaeta; order Phyllodocida; family Polynoidae; genus Harmothoe; species Harmothoe impar. Next base: position 81,912,039 of record OX381704.1, on the reverse strand, counting down.
CATGCATGTCGCACGGGACGCCAGCGGCGGCGTCACCACAGCTGACTGATTTCGCTGGTGACAAGCGGTCCCTTCGGTGACATTCACAGAGTGGGCACCGCACGCCGGGACCCCGGAGGACGCGGTTTGGTTGTCGTCTGCTGAGGTCGGTGCTGCTGTTCGCACTATCCCACCACTGGATCCCCGCACTGCACAGGGAGGATCAGTGCTTCTGCCTCTATCCACTAACAACTGACCCGTGGCTGCTTGGGGGTGTCTACAAAGCTGGACACGTCCTACACAGTCAAGGACAGTAAGGACTGCACCCCTAGGGAAATTCCCTGTGTAACAGTATTTTCCAACATTCGTTACAGACCGCTGGGAACCTTGAGCCGCGACGTAGACCCTTGGAGTGTAAGGAAGGGGCAGGAGGAGTGAGGGTTGGCAACCCCCATTCCACCCGGGAGAATCAAGTCAGATCAACAGGTGCGTTACCGGCCTGGGCATCCAGGCCTTAAGGGTGAATAGGATATGGGTATGCGGCCTGTGAGCTGTATGGACATTATCACGGTGTGTGCTTTACCGGTGTGTGGAGGAGTGGATACTGTGTGGTCGGCAAAGGAGCTGTGAGGTGACAGGAATAGATTTGATGGGATAGAGATATCTTAGGACGAGGAGGAGGAGGAGAAGGAGGAGGAGGCCTACTGTGACTGCTCCATCTCTAAGTGTGCACTATAAGTATAAGGACACTGTGCACTGCATGTGGAACAGTGTCCCCTACCTACTACATGCCTGCAGCTAGGGTGGGTGGGAGGTAGTGACTGGAGTATCAGTCACAGGAGGAGTGCTCGTCCATGTAGTAGTACATAGTAATAGCGGTGGTGGTGGTAACCCTGGAGGTGTAGTAGTAGACTCCACTGGTGGCAGCGGTGGCTGAGGGGGGTGATGATGTACTACGTGACGTGCAGGCACCTGTCCCCCTACAGTGGTCGCTGCTGATAACCTGGTCAATGATCACCATCGATACGGCCTATAAGTAGCGGGCCCTCACCGCCTGGCTGACAGTATCAGGGAGCCGGCAGCAGGAGGAGACTGGCTCACCACCATATATCACTATTATTAATACTACTACTAACTATTGTTACCTATTACTCCACGCTGCTGGTGGGAACCGGGTCTTCACCCACCAGATACCACTCTGTTCCTCCAGCACAGAGACACTACTTCATCCTCCATGCACCTTTAATTGAGATCCTTTCCTCTTCCACATCCTGGAGGAGCCGCCCTGGAGGAGAGTTCCCGGAGTTTGTGACCACCGCCACGCTATAGTAATATAGGTGAGGTGGCATAGCCGGGCTGCTAGGGCGGATGTGGTTGGGTAGCATGCAGAACTAAACGGACTATAACAGGAACTCTAGTGCCTCTAAAACACCTGTTGCAGCAACCCTATTAAATCGGCCACAGGAGGAAGGTGATAGGACACCACAGCAGACATATAAACCTGGGGACCTACATACCAGGGCCATTCTCCAGTGTAGACGGTGGGACAACTAGAAGAAGAGGCGTGAATGAATAAGCATCTTTATTGGCACGGATCACGGACGCGGGGGCCAGGGACACATTTAGTATAGGCAGGTCGCCGGTGGTGGTTAACCTTTTCATAGACACACGTCATTTTGATCTCGCATGCTGTAGGGCGCAGTCAGTCATTACTAGGCCGCATGACATGCTGAACAGACTGGGCGCACATCCACGAATTGTGCCGACCCTTCCCCCACTACCGACACACTGATGGCACGTGAGAACACATACCATTGGACCCGCAGCAGTAGCAGCCAGTGCCCCAGCCCTAAATGCCTCCTTTCCCCTCTTCTGGTGACCCCGACCTCCACTGACCTGACTGGGATGTGACTCGGCAGTGGGCAGTGGATATTTGTGTTATTATTATATGTACGCGCGCTGGGCAGAAAGAGTGTTGTGTATATAACAGAGATTCTCTCAGCATCAATTTCTGTCACAGAAGAGCGCATGGCATCCTCCGGCTGTTATCACCACCACTAGAATCAACAGACTCCAGCAGGGGGCCTCCTGTGGCTATCATAACAACAGTGGGCGCCCGACTCCAGGACAGGGTTGACCTTACTGGTAGTAGGGGTTGTGGGGCTATACACCACTACCACTCCAGGATCCAGCCCCACAGCACTACACCCAGGAGGGACGGGTGCTGGAGCAGACAGCCCTTCCCCATTGCCCCAGTCTGGGGCATGGAAGACTTCCTGCCGCTGAGTTCAAGCCTGGAACGCGAACGCTGGACGCTGCAGCGCCTCAACTCGTCCGGTGAGGAAGACTTCAGCGAAGAGTCCGGCGACGAGATGAGGAGCTACTCGCCCTCCGGCAGCTGGAGCAGCTCGGCCACCGAGAGCATGGCGGCCGACAGCGTGGACGACGAGCTCTACCTGGACTACCTCTTCTCGGCCGGCCTGGCCGACTCTATAGCCAAGAACCAGAGCCAGACGGAGGCCTGCAGCACCGGCCACATGGTGGACGAGTATCAGGACATGGACGAGTACCATGACATGGACCAGAAGGTGGGCATCATTGAGATCACGCCGCTCATCACGCACGACACGCCGCCGCCCGAACACGACGCTACCCCGATGATGTTCGAGCACTACTCGGAGACCTTCTTCGGGCACGTCGGCGACAAGGACGTGAGTCTGGAGCAGGCCGACTCGCCGCCGCTCTCCGACTATGACTGTGACGAGCTGCTCGAGGCGGCCATAGACGGTGACGAGGAGAAGTGTGACTTGGTGGTGCTGGGGGTGGGGCTGGAGCACCTCATGCAGCAGACGTGTGCTGATGTGACAGCCTTAGGACTGACGGCAGAGGACCTGATGGGGGGCCCGCAGCAGCCCCAGCAGGGGAACACCCCCCACCAGCAGCTCTGTGACCTGCAGCAGCAGCAGCACCTCCAGGCTGGTGCTGAGGACACCAGGAGGGCCCTTAAGGCTAAGCCTGTCGGGCACCACGCCCTGGGAGGAGCTATGGCCACCAAGGGAGGCGCCTCACTGAGCACCTTTGAGCAGCACCTACAGGCCATCACGCACAACTACGCGCGGGTGGCGTCTCCGGGCGCGTCGGGCGGCGCGGCTACAGGCGTCTTGCCGCCCCCCGGGTATCACCCCCAGCAGCAGCAGCAGCATTACGGTCAAGCCGCGCCCCACACGAACAATGCCCCGTTCTGTCAGCAACCCGACATGATGAGTCTGATGGGGGACCAGCACATCACCGACCACCACAGCCTCATCAAACACAACCTCACCTTCAGCGACACCCTCATCGACGCCGCCGCTTCCGGTCTGCCGCCCAACATGGCCACACATCCGGCCGCCGGCGGCGATCACGCAGGTGCGCACGCCGCGCTGCCCTTCCATCACCCACAACAACATCACCAACAACATCACCAACAACAACAACACTCACCGGCGCACCCCCACCAGATGTCCTTCGGGTCTTCCGGTGGAGGTGCGCACGCGGCTGCGCAATACCCTCCGGGGATGGCCGTGATTAAGACGGGTGAGAAGATGGAGGAAAAGATCCACTACTGCACCTACCCCGGCTGTAACAAGGTCTACAGCAAGAGCTCACACCTTAAGGCGCACCTCCGGAGACACACTGGAGAGAAGCCCTTCGCCTGTACCTGGCCTGGTTGTGGCTGGAGGTTCTCCAGGTCCGATGAACTGGCGCGACACAAGCGGTCGCACTCCGGGGTGAAGCCCTACCAATGTAAACTCTGTGACAAGCGGTTCTCCCGCTCCGACCACCTCTCCAAACACCTCAAGGTACATCGCAAAAGGTGAGCACTGCTTTTGAGATTTATTATTTGTGTTGCAAACCTTTAAAAATGTTGTTGTCAAAAGAAATTGCAAGCATACATGTGCAAGTACATATGTATTGTCATTTAATACCTCCCTTAATACATCATTCATGCTTTTCTAGTATGTTTCTCGGAACAATAATTGACAAAAAATATGGGAAGATGAATAATCTCTCATGGCCCACTGCCATAATAGACTGCTAATCCCATAGACATAATCGAAATACTGCATGCATATATATTACGTTAAATAAATGATGCCTTTGATGTCTATGTACATACCTTGCCAGAACCCCCCCCCCGCCTCCCACTCCCAAGCACGACACACCAGAACCACCATGTACACACTGTCCCATTACCGAGTGTGTCAGCCTGAATTCCAGGTGATAGGCCGTGTGTAACATACCTATATCTGCACTCTTATAAATAGAGACACCTGCATGATTCACATACTGACTCACTTCCTCTGCCAGAAAGACGAGGGCTTTTTAAACATGAGTTGACTAACATAATGACACTTATATTAGCCAACCATAACCTCACCTTGACCTGTCTGACCTAGAAGTTAGAACCCACACACTTTTATGTCCCACATATCTCTCGTTTATGTTTACTATATGACACTGCCTAGATATCCATTTGACCCCAATGTGCCTTTTACATATTTGCATTGATAGAGGCATGTAATGTGATGATAAATGATTAAATGGAGTAAGGCAATGTATTACATGCATCTACAACTCTATCATTACGTGTATACATGTACAATACCCGTGCGCTACACACTGTGCCCGTTTGCTATTCTGTCTCTATTCTATTGAATGGTACTTAACATCTAACAAAATTAATGGACATGGATCACTCTTTAGCTAATAATGGTTATGCATGTCAATATTGTAGCATGAGTTGTGTTTCTACTAGAGCATCAAAGGGCGAGCAACTGCCATTGCTAATCTTACCCCTATAATATGTATGTATATTGGATGTACATGTATTGTATATGCACACACATGCTGGGTATGTATCGGGTAGATAGTCAAGTCATAAGCCCATGTCTGCTCTACATATCAAAGAATGCTATAGCGTTGATGAATGAGGCCCTCTCCAAAAAGTGAGGCCACACATGTCATCATGCCTTGTTGTTAAATGACCCAGAACTCGTACTGTAGTCCATCATTACTCCAGTGCCGTCTAGTGCTACGACCGGGCCTATATATCATCTCACCATTAACAATCCCAGTGAGTTGAACAAGTGCCAGACAAAGAACAGGTGTAATAAACTCTGCTAAATGCAGGTCACACTCCAGAGGGTAGAAGGGGCATTCTATGATCCACTGAAACTAGATTCTAGTATGTGGTGTGTATAGGTACACTGTACTAAGAGGAAGGTGACACTGGGATTCCCACGCCTATATTACGGCCTTAGAGGATGCTGCCCAAACTAGGGCAAATTCTGTTTCATAGCTCTCTGTCCCAGATCAGAGAAGTGGGACGTTACACGTGGAGGAAAAAAGAACTTCAAGTGAAAAACCTCCATATGAGGAGCATAGGATGGGAACGTGTCTGTCTGGAGATAAAAGTGGATCAGGGGTGCGTCTGGAGGCAAAAAAACACCTCCCAAATACCAAACCTAAAAACGACCACTATCTGATCCCCATGACGCATCTGCACCCCTACCCCATCGGGGGAAAAAGTGCAAACATATGTGTGTGCGAAAGTTGGTTTTGGCCTTCCCAGAGGGTCCGTACGGCCAGCTGGTATGTCTTTTATGTCTTTAGTTCCCATGTATGGTATGAGTGCGATTATGTAGGGAGCCAAGTCAATAGAGGACGATGAGTCATGAGAATTTAGGCCGCTCCAATACTGTGCACGTAATGACAGTCATTGCTGGGAGATGTAACGGGAGCTAGGCAGCTAGAACCTGATCATGCTGGGACCGTAACGAAGAGATCTCATTACCTCTGTATACCATAGCAGCACTGGTGATTGGAATAGGGACAGTCGGTGTACACAGGAATAAAAAAAAAGGATCCTAAACGTGCCTTAGAGCTTAATAATATGATATCCCAATATACATACCACATGAGGTTTTATCTGGGTACAATGCATTTTCCTTGAATACCCCAAATATATATAGCCCCTACTGACCCACTCTTGACCCTCCTCTGTGAGACCCTGAATGACTGTTTGTTGTCATTCGAATTCCTCCTGACCCCAGTTACCCCACACCCTGCTGCTTATAACCAACATGTGTCCTTGCTCGACTTCCTCCATGGTATACAACCACTATACAAAAGCTGCCTGCTTGGACACACATTCCCATACATTCAGCACCCATCAACATCCTTACCCCATTCATGGCCTTGAGGCAGGGGAATAGCACTAGGGCAGGGTGTAGGATCCTGCTCCACATCCTAATAACCTTTTGGCACGGCCTTCAGCTACACAGTTAATCACTACTATGTGATCTAAGACTGATTCTTTGTCAGTTTGTAACAGAAAGGAATTCCCCTTAATTCCACGATAGTGCTCTGTGCTTGGGTTGGCACCCAGGTTGGCACACGCTTAGCCATTCTTCTACATGTCTATAATACAGGCTTCACATGGTACCAGTGATGGAAATAGGGTTATTATGTTTACTTCCATTGCATGTGAGAATACTATAGATACTTTGCCAAATGTAGCACCCCTGAAATATTGCGTAGTTCCTTATAGAATTCATACCAAGAAAATTCTGAAGTATGTCAAACTGTTATGGTCTAGGCCTATATAAATGCTGAAATCTCTGACCACACAAAAGAGCAGTCAGTGGTCCATTCCCTCTCTGTTTAAGGGACTACTTCGTTAATTGATGAACAGAGAAAGAATAGTACATTATCCTTTAGTAGTAGATCTTTAGCCCTCACAATCTGGGCTATGTATGTGTGTGTCTTTTATGCCAGTAGGCTACATGTAGAAAGATAGAGGTCACGCGTCCCCACAGTTCTGGGCTTCCTCCAGAGTCCTTGTCGTCCTGTTGGCATCTCTTTTAGAAAACATATACCTCCCATGGATATGCGGTGGCCTCAAAGGTTTTCAACTCTCCCTGCAGGCCTGCCATTCTCAAATCACATTCCAGCTCCCTGTCTTCAGTGTTCCATACATGTTAATGCCTTGGCTAGCCCCCCTCCCTTCCATATAAATAATTGCATGCTTTGTTATTGCCCTAGTTATTGCATCTTAATGCCTTATGCTCCTGGGTAGGAACCCCCTGCAATCCCTCGTTTCTCATACTGTCCTGTTTATTCATGTCCACTTCCCAAGCTTCTCATACCATTGAAGAATATTTTCTATTCAATTTCCATCATTATATCAAATTGCCCTTATTTGATAAAAACACATGGCAGACATCATCAAGTCTAATAATGCATTGCAAACCCATCGGTTGACACGTGGAGACGGACGCTTGTGGACCTCCCGACCCCTCATAGTCCACCAGCGACCAGTGCCCAAGGCTAAGGCGAATTAACATGCATGTGTAATTTGCAGACCTTCGCCTCCAGCCATTGCTTTCCCTTCTTTTCCACAGTTTGGCCAGCATATAATTCCTGTCCCCTTTCTCTCCTGTCGGACGCCTTTCTGCACTTCCCTGCTCATACATAATTATTCCTCCATGGGCTATGAACAAAAGAGGAAGCCCTCTGTTCATCACCACTGCGCATGTGTCAACCATAATGGCGTCTTCTATTGATCATGCCGCAGACGCCATTTGCATTTCCCATTCATTCCCATATTCCTTTGCCTTGTTTTCATTTAACGTGTTTCCGGTATTGCTCCTTTACTTCCGGTCATTTACTTATTCGTGTTTTTTGCTTTTTATTTTGTCAGGCAACTACGGGAATCGGCGCGTGCTGCAGGACTAAACGCCGCCAGCTTACTTCTACGGTAATGCCGCCATGTTTCCCGGAAAATCAACTTACATATTACATGGCATATGGCCACTTCACAGACAGACTTACATTCACATGCGGCATGCTATTCTAAGTCATGCATGTGCCAACATGCATGGTGTATCATCATGACAGTCATTATTACACAGAGTATATCAACGTAGGGTTAGTGTGTACATAATGTAGGTTTTCATTGTTGTTTTATGTGCAATCGGTTATTGTTGTTATCGTTTTATGTTGTTACAAATGTGTTATTATGAATATGCGAGGAACAGAACAAAAATGTCTGGGATATGGTGCAGTGAATTATTCCTAAATGATTTACAAAGTGTTTGGGCCAACAAAAGCATTTAACGAACAAATGAATATGACATTTTACTTCCATGAGAAGTTCACACTGATATGAAATAGCAGAGGACTTCGATTTGTGGTAAAATACTTAAGATTCGTGTATGATATTTCAATATGTACGAACCCTCTCCCTGACCCCCGTTCTTTTAAGCAATTTTGGTATATATATACTGTTATTATTTTGGCTGGGCTTGTGCAATACTAACTTACCCGTCTATTTTTGGTTTTGGATATTATGTTGTCCCCTCTTCCTCTCACTCCTTTATCCTTATATATACACTCAAACCCTTGACCCCTACCCCTCCCCTTATTGTCTAAGGCAACGTAGGTAGAAGTATTCTGCATTTCCTATTGTGTATCACCAAAGTGCCTGTAGTAGTGATCCTCTGCCAAGCTGGGCAGAGGATTCCTTTTTTTTCTTTTATTGTTATCTCATCTTTTGGCGAGCATTGTCTTTACACGAACCAGGAAATCTGAATAGGAATTTTCAGGTCAGACCGTATTGTGTATTATTAGCAATAGTTGTGTCAGTTATGTGTTATATGTGTGCTACATGGACAGTAGGGAGACGTCCAAAATCCCCACAGGAATGTCCAGTATGGACCCACCTGTGTCGACTTTGTTATTTCCCAGGGGCCTTAAAGGAAAGAAGGCGTATATATCATGGACGACATGATCAAACATTAATTCTTTGGTCGATATTAAAGCTTAATTGTAATAACGTTGTAATATTTAAGATTTATGAGGAACTCTTTTACTATTGAGGAGTGATCGTGGACATATGGCCATAACGTGCCTTAATTCACTGCACCCCAGTGGAATATACGAACTAATATAATGCCAAATATGTAAACCCGACAGGAGCCCATGATGACAGGCATCAGACTGGGTTGGAGTGAGTGCAATGGCCCAAGGTCGTCGCCTGCTTCCCCGTGGAGCTACAGTACCAGGCAGTGTATGACATATCAGGAAAATGGCAAAAGGGAGGGGGCTAATGAAAACGCTAACAGTGGCGGCCGTGAGAGCTATATGGCCGGTCAGCTAGGCCGGTGCCACCACTCTAACATAGTAGCAGACATGGCCCATTCATAACCCCCTCCAGTATATAGTCACTCAGCCACCCCGAGGAGCCGACAATCATTAATATTACCCATCTCCAGGCTCTTAGAATAAGCTGTTCTAAATTCATTAATTCATGAATATAACCAACAGAAATCACCTTGATGGACTCAAAAAACTGTGATATTTTTGTGTTTATGATGAACTCAACATGAGACTTGATTCGTTGATCTATAATACTATGTGTTAGTATTAAGGAGTCATTGCCCTGTACATAAAATGTACATACCATACATAGATATATACTCGATTAGGTCATCACCAACATGTGTATTAATCACCAAATCAACCCAACAATCATTGTTGATAGATTGTGCCTATCTTAGAATAAATGAAGAGGAGTTACTTGCCAAACGTTTATGTGGTGGTATGAGAGTGACCAAAAGCGTTATGTGCAAGATTGAGATGCATTTTGTAAATAGTAAATCAGTTACAGAGGATTTGAATGATAGGAAATATATATTTAGTGTGCATGGCGAATTCTTAGAATCCAAATGATCAAACACGACTATAACAGTGTTAACGTTGTAGGCAGCATTTGTACAATGAGTACCAAAGGTTCTATTGTATATGTGAGGAGAGATTATGACGGTTATTTTGTATAAAAGTATATCATAGAATGTTGCAAGGCAGTTTGTTAACCCTTAGATTATTGATCTTATTTGAAGAAATGATTTGAAAACAACACCAGAAGTGCCTGCATGAACTTGAAATGAATAAACTCAGAATTTGAAACCGTACTATATAGTATCGTTCCGTTTCATTACCAACATACCATGATATCAAATCTCATTAGTTATATGCTCATGATTTAATCTTAATTTCTACTACTTGAAATCGATCAAACCAAAGCTGATATGAGGAAAGATTCCACTGATTCAGTATTATCACCCAGATTGTCACAGTATCTGATTATCACATTACCTATTCTGTATTGTTAAGATAATACAGGAATGTCCAAGGGAAGTACACTATTATCCAAAAACAAGGATACATTATATAATTTAGATACGCTGGTGCAAGGTGGTTTGGCATTGCATCCGAACATGCATTGGTATAAGGCCTACACTAGACATGAGTTATTGTCACAGGTGAGGAATGACGCTTTTATGGGGTTATACACGTACAGGTAAGTGTGTACGATAAGCGGATGCGGCCCACGCTGATAATCCACGCTAATCTATATATCCCCACATGGATTATCTCTAGTCTGAGGACTCACCTACATCATTTTTATGGCATCTTTCCATGCCTACCTGTAGTGTAGATACCAACTCAATAAGGGATGGGGGGTGGGGGGCTTGTAAAATACCAGCCACACCTATATGGTAGTGGTCGTATTATAGAGTGTGGCACAGGACTAAAGGATCCTATAACAAGTAGGTGAGACGCGAAGTATTAGAATGCTGCGTAGTGTCAGAGTGGTTTAAATAAGTCTTGCCTGGTACCCAGTGGCACTTCAGGGCAAAAGGCAAGGCCATTCCCATAGGATGCATCCCTTCTGTGCTTTAATAACTAACCAACGATGAAACCCGTCTTTCTATAGGGTGCCAGAGATGGGTTAAGTACAAGATCCACAGTTTATAGAGTGTATTTATTTACATGACCACCCCACGTAGTCCCCACCAAGCTGCACTGATCTCACAACCGAGGTTAAACTATAATGTTGTGTTAGAAGTCACAAATCAGGATGCAGCTTAGATGGCCGGCTGTAACATGGTACCCCTTGGTGGTAGGATCCTGGGGATCTGGGCCAGTGGTGTAACCGTTATACCATTATATAAGTCACTTCTGAGCATCTGTATCCTCTCAGGGTTGAGCAGAACACCCAAACTCTCCATCAACTCACTATCAACTCGCTATCAATCCGCCACCACACACACTCACACCCTTCCTTAAAGTGGGAATATATAAAAAAGCTTTAAGAGAATCTCTCAATTGAAAAAAAGTTTAACAACTTGTAGCAAACTGCTATCTATGAACAAGACAGTTCTGCCAATCGTACTTAAAGTCAATGGTATTTTTATTAAAAGGGAAGGCCAGAAAAGGAAAGATCTGTTTTCGTTAACATGGCTTGGCCATGCACCTACAAGCTGGCCCCGCCTAATAAAAGCCGATACTTAAATTTACTTTTAGGAATTAACACAATGAGAACGTTGAGGCTGCAAATAGTAAAAATGCTACATTGTATCTTTTAGTAAAATGTAATGAAAAGGGTTAGTTTTCTGAGCAACATACGGGGGACTTGGTATATCTTATACATCTTTAATATCTAATGATGTGAATGCTGTATCATCAGCCGTAGCTTATATGATTTTGAAAATGGTGGAGGGGTGCTATTGGAAAACAGCTTTTGGGATAAGTTTAAGAGTACAAATACACAATATTTCACCACACATGATGTCGAAAGAGCAGTGTTTTTCTAACATTGTTGTATTATTCTTACACCACTTCTTGTATTTCCATTTATAGTTTATATACTGGTATAACAGTATTGCGAAGATCCAATGATAAGACCGTTATAACTTACATTCTGCATATCACCACGGGACATGTACTTAGGTCTCAATACAATTAAAATGGCAACTACCAAGTATTTTGTCTCTTCGGCTGTTTATTATCCCTTACACAAGAGAAAGAGGGTATACACTCACTCTTTCCGCCTGCCACATTATTCTGCCTTATATCATATCAGCGTATATTATTTCCTTTTCATGTTTACCTAACCGTCTGTTACACACCCTGGATACTCCCTGTACGCCAGTGTCATTAGGTATATAATGAGTAGGCAGCTTAATTACCGTGCGAAATTCCCCTTATATAAAAACCGCATTGGAGGGATAGAGTCCCTTCCCTCGGGGTTTCCCTAGACCGTCTAGGTGAAGTACCGGGATATTTATACTGGTGTTTAACAGCTTATTAGCCTCCTTATTTAATCGTCCTTAATTGTATTACACTATTTATCGTGACAGGTAACCCCGTGTGTTTGTTTGTAAAATGTTTTATGAGGATATGATACAATTAAGTCATCTTATCTACAGTGGATTCGTGTCCGCCACTTAATCCCTTACGATTTGGAGGACATACAGTTCATATGAGTAAAACGGAACTATGCAATTAAACGGTAGCATGAGCGTCAGAATCTTTTGAGGGGAATACATAACATATAATGGCATATCTGTCCCTCTATTGTTGCCATGCATGGAGAATAGCATTAGCCACAGTGTGATGTTCTAAAAGAAAACAACAGTGATTGCTTTGATGAGAATGGGGGGGGGGGCCTTGATGGGGGGGGGGGGGCATGTCCCATGTCGATTTTAAGAAATGCTCATGTCGCCATATCGATTTTAAGAAATGTTCATGTCGCCATATCGATTTTAAGAAATGCTCCATGTCCCATGTCACTATCTATTTTTTCCTCATGTCCCATGTCACTAAGGCCCAAAATGGTCCATGTCGCCATATCGAATTTAAGGGTCTAGGGCCATAATGGGGAACCAGATACTGATCATGAGACAGGAAGTGCCCCATGCCAAAATAGTAAATTACACAACAAAGTCTTTGCACAATAACCAGACCTATATAGCAACGCAGCTATATTCTGTTCCAGTCTATATTTTTACATAGGCCTGTCTGAGTACTATAATAGCCACCGTGTGCAATCATTACCAAGTGGAACAAATTCGGAAGTACACTACTTCTCTTTTTTAACTGCCCTTGAGGGCAGACCTGTTGCAGGGTGGCAACATGGTACCAGGTGCTTGTCATCACAACATGTCCTCTCCGCACCACTAGGTGGAAGGTACCTATACTCCAGGGTGTTAATACCAGCACAGCCAGTGGCACAAATAATAGCTGTTTAGTGTCAATGCTGGGGGAGGGGGTGTTAGAGGGAAGACGGCATAGACCATAGTTGGTAAAAAACACGAGTGTTTTTATACGCGGTATGTATTGGACACGGCCTGTTTGGTGGAGAAAGTCTTTGTAGTGGGGCATACAGGATGAGGAATACAATCAATGCATCAATAAGCCAGCCTGGTGAGGGGATGGTTTTACCTATGTATGTCAGGAATTTCTCATATCCATCTTTTTATGTAACCAGTATCTGTATGGCTGAACAGTAGTTCGCACCTTATTCTTCATGCTATAAACAAGGAAATTTTAATTTATACCTTTATTTTTATGATGAACACTTGTAGACAATATGTGCTATCACATGCATAGACCATCTATATATCAAGGTGGCCAGCTAATATTCATCGGCCGTATATAGAAACCAGTGTATGGTGGGCATCATCAACCAAGTTATTGGGTGGTATATAGCATGTATTATGTCCTTCTGTTGTTGACATACATGGAGAATAGCATCGACACAGTGTATTCTATAACAACAGATGACTATTAGTAGTAAGTGATTTGATCAGAATGGGGAACAAGACAGGAAGTGCCCCATGCCAACACAGTAAATCACATGACGAGAGAACAAATGCAATGTCATCATGTCAAGACGCGTTGCCATAAATTCAAGAATATAATGAAGTCCCTATAGCAAGCACAATACCGGATGCATTTTTATAAAATTAATGTAAATAATGCCACAGAACCATATTAACATTAAAAGAATTTCCATGCATATGGCTGAGTTGGTACCTTTTCAAATGTAGCTTTGCAGAGTCTAATACAAGCATGTGCTTTGTGACCTAAGGCAGTTCATGACTTATTCTTCACCCATTAGCTAAAACACACTAATTACCCAATAAAGTGTCTACATCCGGACATGTCAGACCCTACCAAACCAGGCCATGGCCACACAACAAGGCATTTACTGTACTGACCCCTAATGAAGTGGGACAGTTTGTGTCTCTGTTGGGCGCCATTCAGGGAGCATTATTATGAATGGGAAGCATTATTGTGGGAATGACAGATGTGGTGGTGTGGGAGGGGGTGCAGTGAGGCAGGCACTCGTATAGGCCTACATTCACATTGATGTATACATGTAGAGCTTCTATACATTATTGAATTTCCAACGTGGGGTTTGGTGGCTTTAAAAATGGTGACAGCCACTTACCTTTGAGTCCAAAATATGAGACCTAAAGGATCTGTTCCTTCTAGCTATAGCAGAACTCAAGGCAGATCGCTGTATCTGGGGGCCTGTATCTATAACCACACACTGCATGTGGTCATAAAGAGAACCTAATGAGTAATACCCTAGCCATGTTTATGTGCACAGATAATAAGAAAGCAAACTAAAAGACTCAAAACTCCAGGTACATGTTTTAAATTGACCTTGCAGAAACTACTCCAGATAAAGCTTGATTGCACATCTGCTATCCGAGCCATAGCTATGCTGCTAATATGGTAAGTGTAGATACACATCAGAATCTACAGTAGTGTTGCAGTTGAACTGTAAGTCTACAGTAAAACTATGGTGTATCTACAACTTACCGTAGAAAATGCAGTGAATTATACTGTGTATACCTATTCTAACTATGTGATATGTTATGACAAGTTCCATAATTCTGACTATTTTAACAACACAATGTCATTACAAAACATGTTTTCCTCTCTGCATCTGGGTTTTGTATTTTTCAGGCATGTTCTTACATGTCAAGTGTACTTGCTCATGAAATTTGGAATGACTGTGAGGTTTTGAATATTATTTTTAATATTAAGAATATAGATCTGACGGATCTGGGAGGTGGTCAACCCGCCGGGGGTTTTCATATAGCCAAGAGATGAGGCTTTAGACATGATAGAGTAGTCTACATTGCTGTTGAGTTTGTTATTTTCTTCTCATGTACCGGAATTGTACCTTCAAGGATAGTCTGACCAATGAATATATATAATTATGTACACACGAGTTAATTTGGGGTTGGACTACTCGTTGCACATGATGTCGGTTTGGGTTCTCTGTTGCAGGCCAGCTAGATGGCAACACTTGCCTTGTGTTGGGGAACCAGACTTTAGATGGCCCCCATCCATCAACCCATGTGCCCATTTGTGTGCAGCACCATGAGGCTCGGTCAGTCGCCACGTCTGACCAGACCACAGTCCAGAGGCATCATGTTCACATGTGTGCTTGCATTCTGATACGTGTGGCGAATTGTATGAATTGAGGAATTGAGCAGTAATTAAAATCTGATTGCACATAATCCAAGCTCAAGCCTCTTCATTGTCTGTGAAACTGGAATCATTACAGTACCAACTTTGCCTGGTAGTGATACTGGGAACCTTGCTTCGCTAATAATCGTCAATCACTATGATATATAGAGACATACCTGAGATTCCTAGGTCATTCCCGTACCCAATATGCGAATGAATTGTGTTGTAGTGAACAGTTTTAGACATCATCTAGATCTGGTGGCTGCAATCCACCTTTCTTTGTGGATGATCATCATTCTGTGTTGGGCCCTGACTACCATTGCTCAGAAATAAATGCACCTCTCTCTCTCTCTCTCTCTCTCTCTCTCTCTCTCTCTCTCTCTCTCTCTCTCTCTCTCTCTCTCTCTCTCTCTCTCTCTCTCTCTCTCTCGTAGTAAATCACATCATTTTTACATCATTTTCTGATTGGTGGTGACATCATTGGATGATGTCAATTGTCGTTCACAAGATGTCACATATGCAAGAAGTTTTTACGTGTCCCTTTGCATGGGTATTTTACATAAGTATATTTACATTTAAAAAAATATGTATCAACGATATGTTTGAACTTAATAATAATGACGTATATATGACCAGCTGTAAAACATGTCTGAAACGTATAAATTTAGACATGTCAAAAAGATGTGATGTGGAGATATGTACATGACATGTTGCAGGGATGACATTTATACCAGTTTTGAGTATACCCCTGCTCCCAGTAGTGATTATAAATCAGATAGGATACTTAGGATATCTCTGAGAGAGATTGTAGACATCATAAAGTTATGTCCATTTTATATCAATTCATGACATGTCCATAGGCGCTCTGCATAGGAAACAAACACCTGCTCTGTGAAAGACACTTTGCAGGCATTTTCCATTCCTTACAGACATATTTATCCTAGCCAGGAGGCCAAGATGTGATACCAGCTCAAAGCCAGAATTTCTTCTTATGCAATTTCAAAGGACACAGAAAAGGTGTCCCATTATGTGCCTTGGCTGTCCAACTATAATTCAGCAAGTCACTGTAACACATGCCTTGTAGATATCTCCATATCACATCTTTTTTACGTGTCTCCATTTAAATGTTTTAGACATCTTTTACAGCTAGTCATATATATGCCATTATTGTTAAGTCCAAAGGTATCACTAATAAATATATCTCTTTTATATAAATATGTTTATATAACATACTAGTGCCAAAATGCCAAAAGTGTGTCGTGTGTTACCAAAAAAAAGGTGGATTAAAAGTGGCTTCAGAAAAGTGTGTAAACGTAACACACTGTTTTTAGAGTGTTGACTCTCGTTTGACGCTGTTTCTTTTCTCTGGGAATACTTATACCCAGACCCATGTATAACGTATAAGGAGAAGTGCACCCTCTTGTAATACTAATAACCCGTATGCGAGTAGGACCTCCAGCGCCCCCATCGGCCGTTGCTTAGGGCCAGCCTGTTGCTACTGCTGCCAAGCTTTCAACGTCCGCCAACTTGATTCCTCCTGTATGATATAGCTGTAGTACTGAAGGATGCTCCTTCAGCCTCTGCACCTGATCAGTCTTCTTTAAATAAGGTCTGGATATTGCTTGTATTTGGCTAAACATGAACAATGCATGTGTGTTGGATACCAGGGGTGGATATAAGGAGTCGTCATGAGGAGTAACTCAGCAGCGCTGCATTCAAGCATCATGCCAACCCTAACGGGTTGAGACACTCCCGAAGGTTCGGCATAGTGCACCAATGCAGCACCAGCGAGCTACAAGTGTCATCTTTTAGCGATGTGCCGTCCTTAAAGGGTTAAACAGTACTTCACTAAAATGTCCTATGGTAGCAAATATGATGCTACCCAACATTTGGCCACAGTCCAAGCAGGCTTTCCGGCTGAGTCCGGCGCATTTGGTCATTGTTGCTGTGAGCCCACATGGGCATCTCAGCCTGTGAAAGGTTCTTTAATAATGGTTTATTTTGTACCAAACCAAGGCCTGATAGTGACATGTAAACTACCTTGTAGGCCGCATAAATTCACAATATCATCCGCACAAATTCACAATATCATCTTCTTTTCCAAAATTATAATTTAACTACTTCCTCCATAAATCGTTTACCTTCTACTATACAGGGTCTTATTTTTATAACTGTTGAAACCACCTCTTACTGGGTTGTGGTATGGTTTGGTAGAGCACGTAGAGGGACTATGCCCTACAATATCATTGTGAAATGCACCACTAGTTTCTGTATTAGACCCTTGTACGATTCCTTGACTTCTAGTAGTAGGTACTACGGATCTGCGGATAGCTTGAAGAAACCCTTCCATGAGCAATATTGATGTTGTGCATTGTGCAAGAAGCTGACAACGAATGATGATGAATGGCGGCAATTATGTTAAGATCCGTTCAGTAGTTCCATTGAAGTTGAAAATATATATTTCCCAATACCAATAAGGACATTGTATAGATATCTCTATACAGATCTCCAGACAGATGTGTATTGAAGTACTGCCCCCCCCCCCTAACACTGCAGAAATCACTAACATGGTTATATTTTTGGCTATTTTTAACTGCAGTGTGAGGGGCGGGGCGAAAAGTAATTTAACAATCAATTTTTAACCTATCATTTTCTATGAAATGCTGCCAAAGTACTAGTTATTGATATTTGTAATCTTCTCGTCATAGCTAAGCCTTATGTGTATCCTTATCAACTGTGCTGGTATAGTTTATGGTGTAATGTATATGAATGGGAAATCAAGCCTATATAACAGATAGTCAAATAATGCAGGAAAACAGGTGACAACATTTGCTCAAGCAAAAACGGTATTATCCCCAAGTGGACTTGCTATGTACAAGGGTGGTCTGCGGCGGGTATGTTAAAAATGCGTCAGACTTGAACGAGGCATGTGAGATGTCCCCAAGGCATTGTCACCTACTTTGACTACGTTGTCTACTACTTCTTATAGAATGTCCAGACGGACGCTGGGGAACCCTCTGGTGATGACGTAAGAGGTCAAGATCGAGGCAGTGGGACGCAGGGAATAATAGGAACCAATTGGGAATCATAATCATTGTTTCTGACTATATTCTTAAGCTGGGGTGGGGTAGGAGTATAGAGCTCAGAGATTGCAGACAGTCTAGGGTTAGTCTAATTGCCGCTAACCATAACAAGCTCGGACCCCTTGGCAATTGAGACACGGGCTCAGACAACTGCAAGTCTATAACATGTACTTGTATTTAAGGTGTAGATGACCTTTAATATGCTGGGATTCTGAAAGATAGACATTAGAACTGTAGCTGTTAATATTGGCATGAACAGTATACTAATGTCGGTACTTGAGAGAACTAACGACATGCCCAAACTTCTTCTTTTATAATGGTTTTCAGCCTGTACTGAAGAACCACAGTAGCCCCATATCTCCATCTAATCACACTAGATGGCGCCAATGGTCGTTCTCCTGTACGTCCGACGGTGGATGGGCTGCTGCCCAGGAGTGGAGGATGTGAGAATGTCCGGTTTGTGCGCGGTCAGTTTCATTCCTGTGTCTTCTCAAAAGACTAGTATCTATTGTAACTAGTATGTATATGATGAAGTGGGGGATTTCTTGATATATATATATATATATGGGCAGGGGCATACCTATTAAAAGAGAGGAACGTTTGGAGTGGGGATGATAAAAGTTGATGAGCATCTGGGGGCAGGGGATTATTCAAAACTAGACATCTAAAGGGATTTCCACGAGTGAACAAATGCAAAGGTAGAAAGCCACTGGCCGATTTGGGTATCATAGCGGCCAAAACACCCCCAAAATAGTAACTTGTAATGTTATTTTGTGTGTGTATCGGCCGATCATGCATGCAAATTGGGCCCTAAGCATTCTTGTTTTTTTCATATGACACATGTATTTGAATTTGATATATTTATTGGCATTGTATAAGTTTCTTATTCAATGGTTAAGACACCAAGATATCAAAGAAATTGTATACATGTCTCTCTTTAGTGTTCATTTGAGAACTGAATTAATAGAGCTGAATGGGTATCATCTTTTATCATTATTTAAAAAAACGCCCATTTTGGTCAGTTTTTGCCCGCTAGCTGCCTTAATCAGGGTCTGACATACACTCGGGAATATGCGGGAACATGCATGAGGGGTACTGTAAACGTATATATTTTCGCATGTATAAATTTCGCGATTTTGCTACAAAATGCATTTTCGCGAGGATTTAAATTGCGATTTTTGGAGTATGGTAGTAGTATGACTATATTGGATAAGTTTTCGCTCTGTACATATTTTCGCGATTTTTAGAAATCGCGAAAATCGCGAAAATATGTAGGCCTACAGCGCGAAAATATCTACGTTTACAGTAAACACACGGATTTGCAACACACTTTTCAGATCAACACACTTCGAGCAAAAGGTGTGTAGTGTGTTGCCAAAAAGGTGTGTCAAGTGGCTGCAGAAAGCATGTTAAACACACTGTTCTTAGAACGTAGGTAAAACCATGGTCCCCGTTGTTGCTCTAACCTGCTCCGATCATACTAGGCCATACTATACATAGTATATTGAACGGATCATTCAGTGGGGAAGAAGAGATGTTCAAATCCAGGTGATCCATGACATCTGGTCATATATAATTAGGCCTATGTATGGAGTACCCTATTAATACCTAATGACACCTAATAGCGGCCTGTTTCGTTCCTCATTTTCTGTGCTACATATGTATTACGTAGTGCCCAGATTTGCATTGCATAACTGTGATTAGCGTAATGAGACTGCGGCGACAGACTCATGTAGCAGCAAAATGACAATGCGTCCCAATGTGACCATTATCTCGTAGCACAATAATACCTTGCAGAGACAATTATAGGCTTTATTTTTCGTACTCTATGCAGTGGCGTAGGAAAAGAGAGGGGGCAGTGGCGTCATGCTAACACTGGTTGGTACGTTTTAAAGCCCCTCACCATGAAAAGGTGGAGACAGGCACACAACGCCATTTATAGGCTGTGCCGAAAGGAAGAAACTTATATTATCTAGCAGGGGATTCTCAAGAACCAGATAGGAGAGACGTAGGGGACAAGAGGAGGAGAGAATTACAAGGAAAAGAGTCGAAATACTGTCTATTGAAAATTTGGAAGTTGTGCCACCTGAATGACAACACTGTAATGTAGGACTTCCGGAAGGGGGGGCCCAATTTATGTTACGAGTTATGGAGGCTCCATTCCCCTGAAGGGTGGGGCAATGTTGGTGGTACAGGAAACAAGGGACTAAACACATGACAGGACAAACAACAAATAGAACTATAGACCCACTGAAGGTGTCACTTCTCACCAGAGTAGAAGCTGCCGGTTATCTCCACAGAAGAGGGCAAGTGATTTATAACCCTCCTCAGAAGCCCTCTTAACCCCTTCACCACTGGATTTCTTGTAACTCAATGCAATTTTGTGCAATATATTGGCTTACCGCGTGGAAGGGGTTAATTATCTCAACAGCTAACACTATTTTTTCATACTGTCTACTGATGTAACAAATTATAAACAAAAAACATATTTGTAATCACTGCTGATGACCACAGGTTGTCCCAATGATGACCTCATTTTAGAGCAAAATATGCTAAAAATGTCGTCACTAGTGATCACCTTTGAGCCATATAGGGTTTTCAGTGTTACTTCTTCAATACAGGCCCAATGAAAGTTTGCTTCCTACGTCTCTGTTATGAATTATCACGGAGCTTCTAGGGAGGCCTCTGTTGTATGATCATTGGCATTATGAATAATGTCACCGCAACAATTATACCATTGGTTCCTGGCAGAAATGTACACAAGATTAAGTAATTCACATCATGTCGTCAAAATAATGGTGATTCACTGGCAAGTTTTGCGACATAGCTTTCACTGTCTTTTTTAACGGTGATGGTTACCGTTGATTTTAAATAGAATCATCATTAATTTTATGTAGAATCATCGTAAATTTTACATAGAATCATCGTTAATTTTACATAGAACCACTGTTCATTTCACATAGAATTACCATAAATTTTACATAGAATCACCATTCTAAGTATTGGGAAATTATCAAACGTAGGCCTATAGATTAATGGAATATTACCATTATATCAACATGCATACTACACTAAGGGCTCACACTGACAAGAAAAATCTTCTTACAAACCAGCAAGATATTCTTTTTAAAAGATGTAACGGATGTAACGCTATATCTTGAGTAAATTAAAAGAAATTAAATGCCCATAAATATACGAGGCTTCGTTGACTATAATTATAGGCTAAGCACAACACATCTTTTATTTCGGCTTTCAACGATAGCATTATCAGCTGTCTGTTCTATGCTATCTATGCAATTTTCATGATTTCTCCTGAAATAGATTGACTATATCAAGACAGTCTAAAAAGCGGTATACGGTATAAGAAGTTGTTTTCCATATTCGGGCACAGAAGAGATAAGTAGGCTTCCTGGTACTAGCTAGGGGACATTAAGCCTAGGGGGAATGAGATTGTCCATAATCATGGGGGGTCTGCCTCTACGCTAAATCGCCTTACATATATTATGCAGTGCTAATGATGACTAGGCATTGTTCAGTACCAGATTGCTACCTGTACATTGATGAGCTATGCATAATGAGCTGCTCTGTGTCATCACCAGGGGAGCTGCTCAGGTGTTTGTGAGGCCGGGGCTGGTTAGTAGTCCAGCAGACAGGGAGCACTCAGCACAGGTAGCTGTCACATCCAGACTTCAGCATGGACATCTCGGGGAAGGTATTCTTCAGTGGGGGCACTCTCCTTACAGGTAAACCAGAATCCAGATAGAAACCCAACTAAATTATTTTAGTTTAGAGACGCCCATCATGTGACTGGACATTCGGTCCTGCTACACTTGTGAACTGCTGGACCGGTGGCATTTGAGGAGGACATTGCTACTGTCCTGCATGTTTTCGTTAAGACTGTAAAAATTTACATTTTTCTAGGTTTTTAATAAATTTTAAATTTTAGATATCTACTTTAGTATCCATTATTGAATACATTGCATTTAGAACTTATTGAACATTCTCGGTTTTATGTATGATTTTAGCTGGTTATTACGATTGATATTAAGTATATATGAATAATGAGATAGGAATGGTCGTATTTAAGGATGTCTAAGTGTTTCACAACCTGTTCATTCATATGTTACTCATAGCTCTTTCTTACGACCAAGTGAAACTAAAGATACGAATTTGCCTTGTGAAACAGCTATATATATACGATTGATCGTATCTCTATGGAGTTAGATACGATTCGTCATTATGACGACCTAAGGTAGTCATATCTGATCCATATAGACCAAAGTTGTCATGATGAGGATCTTAGGTAGTCACATGGATTGGGTAGTCAGAATGACTACCTTGAGGTTGTTGATTTAGGTATTGTCAATTTGAAGACCTAAAGTCATCAGTCATGACAACTCTCAACACCATTGGGTAGTCTTTGGGACAACTTAGGGCATATCTGGGTGTTGCACATGGGACCTTCCCTGGCACATGCTGCCATCCAGTGTTAATTGAATTTTCTAGCATAAGACATAAACTGGTGACAGCTGGGAGCAGAGTGGTTTCTAAACATTCTCACCGATTCGCAACATATATATAACAAGTAAAGCTACTTAATTCAATCAAGAGTACACCTTCATTTGATGAGCGCACCACCCCTACACAAAATGGGTCACTACTGGAAGAACGCTTAGGATATGAAAGCCATATTTACAGATGGTAATCAGGACACATTGGTCACATAACCAGCTGAGAACAAATTTTGAGGTGGTCACCCAGGAGCTAGTGGTTGATCTGACATGGACTCACGTGCACCCTCCTGTTGTTCATACATAAACGTATATAAAAATGCATTAACCTTCTGGTTTTGAGTTTTGATAATTTGAATTCCTGGGTGAATATGGTGGGATACATGTGATTGACCCTGAGGCATTCGCTTAGAGCTTTATTTTCCAGAGTTTGCAATTCATCCGGAATGTCCTTTTTTTTTGGGTTTATTGTAATAATCTGTCATGACAAGGATTTGAACAGTACTATCAAAGAATTACCAGATTTTATAGGTATTCACACAAAACATGGCATATGTAACATATATATATGAGGATGCTTATATTAATGAGATGATTACAGATGAGTTTGTTCAAATTATATAGACAGGTGTGCCATTAACAGATGTTGTTGCTTTGCACTAGGTGATCATATAAAAGTAAAGGCTTGGTTTTATTCCTTCTGAGCATCAGGTATAGTTTTAGTTGTAAGTTGTTACATACAAAAGAGAACATATAATATGATATACCAACATGTATTTGTATCACAGAACGACTCTCTATATATAGTATGACCCAATAGTAAAGAATATGAAATGAAAGAAATATGTGTCTGATAATTAATATAAGCAGGTGTATCAGAGAGCATCTTGAGCATGATACATTGTTAACACATATAGTACAAAGCAATGATATAAAATAGCAAACAGTAATATCAATATCAAGTCCAGGCTCAAGCTAAACCCAGACAACATCAATATTAGACGACCATTATTAAACAACTAGTTATCACCTTTCTTTATCTTTGCTGTCAGATCCTTAATCTTGTCAACTTCATATTTAAATTTGACAGTGCTGGTTGTCCTCTGGATGCCTGATGGTAGTGCATTCCAAAGGACAACACCTCTGAAATAAGGAGAGCGCTTATAGAAATGCCCAATAAGATTAGGCAATCTAAGAGCAATCTTCTCATAATTACGAGTTGCCTTTCCATAGCAGTGACATTATAGAAGTTGTCAATGTTCTTATTGCTATGATATATTACTATATCATCAGCATACAGCTTTATACTAGCATTATCAAAGATTTTTGTGACATCATCTATATATAGCACAAATAGTAGCAGACCCAAAACGTAGCCCTGTGGGACACCATATTTGACAACACGAGACTCGGATACATTCCAAGCAAAGGTATTCCTTTGGCTACAATTGTTCAAATAGCTTTCAAACCCCATGTAGTGTTCATAACTTAGTCCCAAAGCTGCAATCTTTTCCAGTAATTTAGAATGTATCACACTGTCAAACGCCTTGGTGAAATCCACAAACAAGGCACCCCCAATAAGCCCATCATTTCTGTAACCATAAAGCTCATTAACAAGATCAAAGATCCTGTGCCTGAGCCCCTGTTATAGCCATATTGGTTCTCACTGAAGTTACCACTGTCATGATATCACTTAGAAAGTTAATATCTCCAAGAATCCAAGTCTCATGGCGGCCATTGCTCACATCATTATCATAATTCGCAATCTATGAATCTATTATAAGTAGCAAGATTTCTCTTTGGTATTCTATATAAACTAACTATGAGCATTTGTTTTTCTCCAGGTAAAGTCAAGAGAACAGCAATGCTTTCATAGTCCTCTGTCAATACAGTTAGCTCCTCAAGAGTGGTGCAGTTTTTAGCTATATTAGATGTAACACTTATAGCTACTCCCCCTGCATTCTCATGAGCTCTATCTAGTCTGTACATAACCCTGCCAGGGATATTCAACATACCTGTGGTCAAGTTAGGCTTAAACCAGGTTTCACTTTACTTCACATTACTTCTACCAAGGAGTCTGTTCCTTTTTATCCTCAAAAATCCTGCAGTTCATTGCAGAAAGTTGAGTTGAGTTTGAGTTGAGTTTTGAATATTTTTATTGTAACAACATCTCCTGTGAGGGAGTTTTTATAGTGATACAATGTAATAAGTGACAAAAATAATTAAATGACTTAGTTCTACAAAGTTTGTTCTGGTCCAAGTGACTTCACTTGGGTAGTTTGATTACAGCAGGCATGTTGTCTATTACCTTTTATACAAGATTTGCTACACTATACGTCAAGTGACTTCACTTGAGGCGACAAGGTCTAGAGGCATGTGTTTGGGAGTCATTGAGACATATCAGTTACTGATATCAGGTCTAAGCCTTCTAATCTTTCACAGAGCGTTTGAAACTTGCGAGGCTGGGCTTTCTTTGCTGCTCTGCTGTTAGTTCCTGCCAAGATAGTTTCCCACGGTATGACGGACTCTTCATGTAGATGTCACCTTTCGGATGTTGAATTTTCAGTCGTATTTTGTCATGTCCGCGCACATATCTTGGGGCAGTCACTATGCTGTCAGGACGTTTCGAGACTCTATACATCAATCATTGTAGGTGCACTTTTCTCCTTTCACTAAGCATTTCAGAGTTACACAGGGTCAAGAGCTCATGAACGTGGATATCCCTGGAGTCCCAGATTTCAAGGCAGATTCTTAACCCATAGTGTGCAGACTTTGCAGTGTCCTGGAAACCCACCATGGTCCTCCATCTATGATATAGTCTGAGTAATCCAAGATAGGCAGTATCATTGTATGATAGATCTCAAGAGCAGTTGCTTCGTCGATGGTCGACCTAATGTCCTTGAACTGTGCCAATCTTACTCTCATCAAGTTGATCACTTTGTTACACTGGTCTTTCCAGTTTAACTCTGTGTCTATTATCACTCCAAGATAATTGAATGACTTGACCTTCTTCAAAGGTTTTTCATCAATCATGATGTGTTGATCTTCTAGATCAATTGGCTGCCTAGACGAGTGAGACCACATGACCACTGTTTTATCAGTGTTTACAGTCAGCTTGTTCTTTGCGCACCAGCGTCCTATTTTGGAGATGTCAGACTGCAGTAACATCTTCACATCTTCCACATTCCTGCCTGTGGCTGTGACCGCCAAGTCATCAGCATACATGAACATGTGTGTGTTTTCCACTTCTCTAAAAACATCGTCCACGTATATTATGAAAAGAAGCGGACCAATTACCTAACCCTGCGGCACTCCTACTGGCACGTTCTCTTCATCAGACAGATGCCCGTTCACCAGAGTTTTTTGTTTTCTGTTACTGAGGAAGCTCTGGTACCAAGATAAGGCCCGTTTGGTCAGCCCTATGATCTTGAGTTTGTTAAGCAGCAGCGTGTGTGAAACCATATCAAACGCCTTGCGTAAATCCAAAAATACGGTTGCTGTTATCCTTCCCCTGTTTCTAGCTTCATACATAACCTTAGTCAGTCCCATTACAGCATCTGAAGTTGATCGTTCAGGTAGGAATCCGAATTGATAATGCGATATTAAATCATTATCTAGTATGCACTCCAGTAGCTGTGCATGCATCACTTTTTCACTCAACTTTGAGAAAATGTTCAATAGACTCACCGGCCTCCAGTTACCTAATAGCTTCTGATCACCCCCCTTGGGTTATGGAACCACAGTTGAAGATTTCCACTTGTTTGGGAAGATACCGGTAGTCACTTCTTTATTTACCAACTTCTGCAGTATACTTGGTTTAGACTGAAGTACGTCCTTTATTACACAGGCCTTTATGTTAAGTATACCCGATGATTTTTCTTCATTTATAGAAGAGCTTAGTTTCTTGGCCAGCTCGAAGTCCATTTCTTTGGAGTCGAATCGATCTTGGTATGCTACATTCAGTATATCCTCTAATGTAGGCTCATCTGGGTCAGCTGCAAATACTAAAGCCAGCTTGGGGCCCATGCCCTTCTGCTTCCTAAATTCCTCTAGGCTACAAGCCATCAGATAGACAGCTTAAGACTAGCGATATCATCTGAGTAATTACAGAATGAGAAACCATAACAGTTAACAGTGTAATTGTGAATTTTAATACAACAGTGGGAAAAAAGCCCATAACCCTTAAAGCTGCAGTATGTACCATGCGTGAACATCGTAGTACATAGATGGTTACAAGTCCTAGCTTATAAGCTAGTTGACTTGCACCCCATCCCCCCCTCCATGAGTCTGTGTAGGCTGTCGCCATAATCAACATGAGCACGAACCATATATTATGTCTAATAGTGTCTTCGTACCCATAAACCCGATTGAATTAGTCAACATGTATGATTTATAAATTAACTTCTTACAAGCCACCTATGCATGAATGTTTGAATTTGACACTTGGCCAATCGTCACGCCTAGGTATTTTACACTAATACATCCATCAATAGCTTTACCATCCTAATAACAGGATGTGGTTAACCACTACAGCTCAAAAACATGTTTCAGCATTCTCCTGACCATTTTCATTTCCCGTCTACTTTACAGGTAATATGACAAGCGATGTCAGTTGGATGAATGGCACCAATAGGGCTGCTTACTGGCTGGCCTACGAGCGACTCTCAGATGCCTTCTATGTTGGCACTGGAGTGTGTATGACCATAGTTATCGTACTTGCAGTGCTGGGAAACATTCTTACTCTATTTGTCTTGGCTAGGTAAGTTTCAGTTTCTATATATGTTAAGAGTATGTTATACCACTCCAAATAGTGCTGGTTGCTTGGAACCAGCGAACAGGAACCAGAACTGGAACCAGAAAGTATGATGGTAGAACTCCCATCACACATTCCGGTGCCTGTTCACTAGCTCCAAGCTGCCAGTGGGGATCGCCCAGACCTAGCAAGATACAAGTTCAAGGTCATAGTGGTTGTTACCAGAGCCTTCCCGTATGGAAGGATCTGGGAGTATCCAGATGACTACTGGCAATGACAGTTGACGTATCAGCCCCTGAAAATATGAATTCTAAATGACATATCAGAATCCACATGTTAAAATGTGCTCTAACAATTAAGTTAACTTGGTTAAACCAGTCTATGAAATACATGCCATTATAATAGGCGTAAATGTAAAGTTTTGGGAAGTTAAATTAACTTCCGTTTTCTCGACATTTGTTTTGCTTATCCGTGTGAAGAATGTAACCTACATTTTCTTCTAATGCCCTACAGTATGCATATATTTATATAGATAATTATCTTCATTATCAGAACGATTATTGAGGTGTTACTATCAAACTTAATGAAATGCCTAGACCTTTTCTTCCTGAGGAATACACTGGTGATGTCGACATCCTTCTATTCTGAACATGTATACCCTCACGTGGTTCACCAAAAGAAAGTTTTCCAAGCGCAAATAGCCAATTCTCAATTAAAAGAGCTGATCCAGGCCCTCTCCCAGTGGGCACAAAATTCAGTTTAATGTTGAATCAGCATTGAATCAACATTGAATCAACATTGACAACCAGTTATCAGTGTTGATTCAATGTTGTGTGCCCACTGGGTGGAAGGAATTAATTCGAAGACAATATTGTTTGATATCAGTGAAAAGAATGTTTCTCATTGCCATGGTGACCCAAGTTAGAATTTTCTCTCACAGAGTATTAGAAGGGTCATTCCAATATCTTTAAAAAAGTATAATATATAGCATATATCCCAAAAGAATAGTCACAATCTGCCAATGATGTAAATAACAGACTTTTCCCAAGTAGTTCTAGGCATGAAAGGGTTACTTATTACTTCCTGGATGGCTATTTTCCCTTCCTAGGTCACATACTTATTTACTAATTATCACCACTTTACTGTGCCCTGTATAATTCCCACTACTCTATTGAAGTAGGCTGTGGACTACCTGTTGTGTCTATAAATACAACAGCATTCGTAGAGGGGATGGGGGATTCCTCATCATTTAATATGTATTGGATACATTATAAAAGAGTGCGTTTGTCACATTAATATGAACTACTGTTAATATATGAACAATGCAGCGCACAATGTAACTGTAGTTGATTGAGATTTTTTCAACACAAATGCCTTTTATTTAACTTAGCCTGCTTACAAACAGCTAACACGCATGGTTCAGATCCATAGGATCGAAACAAGGTGACAGATAAGGAGAGTGGCTTGATATAGGTTTGGACCAATTCGGGGGAATGAGTACTCAGGAAAGGGAGTGGTTCGAGACTAGTGGAGGCACCACGCAGTCTGATCAAGCCGGGGGATGAACATCGCGAAGGACTAGGATTGGGATAGGGACTCGTCGGGATAGGTGTGTCAGAGGCCACCACGTAGAGCAGTGGTGGGGCATAACCCAGGTAGGAACAAGGGCTAAGGGGGGAACGCGAAAGCATCGATGTCCAAGCCAGGCTTGGACCAAAGACGGGACCCTGATCAGGTGAAGCAGGCCGCCTTACATACTGGGGTAAGGCGACCGGTACCAAGGGTGAGAAGGAAAGGGCTACCTGGATCCCCATATGGAATGGAGGGTACAGATAAACCCCAAACCACCACTGGGCAAATGGAACACGATCCCCAGGTGACGGCTGACGCAATACCTGATCATAGAAGACAGGGTCAAGGATGCCTGGACCCATATTAGGGTAGTGGATGACATTAGCCATCCAGTCAGCCCAAACTCTGCCCGAAGTAGGTGAATAAGGGTGTCATGGACACCAAACCTAGTCCGAAGGGGGTGAATTGGGAAGTAAATGGTATGTATGAACACCCACAGAAAAGTGACAGTCATTGTCGCTAAAACTACCCTCACCTGAGGGTCAGGCACCTACCCTCGCCTGAGAGTCAGGCAGTGCCTGACCCTCAGGTGAGGGTAGTTTTAGCGACAATGACTCTCACTTTTCTGTCTGTGAAGTTGTATGAACAATAAACCCCTACATGATCCTATAGCATAAGCTTTATACCAATGGCGGATCCAGGGGGTGGCCCGACGGGCCTTGCCCCCCCCCCCCCAAAAAAAAAAAGAGGAAGGAAAGAGATAAAGAGATTTTGGAGTATTATTCATAGGGCCTGACTGAGGGCCTCTGATCTGGATGGGGGGGGGGGGGAGTAGGGGGCTGAGTCTTAAAATATTGTGTCCTAAATTGCATGAGAATGCACCAGTCTAAATCAACTAACTGTTTTTGGGGGGAATGCCCCAAAAAAAACCTAGTATAGCTAATGCGCTTCACTCGCGGGAAACACATAGTGACTCCGGGTTGGCCAAGTTTGGGCCCCCCCCCCTAGACGATCCTGGATCCGCCACTGTATACACTATGAAACAGTATCACACTAATTTGCCTGGGTTAACCAGCTTGGCCTCAACAAAACACTTTGACCAAACATTGCTACCTGACCCCTCCCTATGACACCACTTTCTTCAGCTATTAGTTGATAAACAAGTAGATAATTCACTTTTCAGTAACACTACGTTTTCCTTATGAATTACCTTCACAGGTCACAGCAAATAAAGTTTGTTTCCAACTGGTTCATAGTGAACATGGCAGTGGCAGACCTACTGGCAAGCTCTATCTGTTACCCGATGGTGGTGATAGCCAGCTTCGTAGGACACTGGCCATTTGGACACATGGGTAAGTGTATGATGTATAGTATATGTAGTTGATGTATGAAAGGAAAGGCTTAAAGTAATGGGTAACGGGTAAGGCAAAAAAAGGGTGTCTTTCAGGTTACATAGTCTGAAAATCTAGGTAGGGTAGGTCGGATTTCTTTTTAACTTGGGCTGAAATGTAGTCTAAAATTGACTCACAAACTTTATCGCCCACTCGCCAAGAACAGCGTCGACTCATGGACTATCAAATTGACTCTGAAATAGCCCAAAAAATCCTTGAAATGTAAACATATTTTCAAAATTGGATAATAGTTTCTAGGGTCAGCCCTCTTTTGCTAGGTAGGGTAAAAAATTGGCTCACAAACTTCAGCACCGACTCACCAACAACAGCGTCAACTCACGGTCTATCAAATCGACTCAATAGCCCAAAAATTACTTGAAAATAAATACTTTTTTTTTCAAAATTGGATAAGACTTTCTAGGGTCGACCCTGTTTTGCTAGGTAGGGTTGGATAACCTGAAACACACCTTTTTTTTGGCCTAAATATGGCCATTGAAAATGAAGATTCGCCTCAATTGAACAATGTCCACCATTTTAAACTATTTAATCACTTGGCCTTTAGTTTAATGTGTCTCTTGATTTCCTTAAATAGAATATGTTATGATAAAAGTCAAATTACTGGAAAGTGTCGAGCTGCAGAGCCTGTACAGTTTACATGCATATTGCAAATACACAATAGCTGTTAACATCTAGTTTGTTCCTTTATTTCTACAGGGTGCTTCGCCTACTGTATAGTGGTGGGCACAAGTAACTTTGCTGGAATAGGCAGCATGGCTTTGGTGGCCATTGACCGCAGCCTCGTCATTGGAAGATGTACTGGGAATGAACCTGTGGGAAGGGGCATAATTGGTTCATCTTTCAGTCGCAGGATGGCACATATGGCTATTATCCTCATCTGGCTATACTCTGCCACTTTGGTAATGCCACCATTGTTTGGATGGGGAAACTATATTTTAGATGCCATGGAAGTGTCGTGTACCTTTGACTATGTGTCTGATGACCCCACATCTCCATACTTCATTCTAACTCTGTTCGGCTGTGGGTTCTGCATGCCATTCACAGTGATTGTTATCTGCTATGCTTACATTTTTAGTCGGCTATACAAACACAGGCAGATGACAATGAATGTCCTTCGTACTCACACAGCGTCATCCCTCTCCCCTCGCATGTCTGATGCAAAAATGGCCAAGGTGGGTGCTACAGTGGTGGCCATGTTTGTGCTTGCCTGGCTGCCCTATGGAATCCTTGCCATGGTGGGAGCATTTGGACGTGTGCAGATAAGCCCACATGTTCAATTTGCGTCAGAGCTTTTCGCAAAGGCGTCGGCTGCTTATAACCCCATCATTTACTCGCTGTCTCACCCAGACTTCAGACGCAAGGTGCACTTCATTGTGGGCAGGTCCCGAGTGTTGTCATGGATCCTCTGCTGCCCATGTTGCCGCAGGAAGGTACCGCAGGTAACACGTGAAAGTAGCCTGAGTGGTATAGAGCTGGAAATTAGCATGAATGTGAACGTCCGCCGGAAAAAGAACCTGCAAGACCAAGGCAACAGGTTGGTGAAAGGCCGGGTAGAGGGAGAACTGTCTGTCTGTGATGTGGAACTAAAACAGACCATGACTTTCATAAAGGGTGTCCCTGATCGACCAATATTTCTGGAACACGTAATGATTCAACATCCCCAAGGTCTATGAGCTTGTGAGTAACCCGATCGGATACAGGTGACTATACATGGGTAAAAATCGACACGTGCGACACAGCAACACAGGGGGTTCTTAAATTCGACACGGGCGACACAGCTCTTTTAAAAATCGACGGACACAGAAAAATCGACCAGACTGTATAGAATAAAAATCGACACGGCGACACACCACTGCCCCTTAAATTCGACATGGCGACACGGTCATATATTTGGACACCCATGTATAGTCACATACAGACTATTCCTCACTAGCGGGATACCAGTGCTGCCACCTTTTGGGAGCAATTAGAACTAGTAGGTAGTGTGGGTCTGAGGCGGGGCCCAACATCTGGGGGGAGAGTGGAGCAATAATAACACTAGGCCTCTACATGTGGGTATTGTGCATCGGTTGTATCTGGACACTCCTTTTTGGACCCATGATGCCCCTACTGCTGATCATGAGTCCATTGTCCTAACCACAACCCTATCCTGGACAGGTAATAAAAATGATTGCAGGTGTCATAGCATGCATGGAGTGCAGTAGTACCACTCTCCAAGCAGAGCTTTAGCTCCCTGATCTGGTCCATATGCTTTACTGAAGCTAGTGACTGGACAGTAGAGGATGCATACTGGCACCAGTCAAATATGGCGCTGTCCAGTGGACATCCAGCTAGTGTGGAATAGGGGTAATAGGTTTTGGTGTAAACTTACAGGGAGATTACACTTCGAAACATTACAATGCTGAGGTTCAAAACTTGATATCATATGGCTTGTTTATGAACAGGATCGTGAAACAATTGTAGTGATAATAGTGATTTCATCATGGACGTTTATCTGGATGTGTAAACCGGTCACTATGAACCAGAGTAAGCTTAAATCCATGGCAACAAAAATGTTGATTGAATTCAACTTTATATACATGCATGTGTATTTTGCTTACTTCGGTAACTACTTCGTGTGTCATTTTACGGTTTAAAGGAAAGTTGAAGTTCCTTTAGTTGCAATATTGATACATACCTATTCGTGATATGTAGTAATCGTGAATGAATGTGCTATAAATTCTCCTCTGATTAATACGAATGTATTTTAGTTGTTGTGTAAGGCGCTGATTTAATCATATTTACCTTGTTATATGTTGACTTTATTTGAGACACGTAACCTGTTTATGGAATTTGTGTCAATAAAGCACTTTTTTCTTATCATATAGATGATGAGAAAGATTATAGAGTGGTTATCTTTTCACAACAGAGATGTGGCGGTGGAACACCTGAGAACAGGTTACCGGGTAAATTGTTTTGCCTCTCTTGAAATCGCGATCCCCTCAACCCACCCCTCTTAAAATATGGCCAGTCCCTTAAACTTTTAGGACTATGTCGTCGTATGACACTGTTTATAGGACTGTCAGAACAATAACCCTTGGTGGTAATGTCAGTGCATAGGTCTGACCATAAAGGGGATACACCCTTAAGTCCACTCTTTTACACTTCTTAAAGATACATTACCAGCTAATTTTGGGCGATTTTTTATTTTCATTATGCTTTCATATATCAAGTGTCTGTTAGTCTATATGAGAAATTTGGAGTCTGTTATTTCTCTTTTAACCTGTTAATATGGCCATAATAGCATGCAAAAGATATAACTGCGAGCCACCGGAAATGGAAACCTGCAAGGGAGCCATTATGAACAATCAAAGCACATAGGCTCTCACAATGAATTCATAGGTCTACTGGAGAGCCCTCCAATCAGTATTTCATCTGGATTTCATAACAAATGGCTTTCCTATGATAAGGGGGCCTGTCAGTTGATAAGGAATAATGAGTCTATATTGGGTTTATTTCATAACTTAATTTTGGGTCGATTTAGGTGGTAATGTATCTTTTTAAGCCTGCCCTAAAGGGGCCAACTTCTCTCAAATATCCTCTATACCCTGGGTACTTTTAGCCAATTACAGGGGGTTGTTTAACTTGGTGTCGTCCCCGTCTTCTGTAGTGTTGTGCTGCCTATTCAAAAGCCTATTTGGGATTCACAGTCTACCCCCCCCTACACACATGAAGAAGTAAGGGTTAACCCGTACTCATTAAAACTATGTTGGTGTTATATCTCAGGTCAATTTGAATATAATTCCATCTTTATATATGTATTTGATTTATAATTATAAGTATTTGATATATAATTATATATATATATATATATATATATATATATATATATATATATATATATATATATATATATATATATATATATACATATAATCAGCTGTTTGTATCACAGGTCATTAAGGAGGAAGGCAGCGAGGACAGGAGACTGTTTGAAAAATGTAATGAATGAGTCAACAAGTATGTATAAAAGAAACAATTCAATTTCATTTGGCATTTTGCTACACTATAGTTACATGTAGTTCCTTGATAAATATGGTATTGGGTATCCTAAGAAAGCCGGATGTTACATATATGTGTCATAATTATCTTGTAGTATTCGATACAGAATGACAAACATTCCAGTATATATCATGTTGCTTGTGATATTGTTGAAAAATGTATGCAGAACCCCCCCCCCCCCCTATGAAACCTGACATTTTTCTGAATATTGACAAGTGGCACTGAGAGACCAAGACAGTCACTAGAAGGTGCAGGCAAACCAAGTAGAATTTGGGCAGCAAAGTGACTATGGAATTTGGGCAGCAATAGTTCCAATCGCCTCTCGCCTTTCATGTGATCGAAATGCGTTGCCCCCCCCCTTCCCTTGCAAGGGGTCAGAACTTATTTGCATCCCTCCCACCTGTTGTTAAAAATGCTAAAAAAAACACCCCCTTGTCAACCTCTTGAATTCCCTCTGTGTTGTTTTTATTGTTGAAGTTGCCCGGTAGAATCCAGATGTCTTTCAAATATGGTCTAAAGTGGGGCTCCAATAGGATTAGCATAGAACTGTAGAAAACGGTAGATGCTAAATAAAGGCCCCCATAGAGGTCTATAGTGAAGCGACTTTCACCAATTCTTTATTCTGTTTTTTTTTTTTTGGGGGGGGGGGTTCCAGTGGGCATTCAAAACCTGAAAATACATTGGTAAACCCTCTGTTGATATTGATCATTTCACAGTAACTTGGAATATGACATATGGAAGCTGTGAGACAGCTGTGAGAATTTCCAGCTGTTAAATACGTCCTGCGGCGTTACATAAGACTCGGGGAGGGGATCAACTAGACGGAAGCTGTTGTTACTATGGGATTCGTGGCATACCTGTCATTGTCACCGGTAGTTACCTAAATAAGCATAATCACAGTATTGAGCAGCGACCTTGAATGCCTGATCTTGGAATCAATTACTATTACATAACCTGAATAATGACATTTCATGTTAGGAATAATCCACATTTCCTGTCATTATGAAAGCAGACAACCGGATGGTCAGCTACCACCCCAGCCAACACACCCTAGTGGGCCCTAGGTGGGTCACAGATGGGCTGCCTTATGGGGCCCATATGGGCTGCCCATATGGGGCCCGCTTCGTTTTGACCGGGGCTATCAGGTGGGGCCCAGAAGGGCTTGCCCAGGTTTGGCTGGCCCTGTTCAGATCTAAGTGGGACCCAGGTGGGCTTCTTTAGTTGGGTAACACGTAATTGGGGGGTGGGGGCTGGGGGGACAGACACAACATTTTTTTAAGCTATAAGCTTAGTTGTTATGTAGTTATGACCATATGTTAAGAGTAGTTACCAACAAGTATCCCAGTTGGTCAATTAATTTATCTGCATTTAATGTGATCTCTTCCCTTTATTTAAGGAGGAGAAGCAAAATACATCCTTTGACTAACTACTACTCTGATCACATTGGGTGACATACTCAGAGTTCCTGTAAGTATGATAGTGATACCTATAAGGAGCCCTGGGATTATGTGCTATGATCATATCCTGTGGAAAGGTGTCAGTATCAGAATGCTCCTTGTTTCTCTATTCATATGCAAGCTTGTGTAGACAATTTAATATAATATGAACGTACTGTGAAAACTGTTTCATTTCAATGGTTTTAAAGGAATTGTGAATTTATGGCTCATTGTAACAAAGACAAGAAAATGTCTATAGGATATCAAATCCCATGTACTCTCAATGATGACATCTAGTGGTAAGCTGAGGAACAATACTTGCCCACTTAGCCCAGGGCTAGCCCAGGTGAGCCCCACTCTTTTGGAGAAAGGTCTCTGAAACTTGATCATGAAAGTTGTGCTGGTAGAATTAGCCCAGAAAGTGAAGTTGGTGGGCTGGCCCACATTGGGCCCACCTGGCAGCCCACACCAAGCCCATGGAAAACCCATGCAGACCTAGCAAAGTTTCTGCCCATGCTGAGCCCATGGGAAACCCAGGGACACCCTTGCCAAGTTTGCCCATTTCCAACCCAGATGAAACCCACTTTTACAAAAAAACACCGCATATAATGTCAATTAATAATGTAAATTAATTGAATATTTTCAGAAATGAGTATGAATTGAAGGATTTGCAGTGCGGATATGACATGTTGATATTCTGGGATGAGCCCACATGGGCCCAATCTGGAAGCCCTGACAGTTCCCAGTGAATACCCAGATATGGGCTAGCCCATGGTGCCCAGAGACACGCCCATATGGGGCCCATTTGGGTGTGTTGGCTGGGACCCACACTGAAAATCAAAATTGACAACATCTATAGAACATTCTCTATAGGACAGTACTGCCACCTGCCACAATTTATTATGACACTATGACGAGTTTCACTTTCCCTTGGTTTTCAGTGCGCAGAGCTTACAAAAATGTATCTTGTTCCGATGTGACTAATAAGTACAATTCTTGCAGCCGTAAGTAACACGACTTACAGCAACACTCTCAAGTTGAATAATAGGGCTGACTGGATGGAACAGTAAGGATATTGTAAATGATGTAGAGAAACGTAAATCAGACTTAAACGTCAATTGAACATTACTCAACCTTAACGTTTAACATTCACAATTCTTGCAAAATTAAATACCTATTCCGCATTAGCGAGTTGCAGTAATTTTGCCTTGTGATACCTTTAGCTGAAGCTGGTTCCTGGTTTGTCTAAAATTGGAATTTATAGGGGTCATAGACTTTTTTAATAGGTACTTAACAAACATTACTTATGTCAGCTGTCCGGATTGGGGGAGTGGTTTAGACACTGGCCTATCATTGCAAAGGTCCTGACTTCAAATCCATGCCAAGGCTAGCTGGTTAATTGAACGTTTCAAAGTTTTTTCCCTAGTCAGTCCAACCAAAAAAACGTTACTGTTTATGCAACAATACAAAACCATTTTAGATGCACTATAAATGTTTGTATAGTGTGTAAATGATATTGACCACAGAATTGTATACTATTTTGACTAACCAAAAGCACATATATGTGCTTTTGGTTAGTCAAAATAGTATATATGTACTGGTTATTTAACCAACCAGCCATGGCATGGGTTTGAGATCAGGACCCTTGCATTGATAGGCCAGTGTCCTAACCACTCCCCCATTCCGGACAACTGGCATAGGTGATATTCCACTACAACTTATTGAAAAGGTTCTGACCCCTAAAGCTCAATATTTTGGACATGACAGGAACCAGCTTCAGCTAATGAGCTGGCTGCTATAGTTTGTAGAGGAAAGTGCACTGGTACCAGCCAACATGGCGCTGTACAGTGATCATTTTGCTAATGCGGAATAGGTGGTACACTAAAGGTAGATGTACGTATCCGCGTTTACAAGGAAAGAGCTGCAGGAATCTCAGTCAGATCAACTGCCAAACCATCAGGTCTCAGTAAGTCATTGAACTGCTCATGAGTATGATCAATAGCATTAATAATAGAACACCTATTCAATGTTTTTTTGAAAGTGAAGTTCATTAATTGCTCAATGGCATAAGGATACATGTTTTCCTGAACTGGTACCATCTACATGGACTGGTATCTAACTAGCATAGTCTTTGTGTCCAGGGGGAAATGGACATGCCAATTGCAAGACACAAGTCTGGTCAGGATATCCACAAAGAGCTTGAGGTTTGCCTTCTTGAACCAAGATCAACATCATTCTGTGCAGAATGATATTTCCCAAGTGTGTTGAATATACATAAGTCCCTAGTTGTTTCAATCTGATGATAGAGATCAACAGGGCTTGATAGTTTGAACATCCGGGACAAAAAGATGAATAGACAAATGTCAACGCCCATTGATACCGTGTCTGTTGTATTTTATGAGTGGGGGCTGGGGCAGTATCCCACAAAGCCGCAGGCTGAGTGAGATGTGCCCCAGTCCCCACGAGTGAAATACATCAGAGCGGTATCAATGTAGTTGGCATTTGTGTGGTTTTTTTTAGGGCATTTAATGAAGGAAAAACTACTTTTTCTTAGCCCATTGAATACAGCCACATTGTACTCAATGGGGGCATTGAATACGGCCTTCCAGTGCTTAAGCATAGGATATCTGGTATTTCCAATAAATTAATTAGCAAGCTCTCAGAAAATATGTGAAGCACCTACTAGATCATGGCTGAGATCATGTTGTCTGCAAACCACTGTGTTTATATATATATATATATATATATATATATATATATATATATATATATTATACCCGGTATACAAAGGTGTTGGTTCTCTCCGCTGAGGGCAGGGGTCAGCATTCATGCCCAAGGTGTGAGAGGCTGAGAGACCACTACCAGTACTGATTCGTGGGTACTTCAGTCAGTGTGACTGTTGGAAGCTGGGGTAGTTTGGGCTATTATTGTGACTGGATTATTAAGCATAATTACATGAAGCTTATATACACAGTGAGCCCATTCTTTTAGGTATCAACCCTGGAAGAATTATATATCCATCTTTATATTAGGCCTCTGTTTTGCATAAAACTGCACATCATGTATGCCCTTTGAGTCATACTCCCCAGCCAACTTCACGGAATTGACCAATACCACCAGCATGTAAAGTGCCTTTTCTTTATAAAACATATCCAGTCCTATCAGTCCTGAAAGAATAATAATATATGGCTCACTCTCACCAAATCAGTGCAACTAAAAAAGTGACGTACATGATCAGTGGACGTACATGATCGGTGGACGTACATGATCGGCAGAGGACAAAATCCGTCTTTTACCCCCTGCACTACGATGTTTAACTCTCCCAACCATACCTACAGGCTATAATGTATCTTTGGGGAGTTTATTAGAAAAAAAAACCTCCCAAAATATTTATAGGGGCCGGAGGGGGGGGGGCTCAATGTGTAACCGATCATGTACGTCACATGACGTACATGATCGGCTTGGAATGTCATGTAACATTTTACCCACTGCTTCACATGTCTATGATTATACATATTTAGACCTACATCATATGTACACCTTGCTATGATTGATTTATGTTTTATATATGGTCAAAAAGGGTAATTAAGACAGTCAATAAATAATGGCCGATCATGTACGTCACATGACGTACATGATCGGTATTTCAAATGTCATGTAAAATACTATTACTAGTCGCATCTACACATGTCTAACATCTTACATGTCAAGACACACATCATATGTACACCTAGGTAAGGTTTATTTATGTTTTTCCTTGTTCAGAAAGGATAGGGCAGTCAATAATCACCGATCATGTACGTCACCGATCATGTACGTCACATGACGTACATGATCGGTATTGAAATGTCAAGTAAAATTCTCTTCCTAGTCGAATATACACATGTCTAACATTTTACATGTCAAGCCACACATCATATGTACACCTTGGTAAGGTTTACTTATGTTATATGATGATCAGAAAGACTGGGGCAGTCAATAATCACCGATCATGTACGTCACCGATCATGTACGTCACCGATCATGTACGTCACCGATCATGTACGTCTCCCGATCATGTACGTCTCCCGATCATGTACGTCACTTTTTTAGTTGCACTGATTTGGTGAGAGTGAGCCATATCTTTCCAATGAGATAGGCCAGATACTGATCAACCTAATATAACAGGTAGAATAATGCAATAGAGACACAGCCCTTTTAGCACTATGACACACTGATAATAATGGCCCTGGAAATGTTAATCACTATGGACTACACTTCTATAGTCACGTGAATGTAGCAAAAACGACTATACCAACCGAGTCAGCATTGCTTACTGGGACCCATACGTGTCTAAATGTGGGCCGTTAGGTGGGACCCACGTCACTTTGTCCATATGGGGCCCACCACATTTTTGTCCTGGGCTAACTGCTGGGACCAAGATGGGCTTGCCCAGATTTTAATTGAGCGTATCCATATGGGTATAGGGCGGGGCCCACATGGGCTTGCTTGAATTTTTTTTTTTTAATTTAATTTTTTTTTTTTTGGGGGGGGGGGGATGTAGGACTGTGGACCTCTACTGTAGTTGTTTGCCATTATTTGATATGTTATCGCCCATCTCCCAGATAAGTTGGTTCCTACCTTTAGGTAGGAATCTCTTCCTCCAACATTCAGAGGGTAGAGAAATGCATCCTTTAGCTGACTTACTCTTGGGCTGGACACATTTCTGAACTTATGTGATGCAGCCAGCCTGCGAGTAGCCTGTGTGTGGGAACTCAGTCAGTGGCAGGATTATGTATTTTTATGACATTCAGGGAACAGGTGTTTGTATCTGGGTGTTGCTTGTTTCCATATCCGTGTGCAGAATGGGGTTATAAAACATGGCATTCCCAGAACCTATCATGAAATCTGTTATATTCCCAACCATGCTGGAATTATTGAGAATCCATAAACTTTTGTAATCCAAATGTAAAAAGCTCTGTTGAACATTAATGTGGTATCACTTACAACGAGGACATCTAGTGGTTTATTCAAGAACATGACTTGCCCACTTGGCCCAGGTCCAGCCCAGATGAATCCCATCCATGAGAAGGAGTGGGATTTGAAAAGTAGCCATTAAAGTTTAGTTGATGGCCTGAGCCCAGAGAGTAATTTAAGGGCTAACCCAAATGGGACCCACCCCACGGTACATTCAATGCTCATGTAAAGCCCATTTACCCTTTAACCCACTTTGCCCAAACCCATCCCAAGTGAAACCCATCTTGACATAATAGCATAGCAGCTTTACTTAAAATGTTAATTTCAAAGAATCACTGCTAATGGATACAAATTCAAGTATTTCAAATGTAGTTCAATGTTTAAATTTGAAGTTTTGTCTGTGGGTTAAGCCCAACTGGGGCCTACCTAGCAGCCCAGGTTTACCCCCATAGAAGTCCCAAGGAGATTCTAGCCCACTTTGACTAGATAAACCCAAGCAAAACCCGCTTTGACACAAATCCATGAAAATGGTACTTTAAATTATAATTTTCTAAAAACAACCAAAGATGAGTATGTTTCAAAGTATTTACAACATATTCTAGAAAAAAATTGTTGGTGGGCTCAGCCCATTTGGAATCTCACTGGTACTAGTGGTAGCCCTGGACAAAAATGAGGAAAACTCAGATATGGGCAAACTCAGATGGCCCAAGTAAAACACAAATGGGCCCCAGGGACCATTGCTGGCTGGGCGCAGATAACATTGGTCTATGGGACCCATTTGTGTTTTACTTGGGCTTGCTGGGTTTGCCCATATCTGGGTTTTCCTCATTTTTGTCCAGGGCTACCAGAAAGATTCCAGATGGGCCAGGCCTACTAACAATTTTTTCCTAAAATATGTTGTGCATACTTTGAAACATACTCATCTTTGGTTGTTCTTAGAAATTATAAATTAAAGTACCACTTTCATGGCTTTGTATTAAAGTGGGTTTTGCCTGGGCTGGATATAGTTAATGTGGGCTAGATTTCCTTGGGATTTCTATAGGAGTAAATCCGGGCTGCTAGATGGGCCCCAGCTGGGCTCAGCCCACAGACCAAACTTCAAATATAATCATTTAACTACATTTTAAATGCTTTAATTTCTGTCCGTTAGAAGTGATTCTTTGAAATAAACATTTTAAAGTAAAGTTGTGATGTTATTATATTAAGATGGGTTTCACTTGGGATGGACTGGGGCAGAGTGGGCTAAAGGATCAGTGGGCATTATATGGGCTTTGAATGTACTGTAGGGTGGGTCCCATTTGGGTTAGCCCGCCATCTAACTTTCTGGGCTCAGGCCATCAACTTAACTTTCATGGCTACTTTTCAAATCTCACTCCCTCTCATGGATTCTATTCATCTGGGCTGGACCTGGGTCAAGTGGGCAAGTCATGTTCTTGAACAAACCACTAGATGTCCTCGTTGAAAGTGATACCTCATTAATGCTCAACAGAGCTTTTTATAATTGGATTAGAAAAGTTTATGGTTTCTCAATAATTCCAGAATGGTTGGGAATATAACAGATTTTATAGTAGATTCTTGGAATGCCATGCTTTATAACCCCATTCTGAATATGAACATGGAAACAAGCATCACCCTGATACAAACACCTGTTACCTGAATGTAATAACAACATATAATCCTGCCACTGACTGAGCTCTCACACACAGGCTTTCAGCCTGCTGGCTGTATCACACATGTTAAGAAATATCCAGTCCAAAAGTAAGTCAGCTAAAGGATGCATTTCTCTACCCTCTAAATGGTAGAGGAAGATTCCCACCTATATGGAGGAACTAACGTGGTTAGGACATGGGCTATAACATCAGGATATCAAATAATGGCAAAAAACTACAGTAGAGTTTACAACCCTATATCACCCCCTGCCCCCCCCCCCCCCAAGAAAAAAAAGCCCACATGGGACCCACCCTAAGCCCATGTGAATATGCTCAATTAAAATCTGGGCAAGCCCATCTTGGTCCCAGCAGTTAGCCCAGGACAAAAATGTGGTGGGCTCCATATGGACTAAGGGACGTGGGTCCCACCTAACGGCCCACCTTTAGACCTGTATGGGCCCCAGTAACCAATGCTGACTGGGTTTACCCTCTAGGACTTC
The DNA here is from genome assembly GCA_947462335.1 of Harmothoe impar. Classification (NCBI taxonomy): domain Eukaryota; kingdom Metazoa; phylum Annelida; class Polychaeta; order Phyllodocida; family Polynoidae; genus Harmothoe; species Harmothoe impar. The sequence goes on along the minus strand of OX381704.1, from coordinate 81,868,772 downwards.
TACCCCTGGGGACATCAACCTCCTCGACATGCCTATATGGTTGAGTCATGTGTGGAAGGGGTAGACTTCTCCAGAGGTAGTAGTCCTAGGGGGTAGATGTCCTAGAGGTAGATGTCCCAGGGGCTAAATGTCCATGGGTAGATGTCCTGGGGTAGGTGTCCATGAGAGTGGAAGTCCTACAGGGGTAAAAGTCCAGAGAATCAATGTCCAAGGGGATAAAAGTCCTTAGGGGTAGAATTCCAGGGGGTAGATGTCCAGGGGTGGATGTCCAATGTCCCTTGAGAAATCTTCTCCCTCCACATGATATGGCTCAACCATATGGACATGTGGATGGGGTTGATGTCCCCACGGGTAGAACTCCTAGAGGGTAAAAGGGGTAGATGTCCAAGAGGATGGATGTCCTAGGGGGTAGAAGTTTTAAGGGGTAAAAGTCTGGGGGATAAATGTCCAAGTATAGGGTTAGGTGCCGAAGGGGATAAAAGTCCTGGGTGTAGATGCCCCAGGTGGTAGATTCCCAGGGGTACACAAGATATGACCTATTATTGGCATTCGCAGGGGCTTGATGTCCCCAGGGGTAGAAGTCCTAGAGGGAAAAGGGGGTAAATGTCCAAAGGGGATTGATGTCCTAGGGGGTAGAGGGCTGTGTCTCACGAACTTGGGCCAATATGTCTATTCCTCCAAACAACTTTTTTAGATAGCCGGTCATAGACGGCACCCGGTCATAGACGGCACCCGGTCATAGACAGCACCCGGTCATAGACGGCACCCGGTCATAGACAAACACATTGTCCCAAGTTCGTGAGACACAGCCAGAAGTTGTAAGGAGATAAACGTCTAGGGGATTGAAGTCTAAGTGGATTAAAGTCCTAGGGGGTAGATTTCCAGGGGTAGAAATCCGGGTGTTGATGTTGTGTTCTATCATGGTTGGCTGTCCCATTGAAAACAGTGGACCAACGTTCATGGTATTGGTCAGAGGACCAACACCATGCCCTGATGTCCTTAAGGTCATTAAGGCCGTTTTAAGGTCATTTTAACATATTACCATGTGATTCTCCTGTGCAGGTAGGTATATATGTTATTAGTTATTAGATTAAACAATGATAGAACCGTGTTTACACATGTCTTTGTCGTGTTGGATCCCCTGACCAACCCATGAGGTAGGTAATGTTTAGCATGCTTAGGACATCTACCCCTTGGACATCAATCCCCTGGACTTTTACCCACTTACGACTTCTACTGCCAGGACATCCATCCCCTGGACTTTTATGTCCTAGGGGGTAGATTCTCAGTCGGTAGATGTCTGAGGGTAGATGTCTGAGGGTAGATGTCTGGGGGAACCTAGCCTAGCACCATTGGATGACATAGATGAGCATGGGCCATATGCCTGGCTCACTTAAACCCTTCACCCAGTCAACTTCTGTATATTCTAGTCTGGAAGCCTAGAGATCCACAGTTATACATGATCAGAATTTGAACAAAACCACATGATACTTCAATCAAAATTATGAATGCATGTGTCCTATGATGGCTTAAGTAAACATACTCAACATTAACACAAGAGCTAATGCACAGGGAAATGTGTAGAGGAGTGGTTTAGATAGAATAAGATGTGCCTACCTGAAGTCAGTTGAGCATTCAATTTTGAATCCTAACTGTTTCCTGTGCACACATTCCTGTGGCATCATCAATTTGTGTGATCCACATTATAGTCACTCCTGACTATCCTTATGACTAATATGTGACTAACACATGTAATCATCTGACTACGCGGGTCAAAATATGGTGGTATAGTCAGTACTAACCATACATTTATTATCAGTGCAGATAGTATGATAAAAAAGTAGCCTGCAACTGAATTAGCCTATTGCGTGAATTGTATCCGTTCTGCTATGACCCTAGACTAGTTTGGGACAGTGGGTGGTGGGAACCACTTCGTCTGCCTAAGTTCAAGGACCTCATCTACCTCTGTGGTAAGTTTCACGCCTTTTATTGTCAACGGCACAAACCCACTTGTATTTGGCAACAATCTGCAGGATTATGTAACATTTGTATCAAGCTAAATCACTGGCACAGCATGTAGTACGGAAGCCGACAAGGGCCATAGACATGCACCCTGTCTCTAAGTGTCCTCATATGTAGGCTCTAGTACATAAGCATGTTTGCATTGCTGTCAACAGTGAAAAGTTGCTGTCAGTCTGTCAACTTATGTCTTTTAGCTGTTGTCAAGGAGAGTTGCCCACTGTCTGTCTGTCAGCTACTTTTATTAACAGGCATCCTTTTAGCCTGAGGGGTGGGAGGGGCAGGGCAAGGCAAGGCAGGGTGTAGCAGGGCAGGGTGGTAGAGGGTAGGGTAGGGTGTTACAGGGTAGAGCAGGGTGGTGCAGGGTAGTGCAGAGTGGTACAGGGTAGTGCAGGGTAGTTCAGTGCCCTGCAGTATCCTCCCCTGCCCTCCCCTCCCCTGCTGTATCCTGTCCTGCCCTGCCATACCGTGCAGTACCCTGCCCTGCCCTACAGTGCCCTACCCTGCCTTGTCATGCCATACTACACCACACCATGCCATATCCTTCCATGCTATGTCGCACCCTGTCCTGCCCTACCATGCATATTGATATTGATCTTCCATGTCATGCTATTCCATCTAATGCCCTGCCTTGCCCTGCCTTGCCCTACCTTGCCCTGCTTTGCCATGCCCTGCCCCAGTCCATATCTTCTTCTATAACCCTCTCACCTCGCAGGCTTAAAGACTACCTGTCTGAAGCTTTAATACAGGTAGTTGACAGACATACAGCAACAATCTCTCCCTGACAGCAAACTCAAATACAGAAATTGACAGACTGACAGCACATTTTAAGGGTTGACAGCAATGCAAACATGCATATTCTACTTGTCTATATACTAATGTACCAGGGCCTATATATGGGATCACTTAGAGACATAGTGCATGTCTATGGCCCTCCTCGGCTTCCGTAATACGGTGCCTAAGATCTTTGAGACTGCTGCCGTAATGCCTTTATTCAAGTCTGTGACTGAGGTCACTATGAATTCCCTGACCACAAAATAGTATCTTTAGCATTTTATCTGTTTTTCTAGAATTTTCGAATTTTCGTCAGCGGATATATTGCAATGTGGTGATGATGTTTGATAAGTGGACAAATTAATTAGTTATTATTTCGCATAAATGATGCCCGATGGAATATTGCCAAAAAGCTCTGATCTTGTTCACAGGAGCAACACCTTTTAAAGTAGACCAGGAGACCTATTTGCAATGACTACAGTAGTTTTTAAATGATTGTAATGATCCATACGGTAAATTATACTACCTAATTGAATGTAATATTAGGGGTCTTGATATGCAAAGAAAAAACCCAGAAGGTCTGTTAGGCTAGAAAGTCTCAAAACTGTGAGATGGTCTCAAAATACTATAGTTTTGTTAGTATCTTACAACCATCAGGCTAGATAGTCTCAAAACTCGAGATAGTCTCAAAACACTATAGTTTTGTTAGTATCTCGCAACCATCAGGCTAGATAGTCTCAAAATGTCCCAGGCAAATTTGGATTATCTGGGGGAGGGGGACATGAGAATAACTCATTGAACATAAGTCACTTATTATGGTTTGTAGAATATAGAAATTGACCTGTCTATGTAAACGCGGGGTAACTATGCCAAAGTATTAATGTCAGCCTGTCAATAGCGAGGTCAGTAGGCACTGTATTAAGTGCATATTGGGGCCATATTGTGTGTACAGAACTACTCATCACCACCCTACACCCACATAGTAGCTGAGTGATGCTGGTCACCCTCTGTAGGTCACCATTCTTAACCAAGTGCATTACCCATAACATACTATAGTATAAAGTACATTTACATAACCCCGATAGCTTTGGCTGTGGCTGCTAAAGATGTATCTACTGTAGTGACCTTTCCGACGTTAATACTGCACACTTTACTGTTCTTAGCGTCTGTACAGATTACCGGATGGTGCAGATTAGCCTTGCAAAAGTCATTGATTCCTTTTCACTGTAGCTTCCAAACACAAAACACAACACGGGAATTGAACTTGAGAGACTTTAAAATGTCTGACAAATAACAGCGCTCTGTGACAGTGAAACAAGGGCTAATTCCCGATGTAGGCAGTTATCGAAGTACTAGTGAGGTCTGCTTGCTCCATCTACAAGTACATGTGGTGTCATCTCATACCACCATACCCCTATACGGGGGTAATAGGGTAATAGGTATAGAAGAGTGAGTCAGATTAGGCCTGGGAACTGCACCCCCATTTAGCATGAGGACCTCTGCATTGCACCATGCAATATAGAATAATGAGATTTGTAGACAGTATATACACGTCAAAAGAGGGGTACGTGTCAGTCTGCGACCAGTCGTATTTGGGTGAGTATATCTGCACCGCTCTATGCCTGTTCTGTACACCAATGTAAGTATGCTAACAGCGATCAGGGTATGTAGCTTGTATTCTCAGCTAAAACTAGTGGTCTCTCTGGGCTTTTATTTTATTGCACAAAATCATTATTTGGACTGTCGTCATGGTTTTAACATATTTCCATTACAATACGTAGGTATGCATGACTACACATTTAGAGAACAATACTGTAAGGTATCATACTATTATACACATGTAAATATAAAACTTGATTATTCATACAATACTCAGTGACTTTAGACCTGCAAAGCTTCATAACCAGAATCACAACAGAAGAAGAAGATGGGCGACATGCATTTCTTTGTGCTGGGAGCAGTCATCATGATGATGGTATGATAAAGATCACTATAATCATGTTTAATCTATTCAATCTCGGGTATTAATATTTTCCTTATGTTACCTTTCTAATCTCTGCAAGTGAAAAATATCTTATTATATATGTATGTATAGTATATGATTATATAAAATTAAAATCGCTCCAGAAATGTTTATCAACTGATAACTGCCACTTTATATTGATGCTGCCCTTAGGCAGCCTCGGCCTGCGACTGATGCTGTTATAGGGCAGCCTAGTGATTCATCTAGCATATTTTTTATTTCTAAAGCATCAGGTGGACTAACATCCACCTCCCTCTGATAAAACGATTAAAACTGTTTAAAATATTCATATCGCTGTCCTCGTCTCTCACAATTTCATATCATATTTATATGTTTCAACAGATATCTGCGTCAGCTGTACATGGTCATGAATGTGACTGTAGCAAGTACACTAAGGTAAGAATCTGAAAATATCTAAGCATGTCTACTTTTTACACTACATGCAGCGAAAAGCTAATTACTATATTTGTACCTTAATGTATCAAATGAATGCATCAAGTGAAACAAGAAGTGATGCAGAAATGCAATTATGATGAATCATGACACTTAGAACTATTAGACATAGCGCATCCTTAATTTTCTCTTCTACAGTCATTGACCCAATCCAGTAGGGACAGAACTTTGAATCATATTGTTGATATGTTTCCAACATTACTGTAATTATATGTAAGCAATAATGGTATATATAGGATATGTGTAATCAGCCCCTTCTATCAGCATAGGGGTGGTATTACACGAAGTAACTCAGACGATTCAGATTGTGCGCATTGCATGACTTGTAACATCAACTATTATTCTTATTGGTGACAAAAGCCTACTACTTTTTATGATGTAAAATGAGAAATTTGCATCAGCAAGCTGTAACATATTTTAGCCCTTACCTGGCTAGAACGGAAAAGGTGATAAGTATGTATGAGTATAATATGAAGCATATCACAGCACACTATATTTATCTGTTACACAATCTACAATATGTGACATTGTCTTGGAAAACGAGTCTCAACCATCAGAAAATGATGTTTAAAGATTGCAGGCTAAAGCAGAGTTTACAACATTCACATATTGACTCATAGATCAGAAAATAATTGTCTGATTCCCTCAATTCAAACAGGTTTAGACAGCTTAAGACATTGTGTTAGAGGCTACGTGATCAGTCCATCAAAAAGTAGACATTATTTGCTTTCCAACGCTTCAAGTCCCAGATCAAGCAGACAAGCGGTTGCTGAAATATCTTGATTTGAAATTTTTTGAGGATGAGGTGAATAATCTTTTTATTGGATAAGAACATATCAATTCCCATGGACCAATAGTCTCAGAGACATGGGAGTGGCGGCAAATTGAAACTGGTTGCAATGGCTATCCATAAATAATAGGGGGGGGGGGGAGAGTGAGGCAGCAGTTAAGAGCTTGACTTTATAGGAAAAACCTAGATGTGGCCATCCCTCTATAGTAAACTGCAGAATTTTACCCTTAGGTCTGTCAAACCCCTCCCTAGCCGGCCACCCAGTCACCATGAGGCAACATATATTCGATCAGCATAATTATAATTACCAGACTCCCAGAATAGAAGTGGTTTTCAAAAACCTAGACAGTTTACTTTGAGAATAAACCGAAACCTCTGAATCCATATTTGGACCCATAAGAGTCATATTCCCAGTCAAGGTCACATATGATGATGTAAATGAATGAAATTTGTCAAATAGTGCTGGGTTCGAAAAGGTTGATACCTAAATGTAAAATTGACTTCAGGAAGGGAACGGATGCGGTATGTATACTACTGCAGTACAAGAGTGCGTTATGGCCGCCAGTCAGCTCCCAGATGATATAACTCCTGAAGTAATATGCAGGTAAACCTTTACTTCACAACACAGAAAATCGAAGATAAATTCGTAATGTCAATTAATTATTGTCATTTGAACAAGACTTTGTATGTCATACATCCTTATTATTAGGTTTCAATGTGTAATTATAAAAGCAGTGTTAGTTCTGAGATAAATATCAAAACAAACGAGTTGCAGTGTGCTGTTCATCACATGTGACCCAGGGCATGTCATGTAGAGGTTATAGCTTTATGATATGTCATTTTTTTCATCATAGTGTAAATTATACAAACACTACAATAAGGATGAAATGGAGGATATTTTAACATAAATTGATTGGGACAGTTTCTTTTCTCTGGATTCTTTGGATAAAAAATGGTCCTTTATTGAAAATACTTTGGCTGAATATTTGAGAAGTGTACGGTGAGAGAATATACTTGCAGAGACTCTGGAAATGTCTGGCTAACACCCAAGATAGTGTTTGAGATACATGAAAGGGTAACCATGATAAAATAGTGCAAAATCAAAGAGGAAGACTGGCTAACATCACAGGGAGACTCAGGGTTCATGGGGCAAGCGGGACTGATTGGTACAGTGCAACATTTGCAACTGAACCGAAATCCCGACCCGAACCAAAGTCCCGACCTGAACCGAAGTCCCGACCCGAGCCAAAGTCCCGACCCGAACCAAAGTCCCGACCCGAACCAAAGTCCCGACCCGAACCAAAGTCCCAACCCGAACCAAAGTCCCGACCCGAACCAAAGTCCCGACCCGAACCAAAGTCCCGACCCGAACCAAAGTCCCGACCCGAACCAAAGTCCCGATCCGAACCAAAGTCCCGACCCGAACCAAAGCCCCGACCCGAACCAAAGTCCTTGGCCATAATTGACCTGGTCATGCAGTTCCAACTGACCCCGAATCATGTCTGTGCAGGCTGCTAGTTTATCTTGACAAACGACAGAAAATGTGAGTGAAATCCAAACAAGATAGACTGGCTTCTTGGTACAGTGAGCATTGCCTCCAAATACTGTACTCGGTCTCCTGAAATGTTGTGAAATCTCCAACCGAATATCTAAAATTGCTGTTTTTTGCTGTATCTTGGCTATAACTGACCTCGGTAGGGTGTAATTGGGTCACTATTCATATCATACAGTGAGTGTTTGTGCTGTGGAAAGTGTGGTGGGACCGATTCATCTGACTGCCATTGTTGCTGATACTCTAGTAGTAGGGCCTTTGCTGCCAGAGACAGTACCCCCTCTAGTGTCAAGGGTCAACATCATGGTGGACAAATCAGGGCTGTACATAAAGTGAGGTCATTGTAGGCTCTGTCTGTAGTAGTATCCAGTTCCTAATATTTTCAATAATAGTTGCACAATGGCAACGGCTTTCCGTCCCTGCGCATGTTTCTTGAGTAAACCAATCTCATACAGTAGTTTGACTACCACAGAAGCATGAATACTTCAAATATGGCTGAAACACATGTAAGAAAGATCTACCGCATCCATGCTATATGCAAATAATGATACGATTTTACACATGTCAATGCTTGTAGACCTGCCCCAGTTAGTTCTCATTTTAATAATAATAGCTTTTATTGACAACAAAAAGGAGGTCATTACTGACCTATGTGTCATACAGTAAGTTCACTACAGCACACTATAAAACTATTTTCTACAAAACTAGAGAGTATATGCAATCTACAAATAATGATGTTTAGACAAATTCATTCACACACCTACACACACCCACACACACATACATACATACATACAGATACAGGCAGACATACTTACAGTCAACTAAGATATAGATCTACACACGTGGCATACACAACCAAGGCAGGTCACTCACATCTCTAATACATACATTTAAATACAGGCTATGTATAGCACATGTGTCTCAAAATAATGATATTTGCTGCCATAAGTTAAAGCTGCTGCTGCCTTTGTTTGAAGGCAGAGTATACAAATTTGGCAAGAGCATTCATAATACCATGGTCAGTTTCCTTCATAACTACAGTGAACTTGTCTAATGCTGTCTTGTCCTGGTAATTAACAATTTTTCCATCGAGATATTTTTCAAAAGTTGTTCGAAGTGTATCATGCATTTCGCACATTGTTAGAAAATGTATTTCATCATCTACAGCACCAGTAGAGCAATATAGGCAGATTCTGTCACACTCAGGTTTTGGGGGTCTACAGTGCCTCCCTGTCTCTATGCCAAGGTTGTGGGAACTTAGTCTAAACTGTGTTAATGCAGTCCTGTAGTTTTGGTTAGTTATATTAAACAAATAGCGTTCAAGCCGAAACTCTGTTTTAAATTTATTATATGTTCTTAGCTTCTTACCCTCCCCAGCCAGTGTAATCTCATTCATAATTTGTTCCCTATATTTAGTGTGAATAGGTTCTATTATACTAGATACAATTTTCTGGTCTTTGGAAGTTGACTGATTGGCCCAGAGTTGGCTATATTTCGCACCTAGTGAGTGTAGTAAACCTTTAATACTTTTACACCAGTTATCCTGGCCATCTGTTTCAAGGTTGTATAGTTTCAAATAACATTTATGTAGAATATGTGAATCTTCCAGGTTGAGCACCCTATCCCAATATCTAATCGCCCGTGTCTCCCTTTGAGCTTTTAGAGGCACTCTCCCAGTATCTGCATACACTGCAGCTGAGGTTGTCTGCTTTCTTCCACCAAGCATTGATTTTAAATATCTTAGATGTATCAACTCAAATTTATCAACCTTTCTGCCTTTGTTCATGCCCCATATTTCACATCCATAGTCAAGACACGGCCTTACTTGTGTGTCAAACAGCTTAAGAGCTAGTCTAGGCTTTGGTTTCCCAATATGTTGGTAACAACATGAATATGACTGGTAAATTGCTTTCCTTCCTTTATCACAAAGTTGGTTATAGGTTTCATGAAATATATCTTTGTGGCTAGAATTTAGTATGAAACCTAGGTATTTATATGAGTCTACCCTTTCCAGGACTACATCACCATATGTAAAGTCCACTCTGTTGTCATGTTTTTTGTCATTAAACACTACAATATTTGACTTGATCATGTTAACTATTAAATGCCAATTTCTACAGTATTGAAATAGCCTGTCAAGTTGTTTCTGAAGGTCTTCTGGTGAGGTAGCAAGTAAAACCAGGTCATCTGCATACAGAAGATATGCAACATCCATTCCATATATGTTCACTCCACTGCCAGAGTCTAGGTATTGATTAATATCTGCTAGATAGGTGTTGAATAGTTTTGGGCTTAACACTCCTCCCTGCAATACGCCGTATGTACTATCTATATCCTCACTTAAGCCTGAGTTTATACATACTTTTGAATGGGATTTCTTATATAGATCAATAAGAATTTGTAAAGATTTCCCTTTAACATTGTTACACATCAGTTTATAGAACAGTGCTCTCCTATTTATATAGTCAAAGGCCTTTGTAAAATCAATAAAGCAACAGTAGAGGGTTTTACGTTCAGCTTGCGCCATCTTTACAGCAGTATATAATATAAATACATTATCCGATGTTCTGCTGTTCTCAACAAAACCGTTCTGTAGAGGGTCATTCTGATTTAGCATATCGTTGTTGAACTTAAATCTATTATTTATGATGATCTCAAAAAGTTTACATGTGCTGTTCATTATAGTAATTTTCCTGTAGTTGTCAGGATTGGCCCTATCACCTTTCTTGTGTAAAGGACTGATGATGCCTTCTACCCATTTTGCAGGAAATTCACCTGTTTCCCACACACAGTTAAAGACAATATATAGGACATCTGTGAAAATTCTCCCTCCTTCTTTTAAGAATTCAGCCGGAATGCCATCAGTTCCTGTGGCTTTGTTAGTCTTTAGGATTTTTAGAGCATATTCAATTTCACACATTGTGATTGGAGAGTCAAGGAGTGACTTTATAGATTTTTCGGTGTTGGTTGTCTGATAGCCAAATTCCATTTGTTCAACCAACTCCTCTATATGTTTCATGTTATCATGGTCAAAATATTCAATATGAGGGGGGGTCTGCTGTTTCTTAAAGTATTCAACAAATGTGTCAATTGGAATCTCACATTGGTTTGATTTACTTTGTAACTTTTGCCATGATTTCCAGAACCTTTCATTGTTTTCTATTTCTAGCATATTTTCAATCTCTTGGCCTTTACTTCTTTTAGAGGCCCTCCTGGATTTTTGGGTTATTCTATTATATTCCCTTTTTAGTTCAGAGTATCTATTCCTATGAACCTCATATTCAATGTTGTGTATTTTACTATATTTGTGTGCCTTTTTTTTTAGCGACCTTACATTCTTCATCATACCATGTGTTTCAAGGGTAACATGACTTTGTTACCCGGGAGCATTTATTCCCGGGAATAGCTACGGCAAGAAGAGTATAATATGCTTGGACTATTTCATCCATGTTGGCCTGTGCATCTGCCGCTAATGTTATTATATGGTTTTTAAGTTGTTTGCACTTATTACTTGCAATATTATCTTTATACATTTCCTTTTGGGAACGGTCGCACTTGTAGGCTTTATATGTAGCCCCCTTTACTTGACTAGTTTCACAATTTTGTATAGCACCACTCAGACTAAAACTAATAGGTTTATGGTCTGATTCGGGAAGTAGCTCCAGTATTTCCAATCTCTCACAAATTCCTATTGAGGTTGACTTGCATATGACATAATCTACAACACTTTGACCATTTGCAGTGTAACATGTAAATCCACTGGTGTTACCTGTTTCCCCCAATCTACCATTCAGTATTACCATATCTGTATCTTTACATACTTGAATAAGTTCTTTACCATTATTATTTACAACCTTATCTTTTGATTTTTGTTCTGCGGGCAATAACCCCTCTAGCACCATGCGTGAGTCATTACTAAGTTCGTTTGTAGATGACGTCCGTGCATTAAGGTCACCACATAGCATCAATTCACAATCTTGGTTTTCAAATTTACCAATCTGCTCACATATGGTATCAAAATAGTTATCATTTTCAGCTGTATATGTTGACCCCTCCGGTGGTATATATATATAGCACCTACCACCACGTTACGGGTAAAGCCAAAGAATTTAGGGTCAAAGTGTATCCATATAAGAAAGTCGGATATAATATCCAGTTTTATACCACCCTTAGCACGATTTGATATGAATATGCCTATTCAACCAGATGATCTTTTTGCATTTGGGTGTTTCAGTTTACAGGTTAACTGGATATATTTATAGCCTGGTATATCTGGTTTAAAGTCCTTATTTTTCCATATCTCACTTAAAATAATAACATCATGACTAGTTATTATGTTTTGAATATGGGGATATGTCAGTTTGTCACCCAGACCATGAATGTTCCAGTAGTATAGTGATACACTTTTAATTCCAACTTTATTAAGGATGGCCCCTACTTGGTCTGTATGCCCAATGTCCTATTTAGTTGTGAAGGACAGTCGAGCAAGCCTATTGCAGTAGGCCTTTTTGGCACGCCAGCTTAAGTGAATGTTGTCCTTAAGTTCTAGACCACCATTGTCCATGAGGCATGTTCTGTAGTCTTTGGAAAGTTTAAATAATAGATTTAGATTACTAGTGTTCTACTGCAACAGTACATAGTTATAGATAGTAATGTAGCATGGGGAAATGTGTGGCACCTGTTCCAACACTCACACCCCCCTCCAATATTACCATGAAAATATACCAGAACCACAAGTAACGCGATTTTGACAGCAAGGTCAGGTTCATGGCGAGAAAACTGAATTAGAGAACAATTATTGATGAGTTTTTATCTTATTTAATGCAAGTTTATCCTGAGTAGTAATTTATGATGCATTGGTACCTTCAGGATGTACGATCAGACTGTAGCATGTATGGCAAGCGCAGCAGCTACATGTGACAACCCACCAGCAGACAGCAAGCAGTGGACTGACATGTGGGCTACCATGGAGGCCCAAGTAAAGCCTCTGTGTTCAAGCGATGTAAGTGCATGTAAAATATCACTGAAAACATAGCACTGAAACCATTGAAATTTGCTCAGATTTCACATTTTTCAGTGTGCATGGACCATATCAGCATCAGCCAGTGGTCTGACATTTTTGAACCCAAATGTGTATTGGCTTCAGGGAGGTGAAGGTGGATGTGATGGATATACTGGTGCAGTACAACGGTGCATTATGGCCGCCAATCAGGTCCCAGATGTTGTCACTCCTGACGTATTATGCAGGTAAACCTTTACTTGAGGCCACTCCAAATAGTATACCTGTTTCTCACCATTGCACCATGAGAGATATGACAAATGCACTTATTTTCTTCTTTTTTCCAGTAAAATTTCCAAAAGAGAAAGAAAAAAAAACTCTCATGGGCGATTTTGATGATGCGCGCAGAGATGAGAAACAATTTTATTATTTGGAGTGGCCTAATATAGAAAATGGCGGAAGAATTATTAGTAATTGCAAGTGGTTACCATATTTACAGCGCATTGAATAAATGAAACATTTTTGATATATAAATTGTGTGCATGTATGCACAATGTAACTGTAAGTATACTTTCTTTAACATAAATCTAGGGACATTCACTGCATGTAGGCTGCGTCTATGCATGGCTACAAATTACAAGTACAATTGTAACACATGTAAAGGGAGATTACAAAACAAAGTAAAAACATGTAGTATATGGTATTTTACCAATAGTAATTCTACTGTTAATGAGCTGCACAAAAACCCACCAGGTCCATATCATATTCTGAGTGATAGCTTTTGAGTATGTCATTGCTTATAAGTTACAATTATATAGACCTGCCCCAGTTAATTCCCATTTAGACTTTATATTACGAGGATCCTACTGCCACAGACTATGGATGGTAATGCATCGTTGGGAGATGTGTGGCGTCTCTTCCAACCTTTTGCTCCCCCCCCCCCATATTATCATGGATTCAAACTGTCCAAAACAACAAGTAGGGAGTGGAAACTGTCAGTGAGCATATTGTACTGGGTGAGTGATGGATTAATGCCATTTCGACAGCTACGGTCATGTTCATGGCCAAAAGCTAAATAAGAGAACAAATAATCGTTAAGAATACTATTGAATGTAAGTGTATTATAAATAGTATTGTATCGAGTGTATGATGCATTGGTACCTACAGGATATACAATGAGACTTCAGCCTGTATGGCAAGCGCAGCGGCTACATGTGACAACCCACCAGCAGACAGCAAGCAGTGGACTGACATGTGGGCTACCATGGAGGCCCAAGCAAAGCCTATGTGTTCAGGCGGATCAGGCGGATCCGGTGATGTAAGCCACAAAACCCTCCCATTTAAGATTTTGCATTTAATTTAGGTTATTTTTGAAAATCCTCAGAAGAACAGCTAAACTTTGAGAAAAACATTCAAGATTGCAAAATATCATCAAGTTAACTTACTAAAAGTTTTAATCTTTCGAACTATTTGAGCTTCTGCAGCCATTTTTACTATTTTGCATGCCCAATTCCTAAGAAACTACATAATCCATCTTTGGCGCTTACTCTTAATCTATTCACCTACAAACAGAATTCGTGTGCAAGCTTTGATATGCAGGCAGCAGATTGTGTAGGAGTGATGACTGGTGGGACATCTATAGAGGAAATATGCCAGTGAGTACTAACACGTGGGGAAAAATATGACTAGATTTACAGCCCCGAGGCAAGTTCAAATCCACAGAGGCGCATCAAAGAGCATCTTTCAGCATTCATTCCAGATTGGCGAACCATTTACATAATTGTAAATTAAACAGTAACAGTTACTTTTTACTATTGATTTTATTTTTCAGTTGAACTAATACATATTATTGACCAATAAGTTGTCTCAGTAGTGTCAACTTAGGTAATTTTTTCGACAACACCAAAATCTAAGATCTAGAGATAGGCATTGTGGTGCCCCAAGGTATAGGCACTATTATGTGTATTAATATAATTTGTTCATTCATATTCATTTATTTATCCTGCAGCATGTGGCCCAGGCAATGTTTACATACAGCAGCTCAAGAGTAACATACACTGTAAAAAGATTTCCATTAAAATAACGGAGATTCACTGGCACCACTGGGTGCCGGACTTTCACCGTAAAAATAACGGTCACCGTTGTTTCAAATTCTCCATAATTATAACGGTGAAAGTCCGGCACCCAATGGTGCCAGTGAATCACCGTTATTCTAACAAAATACAGAACATCACTGTTATTTTAATACAGTGCCTAAACAATTATATATGGTATTTGTATGATTTGATTCATTTATCCCAGTGTTATTTAGTTCATTTACCCCCCTATACCTAACTCCATGCTCGATATGGTTTCATACCCAATTTGGTACACCATGTCCAATCATCAATGTCATCTTAGTGTCAAGACTTCAGGCCTAATCATTAGGAAATAATCTATGAGAGCCTTATAGAATGCTTCATGACACTTTCTAATGTCAGTCCATGAGTGGAAGTCACTCTAAGATGGCTATATGGCAAACCTTACAGCTTTGACTGTATATATATTTCTTATTGCCACAAAAATGGTGTTCATAGCATCTATGAAAATCTGCTCATGAACCATTGTGAAAATAAACTGTGTTTCACTGTATTGGATTACGGAGATTCAAAGTAAAATTTATCAATTTTACATTGTCCCTCCGTAATAAAATATATGAGATGATTTACCTTAAAATTTGGCAGTGATTCTCTGTATATACAACTGAATAAGACTTAGCTTCACCGTAAATGAATAAACCGTAGTGGATTACAGATATTGAAAGTAAAATCGGTTGACTTTACAGTGCCTCACTGTTATCACATTTACGATGATGCACCATAAAATTTTACAGTGATTCTCTGTATATTCAACGGAATATCTTTATAGTGTTATGTAGATGGGAAAATGCCAAATATTACATCCAAGCGCCTAAAGGGCCGGTTATACGTGTCTTAACACTAGATAATAGGATTATAGCATCCGGTTCCTGGTCCTGAGTTTGGAGCTGTTGTTTTTAGAAGTAAAAACAAAATAAAATATAATATGTAATAGAAATTGAGAGCTGATGTTAGTTGTCCTTTTGGGTAGATGTTATTACCCGTAATAAAATGATATAATTCCCTATTTGGACTGAATGTTATTTCCATGTAGATGTGCACATGCAGTATACATCTCCAACTCAGTTGGTAATTTGCCACTGAGTGAACATGAAAGAAATTGCCTGGGTCGTCACTGGCAAGCTTGAATCATCACTATGACGACCTTAAAGATTGTAGATTTTGGTATTGTCAATTTGACTACCTAAAATGTTTTCATTGTAGAGAACATGATCTTGTATGCATATCTTTTTATTATACCAGACTGTTTGATGAGGCATCAGCCTGCATGGACCCTCTGCTGGCCAAATGTCCGGACAAGTCGAGCGGTGAGATTGGTCGGAGCTGGCAAATGCTGAAGGATCAGATGCAAAACATGCCTTGCTAAATAGTCAGCAGTTGGTTAAGCGCAGATGGTGAACATGAACAGCAGCTTATGAACATGACTAGTTTCAATAGTGGAGACAATAGCAAATAAAGACCGAGAAGAGAAAAGTGTGTAAGATTAATTCATAAATCTTTAATAAAAGAAAGCAATAAATGTCAGCAGTATCAGTGCCTCAAGCATTTAGTTTGTTCTTTCCTGTCATACTCTGATATCATGTTCAGAAGTACCACGTACAGCCCAAAGGTAATTTTATGATTTTCTAAGCTAAATTTTAATATGTTCTGCTGGAAATTATGATAAAATAAAGGGCTTGAACTGCATGAGCAGATCAAAAAACGAGGGCAATGTGTGACACCTAGGGCTCTTGGAAAACGTAACAGTGACATTGGAAATAGTCTGGGCTTTCAGAATCTGAAAGAATTTTGTATATACCCCAAAGATTGATTGTACGATAAAATCACAAAGGACGCAAGGCTTGGTTGAGATGGGGAAAGAGGGGGAAAAAAAGAAGATCCACATTCGTCAAAAACACCACTACTCCCCACCCTGAACAATGGCCCATGGCCTCAGGTACTAAGAATGTTTTAGGTCTGGTCATTCTTCAGCGGGGAACAGGGTGGACCATAATACTTTATTTCTGGACTTTCTGCCCCCCCCCCCCCGAAAAAAAAAGAGAAAAAATGGAAAGAAAGATAGAGAGGAACTATACTAGAATGGAAGGTTGCTTTTCAAACATTTGCAGCCACTCTAATACTGGTGTGTCACAGCGGGACAGCTTGACTGTTTAATACGAGAATGTTTTTATTTTCATTTCATAATTTGCTTAAAAAGAGGTTGGTGAATTTTTTTTTAAAGTGGCACGTGCTTTTGAAATAGGTTCATGTTTCATGTAAGCTTGGTTATATTGAAATAATCAATATGCTGAAGCAATATTTCTATATTCTCAGTTTTATTCTCATAAGTCTCCATTCAATCAATTTTTCAATTTAACTGTTTATTATACTGAATGTACATTCTCCAAATAAATGCAGATATCAATTGTGCACTCAGCCGGACGGAAAACGACATATCTTGTCCATAATTGATAAACTTCTATATAACCATTATTGTCTTACTCACAATGTCGCTTTTTAGCTTGATGAACCAAGAATTTAAAAATTCTTTGGGGTGATATTACTTAGTTGTTGGGGGGGGGGGTAGATGAAGTGATGATTTTGCTTGAATTCTAACCTTCTAAACTTTTCCTTATAATGAGCTAACAAATTATACTTCAACCTATGTCTTTTACATTTTGCTCACATTTTCATATAGTAATATAGTTTTAATATACACACCTACATTTTATAATTGTTGATAACTAGTAGCATTGTTATATTACAATACTTGCCTAGATTAGATTTCATATATACCAATAAATTTACATATTTTCTTAAATTAACAAATAAATAAATGAATAGATAATTAGATAAATAACTAGCTACATGCAGTACATTCCTAAGCATACAAGATCCCATACGATGCAGTACTCACTCTGAATACATGAATGACTTTAAACAATTATCTATAAGACTCTGAGATAGCTGTTATATTACAACTAAAACTTACAGTTGATATTTACTGATAATAAATTGTTTTATTACAACTTACACATGCTCATGACTACCTTCTCCCAACTAACCTTTATGGAGAACCTCTGTGATAGCTTGTTATATTACAACTAAAACTAACACTAATTCGGTGACAACCTACTAAGTAAGAATTGTATTATTACAATTCATCTACAAAAGTAATCACTCTACTAATTGTCTTATTACAATGTAAAGAGTCACTGCACTAAGGCAGTGTAGATATCCTCAATAGCATCATTTGTGAACTGAAGATCATACCTCCATTTCTTCTCAAAGAATTTATTTATTAGTCCTCTTAAGTTAGACTTAAAAATATTTTTACTCTCTGAATTTCTAACATTTGATGGAATTAAATTCCACTCATGAAATGTTGCATTTGGGGGTGATTTTCTGACCCTTTCAGTGAGAGACAAATACATTTTCACTAAGGGCCCATCGGCAGCCCTTGTTCTTCTATTATTTATTAATTCAATACCATTAATCTGTATTAATCTGTAGGTTAATGAACCTTGTAAATACTTCCTTCTTAAATCTAACGGTAATACACCCGCATTAGAATGTAGTTTTTTAACTGAGATATCTTGTGGGTCATAAATTTGATAACACACTCTTAAAGCATTATTTTGCAATACTTGCAACTTTTTTTGATCTACAAAACTTATTCCTGAAAAGAAAATATTACTATTATCTATATAAGGTAGAATCATAGTCTTCAGAATAGTTAAGGCTGTGCCTAGATCCAAACAAGCTCTAAAGTGGCTTAAAATCCATATTTTGTGATTCAGCCTACTAATTGTTTTATTTAACTCAAACTTAAAAGATAATTTTTGATCAAGTATTATTCCTAGGTACTTATACTTTTCAACTCTTTCCAATTCTTTACCTTTTACTAGCAAAGGCAAAGTTACCACATTTTCCTCATATGTATATAGCATAAACTTTGTCTTTGTTGCATTTATTGTTAGTTGATTTGCATCACAATAATTTACTAAAGAGCTTAAATCTTCTTGCAATTTTTCACTTATTTGAGCAACGGACCTTCCTGATACATATAATACTGTATCATCAGCATATTGTAGAATGTTACAGCTCATGTTCAACTTTGATAAATCGTTTACATATAAAATGAATAGCAATGGTCCTAGAATAGAACCCTGCGGTACTCCATATGACGTCTCTAACCAGCTTGAATGTACACCATTTGCTATTGTTTTTTGTGACCTCTTAGCTAAATAATTTGTAAACCAATTAATGACTCTTTGAGAAAAACCAAATTGAGGCATTTTCTGTATTAATTTCTCATGGTTTATGGTATCAAAGGCTTTCCGATAATCTATGTACACTGCCCCTACATATTCACCTTTATTCAAAGCGTAAAAAATATCTTTGGTTAATTTAATAACTGTGTCTTGTGTTCCCCTCTTTTCTCTAAAACCATTTTGCTTATCTGTTAATAAAACATTTCCTTCAAGAAATGTAGCTGTTTGTTTATGAACCAGTTTTTCTAATATCTTACCAGTTATTGGGAGCAAGGATATTGGCCTTAAATCACTTACATTGTTTGGATTACTAATTTTTGGTATTGGTGTTATTTTTGCCATTTTCCACAATTCTGGGAAAATACCAGTTTCTATTGATAAATTAACTACATGCAAGAAATGTTCACTCATACCCAATAGGCATTCTTTCAGTACTTTAGCTGATAAGTTATCAAAACCCGAGGACTTTGTTATATCTATTTCTCTAATTTCTTTTTCCAAATTCTCAAGCATTACCTCCTGGAATTGAAATTCCTCATTGGTTTGGTCAATCTGAATATGTAAGTCCCCATTAAATTCCTGAATTTCTGATGCAAGATTCTTTCCAATATTTGCAAAGAACTCATTAATATGATCAGCAACCCCATCATTTGGGATATCTTCACCTTGCTCATTCAATAAATTTAAACTAGGTGCCTTTGCATTGCTTGGCAGTAGCTTTTTTAACTGTTCCCAAAACTTTTTTGGGTCATTTTTATGCTTTAGCAATTGACTTTTCACATAATTGTCATGTGCTCTTCTATTTTTTGCATTTGATCTATTTTTTAACATTTTTGCTCTGTCTTTGTCCTCTTTTTTATGAGATTTCCTAGCTCTCCTTAAAGCTAGGTCTCTATCCCTCATAAGCTGAACCAACTCTGGGGTAAGCCACTCGGGCTTTTCCCTTCTAAATGTATTGCGCTTAATAGGGCAATGTTCATCCAAGTATTCAATTAGATGGTCGTAAAATATCTTCCAAGCCTCATTGGGATCTAAGCAAGCGAAGAAAATTTCCCAATTTAAACTTCTCATATGCCTCAGTAATTCCTCCATATTGTACCTTCTATAGGTCCTGCCCATAAAATCAGCACAAACTCCTCCACCCTTTTTTATTCTTTTTCTAACTATGTATACCGGTATGTGATCACTGATACTTTTTTCAATAACATCTGCACTAGGCATATTCCCCAAATTATTAGGGATTAAATCTGCATCTGCAACATCATTCATGTTTGTGAATATAAGATCAATTACTGCACTCGAATATAAAGGCCTAGTTGGGGCATGTATATACTGAGTCATACCAAAAGCTGCTTCAATTAATTCAAATCTCTCTTTTGCTTTTGAACTTTTTCTGTAATCAATATTCATATCACCTCCCATAATATAATCCACATTCTTTTTCCCTTCAAGTTTTTTAACTTTTGCTAACGCCTTTATTACTTGGAAGAAAAATCTATCCTTATTTCCCGATGGAGGTCTATATATATTTAAAATGTAAATTTTCCTAGTAAAAGGTAGGCTGACCTTTAAAGCTAGTATTTCAATATCTTCATTTATTACATGCAGATCTGGATCTTTTACCACATCATGCTTTATGTTAGTTTGTACCAATGTAGCTAGACCTCCTGCCTTATTGACATCTCCTTTGTCATTCAAATATTGCCTATCTAATCTGTGAGTGACAAACCCATCCATATTAAATATATTATCTCCCATGTCTGGCTTTAACCAAGTTTCAGAGATATTAATTACATTCGCGTTTAAACTCTCCAAAAATTCATTCACTGTTACAGACTTAGTTGAATTCAGACTCTGCGCGTTCCAAAAAACTGACTTTAACCCTTTTACCTTAGCAGTCATTTTGACTTTTCTTTGCTGAGTTCCCTATAGAAAATGGCTTTTTGAAAATTTGATGAAAACTTAATAATGTGTGACACATTTTGATAATGAGTTGATGAGGTGATGAGGGGGGAGGGGGGGTGGTTTGACAATCATAGTCGGTAGTAATTCTCATAGGAACGTTATAGAAGTATGAGCTGTAACTACCCGGTATAGACAGATCATTCAATGGAATTTATTTATTTACATTGATATGCAACAATGTAGCGCAAACACAAGTTTGAACCCATATTTAGAATAATTTGCCATTAATATTAATCACATCAACCACTGCAAAAAGTTGGTATGACTATTTATAACTTTGAACTAGAATTACTCATAACGTGAATCAAACCATATTATTACAGTTTTTTTCACGTCAGCTTATTTTTAAACTAATTCAATACAATTTTAAATGTACAATAATTTGTGTATATTACTTATATATTTACAATGATGTTAGTAATGATGTTAACACAACTGATTAGTTAGCCAATAATTATCCACACCACTAGATTAGCATTCTTCAGTATTTCATATTTTCAAAGAAATACCGGTATATAAAAAATTGTAGGATTCTAATTGACAATTAAATGCATGTATTATTACAATATGATTATAATTATTTTAACTTAATCAACAATATAGTTATCATAGTTAATTAACTACCAACAGTTGACATAACGATTTACAGGAATGTATCCATACCTTAGTTATCATTTTACAAATTCAATACCAACACACGTCTGTAACTAATAATAAACTAAAATTTTGAGTAAAGTTTCTTGTTTACAGAATGAAGATGTCAATCTTCAGTTCTAGGTCAGAGAATTTAGATTACGGCTTGAAATCTGAAGCTTGAATCTTGTGACTTGAAACTTGAAATGGACTTGACTTGAGACTTGAGACTTGAGATTGGGGCTTAAGGACTTGGACACCGAGGCGATTTCCAACAACTGCCAATCTACCAACTGCCAGTGTTATATTACACTAGAGCTAATATCTTGGCACAACTTATCAAAGCTGCTAACAGATTTTATCAAGTGTGTTATTACACTTGTACTTCTTTATAAATGGTTAGAAAATTATTTGAAAAACAGGACACAGAAAACTTTTGCAAATGGGATCACTTCTAATGAGGGGGAGGTAACCTGTGGGGTACCCCAGGGCTCCATTTTGGGGCCCACCCTCTTTTTGGTATATATTAATGACCTCAGAAATGTCGTTTTTAACTCCAAAACATATCTGTATGCAGACGATACCGTAGTCTCAGTTACTGGACCAAATCTAAATGAGCTAACTGTTTCTTTAGAGCAAGACCTTTATCGTTTGTCTAACTGGTTCAGAAAAAATAAGCTGACTCTTAATGCTAAGAAAACTAATTATATGATTTTCGGACTAAGATCAAAATTAAAGGAGATCAATGCTCACAGTGTTAGTTTTGGAGATAAAATAATTGATCGTTGTATTAGCTTTAAGTATCTAGGAGTAATCCTGGATCCTGTATTAAACTTTAATATGCAAGCTGAGTCTGCATACAAGAAAGTGGTCTATAGAGTACATCAAATGGCAGTTTTAAGAGAATGTATGAATAATAATACCATGTTATATATGTACAAGACAATGGTGCTGCCTCATGCAGACTATGGAGACGTCTTCTATGGGGTTGCTCGTAAGGCCATACTGGAGAAGATTCAAGTGGCAGAAAACAAAGCCCTTCGTATGAGCCTAGGTCTAGACTACAGACATCCTGTAATACTAACCCATCAGCTAGCTTCCATCTCAAAATTAGAGCCTAGACGCAAAATGCACTTAGTAAACTTCATGTATAAACAGAAAAATAATAGAGAAATTACAAATAATAGAAATATATTTACAAGAGCACACGATGCCCCACTCTTTTTATGTATTAAACCAAAAAATGAATCATGTAAAAAAAGTGTCTTATACAGGGGGGCAGTGGCATGGAATAATTTATCTGTTATTACTAGAAATATACCAGAATTTGAAGCTTTTAAATTAAACAGGAAAAAGTGGCTAGGTAGTACTAACTATGCATTGTCATAGCTCTGTATCACAATTTAATGTAATGAGCACTCATATCTTGCTAAAAATGAAACCTAATAATATGTCAATATTACCGGTACAAATCTGTATTTGTTTACATAAGAATATATATGATGTACGGGGTGCCCGCCCCTAAAGGTCACTTCTCTATGTTAACATCTCCGCGTAATTCAGCAATATTGCTCAGGTATAGAAACATATAATAGATTTATATATTAGCGTATTGTATTTAATTATAATAGTAATCTTAAAGGTAGGATGTTATAAAAACACAGGTAGGGCCCAGGCTAAGTCTGGGCTCCGCATTTTTTCCTTCATTATTATGAAACATATAGTTGTATGTTAACTGTGATCCACTGAAAAACTGGATGTAAAATACTCATCGAGCTGAACAAGCTCTTTTTTATGTCCAGTATAAATAAACGGGATTGACAACTTTGTCATCTCAAATCAAAAAAATAGCAATTGTAGACCTTTTGTAGGTGGGGAGTCCATTTTCATTGTTAACATTAATAACTCATGTATTATTACATTAAGCATTAACTCAACCATCAAATCTATGACCAATGTATTATTACACTTATTAGTCATTTATCCCTTGTACGACCTGGATTCCTTGAATTCCACGAATGTTTCTAGCATATTTTACTATTGCTGTATTGATGTCTCTTGCCCACCATTTCTTCAGCTTGTCATTTGGCATGTAACCATTTAACAGGAGCTCATAGTGTATCTTCATTTTCTTTTTTCTATAGTGTTGCACTTCATTTCCTGTCCAGGGGGTAGGCATATTAATATCCTTGTTAAAACAAACAATTCTCTCATTGATGACTACTATGGCCACATCTAAATTATATTGGTCCTCTGAAGTAAACTCACAGGCTGGCGCATACACTCGTAAATCCAAAGTAGTAAGAGGACACATGGACACATGGTAAGGGAATCCAAGTCCCTCTAATCTCTCCTCAAGAGTGTCTATTTGTCCCCATAGATTGTTTCCCATGTCATGCCTATCCTTTGACACCAATTTAATAACTCTTTCCAGTGGAGCTTCACTATTGACCTCTCTTACTAGTAGATCATTTATCCCAGCAGAGATTATCATATAATCTGTTGGACTCTCCTTCAGTAACTGAATCATCTCGTCTCCTACACTAAGTAGGCCCTCTTGTTCATACACATGACCGGTTATTGATGAAGTTATGCTATCCATTATCATCAATTTATCAAATACGTCCTCCTCTATTCGACCATCTGACACTATTTGCACATCTAACGCCGTCATATTGACACTCGAGTGTCACCCGGAGACTGCTTCTTTTCCTTTTAAAAGTTTTTCAAATCACTCCAGCACTTGAATCACGCCTCCTTCTAGGACACCAAACATTCATGAGCACTTAAAGCGTAATATTACACTTAAATTGCACTAATCTGCTCCTTATTTAGACATTTTATCCCTTCGAGACGTAGGTTGATCTTTTTGTTTACAGACGCCATCAATCCATGGTGACTTCCGGCAGGCTCCGCAGTGAATGAAGACGCGACGAAAATCAAAAATTATTTTTGTTGATTCGACTTCAATTTACCAACGACAAATCCTTTACTACCATGAAAAAACCCTCAATTACTTTGTAATCCTTGTAATAGCTATTACCAATCCATTTTATTACGGTATCGGCATAAATTAGAAAAAGTTTTCCGGTTGCTACGTTGCTTGGTTACTGCGGAGTTGTTGTTTACAACATGGCTTCCATCCAGTTCCGGTTCGGCGAAAACCGACCCGGCGTAGTAGTAATTTTGCCTCTAATGTACGTTATAAATTTTTTTAAGTGTCATAAACTGAGCAAATATTAGATTGATACCTTGTTCAACTGTGGTGAAAAAATCAAGATTTATAATTAGATCAATCTCCCCAAATCAATCATTTCCCTCACCGAAGATCTCTGCGTATGTCCATGAGCATGACGCCAAACTTGTTTTGGCCTTTCCCGCTGCTGGCTTTGGCTTCCTTCGTGAAGATGTAGTGCCCCTTTCCCCATACCCTATCTCCAGTGGCTTCCTCCAATGGCTTCACTGTAGATATCAACTTGGCTTTCAAATCTTCATGAGTGTTGTACTTTACCAAATTAATGGATTTCAGCTCATCAACTTTGGTAGCGATCCAAAGATCATTTTCTGGAATTGCATCCCCGACCAATTTTATCTTTTTTCCACATCTTAGCTGAAGAATTTTTACTCCTTCTTCTGGCCTATTGCACACTTGGGATTTTTTGTAGAAGAAAGCCTGTTCATTGGACACAAACTTGGTTCCCTCATATTCAATTTCACGCTCATAATGATTGGATAAATAAGCATTTTTGCTCTGAAAGATGATTGCATTTTCCACTTCCCTAACAAACGCTTTTTCCACAGTCAGTGATTCAGGAAGCCTCTCAAGATCTCGTGCCATATCATACTTCTCCCCATCTAAGATTATGTTTTTCCCAGCAATCTTGATTTTCATTTTAAGATCTTTTCCCAGATCCACAATGCCTTGTGCTACTTCTCTGATTTCCTTTTCCTCATCAGTTTCGTCTTCAACTAGCAGAAAACCTTTACACTTGTCCAGTCTTCCCATGCTAAATCTTCCAGCATACGCCAGGTTTCTTCTTTCTTCAGTTACAAATGAGATCAACACCTTCCTAGGCCTAGATAAACCACGAAATTTCCCAACCCTTGTGATTGAGGTGAAGTCATGGTAGAAATTATTTCCTGAGGTAAGCAGCACATCAGTCAGATCATTCCTAAGATTTTCATTTTGGATCTCCGGCATCTTAAGCATGACAAGATTCTTCTTTTTGTTGCCTTGCTTTACCTCAGCTTTCACAGATGTTTTCACACCTTTCAGTTCCTCTTTAACCACTTGAGAAATACAGTCTTTAAGCATCCCTCTGATCTCTTCCTTACTTGCCCCTGTCTTAAGATCTTCTACTTGTTTGACCCTGTCAACCAATTCATCAAAGTTGACCTTTTTTTGAGCCTCCGCTGTTTCCATGTCTTCAAAGAGTCGATCATGCCTCTGTTGCGATTTTTCAATTCCAGCAGTTAGATCCCTCACCTTTCCTAATTTTTCTTCAGCAGCATTCATCCTTGCTGTTAGATCTACCAGCTTACTTACTTTCTCCTTTATGTCCTTATTATCTTTGATAAGCTGGTCAATTTTCTTCTCCATCTTGAAATTTAGTGTGCCTCGAGCAAACTCTTTTTCAAAGTGACCGTTATTGCTTTGAATCTATGACGTAACGCTTTAGCCAATGGGCGCGCTCTGTGTTATCGCCCACCTCAACGACAATTTAAGAAAAGTAATATAACTTTCTTAAAAATCAATATTTTTTCAAGAAAATGGTCTCAAATTCTTCCTCTCACCTTTATACGCCTTTTCCTCGCTTACTGTTTGCAGTTATCTTGCTTGGTTCCATCTTTAATCTGCCTTCAACCGGGAGCTGACTCTCCTCGCGTCTTAGCTAGTCTCCATAACGTTCCAATCCAAACCTATGCTTATTTTTTTGGCGGGAAAATGTCTTAATTAAAATGGGTATTTTTTGGGGCTTACAAATTTTGTAATATCTTTCTAAATTTCAAACATCTAAGACAGTAGTGCTCAAGCCCTTGATCTTAGGTACATTGTGATGTGTTTTCTCAGATATAGGACCATATTTGCTTGAGATATTTGACATTCTCAACTTACACACGTTCTGAAATCACACGGCCAAAAAATGAGGTCCCTGCCTGATACATTAAACTTTGGTAGCCCTCGTCAATGAACTGTTAAAGTCGAGTAAGTGTGGCTTTATATATATCCCAGCACTTCAGAAAAATACAGATACACCAATAGGCCTAATGGATTGAATTTCCATAATTTTCAGTAACTGAGAAACAAGAAGATGTAGAATACGTGAAGAGACAGCCATTATATTGCTGATAATTTTGTCTATTTGGCCATATGCATTTTCCGTAAGTTGTCTTCTGAAATAGTAGGGTTAAAAGAAAAGTCCACCGCTTTCTCATGATACATTCTATCGATCATACGAAGTATTGTTCTAAAAATCTTGATTATGTGGCATATGCTGGTAAAAGCAGGAACTCTCTTGCACTGAGTGACGTCACCCCGAACCACTGGCCATATACTTTTTTCTCTTGATACGGTATTCCGCATTAGCAAGATGTCCTGTGTATAGCGCAATGTTGATTGGTACCAGTGTAACCAGTGTAACCTCCAGCAACCAGCTCGGCCAAATCTCTGGTCCGAAATTAGGGTACAAACATGGTGTGAGTATTGTGAGTGGGTTGTACCTGGGCATTACTTATGTCACCTGTCCCTCATAGAGTAGTGGTTAGCATGGTGGATTCGTGATGAAGAGGACCTAAGCTCAAATCCCTCCCAGGCCACATCTTGTCACCATACCATTAACAACCAGTACCTTTTCTTACTTATAATACATATAGTTCCTTTGAAGAAATAGGAATAAAAAATTAGTTCAAAGACTATTGATATTTCTTTGATATCATTTAAATGTTGTTACTCACTTCTACCTACCAACGCAAAATATATTTGATATAACTATAAGAATGTAAATTCATGGTATGGTCACCAAGATATGACTTGACAGGGATTTGAGCTTAGGTCCTCTGCATCATGAATCCACCATGCTAACAATTACTCTATGAGGGACAGGTGACATAAGAAATGCTCAGGTACAACCCACTCACAATACTCACACCTTGTTTGTACCCTAATCTTGGACCTGAGATTTGGCTGAGCTGGTTGCTGGTGACAAGGGGGATACACTTGATACCTGAGCAATACCTGGTGGCAGCACCAGTATCTCGCTAGTGCCTAATATCGGGGGCTACAGTATGCATCCAAACCCCTTTTTACTCAACATAGTGTGGAAAGATCTCTTGATAGGACTTTCAAATACATAAAATGTAGTATATGGGCATGGCAAAGCTACCAAAGCCATGTAGCGATGAATTTATACCTGATAAATCTCTGAATAAAATGAAACACCAGCATTCACCAGATCATGCAGTCTCTGCTTAATCACTATCGCATTGGGAATTTGTAAACAAATTCAACACACCCAAGCATTTATTTGGGTGTGTTGATTTATTTCTAGTCCGTTCTCATGAAAGTAAATCTGACAGATCATGGTAACATGGATGATCAAATGTTTATATTTGCATTTTTCAAAACATCTGTTTGGGTCCGATTTGTGAGAATGATTCCGATCTGCGACATAATCGGGTAGTGGAGTCCCAGCTTTAGAATTAAAAATAAATTACTCCTCTGTTGAGGCAACGAGGAAATTACGGAAAATTTGTAATTATGCAAAACCAGTGAGATATACCCC
The DNA here is from genome assembly GCA_947462335.1 of Harmothoe impar. Lineage (NCBI taxonomy): Eukaryota > Metazoa > Annelida > Polychaeta > Phyllodocida > Polynoidae > Harmothoe > Harmothoe impar. The sequence goes on along the minus strand of OX381704.1, from coordinate 81,840,388 downwards.
ATGGCAAAACTATTGAGTTTTCAACATAGGATAAAATGATTGCGGTTTACTTTAGACTGCCTATGGCTCAGTCTCATGAGTTTGTAACAGTTGAAACGTCTTTGACCGGGTGTCGTCTTTGACCGGTGTCGTCTTTGACCGGTGTAGTCTTTGACCGGGTAGGGATTAAAATGAAGAAAAAAGTAGTATATAGTAAAGAAATTTAAGCTTCAACTTCTTCATGTAATAAACAGTCTATGGTTGTTTTACCCAATTTAAAAGAAATATTTTAATGCACATATTAAGGGTCCCTTTTTTTTTTTTTCTTCAGCCGGTCAAAGACGTCACTTGGTATTTTACTTAAACTTTAAACAGCTTATTATTATTATTGCATAATACTTTAAACAGCTGCACTGTCCAAAGTATTATGCAATAAGAAGTGCCACCAAGTACATTACATCATATACATATTAAATATGTTAAAAAAATGGAAAAAAGAACTTTTCTATATACCCGGTCAAAGACGTTTCAACTGTTACAAACTCATGAGACTGAGCCCTATAATGTACTTGATAGTAATTTTCGATTACATTGAATACAACCAGTGTAGAATTTATAAAGTTCCAGACCATTTTAGTCTTTTACTTTCTCTGATCGACTGTATGCACTTCAGAAATTCCGTAAATTGATTCCCAGAATAGTAATTCACCGTAACTGTCAGTCTTTGCGAAAACTTTTTCGGCATGCAGGACAGTCAGTCCTGCAGCTAGCCAATTTACAGGACCAGATAAATTTCTGCAGGACCGGATACCAAAATCAAACTTTTGCATAATATTTAGAATAGAATAACATTTATAAAAGAAAATATAACAAAAACTTGCTTTAATTTGCCTAGAATATTAGAGAGCACTCTAGAACTTGTAACTTCAGTTCTACTTGGAATATTTGAAAAATTCTTTCAGTTTTGGAAAGCCCAGCATGTGAAGGACATCAGGTGCTCCAAAACCAGCCATTCTGCCGGACTAGAGCCATTTTAGGCGGACATTGCCACCGTCCTGCAGGATTTGGCAAAGACTGAACTGTAACCTAGAATTTTAAGTAGAAATGAGACACAGAGATTCGTGCAGTTTCACGTCATCTTTATTTCAACAATTTATTATACATTATATTGCCATTTGGGTATTATAGTGCAGCCTACTTCTTTATTGCAGTATGGAGTGACATGGAATAATCATTAGGAAAAGTAATAATGAAACAAATTTACAATCATGCGTAACGAAGCAAAACCAAAATATGCAACTGAATTGATTATGGTTGCTGGTTAGCGGTATGGGTTTTGTAACAATAACAAGTGTCTACATTCAGTTCTCTTGATACCGATAATTCTATCATACATGATTGAAGGTGAAACAAGCGGAAAAGAGGCGATATGTACTGGTTTATTCCCTGGCTAAATTAGTCGACCACCAGGTTCGAGTCAGAGCCTCACCAAGGCACCACGCATCACTATGAAGCTTGGATAGCAAGTACAAGCCTACCGGTTTTGAATTTGCACAGCACTGCATGCACAGCTTGGACCCTTGTCCTCATCGGCAGTGCGTTTGGCTATTTCTCAGCGTGGGCCTTTCATCTAATGGGGGCCCTAACACGAAATATAAAGTGATATATTTCTTTTCCACTCTCAAGAACCAAAACGCTATAACACTCAGGGCCTTTCTCAGCCGACAGTATGGAATACGTGATATCTGTATCTCCTGGGTTCTATCTACAATGCGCAAAGCTACAGACACCTAGTTATACTCCATTCACAGTGGCACCACCTATTGGAAACCTAGTTACTATGTACACTACAAGTGGGAGTGAGACTAGCTAAGAGACCACGCAAAGAGTCTAGTAGCACTGGTCGTTGAATATAATATATCCACCATACACAACACCCAAACACCACACATACATTTGTATAACCGCAACGTTGAATTGGTGCAACTACAGGGCAGGTTGGCGATAATGTGTACCCTATAATGAGACTCTACAATCAATAGCAACAAAATATTGTGAGTCTGAGATGAAGGTGGTATCTGGTATTAATAGCTGGTCAAGAGAATTCGATGGGAATAGAGCTTGACACGGCGCAACCATCGTTTATCACCCCTGTTGGCGTTGTTTGGTCCCTCGATGCCGAGAAATGATAACGACAATCATGCTAAATGTCTCCCACCTATCAACATGTGACAATAACACTTTGGTAAATGAAAATGGTCCTTTTGTGTTTTAATTGTTATTCAAATGTATTCATAAAACAAGATCTGTCATGATACATACTGTAGAGTATATTGGAAAATAACTACCGGTATGTATTTTTACAATAAGAGCAAAGATCCTAATCATTATGATTTATTGTCAAAATAAGCCATATTGCAGCACAGTCTTTCTTTAGAAACAATCATATGTGCTATTTTTAACGTCACCAACATATCACTACTAGTCTGGGAGACTGTCGCCATTGCCCGTGTGTACCTACTGACATATCATACTCAATATCAACTACCATATGTAATATTATCAACATTTATGTCTATATATGTAAGAGTACACTGCATAGTTAGTTTGTATTCACATGCTCACAAGACTCAGCCACGACACGAAATGACCAAATGCAGCGTTACTCCACTCTAGGCAGAAGTATATAGATCTAATGTTTTGCCACATGTCTGCTTGGCAATGCTCAGGTCGGTACCATCGACGCTGATGACGTCATAAAGAGATCTGCATCCGGGCTCTGGTAGCAGAGATGACTCAGCAGAACCTTCAAGACGCCATTCAGGCTGGAGGTAGTCCTACTAAGGTCATTGCTTAATGAGTGTAAAGTGTACAAATCGTAAGTCGTCACGTAGCACATATATACACCATATAGTACATGTAAAGAAACATCCTTGTAGCTTATATAACATAGCTCACCATTGGGCATAGGCATTGAGACACAGAAGAAGCTGCCTGCCCTGAAAGGTTTCAAATGTACACATGGCAGTGGGGGCGGTTCTGTTTGAATGCTCAGAACTTACAGGCAGAACTTGAGGACTAAGCACATCATGTGTAATTAATATTATCCCACTTTTAGTACACATTTTCTAAAAACTGAATAAGCTCATTCCTAAACATAGGAATGGGCATTTCCTAGGATCAGCTTCACCGTAATACCTAGAGCTAACATCATCAACAGCTTTTAGAATGGAGATGGAACTCCTGGGGTTCCTTCATGTTTTGATAGTATCTAACCTAATGAAGTGTATTAAGAGATGGAATGATTCCTTTCATTTACAAAATACCATTTGCGATACCGAAGATCACACATATACATACACAATAAGAAAGTGATGGAGATGCTAGTTCTTGTATTATTAACCACTAAGCAATATCTACTCATCATATTGTTGACACTGGTGCTTGGTGGGAATTGATAATAAAAAAAAGCAATTGAACCATAAATTGTTATAAATGAATCAAAGGACCTTGCGTAATAATAAAATGTGAGCAATTGTGATGCGGGGTGCTCCGAGCTGTAGTTTGACATGTTGAAGCCAATGTGGAGTCCTCAAATTACAGTTGGCCGGTCCTGTGCAGAAAATAAAGGTAATCAATGGAAATGTAACAAAAGGACACCAACATAAAATAAAAAGTGATATAAACACATCTTGAAAGAACAGAAAGAACAAAAAAACTACAAGCGAGGAAGCTTAACAACACAAGACAAGGTAAGGATAAAATCACATGCTAAGAACACAAAGGAGGAGAAAGAGAAGCATTCTTGAAAATGTTCAATTTCTATTTCAGAAGGAATTAAGCACTGAGAGGGCCAGACTGGGTTCGACCTCTTCGCATGATTTCAGTTAGTCTTCCCTTCGCGTTAACCTCATAGAGGGCAGCAGCTGCTGGCTACATGGTTCTATACTTACCGACAAGGGACTAGGTCAACAGCAATGGGTCATGCGTTTATGGGTTGCCAACATTTTTGAAAGAGCTTGGCTCTGTGGACCACGTATTGGAATCTGCTGCTGCGGGTTGTTCGTAATCAGAAGAGGCCGGCTATAAAATTGAAAATAAATATTGGCTCTAGATCCTAGGATAACATTTTGAAAAAAGGAAATTTAGGATGAATTTCACAATTCAGAACAATTATCCAAAATTTGACTTAAGTTTCTATCGGTTAGGGCACTTGCTTGCAGTTGTAGCTTCATTAAATCATATGAAAATCTTGATCTAAACCAATTTCCTTTGATTTAAGGCGTCCGCTTAATATAGCTCTGTGTAATTATATCTGAAACCATTTTTGAGTCTGGCCGCTCAGAAAGCAACTAAACACAACCAAACACCAGGAAAACTCAAGATATAACTCTTAAATATGATAAAGGCTATTTTATTTATTTTTCACCTTCACCTAGTTCTACGACAAAACCGCTTTGAAGCATACACTCCGCAAAACTTTACTATTGGCAGAATGCATTCCAGACACATGCAGACACTAGAGGAAAACAATTCTGCTATCAAATTTGCGATGCTAATGGCATTTTCATATTTTTAGTACTATGTATAGCCAATTCAGTCCCCGACTTTCCACTATATTACACTGGTCACAACTCTTAGTTTCAATCTACTAACAACCCTGAAGTGTCTTGATCACTAACATGAATCCGTACAACATGGATATGAACAGATGAAAACTGATCGTGTTCATTAGAGCGTCAGCTCTGCAGCATAACCACTCGGTATACATACATGCACAAGTTACCACGCCGCCAAAGCACACAGGGCGGTCTGCAATGCAAAACTACCAAACCTGCCATGGTTCATATAGCAATCACAATACAAGTGTTCCCTTATGTAGTTAAGTACTGCCAGAAAAAAAGAAGATCTTACTGTCTTTTCCCCTATATACTGTATGAGACAGAAATGAGGTGAATGTGTTTTCGGTCAAATTTAGTTGAAGTCATTGGCCTTCAGTTTTAAAAATCCCATGGACATGCCTATTACAAGATAACGATTGTTCCACGACATTCTTGATATTCTGAATGACAAAGGGTACTTGGAATATAACACTCTGCCGTCTCGTTCTATGACTGTATTGTTTGCTTCAATGTTAAGGGGTGCTACCCTCTGGAGGTCTTATATAATCATGCAATATACCTTGATGACTGGAATGCCACCATGGGGCTGCCTCAGCGAGGTCACACTCTAACTAACTAGAGTAAGTAGGTGTGTGGTTAGCAATTCTTCTTCATAAATAAGTATGTACATTTTATATCCTCAGTACACAAAAAGTACAGCGGCAACCAGGGCTACGTCTCCATGCACCGTGACAAGGAGAAACCTCTCTACCTGCCACCAGGCCTTTGACACATGCTTGGTTGTGGCACGATGTGGGAATGGATTCACTACTGCGAGTGGAAGCTGCAAACTAGTCCAGTCCAAGATCTAGGAACACTCTTCGAAATAATTTGAGATCTGAAATTGGTACTGAAGATCATTTGGCTCCAAATACTGCTATTTATCCTGCATTAATTTGGATCTATTACTAACAGACTTACAAAAGAAATAAGTGTATGTCTTGCAGGAATGATGCGAAACATTGTAAGCATATTTTGATCTCAGTTTTATCTTTTGAAGCGCTTGATCTAAGAGGAATTGGACAACTTGATTGCAGCTTGCACTCACTTAATGTTAGCGGTAGTGAAGGCTACAATGAGTTTCTTGGATGATATACTTTATATATATATATAGTGTTTATAGATATATAGATATCTTGTCTTTTATGAATTCAGTTTTTACAACGATAACTATGGTTCTTGACAACATACTTTACCTCTTGAATTATTACACTACAACTTCATCCCCTAAGCTATATCACACAATCCTAATAAGCTAGCCTTACATTGACAAAGCATTCAACTGTTTGTCTCTCTAACCAAGATTAGTGTACACTTGGATAATGCAAACTTCTGTTTCATCGGTCTAATATGTCTTCGCTGGGACTAAAGCACTTTTGATTATGTCATCATATGGTCAGAAATATAATATGCTTGGCTGCTTGGGTACCAAACATGTTATGCAGTCCACAAGCTTCATGCTATAAACACAATAGCAAGCTTTGCTATTAATGAAGGAATTCTGAAAGTATATTCACTCTTATTTTTGCCTTACCTCGTTGTACAATCTCATGTTTGTTCATAATAATTGTAAGCTTTCATGTAAATAGGTAACCAGAAAGTATCTAAGCATGCACCATTTTACTTTACCTTTTGAGACACAAACAATGAGGTGGGGTCACTGACTTAAGCCCCCCCCCCCCAACCAATGGATAAGTCCATTCACAAATTGGCACACCATGTCTTTTTGGGAGTGCCTGAGAATCCTCTACCAAAATAACACCTTAGAAAATTGTTATCCTAGGAAACTTTGGACCCTTGGCGTTTTTGGTGTTTCTGTAGCTGGGGGTCTTATAGTAACCTAGACTAATTAGAGACTCTTAATTAGGGTAATGGGAGTCGAAGCAAGGATCAGAACATCACCAAAGCATTTAGGGCTCTATAACAGATCATAACCATGACATTTAAACAGGATGATTGTATCAATACATATATACAGAAGGCTTACAGACCCGCAGACATAACTTTTATCCAACAGTAACATATGGTTTCTTCATTTTCCATCCTATGAATATTAGCCTTGAAAATACTATCTACAGGAAAAGAACCTTATCCCTTTAACAACTAACAGCTCAAACACAACCAAGCCTACCATAGGTACTTCTCTCATCTAGCATGTGCGTTACTGATCCTTGCAATGGCTTACAAGTATCCCTTCTACTTTTCACTCGCGTGTAAGGTATAGTTATGGAAATGCTGGTGCCTGGTCATGTTTACTGACCCAGCTAACCACTGCAGATGGTCTTTTTCACAATCCTCTCAGAGACAAGAAGAGGTGGTATTTAATGAAGCTTATGCTCTTGGCTTCAGACCTGGAAGCGCATATTTAAGCCTCGTTTTGTTTGATATGCTGTGTATTGGCTTCAGACCCTGGAGTTTCTATTTTTAAAAGCACACTGCAGCGTCACATTTCCATAACCTCCTTGTGAAGCAAGTATGTCCTTACGTTAATTCCAACACCGTTTCTAGCAGGTGACTTCCTAGCCCCCAGTCACTCCATTAAACACGCACTCTGTCCAGCCGCAGTGTATAATGTCTGTACTATACACTGAGCAGTTTACAACTCAGTCTGAACTTAACACATTGTGATAAGCAGTCACAGTTAACTCTTCCTTACGCCTAAACATGCCATAGGTAGCATCCCTTACCCTCTGAGGCACAGATCAACAGTACACTAAAGCTGTAGGATGATTCACAAAAACAAAGCATTCATTCGAGTTTGATATTTTCATCATTGGTATACATGTCTAATTGCTTTGCAATAATTACTGTTCCGATTGAATTTCAAACATCAGTGTTGGCAGCTCGCTGACAACAGATTTACGCCAGAATGCCATCAACATAATTACATCTGTCCAAACGCGCACTCAGGATGATTAATCCGATTTTAGCAACAACCACGTCACCATTTGACGTGTGACGTCACCATATCGTAGGTGATACGTCATGGGTATTGTACAGAGTGCGACATGATGGAGGTGGTGACTTTAGTACTGGGGGCTACCGCTAGGGAGATCTTAAACACGCTGGGGTTGCTCAGTAGGGGGCATGCCAGTAACAGGAGGAGCGGCCTGCTGCACCTTGAACCACTTGGTCTCCTTGAAGAGGAACCACAAGTTGGCGGCCCACACGGCCATGTTCAAAAACCCGAAGATCTGCAAAGCAAAAAAGATGTTATGCGAATTGACAAACTAGGTATGGGTTTTCTCTCTTTAGTGATTTTAACTGCATGCTGAGGTATGTTTCCTTTTTAAAGAAGACTTCGTTAATACATCTGCTTTGCTATCAATAAATACCTTGTACGTTTTAGCAGAATTTACGTACGTTCTTGTTCAATTATCACACATATTGATGGAATGATGTCCCATGGTCATTTGTTGTCATGGTACAGCGCGGCAGTATTAGCGAGGAACCAACAGCGCTGCATTCATGTATCAGACTGACAAAGGACATAGTGGAACACTAGGCTGCTCTTAAAGGGGTTTGACAACCACACAGCATAATTGTAAATGTCCTGATATAACCACATGCAGAAAGATATGAACTGGTATACTTACAAGAGAGACATTCAGACTAGCGAAGTTGGCTGGGCTGTCAGTAGTGCAAGTGGCTGTGTTTTGGGGACAGTCCGGGATCTTTTTGAGGAAGAGTTCTGCAGGGTCAGTGTAGTACTTGATATGGGTGACATTCTGCGCCCAGGCCGATGAAGCAATGAGGAAGAGAGCCGCAAACACTCCAGTCACAATGAAATCCTGTGGAAAATCAGTTGTGGGTGTGGTTAATATAAATGTATCCGTAAAGTGTATTGGGTATGGAAGCAATAGGTCAGTCAGCACAGCAGTGAGACTCAAAAGCACAAGCAGTGGTCAAAAAAGCATTAACTCAGGGATCGGCTATCAATTAATACATTCAATCCTTTGAGCTGGAGAACTTACAAATATTAATCTAGTGCGAAATGCAACACTTACAGCAATAGGAATGTGCTCGAACTTGCGATACTTCTCGTCGAAGAAGATGTAGATGGCGAGGGAGGCCATGGAGTACAGGAAGGCCATGACACCGACGAACACATAGAACTCGGCCGCTGAGGCAAAGTTGCCATAGACAAATGCTTCAGTTCGGTCGCCAGTAGTGGTGTTGCAGAAAGGCACGTTGAACGCTGGAATGTCGTACAACCTGAAGATGTCAAATAAAGATAGATTCTATGTTAAGAGGGCTATATAAGCTCGATTCTTTTAATTTGGCCTCTCATTAAACTGCTATGACGAAATCATACAAATATCTTTCTTTGAGAAATACCATAGCCCCTTTGAACTTTGTTATTTTATTGTATAATACAAAGATACTTCACTGTCTCAAATATTATACGGTATCCTTTCATTTCAAAGTGGCTATGGTATTCAAGTCGGTCTGAGACATGACCCACTCAACAAACCTTTCAAAGAACTCCTATCCACTATCAGTGCATGATAACGATATGTCCAAACTGATCTATGACCACTACCCAAATACCTTAACATTACCCACACTAGGTATCTCTATGCTAGCACCAGGCATCTCCCCTAGGGCCATGACAATCCCTGTACCGCGATTGTAAGAAGTACGCTCCACAGGAGACAAAAAGACCAAGCCTGACTCTGCATGATATGGAAAGCTGCTACGTGCCACCAGACCCTGAGAGGATGAAGATAGATTATGGAACAGTTCCCTGAGGCTACGGCCCCATATAGAGAGGGTTCATAGCATTGCCAGCTACGTGTCACGACTGCAGAAGGCTCTAAATGGTGGCTGAATAACTCTTTATGATCTCTCGAGAATCAGCTTAGTTTCTACCCACACAATGAAGGAATGTTGGCAGCTTATACTCCTCTGGATATGTCCAACTATTATAGTATATCATTACTATAGTGTACCGACATATTTCCTGTCATTGAGTGTCTTTCTAGTAGCAGTTCCACGACAGTCAATAGCAATCCGTTAAGTAATCAAAATACCAGCAGGCCTGTCTATATGTACGTTTCTAGTCTCATTTCACCATTACTATTGTTGAGCTATGCCTAAGAGGAACTTAGTGAGTGAAGAGAAATAACGCACTTATGGCTGATAAGCTGGCAATATGGGCAATACATCACAGAAGACCACACAATTTTGGCCTACGATGTTGCCAAACTCACAGGTTTTAATTGCTGTTACTACCCAGAGTAACAGTACATTTGAAGAGAAAAAGAACCCCAATTCAAATTCAATCAGATATGTTTTACTCAATACTTTAATACACTGCGGCAGGCAATTGCAGTGCAAGCCAAGGTGGCCTGCAGGTGCAGTATTGTAACAGTCTGGGACAATAAGCCCCTCCTCCCCAGGCCTCAGACCCATGCCAAGTCCCCAAATAAGGGGAACTGTAGGCAGATGTGACGAACTCCCCCTGTAATCTGCTCACGGTCATAATGAATTAAGCACTGGTAAATATTTAATGACTTAATGGCTGTAATCACATTACAAACCTGACAATACTACCAAGGTGAATGATTCATCAAATTAACACAGTGCGACCCATTCCTGGTCCACACAACAGGCGAGTACTGGCGACGAACACGCTCAGCATGCCGCCATTTTCTCTAAGTAGAATAGATGGCTTTATAGATTTCTGCAGTGTAACATCATATCTTATTATGCCATATTAAAGCTAACTAATAAGGGGATGGGATGTGTTAATGTGATATCGATCCTACTTTACTTCTTGCTTCCCCAAGTGTGTAACCGAGATGGATTTGAGGTTAGTTTCACAGTGGAGGAAGGCGATGCATCAATTAGACTTGGATAATTATTGCAAAACTATATACCCACTTAAGGGAAATGCTAACCGCTAACCATATCATCTTGATACTTTAAATGCAGTACTACCTATGTGAGGTCAGTGGCAGATGATATCACATGCATATATCTCTTCAAACTACCCAACTTTAACTGCTCGACATCATATGCTATGTAGATAATTCTAACCCACAACCCTGTACCTGGGGGAAATACCACTGCATGTCTGTATGTATATTGAATACATTCTCTGGCACATGGCTGCCATCTTCAGCTTGCTCTATCAATATCCTCTCAGCCTAGAAGCCTCAGATGCGTGCCCACAGCATCACTTAGCACTGGCTCTTAATGAAAGCTCCTTAAAGCCCACTTCCCGTAAGATCTCATGCTACATTAAGTTGTCCTTTTCAAACCTGAAGGGTGTAAGCAATCCATAAAAGAAAGCCAGTGAGAGAAATTCCACTTCAATTAACCCAAGCAAGGATTACTTTGTGAAGCATAGTGACAAGAACTTTTTCTTCTTCCACTGCTCGTTTTTCTCCTCAAATCTCTTTTTTTTCTGTGAGCCTCTTTGCATGCATTAGAGATATATGACCAGGGCTGCACTTCTGCCAGCCCCTCCTCCGCCTTCAGCCATATTGATTGTTATCGTGTTTCCACACCCTACATGATACAATAGCTGATAAGGAGCGCCGATTGGCACCATTACATCAATCACCAGGTGTAAGTGGTGTGCCCGCTGCCGCCTCCCGCCACACAATAGCTTCCTCCAGGGCAGGGCTTCGATCGTCCCCTGCCTCCGGCGCCACAGGGCCCCGGGGACGGTGACCGGACTAGCGCGGCCCTTTTGGCCTTCAATTTGCTGGTGGTAAAACGTCGACGCCCTGCCTATGGCCGGCCCGTTTTCATTTGCCACTTCCGCGGGCCCTTCCTGCGCATTAGACTGCTATTGACGAATAGTCGGCTGAGAGCCGCCTTTTTAGGCGTAGATCCAGTGGGTATGGCGTGTATGTTTATTTAGATACTTGGGATAACCTTTGGCTACTGTTACAGATTCTGATTATTTGACTTTAGACAAATAGCAATCTGATCACAATAACGAACCTTTAGTGTGGCCTGGATTCTGGCATCTTTAGAACATGTATTCTAAAGCAGATAGTGCTATATAGCTTCACATGTAGTACTCAGTCTGCCCATATTTCGGCTGTCCACATTGAAAAAAAGCTACTAGAATTTAACAAAGCCTGTATTGAAGGACATCTTGACAACTGACCATAACAAGATTACACAACAAATCGAGAGGTGTAAACGATATTGCATGATTCTGGTAAGTCATCGGCAAGTTAGTCTTGGAAAATCCCACAATCAGACTTTAGGTCCTAGCAAGTGAGATTGTAACATTAGGAAACATTCTTAGTAGACGAGTCTTATCCAGTGAGAATACAACACGCACAAATCAAGACCACTTCAAGACAGCCTCTGGGGACATGTCCTGGATCAACTCATTCAACCTCTTCTGCAATGCACAATTTGGCAACTTGAAATCTCATTCCCTTGAATACAGCAATACTTTATGATGGCTTGTGTAAAGAGGAGAAAATATTTACAAAACCCGACCGACTACAGTCAAGTCTTCCCTCGGGAGTACACCCCATCACACTTTTGCCCGCTATATAGGTCGCTGTCACTGAAGCCCCTATATTTAATTAAATGAAGCTTTCCATTGCTAACACAGCAACATAACACCAGCTTAAAATCAGGGATGGAATTAGCATTGAATGAGTGCGCCTGGATAAGGTGCTTGTTGAGATAAGCACTACAAGGGCTGTTGATTGAGTTGCTGTGATTGAGGGGCAGTGGGTCGGACGCAATGGGCGACAAGACCCCAGCAATCACACATAGGCTGATTGATCGATGATAAAAAGAGTACTTGGAAGCACAGGACCTTCACACAAAGAGAGGTTGAAATGGTGTGGGGATTTACATGGGAACGCTGACGAGGATGAGAAGTAGGAAGATGAATGGCATGAGTATCTGAATCTATATCATTCTGAGATGTACTCAAGAGCCCTTATGGAACAGGGAAAAGATATCCTCGGAAGAAGAAAATCAATAAAAGGGGATACATTGACAAGCACCTTTCAATGAAAATGAATAAAACGGCAATACATGTGACACAGAATGAAATGAGTGTGGATGATAAAGGACAGATTGCCTATTTAGCCATCCCATTTAATACCCCATAGCAATTACTCACATATCTATATCTATCTATATATCCATGGACCTCAGCAACAAGTACAGGCCACTGCATCCTAGGACTAAGCATTGTATAACAGTGGTGTACAGAGAAGCAGCTGAAAGATCTACATCAGAGCTGCTCAACACATGCCACAACGACTCAGGCCTGTATCTATTTCTTATATTACATATAGTCGAGGGTAAAAGTCAGCCATGAGCAGCTCCTAGATAGAAGTGTGTCAGACGTGAGCAGCTCATTTACTGGTGTTGCACAGGGGAGCAGTAATGAGGGCGCAGATGAGGACCGACGCTCTGCCCAAGGCGCCAACAAACATAATTAGCCACCATCAAAGCACCGCCAACTACGGCTACAACAACACCCCAGCAGGAAGGAAGAAGTCACAAGCCAGGCTTAAACCCACCCTGGAGGATGGGGCTCAGACATCCCTTAAGTGTTTGCTATTCACCAATTAAAAACAGAAGCTATGGGTTATGAATATGCAAATGCTTACTGACACATTCCATTTCCCTCAGGGCAATCCTGAGGTCCCATGGAGGATTCCTCTTGCTCAAGCATTCAACAGAAATTGCTGAGATAGGCACAAAAGGGTTATCCAGCCCCGGGACATGTTACGTCCCACGGGGAGGCTTTAGCTTCTATTTATCTCATTAATTCCAATTTCCATACAAAGAGGGACTAATCACGCACGTGATCATTTAATTGCTCACCCATCCATAGTGCCGTTGCCTCGTCAAAAAGAGGCAATGGGAGGGTGGTGGTGTGAATAGGAGGCAAGGGAAGACCACCTCCTTGTATGGCGCACGTGTCTCTTGTAGTGGCTTTTGGTGCTGGTTTGAAGCAACATAATACCATGTAGGGTAATGTAGCTAGAATACCGCTCTGGTTACCTGCATGAATACTTTGATTTAGTGTAGACATTGTATGTAACAACGTACAAATATACTGTATATTGCTGTACATAGTGCATAATAGGAACATCCCACCCTAACGGTGTGCCATTAATACAGGTGGCACGTTAGCAGACGGGCAGTGAATCCCTGAGGAGTATTGGCCTCTTTTCACTTAACCTGATTCTGAGAGGACTCATTCAGCACCTTTACTTATGCATGAGTGCCCTTCCGTGGTCAAAAAGCCAAACTGCTCAACACGATTGGTTTCAGGTGGCCGTTCCCACTCGCTTATGTTTCACCCACAATGTCTTTTGTCAAGGTTTGGAAGGACTATTGTATACAATTGTCGATAGATAATAAATTCAATCAGCAGAACAACGAAGCCATTTGAGGCACGGGAAACGGTGTGAAGTCAGGGATGTGATTTGAAAATTGTCAGATGGTAGGAAAAAATGTATAGGCCCAAAAACAACTGAGAAGTTTCTGTTTTCAGTTGTTTTAAGCACAGCACAGTCACATTTTCTTGTGCAGCACTGCAATTAACCTGTGTGTGTGGGGGGGGGGGGGGACTTTTGGAAATCTGAAAGCCTAATGCTGCATTATGTTTTGGGGGGGGGGGGGTTGGGGGATGCCCCCAAGAAAAATTAGCATGTCTAGCCTGGAAATGGGGCATTCTGATGCATTTTAGCACAAAATGTATAAAAAGGATCAGATCTCTATTTTCAGGCCTCTTATAACTGTTTTTTGGAGGAAGGTTCTAAAATAAAAATTGAAATTCAAAACTTGAAATTGTGCAATCTGCTGCTTTTTGGAACAAAATATATGAAAGCTCAGGTCTTCATGATTGGGACTGGAACCTTGTTTTGAGGGGGAAAGGTTTTTTAGAAAATTTTGAAATTCTAGAATTGAAACAGTGCTATCTGCTGCTTTTTGGAACAAAATATATGAAATCTCAGGTCTTTATCATTGGGACTGGTACCTTGCTTTGAGGGGGAAAGGTTTTAGAAAATTTTGAAATTCTAGAATTGAAACCGTGCTATCTGCTGCTTTTTGGAACAAAATATATGAAAGCTCAGGTCTTCATGATTGGGACTGGAACCTTGTTTTGAGGGGGAAAGGTTTAGAAAATTTTGAAATTCTAGAATTGAAACGGTGCTATCTGCTGCTTTTTGGAACAAAATATATGAAAGCTCAGGTCTTCATGATTAGGACTGGAACCTTGTTTTGAGGGCGAAAGGTTTTAGAAAATTTTGAAATTCTAGAATTGAAACAGTGCTATCTGCTGCTTTTTGGAACAAAATATATTAAAGCTCAGGTCTTTGTGAAAGCTTTCTGTCTGCAATGCCCCCCAGCCCTATTCTCTGGAGTTGGAACCTTTCTTTTGGGAGAAAGGTTTTAGAAAATTTTGAAATTCTATTTTGAAACGGTGCTATCTGCTGCCTTTTTGGAACAAGATTTATTAAAGCTGAGGTCTTTATGGTTCCGACAGGAACCTTGCTTTTGGAGGAAAAGGTTTAGAACATTTTGAAATTCTAGCATTGAAACGGTGCTATCTGCTGCCTTTTTGGAACAAGATTTATTAAAGCTGAGGTCTTTATGGTTCCGACAGGAACCTTGCTTTTGGAGGAAAAGGTTTAGAACATTTTGAAATTCTACAATTGAAATGGTGCTATCTGCTGTGTTTTGGAACAAAATATATTAAAGCTCAAGTCTTTGTGTTAGCTCTCTATCTGCAATGCCCCCAGCCCTATTCTCTGGGGCTGGAACCTTTCTTTTTGGAGGGAAAGGTTTTAGAAGATTTTGAAATTCTAGAATTGAACCTGCGCTATCTATTGCTCTTTGGAACCAAATGTATTAAAACTTGTGTCTTAATATGTCCTCTATAATTGTGCTGGAACCTTTCTTTTTGGAGGGAAAGGTTTTTTAGAAAATTTTGAAATTCTAGAATTGAAACTGTGCTATCTGTTGCTCTTTGGAACCAAATATATTAAAACTTGTGTCTTAATATGTCCTCTATGATTGGGCTGGAACCTTGTTTTTTGAAGGGAAATGTTTTGAGAAAATTTAGAAAGCCTAGACTTGAAAACTTGCAATCTGGTGCATTATATATTTGACTATAGTTGATATCATGATGGGCAAGCATCAACTATAGTATACTATATCAGTTTTTTGGCAGGAGTTTTCAGCCAAGCATAACAAACACAACGCTGCAGGGCTACCTTCCCATCCCCCTCACACCTTAATCCACGACCGAATGAGTTAAGTGTCCATTTGTAAATCAGCCAGCACAGTACTAGAGGGGTTTGGGGGCATGCCCCCCAAGAAAATTTTGAAAACAAAGGAGGCAAATGGTACAATTTGGTGTATTTCAGACTTCTGGTCTGAAGAATCAGGACTTCACTTTTTGGAGATTCTGTCTGGCAAATGAGTAGCAGAACCCCCCCCCCCCCCCCCCACTGAAAGAATATCTCATTGGATCTGGGAAAATCATGAGGGTCGACTTTTTAGCTCTATTTGGTAGGAAATCCTACCAAAGTAGGAGAAATCACATCCCTGGAAGTGTGACCATTTGACCATTGGTGCCTTTGAATGGACAATGTTTGTTTATGTTAAAGAGTACAGTAATGCCATTCCTCATAGGATCAGCTTAAGGCTAGCTGTGATGAGGCAGCCGTGGAGGCAGCCAGCAGTGCAGCCACCTAGTAATATGGCAGCCCAAGCATTAAGAGGGCCCTGTGTGACATGTAGCGTGCCCAGGGCGCCCAAAGTAACATGACACAAGCCAAAATACGTGCCAAAATGACGCAGTATTAGTGTTAAACCTGAGCTGCTCATCTGAGCTGCTCATCATAGGGAAGAAAGACAGCACGGAGCAGCTCACCATAGACCAATGCAACAAGAAAGGGTGACTTTTTCATAGTAAAGTTGTTTTTACATTGGCTTTAGCGGAATCCTCACTACATTGTCTGTAATCGCTATTGCGATCACCTCATATCAGGAGATTCACAGGACGATTATCTTTCAAGTAATATGTTAGAATGTTGGGTTCTGAAGCTATAGTTATGTTTTTGTCAGTCACGCTTCACAAATGGTCAAAAACTTTATCAAGAACTTTTCTGAAAAGTAACTTTTTTCTTGCTGTATCGGTCTTTAGCTGCACGCGTCTCCACTGCCAAAGTCTTAGAGAGCCATGGGACA
Organism: Harmothoe impar; assembly: GCA_947462335.1. Taxonomy (NCBI): domain Eukaryota; kingdom Metazoa; phylum Annelida; class Polychaeta; order Phyllodocida; family Polynoidae; genus Harmothoe; species Harmothoe impar. The sequence goes on along the minus strand of OX381704.1, from coordinate 81,823,544 downwards.
CAACCTCATCACATCACCTAACCTGCACGTACCCAAAGCAATGTTATATCGTGGCTGTTTACTGCATTCTTACACGAAAGGTATCTCTAAATCACTTGATACTCTCATGTCCCAGGACCTAATATTTGATTTTAGAGTGACTTTCACTTTTGCAATTTTACACCCATGCCAGTGTTAACACTTGCCATACTAGTAATAATGCGAAGAGTAAAAAGAAACTTCTGATATGCAGTTTTGTACACTTTAGAACGAAATGTCACCAGACGGGGCTATCAGTGTGGGCGATCAAACAGAAGATGTTTCATAATTAAAACGCGTTGCCATGTTATGTTATCTGTCCTGCTCCATAAATAGATCAGTCCTGATGAAGAGCCAAGGGGTTCGAAACGTTGACCAATCAAATGCAATTTAGCAATTGTGTTTAATGTCAATAACAGTACAACCAAAGCCGGAGAAGGTTTTAGGAATATTTCTTCAACTTTTAATCATGTTATATTATCTCCATTGTCCCCTCCCCCTCTCAACACACTAAAAAACTCACCATCCTTTTTTCTGTTTCCAGTGCCTATCTGACCACTCACCTGTAAGGGTAGCCGAAGTTGATGGACTTTGTAACGGTGGGCCCTCCATCCTTGCACGCTACGGTGAACGAACTCGATGATGAATGGGATGTAGTGGTTGCGAAAGCAAAGATGGCGAGAATCTGCAAGTATAAAAGTGAAAACGAGTTAGATGTCTATTAAAATCCATTATTAGCTTATTTTATGAACACATCAACCCCGAGTATAATATCCAACCATTTTCCACTCATAAATATGTACACAATGATGAGCACATTTATTTATTCTGAAACTAACTAATTCCTGTAGTCCATTCTCCAAGGTTCGTAACACAGTATCACGAGCAGCAGCCTTCCATGAGGTCATAGCCCAGTCACCAAGATGGAACATATACACACTAACTTTAAGGTTCCATGTCCCCAAAACGTACTGAAACTGATAATTGAAAGCCAAATGGTATTTAAACTTCAGCTTTGGGCACATGCAGGTGCATTGAGCATTGCATTGCATATGCCTTCTCAAGATCAATACGAACGCTGGACTCCAGTAAACACTCGACAATGGTAAAGCAAGAATAGCACTGGGAGGACAGGGATAGCCTGATGCCTATACTACTACTATACACTGATAGCTTGCACTCCTCCAGGTGCCATCCTCAATCCTACACCAGTCAGCAGCACCCAGGAGGAGGCGGCGGTGGGGGGGGGGGGGTGCTGATGACAGCATGGGTGCAGGATATGGGGTAGCTGCTGGGGGAGGGAGTAGTAGAATCAGCCAGGAGGAATAGACGGGACTCCTCTCTTACCGGAGTGCCTCCAGGGTGTCCCCTCCACCTGGTCCTCCAGTGAGACAGCACCTGGAGACTGACAGGAGGAGAGGGCAGGAAGCGTGTCTACACTCTTAGCTTCCTCCTACCTCTTTGCCCATCGTCAACACCACCTTAGTCTCCAGACAGAACGTCGTACATAGAGCTCTCTCTATTCCCAACTGTCCGAGTCGCCATAGCCAACAGTCTATCATAAGGTTTTCTCTAACGCCCACCCGACTCCTATTTTCCAACCACATGAGATATTATTTCCAATCACAATTTACTCAAGGATGTTTCCAGTCATGCGTCAGGTAAAATGATAGCTCAGATCATATGCTTTCCAATTACCATTTGATCAAGTACCTCTCTGTTTACAATGATGTTTTATGTAAGCTTACCCTCTTGCTCATGTTCTCAGAAAAGCTCCCACGCAGATCTTCTCATGGATATTTGTCAGCAGACACAGTGCTATCAGATAACAATAACTATAACCAAAGAGCAAAGAACAAATATTAATTGTTGTTTGCTAAGATTATGGACGATTATCTATCACCACGATAAACATTTCTGTTGTTTTAACCTTCCAAACAATTATATCAAAGCCCACCAGCTTATTTTGGGCGGCACCCCCATTAAGCCTTCAGCTTATGAACTTGCCTGTATCTTACAATATATGTATAGGTTTGTAGAGTAAAGGCTGACAGTCAGCCCTCTATCATACAAGGGTGCCCTTTTCCAACCAATATCGTTATACTACATAATTCATATAAGGGAGGTTTTGTAGGATAAGGGCTATTAGTCAGGCCCTTATCCTGCATATCTCACATTGTTACTTACATATTGCCAGATGTGTAGGGAGGGGGGGGGGGGTGCATTGGAAGGCTTTGTGACCTCTTGGTGGCCATCTTACATGTTGGCATAAATAAAATGTGTGGGTGTTGGTGGGTGGTGTGAGGTTGTGAGTGGGTGGTGTGAGGATGTCGGTGGGTTGTGCGAGGATGTTAGTGGGTGGTGTAAGGTTGTTGGTGAGTGGTGTAAGGTTGTTGGTGGGTGGTGTAAGGTTGTTGGTGGGTGGTGTAAGGGTGTCAATGGGTGGTGTGAGGTTGTCACTGGGTGATGTAAGGTTGTCAGTGGGTGGCGTAAGGTTACACCAATTGCTGGCCTACAGTAGATGTGGCAGTGTTAGGACTGCCTCTGCTGCTGATGCTGATGAAGATAATAAGAAGCAGCAGGCACCACACTACTACTCCCAGCCCCTAACGCACCACTCGCCCCAGCACGTTAATAGAATGGGAATGTCATTCCGCCTGATATCCCAGTTCTGACAGCTCCAATTTCCTCCATGTCTCTCCTCAACTCCAAACAACAGCCAAGTCTGACAGAGCAGCCCGGCGGAGACACGGCCGGAAGGTCATGTGTCCCACCTTTGTTGTATTGGCTAGGCCCCCAGTGTGTGCATGGACAGATCTAAGGCCATAGTGTCAGGGGATAAACTCCCAGCCTAATCTTATATGGACGTGTCCACCAAAGTTCACTGCCCTTTCCCCCTTTTCTACATAAAACATGTCATCTAATGGGAACTAATATGATAAGTACTCGTATCGACTATAATAACTGTATTGAATCTATCTGCAGGAGTTTATTTCCATATACAGAATAAGCTACAAGTTAACAGTGTTTGTGGTGGGCAGTGCCGATTTTGATATCCTACTAAAATATGAGACCAAAGCTGATCGATGATGAAACTGGGACATTCCGCCCATGCTATGGCAATCCGCAAAGTTAGAATATCTAAATCTTGCAGATTTCAATTGGAAACATCGAGGAACAATCACAAAAGAAGTCCTTAATTTGCAGCAATAAAGAAAATCGAGTGTGATTTTCCACTGATTTTCTAATCGGCTCTGGCAGAATGCAGTTTTCACTGCCCAATGCCACTGTAAAGGGTAAAGGACATACTTGTATTATGGCCAACTCACGGATGAACACAACCAATGTGTGTTCTAAACAATGCCTACTGAGGTAAATACTTACTATGCACTAATTATAATTACTATCAACCCCACTTTCTTTTTGACAATATAAATCTACCTCGATTCTGCGGAGAACTAAGGGAATAGCCCCTGCCAGATTTGGGGCCGACTTGTCATAGCTAGAGCTGATCTAAGCCCTATGTTCACCCGTCCGCCCTCCCATCCGTCTGCTAATCCCCCAGGGGCTCTGCGTCAGGTCTTAAAACGTTGTGGACATCCTCATGCCACAGGGTGCACCTTTATAACGCTAAGCCCCACCTCCCGGCCGTCTTTGGCTGTGGGTTAACATATTGTAGCTGACAAGGCAGGGCTTTATTAGCCTGCCTCATGGCGGCTGACTGGCCACTCCAGCCCCTGCCCAGAACTGACCACTGGGGGTACTCCTCCAGAAAGGGCCCAGGAGGGCTCCTTATCTACATACACAGGGGCTTCAGCACTGAGACTCCCTGACAGGCGGATGACAGCCGCCTACCCACCCCAATGTAACTCCTGTATACTTTGGGCCAGAAAACCAGTCTCACTGCCATCCATTGACCCTATACTTGAACAGATTCCCATTAAATGAGAGGTTCAGCTATAAACCAGGAGTGCGCCAATGGTGCCTGCATGGGACCCCGATTATCGACTTGAGAGTGGAGGCAATGGTGCTTCTGGCTTCTGTCGATGAGTCTAGGGCCATGACTCCAAGTACGGAAGCCGATCTCCAATAGACTCCAAATACGGAAGCCTCAACCCCAATATTGTGAAAGGGCCTACATTAGAGGGCATGCCTTGTATGGAGCTTCTTGAGAGCAGCTAACAACACTTTTCAGTAATAAAACATCAAAGCGGCCAACGTGATCCCTTCCAAGTAGTCTGCAATATTCAAATCGCCTTGAGGCAATCTTCATCCTTGGGAGGTGAAAGAGGAACTGTTACAAGTCTGCTACTTGTGGTGACAGCTGCCTGTAAATGCAGAGTGAGACCCAGGGGATGAAGAGGGATAAAGGGGCGGGAGACAGGGTGGGAGTGTGGTGAAAATGGTGTGAGATTGGGAGTGAGGGCGGACGGGCGGGAGGGCAAAAGAGGAAACTGTTTGGGGCGCGCGCGTTCCGATGGTCGTCACGTGAGATGGGGGGGCGGGCGATAAAACGCGAGATGACGAGAGTGGAGCTGCTCTCAAGCTCACAGAGTAGCTCAACCACCGTGGGGGTCTCTTTGTCTTTTTGTCCTGAGCCACAACCTTTTTGTCCTGATCGTCTTATTGTTCAACCACTTTGTGTATTGATCTTCCCCCCATCTCCCTTTCTCTTCCCTTTCCACTCTGTGTGGCGAATTTCCCAGACCCAGGCACAATTCACAAAAGCTCGGCAACAACTCTACCGTATAATCTCGAATTAAAGATTTAAGGTCATCCACAGGGAGGCAGTCCATCCTCACTCAGGAGCTTTAAGATGATGTTCAAAATGGAGGAGCATCAAGTCTTGCTGCAGTATCAAGAAGGCAAGCTACGAGTAACAAAGCTACCAGGATTTGGAAATGCATTATATCCAACTGAGTTATGGGCACAACATGGGAGAGGCAGTATATACATGAAGGAGGGGTTTTTGCTCATCACACATAGGAGGTGTGCTGTGTGCAACATGAAGCCACATTCATGAACATGAAGCCTTGAGGCATCATCCGAATCTTAAAGGGATTTGTACTCGGAATAGGCTCCATCCTCTAAATGTATCTGACCACTGTACTCCATACCAGTTTGACATATTCTACAAGCAAATATGATAATAAATCTCCCTAAAGAAAAATTATTTCATATTAATATCAGTATCAAGCAACGGGAAGGTGGGTAATATGAGGAGAATTGATGGACCACCAAATGAGCAGTGTTGACAATGCAGGCACAATCTGTCATGACATGGTAATTATTTATCCTTCATGCGTCCCTCATCGTTATGACACACCATCAGTTCAGCTTCCATCCTCTGCCTTGCCGTCCGGTCTCATGACACTCAAGGCTGGATTCTGCATAATATCTATGCGTTTTGATTATCATCAAATGATATTTCTTAGAAGAGGCTGGCTGGGGTCAATACATTAATATTCTTTAATGGGATATGCATTTTTAAGGAACAAGGACCAGGGACCATGGCCAGAATTGGAACTGGACATGTAGCCTATGCTTTAATAGAAGAGTGCCTCACTCCCGGGAATGGACTTCTGAACACGAGGGTTGCCATGTAATATGCACACATGTAATGGGAGCCAAACTAAATCTTGTATTTTGAGATCAGGTTTAACCCATTGATGAAAGTCTATGGACATAAAAGCTTCAGCTTCTATGAATGTAAAGCCAGTATAATAAGAACTCAGATCAAGTTCCAGGTAATGTATAGACGCCTAGGCAAGGGGGAAACATCCTTGGTAACCTGACTCTGTCTCAAGCCAGGTCTCATGTATGTACCTGTCACTGCTTGCTGGAGATGAATGGCTTGGTGCACCTACTTTGCAGTCTGCTCAGCTCGTGCAGCAAACTCCTCCTTGTCCCTGCCCACCACCCAGCTCTTCCCCACACGAGCAGCTCGGGAACTGCTCATGCTCCAGCGCTAACCAGTCCTCATACACTCAGTAGAGTGGAGGCCATCTCCTCAGCCATGTAGGTAAACTTTAACCACCTTCTCCAGGGCATTAAGTTAGTCCTGGCCATCGGCTTAAAGGCTAAGAATGTGCCGCTCTAGGCCAGAGTTACCGCAGCGACGTGGCTGGGCTGTTGACCTGATTGCCGCGTCGTAAATCTGTCGGCTGATTGGACGATTTGGGCGGGTGGGTAGCCCGTGAGCTGCTCGCCAAATACCAACCTGCTGCAGGGACTAAGCCCAGGACTGACAGGCTATTGGGGAAGACTGCATATCGTCTATCCCATCACTGGGCCTTTACAGCCAGACAAACCGGCAAAGGAGGCCCCACTTTTAAGTCTCCTTCAACACAAACGACCGGTATATCGCCGTCAAGTTGACAGTGAATGAGACTGGGATTTCCGAATGGAGGGGTTAACACTGCTTTAACTGTATAATAAAGTTTCCCCAACCATTCTTGGTACAAAGGGATGCGCATAATGCCGAAGCATAATGTTTTACAATTAGCCACCAATTATGATGACATAATTCTGCATGTACAATTCGATTTTTAAAGAAATGCATTCATATTATCTATCTTTATGTCGACATAGTTTCGTCGAGAGGCCACCCACGCACTAAGAGCGTCACGTTTGTATTTTATCCCCTTTTTAATAGGTATCAACCGTCTTCGATAATTTCTATCATTAAAGTAACAAGATAGTTTAATAATGGTTATTTATACATCGAGACAGTGGATGAGATATGCACACGATTTGCGCCTAACGAGCATGTGCAGGGGATAGCTACGCTTTTATCATGTGCTGAGTCAGCTTTTTCGGGGTGAGACAGAGATGATGCACAGACCGTATACTTCTTACTATTACCGTGATTAAATTGCAAGCAAGCCTGTGTGCAGCAAAGGATGTATGTGCACAGATGGATATATACAAACCAGCACTCAAACTGACTAACGAGAACTTCGGCCTAGGCGAGAGCGGCGCATTTAACACTTAAGTGTTAGTGCCCCCACAGCAAGTGTCCGCCCTTTAGTATGCTGTCAATTTAAGATGGTGTGTGAGACCAGAGCTTGCTCCCCTATATGCCAGAATGCCATCGTGTGATGAGGATCCCTGCCCTTTGGTGTGAGGCCAGTGCTTGATGCCCTACACCAGAAAGCCATAGTGAGATGAGGCTCCCTGCCCATTGCTGTGAGGCCAGCGCTTGCTGCCCTATACCAGAAGGCTATAGTGAGATGGGGCTCCCTGCCCGTTGCTGTGAGGCCAGCACTTGCTGCCCTATATGCCAGAATGCCATCGTGTGATGAGGCTCCCTGTCCTTTGGTGTGAGGCCAGTGCTTGATGCCCTACACCAGAAAGCCATAGTGAGATGAGGCTCCCTGCCCATTGCTGTGAGGCCAGCGCTTGCTGCCCTATACCAGAAGGCTATAGTGAGATGGGGCTCCCTGCCCATTGCTGTGAGGCCAGCGCTTGCTGCCCTATACCAAAAGGCCATAGTGAGATGAGGCTCCCTGCCCGTTGCTGTGAGGCCAGCACTTGCTGCCCTATACCAGAAGGCCATAGTGAGATGGGGCTCCCTGCCCTTTGGTGTGAGGCCAGCGCTTGCTGCCCAATACATTTGTACCAGACGGTAGAGTTGCCTGCCCCTAACCCTATGCAGCAATCTACAGCCTCGTGTTTGGTGGCAGACAGGAGGCGCCACGTGCACCAAATTGGCCGATTGGGCTAGCCGGGAACAGCGGAAGTCGGCAAATGCCTAAATCACACCAGCACGGCCGCAGCACGCCCCCATAGGTCACGTGCCCACTGTGATTGGCACTTTTGACCGGAAGCGGAGATGGGCGATAACCGGAGGGTGCAGCGCCTGGTCGGTGGTAAATTTTCAGGTTGTGGGGTAGGGGCCATGCCTCATCGCTAGAAGGACAAGTAATGTGGAAGGACACATCTAAATAGGGCTTCTCTGGGCTGGTGACCTCTGACAGAGTGAGGTGAGTATAAGGAATGGGGGTGGCTCACTGGTTGGTGGAACTATTAAAGCAGGTATAGTTCCTTTCGGTCGTTTGTGTCATAGAGTTGTAAAGTTTCATTAACCCTATAGAATGGCGAAGTGCTCTGGATGAACTAATGATGTACGTGACATGCTGTGGCTCAAGATATTATACTTAATGCGTCAGCAATGGGATGCAGGCACTTTTGGCAGACAAATCTACAGTAATTACAGTAGCAGGTGTCGGTAGCCCAGTAAAATCTCAGTAGAAGCTGTACACAGGAAAGGACGTGCCAGATGCCATTTAAAGTGTTCCCTATAGCCACAGGACAATAACTCCATTCTGATGTAGCTTCTAGACCCTAATTTCCTTTCTAAAGCAATTCTTAATTTTAGAAATATATATGACATTTCTTTTTATTTAAAAAAGTTTTAAAAAATCCGACCAGTACCCTGTTTATTTTTGGCCACGTTACCGGAACACAATATTTTCTTTAGGCCTTAGTAATGACCTTCATTTGCTATAGACTATGGCAGCACTGTTGGTTTAAACAATAGAACCTGTATTTGGCCACCCCATCAAATAACCCATGCCAGTATTTCAGTTCTTTTTTTCTTATCTTTATTCAATATACGTAAAATGTAAACACAAAAAAGCACACGTTTCAATGTGTTGACTGGTTACTTCACTTGCTTAACGTCCACCGCATTCCACTTTGCCCACGGCCTTGTGGGATACGGCCGACATTCAACTCATACAACAGTGCAATACGCAGGTTGTCAGACTAAAACCTGTAGACCTTTGTCTATTTATATATATATTACATACATGTATGATGCCTGTAAAAAGGTTGTTGAACTGAGCATTGCTCTTGTCGAGGTGTTTTATTACTGTAGTATACAGTATGGCATATTACATGCTAAATACACAGCATATCTACACGACAGCTGCTTATATTCTGTTCTGATAACGGCCAATTATAGGTCATGGAAACAGACCGTGGAGGCAATTTCAAATGTTAGTCGGCAAAGTGCCTGCCTCCTCTATCGCTGCTGAACGACTTTCCTCGTCCGGACCCTTTTTCCCCTGAATTGAAGTTGGGAAAGCTGTGACAGGACTTTATTGCAATTGGCAATTTGCCTCCTTGTAGGGCTCAAATGGCCTAAATGTTCGGGGGAGTAGCGCGGGGGTGGTGTTGGGGGGGGGGGGGCTGAATTACAGGCGTTTTAAGCTGTAGAACGAAGAGACTACACACAGTAAAACAAAGATGGATTCGATGACAAAGTCTAAATGAAAATGAAGTACATTGATAAAACTGCAATAGATTGCTAAAGGTTGAACACGATTCCCGCGCCACAATTACAGTGCATTTAGAAACTCCCATGGCAGGTAATTTAATGCTTTTTATAGACGAAGGTCTGCCTTTGAATTGAACCACAGTGCATCTGTCCCTTTTAATACACCATCGAAAGTATCACAATGTTCCAAGTAGTTTTGAATAGTTTTTTTCATGTTCATTACTGATCTACTGATTAAAACATTTAACTTGTTAAAACCTTGATTAGGAAACAATCGAATTCATTTCAAACTACCTTGACAGTCGCAATGACAAAGCAGGACCACATTAATATCTCAGATACGAACATTTTCCATTGCGAACTACAACCCCTTAAAAAGCCACGGCACAGACTAATTTCTGGGGGCAAAAGCGCGGCCCAAAGCAATTCCTCATGTGGGACAAGTAGTAAAAATTGAATTAAACTCCGTTATCGTTCATTTGCCTAACCAGTCTGAGCACTGCCTGGTTCCCAATGGTGAGCATCAAAAAGACAATGGACGAGAAGGAGGCTAGCCGACTTTGACAAGTATGGCCGCCTTGTCATAATGCTTAATTAATCAATGACAGCTTGCATGCACTTCTTTTCTACTCCACTTTGCGTACCGACTCATCAGCCTGTCTCAGCGGCTTAAGCCCTATTCTTAGTAGAGACTAGGCTGCACTGTCTTCAGAGTAGGGAACAATGCACTGCCTCGGGGTGGCGCCCTTGGTAGTGCATTCACAGAAGAAAGACCGTAGTCCTGCTGACTCCCTTTTCATTATTGCTGCTACATGCACTAACTACTGCCTCCCCTGTAATCCATGTTAAATGCGCTCATTAACGTTCAGATTGGATGCATCACAGAAAGTGTCATAGAAGGGAACGTATCGGACCTTTTACCGGTACTATAGGATACCATTTCCCATTCACTAAAACTATTCGGAAATCTTCTCAAAAATGTGAATTTTCATTTACAATGTAATCAGACCCATATAAGTCTACGGAAATGAATTACGCCTATAAAGGGGCATTTTACCTCGACGACTTTCAATGAGCACACATTATATATTACGATATGACAATATATCATATGTATTATTGTAGATGTAAAATCTTAATATAGGACTTATATATTAACTAACCATGCATATAATCTTGTTGGTGAGAATGGCGAGCATGACCCTTGTTTGGCCAAGGATTGCCAGGTCACGTCTTCAGTATCTGTCTCATCAACGATCACTACCGTATCCAATCCACAGTGGGGCTACACGTCTTCCAGTTACTCTCTCCTCACTCACATATACATCCTCCAGGGTACTCTCTCACTTAGCGTACATCCAGGCCTATATGAACACACCCTTGGTTACCTTAGGGTAGTATGTACCATAGCTCTATATATCTTCGGATGGGTTGAACATGGCGTGTATACTCGTAGAGTATACCGCAGATACAGCAATTTCTTGCTTTACCTCCTTTTCACAAGTGCACTGTGTAAGTTCTTGAATCTCAGGTTTAATGTGGGTGAATGCCCTCCAGAGCGTCCATGTACAAGGTGCTATTTAAATATCAAGTGAAATAGCGCCGGACACCTGTTCCTCCTGTATTCTGCACATGCCAAATATCACATATGTTATAGGTATACCGTTACATGCCATAGGCCTATATTTATATCACATGTCATCTACAGGCCTTCCGGGAAAAAAGAAAAACAGTTGGACCTGACTCGGGGGCGAGTATCTGCTTTCAATTCATATCTGGCATAGGTGAATACTTCAAATAATGTCAGCCAAGGATAATTATCTTTTCTGAAATACCACTGATGCTCAGAAGTAATTTTTCTTCATATGCATAGAGACATTTTCCTCATAACAGGTGTCGTCTTGTTTTTCAGAAGCAAACAAATGCCAAGAAAACTACCAATTAATGTCTAGCTTTCTTGCCATAAAGCAGATCTATACCAACAACTGCAAACACATATAATTTTAGGGAGCTCAAAATTCAACTAAAACAGCAGCAGAGAGAAGTCCACAACCTACAGGTAACAGAGGCCGCAGGGTACTGACGTAGTGCATATTAATACAGTGTATTATAGGTAGGCACAAAATTCTGCACTCAGGATTGGAGTGTAGCCAGCTGTCCTAACATGTGTAATGATAGGTGTAGCCTTTCAGTCTGGTACAATATAATATTGTGGCCCAACTACAAGGACTAAGCCCTCATCATGGAGTTAATCACCAAGGGGGTCTTGCATGTCTGCAGGTACCTGGTGCAAGGTGGTTCCTGGAATGGCTACCTCTGCCCAACCACACCATCCCCTGCTGTTAAGTCCTCAGACTACGTGACCAGCTCATTCCAACCTTAACCAACTGAGCTGCTCCTCGTGTGCTCCTATTAGCGTCTCCTTCAGAAGACCAAAGCCACTCACTCAGCTTCCGTTGGATTCAGCTCTCCTGCTGTATAAACAAAGGAGCTACTGCAAAGCATTTGGTAGAAATGACCTTATAGCAGCCTGTAAAAAGGTCTTTCTATCAAGGAGTTGCTCAGTTTAAAGGTCACATGCCCATACTCCCACGTATCCCGAGTCGCACATGTTGTGTATAACCCATGGAAATAATATACCCTTTCAGAATGCAGCATTATGAAGACTATTAGAAATAAAAAATAACTAGCACATTGAAATATCTGGCACCTGTTAGCTTCACTATACGTAGCTATCGTACTGTAATAGGGATATCCATCTCCATGTCCTCATTATCAGCTAGTTGCCTGGCACAGCTGGGAGTGGGCAGCCATATCCTTGTATCACTTTGTATGCTCACACACAGAGCAGGCTTATAGAGGCAGTAAGGTAACCCTGCAGGGCCCCAGGTGCTTCATTGTCGTGCACAGTAATACTATATCCCTCTCCATTCCGACTCCCTCTGATTCAACGACCTGAGCCGGGGTCGGCCCCTTTAATACGACCAACTCATGAGTAAGTTAATCCAAAGGCTGGCTCCATGCTATACATCGCCGCCTCACTGAGCAGCTCGCAGGTAGCTCAGGGGCGGTGAGTGAGGAATGAAGGGAGCTGCTCCGAGCTGCTCAATACTACAGTGGACAAGCCCGCGAGCAGTTGCAGTGGCACGCGGGGGAGGTGTTTGCATGGAGGACTGCTGTCATGGGGCCCCGTCAGCCAGCCTGGCACTGGGGTGTGAGTTACACGCCACCAGCCTGGTAGTGGCAAGAGCTGGTGTGAGCAGCTCACACACACACACAGCAGCTCAAGATACTGCCATCCGCGTCCTCCAGTCCTCAGGCAATGATTTTTCAATATCCCTAGCAAATGACAAGTCCCAGTCTGTCCGTTGTTAGCAGTGGCGAGCAGCTCACATGGTAGAACATTGAAATGCTAATACGGAAATGGGAATGGGAATGAAAAGCCCGGGCCGATGACGATGTAGCGTTGGGGGTTGACACGGTATGTGTGTGAAGTTTTTTTTTATTCTATGAAAGCCAAGTTTACTTTCATCTATAGCCGGCCGGGTTGTAATCAATGGGAGCTGGTCTCAGAGGCCGACGTGTGGGGAGCAGCTCGGGAGTCGATATGACACTGCACTGAGCAGGTTGCAATCAGAAGGCATTAGGGCGAGCTGCGATATGGTAATCAGCGTCTAGGGCTTGATTAACGATGAAAGGCCCTAATCCGTAGTGTTATTGCGTTCAGATCCCCCGTGTTATCCTATCCAAATGGAGTTATTCCCATTAAACCGAGAGGTAACCGACGCCAAGCTTGATGGAATGAAAAACATCAATTACTAGCGAATCCCTGATGTTGTACCGCACATCCCAGGAAATATAGATTTTGTCAGAGACAATACAACTTCCATTAGGCTTAATGGTCCAGGTAATATCACTTTTTCCTATGCTGTGAACAAGTAAAAAGGAGAGACGGGTGCTTAAAAATATAGTCCTTGCTAAAACACCTACCCTGTCAATGCACTGTCCTTGTATTGGCCTATTAACCCCACTGTCACTGTTGTTGCCAAATCCAATACAGCAGCAGTATTCACCGCAACTTAAGAACTGCCTGACATCTATAAAAATAATACTGCTATAATGTGTTCTATCATATACATCTAGGCAATATTGTCATGTACACTGAGAGTATATTCCTTTCTATGCACCATTTGCATAGCGTTGAGCAAGCCTCCAGAGTCGGTAATGGTATTTTTGTTCTGCCCTGAGCTGTTCCTGACTAACGAGTCCCTTGTGGTCCGCCAACTCAGTTAAAGATTGAGCTGCTCACTCATGGAGAGGCTATCCTCTGGGCAGGTGTTCTATGGGCGAGTGCTTCTATGTGTTATTTTATATACTGCCGGTCAGCTGGTCCACATCAGTGAGCATAGAACAAGCTCTATCTATGTGGTGAATACCTTGATATTCCTTCACGAGTAGATCCCATTTGATGTACACGTATATATATCCATCTAAACAGTGTCGTGTATAGGCATATGTATATATGTTCAGGGATGGCATCCTACCATTCCTAGGCATACATGAACGGTCCATATGATACGGCTAGCATGTAGATCTCCTGGCATCCTTGACTAACAACCACCCACTATCTGCACGAGTATTGTCAGTGCTTCCTCCTGTCTACTGACATACATTCAAGATGCCACCGCTTCACTACTAAGGTATCCATCCAGCTCGGGAGAAGCCGGTGTAATCCCACAAATAGCCTCATTAAGGTACTGTGTTGCCTTTCACCCCCGGAGCCTTAATCGCCATGTTGTGGTACTGGAGGAGCAGGAGGACTGCCTCACTCACGACGACACTGCCGTCACAGATGTTCCTCCAGGCGTACCTTCCCACGGAAGGCGTCGGCGCCTGCCGCCTGTAGTGTCACCTAGTCCGGTGACATGCCGCTAGGGCATCATGCTTGTACCAAGGTGCGAGGTTTAGCCAGGTGGGAGGAGGAGCAGGAGGAGGGTGGTGTGTTTCATTGTAATAGGGTGCAGGAGGCTGTGGAGGCTGTGGCTGGTTGCTGGTGCCGTGGTAGGAGGAGGTTGAGACGGGAGGTGTAGTGAGTAGTATAGGGCGGGCGGCTGTGCTGAGAGGAGCGGCTCCGAGCTGCTCACGGGGGGACGAGGAGGGGACACATGTCGCTGACGCTTGTAGAGACACCACGCGACAGCACCTCCCGACACCTACACCCTCCTACAGGCTGCTGGTACATCAACGTCCCAATGGTACACCTCTCGTATATCATATACCATGATTATGGAGTTGTCCATTCTCTCACATCCCAGGTACAGTTGGCTGTCCCCCATGGTGGTCCTCCATCACCCACCTCTCTACTCCAGTACGCCGCGCTGTCCACACCTCATCCCTCCACTTAATGGACACCCAACTCCCATTGTTCCTACCCTCACCTGGCGGGTAGCTCTCTCGTCTGTCTCCCTCCACCCTGGTGGAGCGCTTCATTATTAACATACCTCTGTAGCGGGGGCCGCGTTGCGTGGACACTAAGCCTCAGGCGGGGAACACTTTGAGATGTCGCACCAGCCTCAACCACCCCTTCCCTCCCTCCCACACACCCACCCAACATCACCACACACACACGCACATGCAGAAAGAAGTACCCAGGCCTGACCTGACACCAAAGAAGACGCCCAATCCCGCGCCCGCCTCCCGTATTTGACGTAGGGCTTGCCAAGACATCAATCAACTAGAGCGTGAGGGCAATCTTCTACCAGATCTGGACACCCGGCTCCCACGCATCCCCCCGTCTCCCCTCCATGCACCTCTACTGCTGCACGAGCCTGACCCTCTCATGTAGGCCTTAACATATGTTACGTCACCTCCCATTCTGTAACTATACAATCCAAGGCGTAACGACAAATTGGGGCTGAATGGTTCAGGTCTGTAGTCATGAGCTAAGGTCCCAACAAAGGCGCTGGCGGTGATCGAACCTATTCGGTGTACTAAAGATGAACATCTTGCACAGCATTCACACTTTTATCAAGTTCATTCTTTGTTACCCTCCCCGACAACGCCTCACGCACTTTCATTTTACCAGTGTAAAATGGTTGATACACTCAACAACACTCCCGGAGGGTCCACTGGCAGACATGATGCATTCATGCAGCCTTGCATCCATGCATCATGACGGCAAAGAACATAGCACATTGAATCACCATGCGGCCCTTAAAAGTAGCCCTCTCCCCATTGCAGTGACATCCGCGGTATGCTTCCCTTCATATTTCCTCCGCTGCTCTGTCACTGCAGCAGGCCCTGAGGCAAGCACCTGCACAGCCACTCCCCGGGTACCAATAGGTGTGGGTTATTCTCTGTGAGCAGTACTGACTCAGCTGTCTGGGGGCCATCGAGCGACTCATCCGTTACTCCGAGCTGCTCTTATGGACATCCCAGTGACGTCAGCTGTCAGAAATGGTCGACACAGGCGTAATGGAGAATAGAGATTACTTGGCAGAGATCAGGGGCTTCATGCAGTGGGGTCCATTGAATTAAGACCCGATCAAGGATTAGGTAATCAGAGAAATGGGCAACTGGCCAGACTCATTAGGAGTGAGCTGACCAGTGGTCATCTCTTATAGGAGAGTATTGCAAGGGGTAGTTTAGATGCGCGTGATGCGCTGGACGCGATGCTTACAAACAGGGTTGCGGTATATTAAACAGATACTATGGTAGTGGTCTATATAGCCAACATATATACCACCAGAAATGTGGATATCAGACTTTGATTCCTACCTACATAGATATGCAATCAGATGAGCCTCAGCATCACTGCCAGAAAACACGGTCCATTTCAGTATACTACTATGCTGGTACATTTGTATTACATCTTATTGGTAAAAGGAGGCAACGATTCACAACATGTTACATTTCTTTACATAGCAACTGCCCAGTACAACACAACGGACGGTAGTTTAGCACCAGAAAAAGGGAAAATACTGCCTATATAGATTCTCCCTTTTCTTAAGTTAGGAAGTTTATAACAAATTGCGTGTTACACTTTCAGAATTAAAAAAGAAAAAGTTATATCTATTTCTAGCCCAATCTACTGTAATGCTCTAATGACTCAAATCAATTAGAAAATAGATCTGCATGTCACAGTAATGTTGCCAGCAACATTCGCTGATTGTCCTAATCAGTAGTTTTAAGAACCCACTTAACAAATGGAACAGATTTAGAAGTGGAAAACATTGAAGCAGTAAAGCATGGTAATTATCATGAAATTACTCACTCAGATTAAAGCATGGCCTATGTCTAACTTCAGTACTATGAGGTAATAGGGGCTTTTAGCAACTCCGTGCAGAGTCGTCAACAAATATCTAGGCTAACATCGTCTTTTTTTGGTTTTATAAAGTGTACTCCCTCCTTCAGAAAAACAACAACCATGCTGCGGTATGAAATATTGATTTGGACACCTCCCCGTTACTCTACTACATTTATCATGTTCTCTAGAGACGGAGGCAAAAATCATTATTCAATTCTAAAAAAACAGCATCTCAACTTTCTTTCCTTTTTCGATATACTTCAGTCTTCATCCACAGGGATGACATTTGGCATATGAATAAGGTATGAATCCACGACTTACCTCATGAATAACAGCGTCGGATTCATTCTTATAATTCCAACTCAGTGAAAATCAGACCATATTATTATCTTGTCGATACGGTCACCTTAGCCTGCCCCACACAATAATGACAATTTCCACGGGCAAATTATAACCAGATCCGACACAAATCCTATGGGTCATCATAAAAAGTTGACAAGTTCGTTTTTAACCCACTTGAAGCGAAGTTTTCTCTCCATTGTCAAGCGAGGGGTCTTGGTTGGAGAGAGGTAATGATATCCAATCGGAATCATTGGGAAAATTTGATTGACACCTTGAATTATTTTCAAAACCGTACTTGTAATGACAAATAAATGTAAGATGGTTAATCATCTGAGGGCTGTGTGTCAACGCCTGGGGAGTAGATTTTGGCGCTCTTGCTTTTCTGTTTAAAAGTCAGTCTTTACAAACTATTGTTCATACATGGGGTGTCGGATTCAGCTCCTAAATGAAAGTCTTTAAAGGCTACAGACAGTGCTTCTTTGCGGTCGGTACAATTTTCGACTGTGTGCAACACAAGCATGAAGGGGAAGACATCCACCCTAATAGGACCCGACAGGGATCACATATTTGGCATCATCCTTTGGTGCTGGTCTAAACAATATTCAGCCCATCTATCGGAGCTACATTTTGTTTTGTATTGTGTGCACTTTAGTTCAGGATAAGTTACGCCAATATTGCATGGCAATTCATATCTGGATGAAACTTATGAGACCTTTTATATCAATTAAGCGTTATTAATGTGTTGTTGGGGGCCGAGTTAAATGTACGAGACATTTTATGTCAATTAAACTGTAAAAATCTTGCGTGTGATCCTAATCACAAAAGACTCAGGGATTTGTTTTTCCTTTGAATAAATTGTATAATGCTATGTGTCTATTGTGCGTCGATTCTGTCCACAGGTCTTTTCCCGCCTTCATTGACACTCCTATCATGACCACACACTGTGGTATGTAGTGTGCATGTGTAGTGTGCATGTGTAGCGTGAAGGTGTAGTATGCATATGTGTGCCTCTACATGGGTACCCGCAATTTTGACCGTGTCGCCGTGTCGCAGTGTCACCCGTGTCGATTTTTACCCATGTAGAGGCACATATGTAGTGTGCATGCTTACCCAACCCCACCCCACCCCAACGTACCCCACCCTTACCAACCCCACCCCAACCTAGTGTGTATGCCTAGTGTGCATGCCTAGTGTACATGTCTAGTGTGCATGTCTAGTGTGCATGCCTAGTGTGCATGCCTACTGTACATGACTAGTGTGCATGCCTAGTGTGCATGCCTAGTGTACATGTCTAGTGTACATGTCTAGTGTGCATGCCTAGTGTGCATGCCTAGTGTACATGCCTAGTGTGCATGCCTAGTGTGCATGCCTAGTGTGCATGCCTAGTGTACATGCCTAGTGTACATGTCTAGTGTGCATGCCTAGTGTGCATGCCTAGTGTACATGTCTAGTGTGCATGCCTAGTGTACATGTCTAGTGTACATGTCTAGTGTACATGTCTAGTGTACATGTCTAGTGTGCATCCCCATTCCCTACACCAGCACCCACATACCTTACCATGTGAGCCTTTCGTCCACAGATAGTTGAATGGGCAAAAGTGGTCTGACAAAAAGCGTCTCACCCACCCAGAATTCGAACCGAAAGTCGGACCGAAAGTCGGACCGAAAGTCGGACCGAAAGTCGAACCCAAAGTCGGACCCAAAGTCGAACCCAAAGTCGAACCCAAAGTCGAACCCAAAGTCCTACCCCAAGTGTCAATTGTGTGTCCACAGATGGCAAACTGGTCTGACAAAAAGCGTCTCACCCACCCAGAATTCAGATCTCCCATAGGTTTAACACTAAATGCCGAAATTGACAAAAAATTGACACTAGTACTTTCATGTTTGTCTACAGATTGGAAAATGAGAGCTTTTTTGGGAAGGTAAACTTTGACTATTATTTTAGGGGGGAGGCAGTAGATGGGAATGGATGATATTTACGTCATAGGGACAGAAAACACTTGAACTTTGTGCCAATGAGAAATATTTTTGGATAGGCCTAATATTTCTACCCCAAAAAAAATTAAAGATTTTTTTTCTTTTTTGATCAAAAGCGTCTCAGAGAGCCGTCGCATAAGACTCTGGGAGCATTAGCTCCCTGAGTCAATAATTAGTCGATACAGAGCAAGAACTCGTGGGATGTTCCCGGTCCCAAGCTGGCATAAACATATAGAATTTCTATAAGAAGGTCGCACAAAATGTGGGTTGATTAATTGACATTGATACCTTTAATGCAAGGCAGATAATTTCAAGGCAGATATGATATGAGCGATGGTTCCTTCTCGTCAAGTGCGAGATAATTACCTCTATTTCTCATTACCTCCATTTCTTATCAGTTAATTAACATTATTACAAACATAGTGCCTGTTGATTACCTCCAATGTAAGACATATTCCCTATGTGAAACGTACTAGAGAGCATCTGGATAGGGAGTGGTTATTTGTTAACAGCAGGAGCGGGGGTGGGGGTGGGGGATTCAACCCCTCTTGGTGGTGGTCTGTCTACTAGACATATCAACCTTCCTCAAATATAAGGGATGTCAGAATATCAGTACCACTGTCAAACATGTGCTTATTAGAGACGGTCGCTTTTTAAACTCCCTGTGAGGTATACAGCCCAATAGGTATACAGTGCTTTATCTGTTTGTCTGTTGAGGTAGGCTGGGTGAGGAGGTTGGCAATATGGTCAACGAAATCAATCTGATAGTGCAGAAAGAAATGCGATCAGAAATATGATAGTGCTGGTCGGGTTTCCACGAGATAATCACCAACACACTGTCGACAAAAGGGCAAAGTGCGTAAAGGGAGTAGAGTCGGTAGTGTATCCTTTACGAGTAACTCACGACCATCTTGGGTCGTGAGCAGCTCGTCGCGGGTCTGTACAGGCACCATGCTTCCACGTTAAGACCATGTGAGGAAGCCACTGGAGGAGGACAAGACAACTACATTATACATTAGGGACACACATTAGGCAAGGCCTAGTCATCAGCACCTATTGCCCCCTGTATACAAAGATGGCAGGTGCAGGTCATGCCTGGAGCAGCTCAATGTGAAGGGGTTCCAGGGAGAGAGAGAGGGGCAGCTCAAGCCTGGCAGGGCCCACTTCCTTTCCGAGGCACTAATTTAACTGCGGCCGAGTGGCTGACTGGCCCGAGTGGCTCTCTACTGATCGATCGGAGGGGCGGTTTATTGCTCGGCTCTGCTCTGAGCTGCTCCTTTTTCTGCGAGCAGGTTGACACGGCGATCCCTTAGCCGGCGCTGACAGGGTCAATACCGGCCGCAGTGCAGACACTGCCCGCCGATTCCACCCGTCAATACGACCATCTGACCCTGCCCCACCCCTACCAGGCCTCCACTAAGAGCTGCTCTCGAACTGCCCACCAAGCAGGTGGTCAGCTGCTCGCGGTAGTTCAAGGGTCAGTCAGAGTATCACTGGGCTCCCGAGCAAAGCAGGTTGGGTAAATTGAAAAATACGATTTTAGCGTGGTACTAAAGTTAGAACAGGAATTTATCCCACAAGACAAGCATCTACTGGAAATAAGAAAAAGGTTAATTTGTAAATATTGGAATCAAGTCAATATGGTTCCATCAGCATGCAGGTGACAGTTGAAACCCCCTCTTCTGTCCGGTACAATACTATCCAGGAATCAAAGTGAGTTATCTAAAAATAAACACTTGAAATGTTCAAATGGAAACCCCTGAAGAGAGGTCCCCTATAGGTTACTTTGGGAACTCCATCTCCAAAAACACTTGAAATCAAGGAAAAGACTTATATCTGGCTATCACAATTCCCACAGTTAGTACATCAGTATGATAACATGGGTATGAAGCACGGTCATACCCGAGGGGGTCGTTCTAGGGTAGACTGACCTAAAGGTAACCACGTACCATGAGATGTCCACCTTAATGTTGTAGTCATTCATGCATGATAAGCCCTGTTTTTGTGTATCATAGTACACTTTAAGTGATACACTTTCCAGCAAAGGACAAATAAAGACAATACCATACATAAATAACTACAAAATTAAGGTGGATATCTCATGGTATGTGGTTACCTTTAGGTCAGTCTACCCTATATAAGGCAGGTTATCAAGAGAGCGTAACACTGGGTATTGAGCCAGTTTGGCAGATCACCATAAAATGACTGACCAGGTAACTCTCTCACCTGTTACAGGTTGGCGAAGGTGGCACTGAAAGATCTGCTTTTAAGCACTTGAGGAGGCGGCCATGATGGCCTACGAGATAGGAGAGTGAGAAATGGCACCTCAAGTAGGAGTTTGGGAAGGAACTCAGGAAAGGTGTGTTTGTTGTGGCGGTGGAGCCGCTGGGCAAAGTAGGACCCTATTGAGAGTCTGTGATGTGCCGAGCTGCCCCGAGCCGATCAGGAGCTGCTCATTAGAGTAGGCTTTTCAGGACAGGTACATTTCTGGGAAGGGTTCCAACTAAATAAGGATCATTTAGCTGCTCACGGGACTACGTTATATACACACAATAGCCCTGCGGTTGTTAAAGCATAAATCAAAGCTTTCGATCATTTGAGTAATGCTTTCAGATGAAGTATTTTGATTCATGATTTGGGAACTGCCTCAGGAGGATAGGATTCTGACTATGTTGTCTCGACAGAATATTATTTACAACTTTTTCATAGATTACACAGAAAAGTTATGTCAAAAGCCATACGCTCTTACCTAAGTAAATATATATACAGATACTGACTCAGGTCTGGTTGAGCCCACATGCTGCTGTTAAGCTTTACCATTTGTTTACAAGGGGCTTTAAACAGACAGAGTGGACATATCGTGTGCCTAAGGATGTATTAATAGCAGAGCCTTTGAAACGTGTTGCACGAAGGGCTCATTATGGAATCTGACTTCTTCAGATGGCTGCCTTTACTCTCGACTTTGCAACCTTTCTTTTTAACCGAAGCACTTCCTTTGTGATCCTTTTTGTATCATTAATCACGGCAACCTTTTGTTATCTTGTCTGCAATTCGACACATTCCATAACACAGATATGGCTCTTCTGGATTACATGCCAATTTAACCTCCATCCAGTCTCATATAGTCATTTCCTATGGTTTCTACAGCAATGTGTGTGAGCTTTACGTCCCACATTCCCGTCACGCCCAGTTCAGACAGAGAGGGATCTGCGTCTCCCCAGTGTACACTGTTGGCAACCAATAGGACCCACCATCACAGACCTGTTGATCCCAGGCAGACTAGCCTAGGAGGGATTACCCCGCCACAGCTCCCGTAGCCATGCCCGGTCATGGATACTGGCTCTCGGCTTCACTGACAAGCCCTGGCTGATCTCCACATACCACCGCCCGTGCTGTGCCAGATTTGGCCCTTTTTAGTCTCTATATACTGCTGCAACGCTATATCTACCCTGTTATCATCTCATGCTCAGTCTTGAGTTGCCTTTGATGGTCTCTAGTGCAGTGGCGTAGGAGAAGGTGGGGGAGGGGGGGGGGGGGTGCGTCCGCCTTTCTACTCAAAATCACATGCATCAAATCACAGAGATGGGGAGGCTGAATATGTTTTCTCTCCCCCCCCCCCCGTCCACAAGAAAACCCATAGAGAAAGTGAGTCAGGGGGTTCTCAAACATTACTTTTCTATACCATTCCAGTAAAACCGTGTATATGTGCCATGATGCATATGCGCCAAAGCTTACATCTAGTTGGAGTGGCCCTCTCCTATCGTCTTTCCTTTATTTTCCCTATACACCCATGTATTTTATCATACATGTACTACAAATTGCAATTGCTCAAGGCTAATTACGCCCGAGATGTTCATTTGGTGTAGGATCAACTAAGAATACCGTTTAGGTTTGCCAAAAGTGACCTAGCTGCACTAGAAACATCAAATCATCTTTTGTTTAAATATAACGCTGATTATTATGGCTTAGCAACATATGACAGAATTGTAAATGCAATACTTGATGCCAGCATGAACCGTATAGCCTTTATAATCTCTGGAGGGTCTCACAGTGGCTGCAGGTACAGTGACACAGACACTATGCGCGACTGGGCCTCTACCTCTCAATATAGCTGAGGTAATTTAGACCCTGATTGGGATGTTAACATGGGGACGTGGCCTGTGGCTGAGGATTCAGAGCAATACAGTTGTCAATGATTAGCACCTTCAGAGGGAACCATCCTGTAGCACCGAGCCCCACTACCATGTAGTCATGCAGAAGCGCCTGTCACCATGCTAATTAAGGTATAGAAACATTCCTTTTGGTAATTCAAGGCTCCACGGATGAGATGCAGAATGGCTCTCTCTGTATATGAACGCATATGCTGTTACAGTTTAGAATGCATGCAGATATGTACATGATGTCAGAAGATTCTGGCTGTATTGCAGTTTTGTCATTTAATAATTCTGACTGCGTCATAAGCCTACACCTGCACATGCCCTCTTCATTCATTTTGGGAATACAGAGGGATTTGGAGAAGACACATGATGTACGTATTCTGTGTCCCTCCTGCACAATGTCACTGTCATAATATCCAATTCTTTGACCATCATGGTGATTACACTGACAAGATGGCAATCACTGGGAGGTGAGAGCTGGGGATAAAACAAATTCATCAACCAGAATGCGACAGTCATAGGCACATATCTCATACCATTTCTCCCAATGTAGGTTCTCTATGCCATGGCCTGTTGTGGGATACCAAAGGAGACAACATTAACGTCCATTAACTAAGTGACCTGTGGGGCAACGGTCGTCTACACAGGTCAGCAGTAAGGTTTTAGAGCTAGTGGAACCACAGAAGCCGAGCCAGTTTGGCAGATAACCAAAGGAAATTCTGGCTGGCTCTCAGTCTCACCTGTCAGAGACTGGTAAGGAAGCCACTTGGGAAACACCTTATACCAATGTGGGAGGAGGCCATAATGGGCCATAAGGTCTCAAGAAGAAAAAGGTAGGACTCCTAGGAAACAGGGAAATTGGCACAGCAACTGAGAGTCTGTGTATGATTAGAGGATACTGTGGGTAGGGCTTGAGTAGCTGAGCAATGCAGTGTACTATAGATTATACGGTAGCGGCTCTGAGCCAAACCGGAGCCCCTTGTAAGCCGAAAAGATTGAGCGTGTGAGTGACCTCACAGATGACTCAGGGTAAGCTGGATTTGTAGCTTATCATGTACTTAGATATAATCCTCCCTTGTAATCATTCATTGGTCAATTCTGGCATCAGAAATGAATTCCTTGTTAAAAAGTACCCTCGAGTCATGTGTCATACATGTATGTTATTCCATATCAGGCCAGCAGGTGGGTGTGGGTGAGCAGGTGGATGTGAGCGACAATTGCAGGCTGTGGGCGTGTACCGCCTTCTGTCCCTATCAAAAAGCGAGTCGATCGGACTATAACCGGCGAAGATATGGGTGGTACAATTTTGCTCTGCACACGTTAAGATCTAGCGCAGTACAAGAAGTACCAGTGGCGCCACTGTGTGCATCACGGCTGGAACAGGAACTATACTATGCGTGTTATTTTGCTTTGCTTTTGTGTCCTGCATTTAAATTTAAATTAAAGAACCTAGATGGTTTTTTTTCTGTGTATATGAGGGTATTTCTACTGTAGTAGATGGCATTCCTGTATGTAAAGAGAGAAATATCAGGCAGTGTAGTCTAGAACCTGATTTCTATCTTTGGTTTAACATTGAAGTCTATGTAGCTTTCATTTAGAGGGTAGCAATTTAACAGTAGTTAAGAGTTTACCGAAAAGAGAGAAATAAGTACCCGAAGATTGCAGCTCAATATCACATGGAAGGAAAGACATTTTAAATTTCTTTTCGAAGGAAACATTTGTCCCCCGACCTTGCCTAGTCCCTTTTGTCATCTCATGTCTATGTCCCACACACACTGAATGATATAGATTCTCCCATGTCCCAAAAACGTCTTAAAACATGGTTCAGTCGTCGTATATTACTCAGTTAAAACATCGGCTTTAATGGTGTCGAGAAAATCATATGTTGGTCAATTTTCTGTAGGGAATTAATAGAATTCCCACAAGAGTAGGAAAGTTGCACAGTCCATAACGCATGAGGCCCTCAGCAAGCATTAATGATGCATATTTTAAAGACATAGGCCAATTTATAAGCATTCATAACACTCAAGAAAAGACCCAGTTAAATGCAGATACAGCCTCAGGTTTGCTCACCGGAGGCAATTTCCAGGTGTGGCATCTAGTTACATGGGGGCATTGAGCATAAATAAGGTGCGTTAATGCAGTCCAGGACATGTTGATGTTTTGAAACTATTACATGTATTATGTTTCACGGTGCCCATTGGAATTCAAAGTTCACCGCGTCAAAGCAAACGCAAAATGTGACAAAACACATTGAACCAAGCCCTTTTAAACATGCTTCTTAAAGGGTAAGGAAACTGACAGTTGCCAGCGTCTGTATATATTGTCAAGGTTGCAAACTTTACTTTAACATTTAACCCGTTTTCCCTTTCAATGATTCGATATGTGCACTAAGCGTAAACGTGGGCATATATTCCTTTCCAAAGGCTCATACCAAAAGGGTTCATATCAACCCAAAAATGCCTTCACAGCATTTACTTTGGCTTCTACACCGAATGTGTGCGAGCTATACCACCCTCATTCCTGTCACACCCAGTTTAGACAGCGGGATCTGTATCTCACTGTTGGGAGCCCATAGGACCCACCCTTACAGACCTGTTGATCCCAGGCCGACTGGCCTAGGAGGAATATCCCACCCGCATCTGGCCATGGGTATTGGTGGAGGCCGGCCTATACCAAAATCCACTGGCTGCCCTCCCACCCTCTCCCATATCTACTTGTCTCTTGGTTACATACTGCTACCATGCAACCTCTATAGTACACATTCTCAATTTTGTTAAGCATTTAATGCTCTCTGGTACAATCTTACATCTTACAATGCCTCCACGAAAAAAAATTATATGAGTAAGCGTATTCACTCATTGTTGTTACTGTCAAATTATACCTCTACATGTATTCCGTTATCCCGTCTTTATCCTTAAAATTAAATGGGAAATTGAATATGGTTACTATTAGCATATGTTTAGATATTGCTTTTATATACTACCGGAGGGCATTCCAGCCTTTCAACTCTACCTCACGAGGGGCAAAGGCAGTTACAAAACTGCCGTGATAAACTATATCTATATATATATATGCCTGTACCCATGTTTAGACACCTTAACATAGTAGAGGCAATTTAGACGCTGATTGGGATGTTAACATGGCTAGGCTGCTTCAGAGAGAGGATCCACACCCATACAATTGCCAATAATTAGCACCTACACAGGCGGAAGACGTCCTGTAGCAGCAAGGGCCTCCAGCCTGTGACCATATAGACACCTGTTACCATGCAGGCTGCTAATTTAAGCTACATTAACATCCCTCTAGTTAATTACAAGAAAATTATCTCCTTGATTTTCATCCACCTAGCAAGGTGGCGAGCTGCAGCTCATTAGATGTGGCTCTAGCTGTACGATAAAGTGTCTGCTGCTAAATGTATTTTGTCTGTCAGTACCAACCCTCGGTCTATAGGTCTATTCCCCTCCCTCCCCTCTCATTCTTCTATTGGTGCTGCCATGAGACTTTCACAGAGAAGTCCACCACGATAGATTGTGAGGATATGGGAGAGATTGAATCTACTTCCGGGCAGTCCTACTATCACTCTCGGTATTTCTTTGGTTTCTTCATTGAAATGTCAATAGCGATACCTGCTCAAGCTTACACCGTCATTCTGATACACATGGTGACATTTAACGGACACCCATGTGTGGCTACGTTCATCCGCTATCTTTTACTATTGGAGGCTAACATGTCAATTGTATACACAGCTGCGGCACAGTTACGAAAGTATGCGGACTGAGAATGCACAGCACCATGTAGTTAGTCTAAGTCTTACAGACGCTACAGAACCCATAATAAAAGTGAGTGGTTGGGTCAGAAATGCAGTAATATGCATCTCTGAAGGCAACCCTTCTGAACCTGCTCACCTTCGACTACCACAATTGCTAATACACCGGGCTGTGGATAGCGAGGAATATAGCTGGGACCACACGGTGTGCATTAGTCTGCAGTACAAGAGTGCAGGCCGCAAAGGACATGTCATCTATTATTCACCAGTACAAGTTCCTGAGCATAAATCCACAGCAGGCCCTTATAGCACAACGGGAAGGGTATGTCGTATATGGAGGGCGCATTGGAGCTGTTAGAACTGCAGTTCTATATAACAGCCTGATGGCATTCATAGCACCTGGCGTTGTAACTGACTTAATTCCCACCATTTAAATGCATCAAGCTATAAAACTGACGTTTTAAGCGGAACCAGGCATACAATAATAGAATTCCAAGTACACGTTAATGTAAAGTAAGCGATCTACATATTACACATTCTATACAGGGTTTAAAAAATCATATCCATGTTTTGCACAATCTATGTAAGCAGCATTATTGCCGAGGCAATACTGATATCCGACACTTCTTATAAAGAGAAAACCTTCAATATGTGAGCCAATTCCAATTGCCCGGCTTCGAGGTGCCTCTTTTTATATTCATCTGTGTCAAACAACATCGCATCGCTGTTGAAAGGATGTTGATACCACACAAATATAGCATTCTTCTAGTAATCTATAGCTGCGAGATATTATTCTATACCCTGCTACGAGTGGTTAACACAGTCGGATAGCTGCCACCTATCCTGCTGTACGAGCCTGTAGGACACCAACTACACCATAAAAGTTCCTTTGTGGCACTCCTAGAAGGCTACTGTATCTTTATAACGACCAGGGGGCAGGTCAAGCACCGCCTATAAGCCCTGCGAAGTCAGGCATGGCCAGGGCAGTTGACCAGATAACGTAGATCAAGTGGGATCATGACCCCTCTAGTGAACGCTCAATAAAGGATGTGATGTGAAGGAGTGGTGTGGGACTATAAAGGTTGATGATATGGTGTATGGTCAAGGTGGCAATAAGGGATATTGAGTGCATGGGGTACTGGCATGCAACGGTATAATATATGTACCCTGCTGTTAATATGGGGCATGGTCGCAGATAGACTAACCTGTAAGGACAGGACAGTGTGTGAACTAGTCTCTGGATGTGTTCAATGTGATAGCAATGGTTCACATGAAGACTGGAGGAAGGTATAATCTGTCCTCCTCATATAGATGTACATATTGCAGTACTGTTTAAAATGGCAATTTGCTGCTGGTAGTGAATAAATGTCAAGCTGATAAACAACCTCAGGCTTCTGTTTTCAGGATTGTAATTCTATCCTAGTCTGTGTAGCGTCCATGTCGGTGTAGCGTCCATGTCGGTGTAGCATGTCTACCAATGAGAATCAAGAAGCTTCTAATTGTATCAGTATTCTACTAATAATTCAGCAACAAAATCCATCCACATAATGTAATCCCTAGCTAATGCTACTGGCAGGATAGTGGCCATGTCTTTTCTATGCCCACATCTATAATACACACTAGCGGCACACGCCTCCTCTCACCCTAGGCACCCATGCAGATAAATCATTGCTCTACATAGTATACCATTAAAGCTTAATATAAATTGCTGGGCAGGTAATTGCTAATTGCCTATAGCGGGCTGACTACGTACGCTAATGGAGGCGGGGGTGTCTAGGAGGAGGAGGACGAGGGGCGGTTGGAGTGTAGGAGGCGGGCAGGGGGGAGGGGGTCACCAGCCCCCACCCACTGACCCTAATGGATCACTCCCTGGAGCAGGCTATTACATTATAATAGTAACTCCTGGCCGACTGAGATACTTCCCCTTCGCGGCGTAATTATCGGCGGATAATCGCCTACCTGCTATCCTGCGGCCTCAACACGTCGGGGGCACCGTGCTATACTGGAGGAGTGGGGATGGGGTGGGGAGGGATAAAAACCCTCCAGTGTAATGAGGGGATTAGGCGCACTTTAATGCACCGTGGAGGAGTAAGGAGGGGTTGGCCTTGTTAGGGCTTGATGCCGTGATGGATGAGCTCTGCACGGAGACCCTCATTCGCAACACCTCAGTGCCCAAAAGGGCAGAGGTCAGAGGCAACGTGTGGGCCCCAGGTGTGTGGGTGGATGCGTGTGTTTGTGTAAAACCAGGCCTACACTTCTTGAGAATTTCCGAGCCATTCACAGTGAACCAAGAGTTTCACTTGGTAGAAACTGTACAAGGCAGCAGACATAAGAGCCTGCGTAAAATGACATTTTCCATATACTTCTACCTAGCTCCTGCAGCAGGGCCCCATTTATATACTTCTTACACTCATGCACTTTAGATCTGCTGAGCCTGAGTTATGCTCAGTAGGCAATGCCCCGCCTGGTGGCCAATTCTAAATACAGTTCTTTTGAAAACACTTCGTACAAATTTAAATCACTTACATTCTAATGCTGTTCAGCTCACACTCCCGCTTACTTGACAATGTGCCCCAGACTGTCCACAACAAACCATCATAGCACATGATGGTGCACTTGGAGATGGGCAGATACACCGTGTAGGAATTGACATCAGTGCCCGGCTTCCTCCCCCCCCCCTCATCCCCTACCCACTAATGCCTAGTAGCGACCTACTCTGATAATCTCTAATGAGATAATCCCATCAAAGCCACCCAATAAGACGCGCATCCGGGGAGTAAACAGCGCTCCTCCAGTCATCTTAGAGTGCTAACTCAATCAGCGGGGACAGATTGGCCTCCACACCCCGCCGGCCAAGCGGACCTGCTGCTAACTGCATTGGCCTGATCAGTTAGCTCTTTAATGACTGCGTAGTGATTTAATGTGTTATACCCTTTGTCGTTATGATGCATGAATGTGACCCTGGAGAGAACTCGCATCAATACATCCTGCCCAGCCTTTGTGAGTGTATCAACCCCGTTGGATCGAAATAATGCTTGAATACAGCACTTGCGAGTTACTCATTTATACATCATGATGATAACTGGCATAGCACATTACAGCATTATGCAGCCCTTGAAGGGTTAGAGCTGGTGGTGTGTGGGTTAGGAGGGGCCTTATCCTACTTCTTATCTGAGACCACCTTACCGAGCTGCTCCACTTCCTGGGCTGCTCAGCTGCATGCGGCACTCCTTAGGGACTTAAGGGAACACTGCGTGAACGTTGGAATTTAAGGAAATAGAATATTGTTTAAATGAAGTCTAAGTAAGAGTATAGTTGCTAAAAGCCCAACGTTCAGACGGCAAAGAAGAAAGAAAGCACTGGGAGGGAGGGTGGTGGGAGGTACGAGTTGGAGGTGATATGGTAATTTAAGAACATGGGAGAGGAAACCTAAAGCATTGGACTTCGGAAGCTGTGGGGCGGTTGAAGAAAGCCAAGAAGAACAAGACAGGACGTGGATAGGGGGTGGGGGAGAATAAGGACCTGTCAACCCCAAGAAGAAAGGGTAGTTGATGCGATGAGGGGAGGTGTAGGGCAGTCCGAGCATACAATTGTCTGCAACCGATTAGCGTCCTCGATCATCTTATTCTTTTGAGCAAAACGAATTACGCATTTATTCTGATTTGATTTCAGGCGTGGATGAACACATCTAGTTCCTCACGCGCGACTTCTCCCAGCGCACCCGGCACCAATGGCGACGCCAACTGAGACGCCGACGCACTAGCGCATCCGTCAGCACCGGAAGTGGGGTCGCTTTGGGACTACAGGACCGGAAGTTGACGCCGCATCACCTGGCAGTAAGGGTTGGCACCATCCGGTCACATGTCTAGTGGTGAGTGAGGGTGGTGTTTTCCAGCACAAACTTAGCTGGGAGAAGTATATACACTGCGGTTTTGTTCCGAGCTAGGCATACATGTACTAAGAAAATACCTGTATAGATATATTTGTCTCATGTACTGCGGTCTCTGATGGAAGCGATCTAAAGCTAACTGACGAACGCACTTAATACTTCCCTTTTCTTGCAGTCTTTCCAAGTGATGTAAAAGCAGAATGCATTACCAACCCATTACCGACAGAAGATGCCTTCTTATCAAAGATAGCCCATGATCCAAGCCAGGAAATTGTTTGATAATCGATACATTGCCTGTGCTGGTGAGTGGGGAGTGTGTGAGGGGGTTTACCTAACGAGCTTATCCCTCTGTCGGCTGATAGAATTAACCAAGGACAAAAAGATAGTGCTAGATTATCTAAGGCTGATATTGGCTGCGTGGTGGGCTTTCCACACAGTAGATCAGGAGGCTGATAACAATGGAAACAATGCAGCAGTGAAGACAAAAGACGTGTTCCCATCTCCTTCCCCTTGGCTAGGTACTTTAGGGATAAGGTCTGTGCATATTTTCTCCTTCCCCGTCCACGGATTACATCCCCACAGTGTTTATCGAGGGGATTTTATTCATCGCTTTGAGAAGCTCCAGTAATTATTTAGTCCATACCCAACCTACTAGTAAAACCCGTTTCAGTCTGTAGATGTGCTGTTCGCTAGTTGTGCTGAAAACTCTCAAAGCCCCCATATATACGTTACACAAACTCCCAGAGCTCTCCCACTTTCTCAAAAGCCTTCTCTCTACGAATGCAACCCGTTACTTCTTCAGATAAAGGTGAATGTTTCCAAACGTTTCTCATCCCTCCCCTCTAGGGTGAAGTCTATGTTGTAGCTTCCCCCAAACGCCCATAACCCCTGCATGGACTCCCCCTTGGGCATTTCGTATTCCTCACATCTCCGCCAACGGAGAAAAATGACTTTATTAGCTTCACACAGCTGGGACCGGTATCTTGGTGATATTGATACTAGTGATACTCATCTATTGCATTCTCAAGGCAGTGCCTGCTAGCGCTGCTGCCTGTCCTCCTACCGCCGTTACTCCCCACACCATCTCTCCTCTCTCCCTGCTGAGACCCCCTCTGTAGTACCACCAACACAATCAGCACAACGTGTGCCCCCGGGCCAAGTACGCAAATAACACCAGGCCAGATCTGGTTGGAGGCAGGGCAAACATTATGTTTGCCATAGAACCCTACTCCCCACTCCCCAACACACCCACACACTCACACCCTGGAGGAGGAAACTAAAACCAATAGTTGCAGCGCCTGCAAAATACAGAGTGTAACGTGAACGTGCATCAAAGGGAGCCCGTGTTTCGCTGCTCCCATCCCCGCCGGTAATTGACGTGTCTGCGCGGTGTCGTGTTTAGCTTTGGCCTGGCATGTGGACAAGACGCGTTCTGCATCTTGGAGAACTATAACCGGACTAGCCTATAGGGAAACGCAAGGGGAGGGGGCGTATAAGAAGATAGAGGGCAGTGGATAGTGTTAGCCCTAGTTTGTCCTGGCACTGTTCATCAATGTACACCGGCTCATCAACTAGATATTCGCCTATAGCAGATCATTGGGCATATGCACATTGGGCCAAAAAAGAAATAGTTGTGTTCAGGTAACATGGCTCAAAGAAAATAGGGTAGGTAGGTCGATTTCTTTCTTTATTTTTGACCAATTTTTATAAAGGATTTTGAGACAAAATTCCTCCCATTTTCGTGTAATTTCAGTAAAAAGATGCGTTTTTTTGGGGTAGAAATTGCGTAGGGCCAAATAAATAGGGTCGCTAGTACGCTAGGGATACCTGTACAGTACACAATATATTTTTTGGCCTTGGCAAATAGCATTTAGATATTGGGAACAAGTGTTAAATGTGTTCTTTGCCAAAGTTCTCTCAACACGCAACATTATTGGACAGGTGTTGTTGCACCTGTTACTAATTCTTCTCTCCAGGTGCTTACAAAGAATGACCCTGGTTGCTATTGACAGGTAGTGCTACTATGGAGGTGTCTGCTGCTACTCCAGGCTCCTATTCAAGAACTATAAATGGTGTGAACGGTGATATTGGACAGTCCCTCAGGAGATGATACTATCTAAACAGTTAATTATTTTTCCAACGCACACTATGTCCGGACTATGACACGGTTCGGCTTTTCTGCGAATTAGTACATTATACGACTGTGTCAACTGCAGTAAAGTTTATTTCCCGGCGGCATACTTGAACCTAAATTCTACCTGTGAGTACATCTATATTGTAGGGCTTTATGAAAAGTGTCCAACAGGTACTTTCACCCTCTGCATGCTTCACCGGAAGTGTTGATGAGCAGCTTCCTTTCTGCCTCTAGGGGGAGCCAGGAGCCGTGAGCTGCTCTATCTCACCCCCTCCCACCTACTCCCCCTGGGTGGATGGAGTGGTGAATGACATGTGTGATGCAGGGCTAGGACAGGGGCCGGCCGGCTAGATCCCTGTAGTCCATCAGGCTCACACGAGTTACTCAGCCGTGCCTTCCCTGTGGGTTAGGAGCAGCTCACCAAGTGCACTGCCACTCTGTTAGAGGGCGCGGTGGTCGTATTTGTAACTAATGGTTATTAGAGATAGGGCAGTATTGATCTTCTAATGGTGCCAATACATTTGGGTAACCGCAGCCACCACCTCTGCCCGCCCCCCCCCCCCCCCCCACCAAAGAAACACAACAACTAATTGTATGTATACCCTCAAATACATCGTATACATCTACATGTGCTATATTATTTGATTACTGGTAGTCAAATACTAGATATTTTAATTCATCAGATTAGTTATGTGGATATAACACGCACATTCGCAACAGGCAGACGCCAGCCTGCAACATCCATTACTCAGACCGTCCACCAGGGGGTGAGGCTGGGGGTAGTGGTGGAGGTAAATCAGGACCAGGAGGAAGGAAACCACACATATCCCTGGAGACACTTAAGTCCTAGGTAGAGTCACTGTGTACCTTCCCTGGGGAGCATTTATCAACGACGTACATTACTGAAGCCTTACGTGGCCGCACCCGTCCCAAGCCGCATTCACTGCAGTAAATGAAGCAGGTAGCTGTTGTAGGGGGCTGAGCACAAAGGAAACACTCATGAGCTACTCTTTAGTACAGAGGCTGAGCTCTTCCATCACCCTGCTTAATGGTATAAAATGACGCCTCTGTATATCACCAGAACCAAGGCCACGTCACCTCCTAAACTACTCCTCCAGCCAATAACCCCCCCCCCCCCCACCCCCTCCATCACCACGACACGCGTCACCCAACCTATAAACATCAGCATTTTCCCAGAATGCTCCCTTTCGACCTGCATGTTCCCTATATATAGACATGTTTCCGGTCATGTGACACGCACACACGAGGGTGGCGCCCCTGGTTAAGACGTGCATAATTAGAAAAAAGGTTTCTATGGCGACTTCAACTTTTTGACATTTGCGTAGGTTGGGTATTGGATTAAATCAGAAATAGTAACTCAATTTAGATGGCTTTGAATGGGAACCTGCTGCCAACCGTTTTTCTACATGGTATTCATAATGTCAGTACTTACTTAGCCTCAGTTATGGAGTGCAATGCGGAGCCGGTTACTTACCTAGGAAAAGAAGAGAGAAAAGGAAATTGAGTAAATTTATTTATTATCAGCAACATGAAAGCATTCATGAACCAAGAATAGACTGTTATTGAGGAAGGGATGGATCAGCCTTAGAAAGGTTTCCAACAGTTGGTAAACAAGTGTTGTGTATTGTCGACAGTATAACACTACTGCGGTCTTCATGCACTGGAAACCTTTGTTATTCATGATTTCAATCGACTTCATTGGGACAATGATTGTTGCGAGGAAGGTAAAAAGGTTAATACATCATTGGAAGCTGCAAATGAGATATCAGAAAAGATGCTGCAATGTGCATTTCATGTACTAGTTAATCAACCAATTCTTGTCAACGCTACAGCAATTCTCCATTAAATGTTCTCACCCCCCCCCCCCAGCTTGCCAACAAAATAAAGACAATCTATCAAAGCCTTATCTAGATACTGAAAGTGCTGATCAATACAAAGAAAAATCATAAGGGATTTATTGGAGCAGACAGGGAGGAATCCACACTACATCACCTCCTCAGGAAACTTCCATTATTGCATTACCTCCCATCGCAGCTTCACTAAAGCCCCTTCCGTGGTTTCCCTCTATAGAGAAGCAGTAGATCCCCGGGGCTTCAGGCTTTGGTCGGCGAGGGGGATGGATCCTACTATTGCAGGCTAGTTACAACTAATGACATTGTTACCACAGTCCCCTATCGGAACTGGGCCAGAGGTAAGGATCTCACACATTGGTGGCTACGTCTCTCACCAAGCGTGCCCGTAAATCTCCAAATCGACACCACCAAGCCTTTCACCAGCCAAATTGGCTTTCCCTCCTAAAGCCATTCAGACTTAGTAGTCTTGCACGGGACAAATGTATTATCATATAATAGTATGCGGCTATAACTTGCAACTCTCTTTTGTTTGAGTGCCATATTATTCCACATAAAATGATGCATGTGAATATTGATGTTGAGTTGGAAAGCAAACTTCTTTCCTATTAGACAACACCTGAGATCTATGTAAAGAACTACAATTGACTTACTAAATATATTCTCCCATGAAAAGATTGTGGACAGACTCATTTATGATCATCATTTACTATAATGCTAGTCAGGATGTATACATATATGGTAATGTACAAATGGCTGTAAATTACCATCTACCAAACATACACAATAGGCGCTGCTTTGAATAACATGTGCACACATCGATAGAAGTGTTTAGAATATAGGATTTTCAAGAAAGGATGGCTCAGTCAATTTAATCTTTATTACAACACTCAGGAAGATCGGTAGCACATTAACTTTCAAAGGCCTTGAGCAGTATCATTGTAATTCTCTAATGGACTGCACTTTCATCATTGCATTCAAAACCTCTGCCTAAGCCAACAAACAGGAAAAGGGCAAGAATTCTACATTAAGGCGCCACACACAGCACCAAGCATATCGGTAACTAGTAGGATGCATTAACTAGTACAGATACAAATTATAATATGTGAGAATTGGAGATTTTCCAGAATTTCATCTTTGTCTCAGACTACATCGACCCATCTTACCAGTCCAAACATACCCAGGGGAACACCTTATAAGGATGTGCTTA
Source organism: Harmothoe impar (assembly GCA_947462335.1). Lineage (NCBI taxonomy): Eukaryota > Metazoa > Annelida > Polychaeta > Phyllodocida > Polynoidae > Harmothoe > Harmothoe impar. The sequence continues at coordinate 81,787,589 of OX381704.1, read as the reverse complement.
AGCACAACTGTCCATGTTTGATCCACACCAACTTTAACTACTTTAATCACCCTAAAAGCTTGCCCTTCATTAGGCACAACCAGCACGGGCTTCACATAGCTCCTCCACTTCTAATCAATTCTAGAGCTAGATACCTCAAAGTGAAATGAAGAGTGAGGAGGACCCTTAGCCCTGAACTCATCCTCTTGCTAACTCAACTGAGTGTGCAGATATCACCAGGAGGAACTTTTTCCGAAAATAAATGGGTGTAGCTTGGTAATCTATGATGTTGATGTCCATGTCTTAGTTGGGTCAAGTCCCACTGGCATGAAGGTATCTGAATGCGATTTCTCAGCGTTATATGACCAGGGACGAAAGAGCTCTCCTGAGAGCTCAGCGGAAAGGAAGGAAAATCCATTCAGCAAGGTAGACATGTGGATTGCCTGAGGCAGCAGGGACACTAACCCTTTAAGGGGTCGCATAGGGGTTTAATGGGCTCCGTGGTCGCCATGATGCATGAAAGCATCTTTGGCGAGTCTACCCGTCAGGGCTGCTATCATGTATCATGCCTATCCTTTGGATGTGTATTTACACCGTAGGGTCGGCATGATGCTTGAATGCAAAACGGGTGGGTTACTCGTCAGGGCTGCAATCATGAAGTCCGACGACAAAGGGCATAATATACTAAAGCACTATGCTATTCTTAAAGGGTTAAGGATAAGGCCTGCAGCTGGAGACACATTAAACCATCTCCATTTTCTTCTTAATGATTAGCAGCAGCCTCCGAGTGTAGGACTGTGGGGAGGGTATCCTGCACCATGGTAGAAGGATACCCGTGACATTTACAAATACAGTCCTATCAGGAAGCTTACAGAAAGGCAAATGTGGTAATGCGCTTTGGCACATACAAAAACATAAAACTTTCCCGGCAGTGTGTCCCTCAGAAGGTCAGTAATAGAGCTGGGGGAAGTGCCTTACTCCTGTACATATAGACAGTGTTAATGCCTCCCGGTTAGGAAGCAGCACCATTTGGCAACAACAGCGGCAGGGAATATAAGCTTGGAATTAGCAGTCACGTTTAGGACTAGAGCTCCTGGTATATCCAGTTCTGGCTGTTCTAAATGGAAACTAGATTTAACTTCAAACCAAGGGAAGTCTACACTGTTGAGGAAACACTAACCCAACTAATACTCCTCAATCTATTATGAACGAATTTTCTACAAGGCATGCAGTGCAATCTGACACGTGTGCCTCGTTTGAATAGGTAATATGACCAGAGGGAAAATAATATATTGAGATATTCCCAGCAAAATGGTTCAGGGAAAGGACATGGAATGTATCGCAAGCCCAGGCATCTATAAAAAATTCTGCTATCACCATTTTCATGGCTAAAAGCAACAAAATCGTATAAATCTTTACAAATGTAGAGTTCGTCTTTATGTAATTCGATAAATAAGGACGCGAACCGCAGTTTTCTTGTAGAGATGCAAAGAAGGAAGTTTATTATGACTTCAACCTGTACAAACAAGCTAACGGTCGACGTTTCGTCTCATTCGAGTTGTTCAATAGCAAATGGTACTTTCATACAGTCAATCACAGTCGGAGACCTGAGAAGGTCTGCCAGAGCAAGGGGGTGAGGGCAGCTTTTATACTGTTCGCCTCCGATCGGGATGCCCCCTGGCTCCGGCCCTGCGAACTACGCAGTAGGTGTTCGACTATATAATATTAGTGTCCCTACACAAAGGAGACTTTTCAACGTGCTATGTTTTCAGAATTTAAGCATATGCGTTAGTTATCCCTGATGGGGGATACTTCATAAAATATTCGGGCAACATCTCTTCCAACCTCTCTGCCAATAAGCACGATATATAAACATATATTTTGTTGCCACAGAGCTTAATATGTTCTTGTCTTGTGAGTTTAGTGTTTAAATTAGTGTTTCTCTCAGTGATATATTTCTCAGTTCATCTGGAGGAAAATTGGTAATGGTTAGTGGTAAAGTCTTGTCCTAGATTCGTCTCTTATCTTAAAGAGTAAACAAAAACAAAAAAACAACAGAAGATGGTAAGACACAAAGAATGCTATATATTCCCCATACACATAGTGGCGAGCGCAAGTCAAGTTCTTTTCCAACGAGCCGGGAGATATTATTGACGGGCCCGCCCTAAGCAGTAATTTTATCAGACAAGAGGAAATCAACGACGTTAGGCGGAAGTCGGCGAAGCATGAAAGGATAGAGTAGTAGAGATTAGAGGACGCCTCAGTAGGTTTGGTGTGGCTGCACCGGTGGGGGAAACGTGATCACTGACTGCCAGGATGTCGTGGGATGAAATCAAGGCACAGGAGGATTCTCTATAGTAGGGCTATATAGGGTGTGATGTCTAGAGATGGAGCGGCTCTTTGGGCAGGTGACAAGAGAGGGATCCTGAACCGCTCACTCAATCCCTATATAGGCCCTTAAAGACGGATCTTTCCTTTAAATGCTGTGTTTATACTAACAATTTGATCCATCTTTTCAACATAAAGATGAGGTACTCAATTCTATGAGGTACTCTATATTGTGCTCTTAACAGGTAGGTATCTATTATCTCTCCTCCAGCATTATCAACTAGCCGCCGGCACCAGCAGCAATTGCAACCTGTCACATTAAATCATCTACACCTCAATCTATGAGGTGTTATCTAAACAAGTGGATGGTCGTATCCCATATCTCAATGTGTTGAGACTCAACGCATTGGAAAAGTGGGCTACTTAGAGCTAACTGTAGGTTGTCGGAGAAAGGGTTGGTAATTTGGGGCTGTTTTTTTGGTTTCATCAACTTAGAAAGAGGTAGAATTGGCAATGAAATTGGACGCTTTTGACGAATGAATGCAGGTGCATCCTGCTTTGTGGAGTCGCAATTCTGAAATCGCCCTATGTTGACCCCTCTTTTTGTAGCTATTAGGCTGATATATCGGATATAGTTCACACGATACATGTGCCTCATAAATGCTCCTTCTAAGCATTCATGTATAGCGCAAAAGGGTATAGCCTCGACCATAAAACATTCATCAATTTGAACAGATTTATTATATTCATTGTAAACATGTTTAGACGTTAACTGCAATATAGCCGATCGAGCCATTTCATCACTGGACTGACCATAACGATTTGTAAATGTCCTTTCCTTTTTGCAATCAAGTGTAGGACACAAGCCTTCAAATGGAAAATATTGGAAACCGATAAAAATTCCCTACAGTCTTCGTCCGTAGACAGTCTTTTAAAATCCCTGGCCATAAACAGTTGTTTTTGTGTTGGCCAACGAATGGCATTCAGAAGTACTCCATGGCCTTCTACCAGTAACAAACATCAAGTGAAGGCTTAATCTGCATAATTGATAGAACATCGGTGTTCATCTATGTTGGCAAACTATTCTTTATTTAAACTATTGGTTCATAACTTCATATCTATCTGTTATTCATATTTACGATGGATCATATCTTACATTCACTGTGTATTCCTAGCCTATTTATGGTTCAATATCTTGCGGCTACCACTCCAGTAAATGAATATTCCTATCAAATTGAAACACCGTAGCAGCCAATATTCGATATTATAATATCATCAAGTTGAAAAGCTCAAAAGCATAATCTTGCTCAAGGCGCAATAATCAGGAACTTTGGAGACATTATTTTCTATTTCCATATCCTTCTTGCTAAAGGGTAATTGAGAGATAATCAGGTTAGAATTGCCAAATAAGGCAACCATGGAGCATCTCTAGTAGAAGGATAGCTTGCAGAGCATGGATGAGCTGCACAGTGCTTCCCCCTACATTCAGACACCTGTACCAACGCCCATGTTAACACATGGGACATCCCTGGCTACAGGCCGCAGCAGCAGCAGCAGCAGCCATTCTGCAGTCAGAGAGGGCGCCATCCAAGGTGGTCAATTACCTTTCTGTATGGGATACGGTCATCTTTATTCACTGGATGATAATGTCTGTAAATGTATGCAACTGGGGTTGAGTCTAGACCTATTATCCGCTGGGAGAGTACCGCCTCTGCTAGAGAGACCCTCTAATCACTTCCTCTCTTGCAGAATAAGCAGCAAGCGCAAGCCGTACATTGGTGTGGCCGAGTCGAGGCGCCATCTAGGGCTTCAGAAAACATTTTGGGAAAATATTGGAGTGTATGTGAGAGGCTTGTTGAATAGACAATCACCCAGAGCATCATATAATTACCCTGGTTGATATGATTTACAGAAGGAAGTATACTGTCGTGAGAGGTATATATGGAACTAGCCTAGTGAATGACACATGTACACGATTGAGTGTGAGTAGTATATTGAAATGTCTGGATTTGTGCTAAAGCATATAATTATTATTGACTGTTAGTAGTATATTAAAATGGCACAGTTTGTAGTATATGGAAATTGCTTTGTCTATGGAACACTATTGGCCATCAGTACTATATGGATTTGTTTTTGATACAAGATTAGCTTGTTTGAGTAGTAAATAGAAAAGGCAGTTTGTGATAAAGACAGGGAGTAGTACGTATGAATGGTATCATTTATATACTCATGAGTAATATACAAGCAGACCTTGCTGCAGCAAACGCAAAGTAGCCAATACTACCAGATTCTGAGTAAAGGTAAAACACACTGCAGAAGGGAATGTCTCGATCAGAACAAAAAAGAGACGGTTTGGGGTGCTCTTGAAGGGAACAAATAATGTTTTAAGTATAAAACTCAAAAGCTTAATTGTATTAGTAGTGAGTCACTCACAAAGTTTGTAAATGTCATAGTTGGTGGCTCGAGCATCTCTAGCAGAAGAAACACTGCCAACCCCTACGGTCGACACACTGCTGCTCCCTAGAGTCATAGGCCTGAACAAACCGTTATGGTAACTGATGCTGCAGCTTCAGTTGCACACCAAAGCAGACCCGTCAACCTGTACTGTCTCCATGGCTAAGGTGTGCTGCCATCTAGGGTCTTACATATATGTACATCTTTTGTATTAGGACATTGTTGTAATATCTACGGCGACTATACATGTCAGTGTCTCAGAATACCTGACTGCTAATTGAGGCGTGTGTTTGGTCGTCAAGGGTTGAGGAGTAATAATACAGTTCTAGGTTATAAGAAAGCGGTATGGGAGAAAGTGGTATGGTATAGTAGGGCAATTCTGACGTTTTATGATACAAGACTGGCTGTGAGTAGCATAGGGAAAGGGTTAAGTTTGTCATACAATGTGGTAATGAGAAAATGTTCTCACAGCCCTCTTCTTCACTCCTTATCTGACTAACCACCTTCCCTATACCTGCCTTATAATACTACAGGCTGTGTCTCACGACCTTGGGCCAATGTTTTCGTCTCTGACTGGGTGCCAGCTCTGACCGGGTGCCAGCTCTGACCGGGTGCCAGCTCTGACCGGCCTGAATAAAAACGGGTTATTTAGGGCAGATATAGATAGAATTTGGCTGAAAAGGTTAATGGATGTTATAACCCTTTAGACTAGTAATTAGTTGCCCATTTTAATCGTCATCTGCCCTAAATAACCCTTTTTTATTCAGGCCGGTCAGAGCTGGCACCCGGTCAGAGCTGGCACCCGGTCAGAGCTGGCACCCGGTCAGAGCTGGCACCCGGTCAGAGCTGGCACCCGGTCAGAGCTGGCACCCGGTCAGAGCTGGCACCCGGTCAGAGCTGGCACCCGGTCAGAGACAAAGACATTGGCCCAAGGTCGTGAGACACAGCCTACAGTACATGGCAGTACTGGTTGGACAATATATGTAACACAGTATCATCCAAATACACTGCTGGGAGTTACATAGAAAGAAAAGGTTACATGAATGATATGGATAATGATAGTGTGTGATAATAGATTGACTGTGAGTTGTTCGATTTATACACGACATTGTAATCTCATATTGTGATCCTTCTTATATTGCTACTGATGAGAATATCTAGACTCCTAAGCAGAAAGGACACGGGGATATATCCCACATTCTGAGCCGAGAAAAGTCACAGTAGCAAGATACGTGCAGATCTGGTGCTGCCACCTGTCATAGAGGGAGGTAGCTATCTTTATCCATACTCTGTGGCGCCCCCTCTCAGCCAGTAATAGAAAACACCTCTACATGTACATTGACAACCTCCAACTGACTCAGTAGACCCTACGGCTACAGTACTACCGCCAAGTATTGGAGATAACTGAAAGTGGCGTGGGTGTCTAACTTTAATAATCAATCTTAACCTTCGTGTCGAGGATTATTTAGGTTAAAACAATCAGATATGAGAATTCAATATTTTGGTGTTAAAAAGCGGAATATATCAATGTGATGAGGCAAAGACTTATTTTTTACAAACATAGTTTGATTTATTTGGTCAACCTGGCATTCAGTTTCTATAGAACTGCTAAATGCACGGGAAATGCATAGATATATTCACACTATACATTCTAAGAAACTATAAATGTGTTTATTATGTAATCTATAAACATATGAATTATAGGCTCTCGAACCTTTTCCCAAATTACCTTTCTGTGATTTCCACAAGAAACGACTAATATTGACGACCAATGAATGACGCGAGCATATGGGAAATCATCTGTTGTAAAAACGCATCAAATTCCCTTTCATTTAATTTCTTCTCTTTCTCAGGAAGAAATGTGAAAGAAAAGCTCATACCCAGAGTAATAAGACGCCATTCAAACCGTTCAATTATGTTCATCAGGAAGAAAATGAGCGGAAAGGGATACAGATTGAATGGATTTCCTCTGTCATTTATTATCACCAGCCGATCAGTTGCTGTTCGAAACGGCTTAAATGACCATAAGGAATTGAGAAAAATCACAGAAACACCCCTTCAGATGAAATAAAGAGTTATTGAGCCGAACAAAGCTGTAGAAAAACTGCCTGAAAAAGGTTGTACCCTTTTTCGCATCAAAAAGCATGGTAAGTGATCAGATCTACTAGCACAATAAAGTTTATCCAAGCATGTGGGACATTCAAATATGAATACCTAACTGTAGATAATTACATCCAGTATATATATACGCCATCAATGCACTACCATTCACACGTGAGCAAAGGCAAAACATCCCAGGATGTTCATAAAAAGAGAGTTTGTAATTATTGGGAAGTTGGCTCTTTGTCAACGGCCCTTTTTCTCAGAGAACAGTATTTTTTTTGTCTTTGAGTATAAGGCTAGACAAATCAGTTATCAGGAGGTTTGTTAATCTCAAATTACAATAACTTGGTTGTACTCCATGATGTTATGACAGACTCTCTGTGATGTATACTGTACTGTCGCATTCAAGCGCTCCAGCACTCATACATTCCCAGCGCTTAAACCAGAAATGGAATTTAGCGAATAAAATATATTTCAAGACCCTTTTACACCGGCGCTTACACAATACCTGTGCCTTTTTAAAACATGAAAGAGTAACATACTAGATATCCCCACTTTTATGCAAGGGGGCCGAATCTCAAAGCCCTATAGGCTTACTTTCATTCACATAAACCCTTAATTCCAAAGCGGCAAGGAACTAGAAGTAATGGATCCATTTAATTCTGAGGCTGAATTGAAAGTAAACTGTTAACACGCACATATAAAACCCCACACCTACTATTGTATTTCTCAAAACCAGAGCAGTTTTGATAAAACAATACCAATCTGATGGGAGGAGAGGTGGGTACGTTTTAATGCGTTAGAACAGGAGCACTATTTGCCATTACCTTGTACACAGTTATGGTGTCGTGTGAAACGCCAGATGGGACCTTAAAATCCACAGATCCACGTTCAAGTGCTGAGTGAGCATCCTTTTGTTTAACCTCTCTAACACATCAGAAAAGGGGCCTCCATGGGGTTGGGGCTACGCTAGGGAAACCCTCCATAAGCACAAGCACAAGGTGTCTGCTATGGACTACAAGGTAATTGCTTTACTATTGTTGGATGGTACTTGATAGGACACGCCCTATACAAACACGAATTCCTCAGAGGCATCGCCTGCAGCCAAAATGGCCAGACCTGGAATGACAAGGACAAGACAAGACAGGCCAACATTAGCCCAGGTAATGAGGAAAATTAAACTAAAAGCCTGGGCAGAAATTAGAGACTAGCTGGAGGGGAGAGTCAGACATTGCTGTGCTTAGTACTGCTGACAGCATTTCCACCTAGCTGTTTTTTCATGTATCCTGCAGCATTGTTTTACCGGTTGGTAATTTACAGAACTCTCACTAATGACACGGTACACAATATATAATTAGTATCAATCAGAACAAATAAACACGGAATATATATATATATATATATATATATATATATATATATATATATATATATATATATATATATATATATATATATATATATATATATATTAGGTTGTAGACCCTATATCCTTCATACTTAAGCAATATGTATATTATATTCGAAGATAAAAGGCAGATTCAGTTTCCCTTTGGTGTACTGAGTTCCAATTCAAAGGAAACTACTATGTCATTTTCTAGAACTGTAATTTAGAATCTCATAAATACCTCCCCCTCCCTTACACCTTTCTGTTGCACAAGGTACAGTCAAGGGAGTCTCTTTTGAAGTTACATCAAAATTGTTCGAAGTTTATATCCTCATTCCTCTAAACCACACGTTTCACTCCCTCCCTCAGGTATACATACAACAGTCTACACTGTGCACAAGGCTTCCCGGGCTATTATCAGTGCCTTATACAGTACTACAGGGAACACGCCATCAGAACACAGAGACGGGAGGCCAATGGGGAGTTGTGGAGAGGAAGATGTCACTTTGTCAGAATGAGGTGTCTGTATACCCACAGTAGTAACTAGATCCTGAAGTCGGTCAGGTAACACCTGAAACTTAGCAGGACCCACTGTCTGTGTCACTCTTCTACACACAAACTTCTGGCAGTGTTATGTGTAATAGTAAATAATACCCCAAAGCGGTTTCACGTGCCCACGACACAGGATATTCTTTGGCTATACAAGGTGGTCATGTTAATGGCAATGTACTATATGTGTGAGTGTGAGCCCCCCAGCCATGGAAAAACCTACATGCAGGGATTCAGACCACACAGAAATAATCTTCCTCAGAATTGAACAGAAATATGTAGTTGTTTTCGCTCTTTCATGGTGTATAACGATAGAATGAATTCTAGACATTTCTTTTAGTCAAAATACATTTATTATGACAATTCTTATGAAGCGTGTAGTGCAACACTGAACACATACTAAATGCTGACATGTATCCATTAGCCATTGTGACACAGGACCCACTCACTGGGCAGCGTAGGATGCCAAACATGGAGGTGTGAATAATGACATAAACGTCACAAATTGGCCAGGGACATGTGTCCGGCTGGGGTCAGGTGTAGCTCGGCCAGAATCACGTGGGTGGAGGCAACCAGCCCTGCCACAGGCACATCATCTGGGAGATGGCGTCCGGCCAGGGCAAACAACGACTACCATGCCTCATGCCACTTAGTATGAATTATTGAGATTATGCCACCAAAACTGTAGGCAAGACTAGAGGGATGGCGCCAGGGTTCCATGGCGATATTATTTATATTACAAATAAAATGCACATGCATGGGTACTCTCTGTCTAGATGTGTGTTTCTTCCGTTGGATGTTCCATGCAGATATGTCTAAAGTACTGTAGGTACGCTAGTAGGCTAGGAAATGCATGGGTCCACAATTAAGTGATTCATTGGTTAAGCAACATTCGACAATGCAGTACAATCTACCAATGACAATGCAACACATAATGTAGGTCTACCTATGATACACCTTCGTATTGTATGTATACACAAAATACCTGTTTCTGGTTCTTTGATCTGTATCATCATCAATTATAGGACAACCAACATTTAGCATTCCTAAAACAAAGATAAACGACACCATTGCACGGCTATGAAGGACAAGATACCCTATGCTATAATATCATGGTAGTCCCAGTTTTGAACCGATGCAAATCGATACCTAGCCCCGACCAACAGTCTTCACTGGAAGGCCTGTCAATGCTTCCTCTGGCATACAAGAAGCTGACTTGGGACTCCGGAGATGGAAATCCAATATTATGTTTTACACGTATGAAAACACCTAATCAAATCTAATTCACCGTATTAGCCAGAAGTAAGGCAGCGTCATTTAGCTGATGCCGGATTTACTTTGTCTTAGCTTGTCTCCGATATGGCGACACCGCTCGAGCTATTGACTAGGTACGTGCAGGCCAAGTAGTCGCTGCAGATGAGTGACATATAAGAGGCTCAACACTGGTACCAAATAGGGCCTTATACCATCTACGCCTTGTACGGCTGGGTATATATCCATCCATTTCCCTTCATATATATATTCCCTCTGTGAATGTCTCTCTCTATCAGAGCAGTGGGGGTTGCTCTCATGCTTATCCATTAGGATATGAGTTGTATGTACGCCACCAAAATAATCCATTTCACACGTTTTGAAGCTGTAATCCCCTGTGGACTGGTAACGTCCTTTGATAGTGTACTGTTAATGCGGTTGGGGCGGGTGCAGGCATCAGCGCTAACTGATTACTTTCAGGCTTGGGAGCACTCCCAGCTTCTCCAGTGTGACATCTTACACAGACCGCCACCTTTCATGTTCCCCACCTGAGACCCTGGAGGAAGCAATGTAGCCTGGATTATCAGCATACTTAGGTCTCCATGTCCTACTGCTGCAGACTTAAACAGAATTTAAAGAATACTTCCTGGTTTGATTAAGGTCACAAGTCTACCTGGTACATCCTCTGAGATTTAAAGTGCATGTGTTATCCTGAGTAATTGAAAGATCCACTACATACTCCCCCGAGAAAAATGTATATTGATACCATTACGGATCTACCCAAAAGTCACACTGGCCTTTAAGTTATTGAAACATATGTGACACAATTTGCGAAAAATGCCCTTAGTGTAGGGTGCACTATAGGGTCCCTTTTCCCAGAATATGCCCCATCTTGTGAAATAGGTGGTACAAATTAAAGCGGAGGATCTTGTCATGTTTTCCCTTTGGCGATATGAAAAGAACAGACGCTTAGATATGTCTATGGGGAAGCCATTCCAGCACTGTAGCCCCATATTCAAGTACATATTAGCACTGATGTCAAATTCTCGTCACTGCAGTGCATCGATAAAGACTAGTCTTCTGTATTGTGACTTGACGACTCCTGAGTCAAGTTACTTCTCTACGAGACTGGGAGTGCTGAATACAGAAAAAAAAGTCTTCAATTATATTTGCATAATTTTTAGTCCATAAGAAAAACATACTACATGCTAATCACTTGTTTCATAAATACTACGTGGGAAGCATCCATGAGGTATAAAAGACCTTTCATATTTGCAATGTACACTGAAAACTCAGGCATATGTAAAACTAATCACTATTGATTAGTTAAGGTAATCATAGCCAGTTGATTAGTTGAGGTAATCACCGTGATTACCCAAAGTCATCATCTTGATTAGAATATTTGCCACTAGGGGGCCCTACTAGACAGCAATAGAACATGCAGTTCCTACTCTAGGATATATCTGTATTCATATCTATATCAACTCTAGTCATAGAAACATATAAAATGATATATATGAAGAATATTGGCACATAAGGAACGCAAGTTATTTACAAGTAAGATTTTTGCAAAATTATCAAGAGCATACACATGTGTACACATACACACCTCTTTTGTGCCTGAAACCTTATCTACTTATGTAAGAATAGGCTACTGGTTACTGTATTCACAAATATGCCTTATTAGGCTTGCTCTGAGGGCTAGAAGTGCTCTCAATCAGGGTATGATGACAAGATGAGGGGGTGATAATAAACTTATTAGGGATCGATATCTTGTTGTGCAGAGAAATAAATCATATGAAATTAGTCATAGATTATTTTTAAAAAAAGGAATCATGGTGATGACCCAGGGTCATCACATATGATTACTCTAGTGATTACAAAGTACTCACTTGTGTCACAATCACCGTGATTACAAAAAGTAATCACCCTTGATTACTTTTTCTCCCATAGAGTTTTCAGTGTAGGATTGTAATTGTCCCCCAGTGCACAGCAATCAAGAGGCCGCACACACAAGCACTGGTATAGGGCGGGAGTCTGATGATAAAAAGCATAGCTAAATCCTATTAGAAATTGCTGATGAGCTTGGCTTCAGCTAGGTACCAGAACTCCCTTACGTGCCCCACCAAGTCCCCACATAATATCTCTGGCAGAAGCAGTCGTCCTGCATCGCTCTCTGCTTCCTGCAAGTTAGCATTGCGCCTGGGAGGTTACCTAGGCAATTTGGACCAACAGTGCTGAGTCTATCAGTGTAAACTGAAGGCCGCTCGTGAACCTAGGACTGCCTCCATGGGGCCCGGCCTTCCCGGCAGGTGTCTTGCCTTAATGTACCTGTAGCCCTGGATAGCCCACTTGGTTTCATATCAAATCGAACCAGGTGCCCTGTTTATACATTGTATTCATCGGGATAGCAATTTTCAAATAATATAGGTTCATATAGGCTCTTTTCATCACCTAGTAGCTTTTTTAATGTAGGGAAATCCCCGCATCATACATGTTATCAAGATGTTTAATAAGACAAACCATGCATATCCAAGTATGCACTTAGAAAGAGGCACCGTACAACTAAAACTATTGACAGTGTTGGAGGTCGAGAATGCCCTTTGTGGCGTATATATACATGTATGAATCCAATAATCATTAGTAAGGTAGATTTCTTTGCTGATGCCAATGCAGAGAGGATGGGAGAGAGTCGATAATCCATGCTTATTATATGACACATGTGGAATTACTTAAAACATGTTAATCTTAATTTCCTTGATCTCCATTCTTATTTAAACTGGTGCCCCTTTAAAGATACACCCCACCAGTAATGATGTATATATATCAAAGTGTACTTGAAAACTATTTTATGTCCATAAGTTGGGGGCGGGGGTATCCAGCCTATTACGACAGGTGCACCAACACCAAAGAATACTTTTTGTCTGAAGAATTAGATGTAAATACACATGTTAAGCAATGCCAACTTTGACTGTTTGAGGACAAGGTATATCGAATTCCACGATCATGGAAAATGCAGGTATATGAAAGAAAGCAGCATATATGTATAGGCCCTATAAATACCACATTAAAAGGGAAACTGAAGTAACTAATTCAATTGAATTTCTATTCCTATAGATACGTCTGTAAATATCATTATTAGTAAACACAGCGGTTTTTACTGAATTTTAGATGACGGAAGCTTCAAACATTACTAATCAAACAGCCAAATATCAATATCTTTAAAATGCATCAGTCTGATTGAAAATAAGAGAAAAACATATATACAATTTATTGTTTTAGAACGCCAGCCTCCAATATTTAATTAGCTTGTAATGGCCTTAGAGCACTGTCAATATATTGTTTTACAATAGCAAACATAAAACTAACTCAATTTAATAAGTCGGTGATATTGTCATGTCTCATTCCCTTGAGAACCTATTAGGTTATCTGCAGTACCCTATTAATGTGGACTAATGGGTTAAGACATGATATCATTATTAGGGATATCTGCATTGGGAGCATGTACCTAACATCTATTGTTTAAAGCTATATTAAGCTTTACATCGGGATTTTACATTACCAATTAATACACCCTACTATTGCAGTTAAAATAAATCCCTACGGAGGTAAAATCGAACAGCTGTCTTACAATGCCAATTACGTTATTTTACATGTGTAACTTATTAATAGAATCATCATCTAATTGTATGAGCGTACTGTTGCGTTGTAGTACCAATGTCACCGCCCGGAGTCTTTTCTAACGAAAAAGATTGATTGTGTGATTTAAATCACAAGTGACCCAGGGCTTGGGCTTGGAGCAAAAGTCAATCTCCAGTTGGATACATCTGCATGGGATGACACTGAATCAGCTTGGGTCTGTTGAAGCTACGAGTTGCTTGGAAATTCTGAAACATCTGAAAACTTGCAAGGATCTGAGGATCTGACATGTCTGTCAGATACAGTGACACACGGGCATTAACTTTAGCGTTTTCTGCTGTAAGTAGTATGCACTACACGCTTAAACAAGTGCGAAAGTTAATGCCCGTGGATTCCGAGTGGACTCTCATGCAAAGCTCTAAATGACCAAAAAGCGTCTCATAAAAACGTCTCACCTCTCCTTAACCATTGCAGGTATAGGAAGTCTGTGTGAACGTGACTCTTTTAAAGTCAGGATTCAAGGTCACTGGCCTATCTCCAGCATTAGTTCACACAGACCTGTTTTTAGGGTTCTTTTTGACCTTTTTAGTTTGGCTTATTTGACTGGGAATTTCTTTTTTATGGACATAATAAACAAAGCAGGGAGACAAAGAATGTTCCAAAGAAGCACATAAGCTTCTTTTGGTACAGAAATATCAAAAAATAAAGGCAGGGTGAATTTTCAAAGTCAGCTGACCAATGTACGTTTTTTTCAGGGAAAACCGTCTCACAGAGACCCAGGGTACCCTGGGTCAATTAACGTATTCCAAAAGGGAACATATTTCAGTAGAAAACACTCTCATTATCATATGGTTACAATGCTTGTCCTACTCATTGTTCCGACCACCAAATCTGTCATTACTAGTCAATTAGTGCAGCAGTGTAAGATAGTTTTGTGTCAGAGAACAACCCATAATTACACCTGCCCATGTCAGGACGATTCAAGCCAGGTAGAGGAGTTTGACTTGCAGGAGATGTGGTGACAGCTTACCACTGCCACCACAGCTGGTTTGAACAGCTGAAGAGTAGGAGCTGCTTGGATGGACGTCCATGGGTTAAGAGTGACGTGTAAGATAGCCTATACCTGTAGGCCGAGGTGTTATACACCGAGTCGATGGCCAGTGGGCAGTGGTTATGAAGCATACCACTCTACAGGTGTAGGATATCTGGCTTAACCCTCGGTTATGTCAGGGTATGTGATATACCCAAGGTGCGATTCCTTTGTCTTTGCCCTCCACCGTGGGTTAAAGAATATAGGCCTAGTTCTGCACCGTACATGAAACATGACAATGGGGACTGTCAATTGCCCTGCAGTGGGGGCCCCACTCGGCATGCATCATAGACAAAGTAGTTTTGCTGTCTGTCATCTTTCCTTCAGTCCCAACCACTTGTCCTGTTTTAATTTCCCTTGCATAAACTTGCGACATCTCTTCCTAGTATTTCCTTTATATTTTACTAAATCTGTTTCTATCTCTCATAACTTAGATCCATGATTCTCTTATAGGACCTATCTTTATAAAGCATTGCAAATCGCGCCTCAAAGCGGTGTGAGCGAAATCTCCATAAGGTTGAAGGACCTGTACATGCGGTCTCAACTTCTATTTCGTGGCACGTTTTAAATCATGTGTGAAAACGATCTTACTACATATGGCCTCCTCTAATAAAATGCACAACTCACAGTATGATGGATATGTCACCTAAAACCAACACAAAGAACATCTCTGTGAGAATCGAAAGAGTGACTATTCATGTGGCTCCTGTTGTGGCTTCTGCGGTGGCTTCCACCTTGAGGCCACTTCTCATAGTGCATTAGTGTCGGTCTGGCGCCTGGTAAGTAGCAGGGGGCCATCTAACTAATACACATGTAATATTCAGCAACACACAGCATGCAGACTAAAGCTCTGCATTCAGCATCACTTACTGTGTACAGACACAGGGGATAGGGGGGATTGTAAACAGCGACTAGCTACTGCTCTGTAGGCTTTAAAACTAAGGGAGACTATCAAGAAAATCTTCTAGTTGTTTAACAATTATTGTCTGGCCACTAAGAACTTCTCACTATTCAAATTATTATCGATCCCTTTGGAGTTGGGTGTTGACATTGATAAACGCAACTGTACACTTTTTGACAGATTTACTCAGAGGCAAAAACTGCTTCAGTACTTTCACCCTTCACCATTAATGACAAGATCATAGGGACTAAGTGGCTCTCCACATCTGATTTGATAAACGAGCTCTCAGTCGGCATTTCTTTAAATTACTGCTGAGAAAACCCGACCAGAAAGTCCTCCTTAATACCGTTGAGGGAATTTGAATTGTTGATGTAGAGAGGATTTCCACAAATGTGACGATTTCATTAATGATTTGTTTCCTTGCAGGGCCGTCAGCGGGTCGCAAGGTGTGACTCCTGTTCACAGTCGCACACCACCTCAACCATTTGTTTCTCTGACCCTTCCCGACGTCCCATTAGCCTATCACGTGATTATCATTCACAGCACGCACTTCCGGTCACATGACCCGGGTAGGGGCAACTTCCGGCTGGTGCAGGAGGGCATTCCTAGTCTATATTTGGACCATCTAGCGTTGCTTGTTCCCTGACCACCCGATGCGAGTCTTGGAGGACAAGAACAATACAATTAGCACCGTCCCTTACTACAGGGCTGGAGGGCAAGAGGATCGTGGGCGTAGGGGCAGCAGTGGGGGCGGTCCAGATTACACATGGGAAAAAAGATTAAATGTGATTTCTTTTAAATGTGATCATTCTGATCATCAAACGTCCTGATTCCCACGGCAGCACATTTTTCAATTTCAGGGCAAGAAAAGCAATTTGTCTTGATTGCAGACTGAAGAAACGGATTATATGATTAAAAAATATCTCATCATCTTTGTCGGTCATGCTACAGATAAATCCAGACAAAATCGCGGATGTTAATTTCCCTCACATGTGAGAAAACGACATCAAATGTGCAGTATCAGACAATATGACGGGCTAGACATAATGGGGATATCACATGAGGGTCCCTGTCCACCATTAGATTTGTCCCAGCTCTCTGCATTATTCCCCACATATCTATTCAGAGTACAAACAAATCACTACCACAATAAATGCGAGGCCTTTGCAACATGGCTCACTTTTCTGATATTGGCAAATAAAGAACCAGCTGAGCGTTAAACCCTGCTTACTCGTGTGGATTTGACGTGATATGGCAATGTAAAACTTTCAGGTCCTCACTAAGAAACATGCGAAGTCAGCATTCCAATAGTAGGCCCATATGAATAGCTTAAAGACTCAACTCTACTTAGGGAGAGATCATTTGTGGGGGGGGGGGGGGGGGAGGTGGCACCTGTTTTCAGCCAAAAAGCATGCATGTTACTATTCTTTAAAGGGCGCTTCCGAATATTGGCCCGGCGGGAGGGAGGAGAAAAAACATTTGACTGCTCTATTGGGGTATGATTGATATACAGCCTTTCTTTTTTCATTTGCATGTTTCAAAATTAATGTCATGACCAATTAGTGTCGATTGCCTCGCACATGACAATGGCTACACCTGCTCCTTTAAAAAAAAGGTATACTTAAGGAACAGCACACACATGAATCAGCCTGTGTTCATTACATGTGATGCTAATGGTGTACCTTGTACCTTTTTGTCAGATATGTATTATTCATTCACATCCACTGGTACTTAACAGCATTTAGGCCATTCCAGCAGCACCCTGATTCACCCATTTATGGGTTAGAGCCTTATAACCAGGAGAGGGCCATTCAATATTAAACTTGTGATCATGCCATGAATTGAGGCCTTCGGTTAAAAGCTAAACAATACCTCTCCTGATGAATATTCCCAGATCAATCACGCATTGCCAAGGAAAGGCTTTAAATACGTCAAAAGGCTAAAATCGCCTCAATTCCTTGACAAACTCATTTTCAACTGATTTCCCAAGGCTTCTATGATAGAATCGACAATAAACGGTTTCCATTTTACTACAGACATTTGAAACATCATGCCAATCATGCTAATTCAACCTAATTCCAGTATAGGTGTCTTAATTAAATTACCACGGAACACTTATCTAATACTAAGGTCTAGATTTCCAGTGCACCTTTGGCTTCAAAGGTAGTTCTACGTGTGTTGGGGCCTACCTGCTGTTTCCATCTCCTTACCATGTTTATAGCTTCTCCCAGTGTGACTATCAAAGGTTGCTCTAGCCACTTAACATCCCTCCTTGTGCCATATTAACAAGCTTGATGTCCTTGCCACTACCCATGACCACTCAGTGCAGTGCTTGACACAAGTCTCCCCCCTATGGCAGGTAGAAATGCAGCCCGCCAACACGACATATAGTCGAGTCTCAGGTATTCTACTGGGGATCATTAGGGAAGCTATAGATATAGCGTCCACAAATTGCCTCTAGATTTAGCCTTCCTTACTAAAGAGTCCACATCAGTGCCAACAGACGTCAGGAAGAAGTCAATGTGCACTGAAGGCAACAGCCAATTACCCCAAGTCGACGACCTGAAATCTTTAAAGTCGCGTCCCTGTAAAGACTTGGCTCCAGTTTCATTAGACTGGTGGCTGAACAATACCTGTCTCTCATTATGCCCTAGGCGTAGGTGGAACCAACCTATCCGTATCGTTATAGTAATAGCCGCTCTCTTCTTATTTAATGAATTCGTAAATGGAAAATCGTTACAGGTAACATGTATATTTTAGATCGATCGATTGGGCTGTTTTTTCACTGGGCCTAATTGTATACATTTTACTAGAAAAATACACTTACTAGGCTGTTCGATTTATACCGGTACTATTTATAAATCTACGAGAAGTCTGATGACAGAGGTAGGAATCCTCTTTTTATTTCCACATCATTATCTATGTATACATATACGCACATAGCAAGCGACTGCAGAATAGGAATGCTATCAGTCAGTGGACCTTGTTATTCTTTCCTCGTCGTTGGCGTTCAGTTTCCCTTTTGAATTGAGATTTATGACATTCCGTTCTGGATTTACCAGGGCCCCTGGAGACTTCACTCGTACTCATGAGCCATTCCATTCTGTAGGCAGTTCAATGACAGAAAATCAACCCAACACGAGAGATTCAAATACCACATCGTTTTCAGGACGCGTACGTCATTATGCATACAGTGACGTCATAACGGTAGTAGCCCTTTGGAGAACAGATCACGTCAAAGTCTGTGGATGATAAGGTTGCCATGGTTATCAGATGCTCAGTAGGTAACGGCCACCTAAGGACAGCCCTGATCTCCTCCACGGTCCTGCCCGGTCTTAATCAGGGATACTGACCTCTAACTAAGCTCACCTTCAGCCTCGTGTGACCTTGCTGTTATTATCAACGGCAGCTATAATCCTAGTCGTCTATTCTAGGCCATGGATGTAGAATACACAGAGGAAGCAGCTTGGATGAACCTTATTCTTCAAATTTCATGTCGATATTGTGGTTTGTGCTAAGCATTTAACCTTTCCTTTCCTTACATGTCTTTAGAATTCAGAGGCTCAAATGTAGCATATATTACACTGCTAGCATTCACACTAATCCGTATATATCTGTAGTTAACAATGAAAACACTGTCCATCTATACCAAAAGGAGTATTATGGGCACAGATAACCCACCTAATTGTAATTTGGCGCGGGAAACACCAGAACCAGAGTAGGTGTTAAGACGTCAGTTGAGCTGCTCACCTCATACATATAGGAGCTGCTCACGACACTGCCCCGCCCACCTAGTTGCCGCGTCTACCCTGGTCACCAGGACCATCTCTTACACACTCACCCTCCCTCACAATTGCTGACCTAATCAGGCCAAATAGAGGGACCCGAATTTCCCCAGTGGCCCCCTGCTGACCTGGGGTAAGGTGGGAGAGGTGAGAGGTGGTAATTGCCATCCAGGGCACAGGTATGATGGTGGGATGGTCTTTGTATCGAGGTCCCGCCCTGGAGGAGCTGTGGTATATGTATCACTGGGGGGTATCAGGGCTATATTGTTGTCTGGATAAGTCGCCCTAGTCTTGTGAGTAGGTAGACTTTTAGATTGATCCAGACGGCAATATGTTAGTCTTGTATGTGTATGAAGGAGCACTGCTTTAGACCGTTACCCTCCTCCATGTTGAATAGTGTCGTTTAATATAACATCGAATTCGAGAAACGAGTGTTGATAATGGCTGTAAAATGGTATACTGATCAGCATCATATTGTGTTATACTATAGGCCTAGCAAAGGAGACTGGAGGCGCCATCCAGTCTGTTGTGGTTGTGTTATGTACAGAGACTGGGACACTCATGGCTTTTTTTAAACAAAGGTATTACAAAGCGTTTTGACTGCCCTTGTGTTGGCATGATACATGCATGCTGCTTAAATAGCGTATCATTCTCATGATGCTTATCCTATGGGGTTGATGGCCTAAACTCCCGAAGGCTTGGTATGATGCCCCAAGGGTAAAGCTAGAACACCAAACAGGGAGTCTAGCCCTGGTTGGGCTAAATTCATGTGGCCAAACTAAATTTACCCACGAATTAAGCGGCGACATTGTGGCCGGTCGGTGCTGGAGGAAGTGGCAGGTCGGACAGCGTAACGACCAGTGAATGAGGTTGGTTAGCACCATTAACCCCTCTGTCCTCCAGTCCATCCTCCAGGCTGCTGCCCAGCATCCACCTGTTGCTGTCCCAGCCTGCTCTGATCAACAATAAACATGAGGCGCTGTCCTAGGCCTTCCTCCAGCTCCTCTGTCATCATTTATTCAGTGTCACCCGCACCATGGCCGGCAGAAACACGCCCTTTATTCATCACCCGCTCCGCCAGCCAATCACAAGCGCCAGCCGGGTCACGTGCTCGCCCCGCTAGCCAATCACAACAGCCGGCCGGGGTCACGTGACCTGTGCGGCGCCTCCTGGTGGCGGGACGCGTCGAGAATACACTTCTGGGGGCACTTGGTTGATCTCCTCGCACTGGTTAGTGTCTATTTACCCTTTCCATTCCACACACGTCAACTGTGGTGAGGCTACGGCGGTCTTATGCCAAAATGTTGATGTTCAGTCCCAGAATTATGCTAGACATGCATGAGAATCAACGCCAATGGCGCTTTACAGCTTCTCGTTATAATCTAATTTAGTGTGAATGCATGCAGAATGACTCTAAAACAGTTCTTTTTGTTATATGCTCAAATATTCAGTCGACAATCCCTGTCGAATGGTCCATACATATGGAGATATAAATTCCAAGTAATTGACCACCCCTCTTCAAAACTATTCCCCTGGAGACTTGCACGTAAAATGTCGTAGGTGTATACCAAATGGATATGCCCTTTAGAGAGGTAATCAGAACAATATTGCGTATTCTTTCTCTACACGCCTGTAACTTTCAACAACCCCAGAGCTGCATAACTTTTCTTAAGCGTTTGGAGATCATTTAAAACGAGGACACAAATGGTGTCTTTCTTTTTCAGCAGCCAGCCAGCACTTCTTGTCTGCATTAGTGTATATCCCTGCCCCATAAACCTCAGCATTCGTAATTTAGGGAAGGCAATTCGGAATTTCGTGGTCAGGCAATAAAAGGGCTCAAATCTGTAATATTGGAGGGAGGGGGACGTAATAGTTGGAGGCTCTGTCAATACACACATTGTTCCTTTTGTGTGAACTTGTGCTAATCTCGTCCAATGTACTTAACGGTAAAAGCAGAGACGAGCAGACTTCGAGTCCAAGTGACAGCCTTGAGAACGACTTACGAGCACCATTTTAAGTGCTGATGCCATTCCTCTGTAAAATTATGGAAAGACTGGTACTTTACCTATAGGAAATCAAGGCTTAGATAGCGGAGATTCATTGCAGATTGTTACTCAAATTCGTTACCTTGTTGAGACTGATCTAATTGTATATAGTCCTCACTGTTCTCATATTTAATAACGCATCCAGATGACGTAAATTCGATACACTCTTACTAGCTAGCATGCCCATGTTACCATCCAACTGTAATTAAGGAGCAGGTATTACTTAAAGGTCTCTCCTCCATGTAATCCCTGTGGGACACCTGCAGTCATGATTACTCCTGCTGCAATCCCTATGTGCAGGGCTACAGCACTAATAGGAACCTTACAGACATCCTCCTCCTCCGGCACAAAAAGGGCCATTCTCTTCGTCATCAAAACACAACAAGATTCTCCCTTTTTCTCCACAATCCCCACCTTCGTCTTTCCAGCAGCCCGGCTCTGGGCCAGGGGCCCCTCCCGACCCCACGCATCTTGCCGACCTTCTGCCATCTGGCAGGGAGAAGCCAGCCAAGCAGGGAACATGAAGGGTTGATGCACGGCATCAAAGCCATACAGGAGGAGATCAAAGCGTCAAGTCCATGTCCTTATGGTAAGGGGCAGGTGGGGCTAAATCGTCGCACATAGAGTGATAGACGAGGTATAACCAGCCTCTGTTATTATTATCATTATTATGAATACTATTGTGCATGGAGTCTTTGGACGTCAGGAATATATCTTAGGAGATGGAATCAATGGTTATTACAAGGCTGGTAATATGAGTGAATTAAAGGGCATTTAGTCTTTGAGACTATCGTACGCGTTAAAAAGAGCGAGAGCCATGCTAATATGGCTGTTCATTGCATATCCTATGACTTTTTTGTGTTTTTTTCCTTCCTTGATGTGTGTACAAGCCCGACATGCGGCTTATCATACCGTATTTATATGCATGGGACTTTTCATCCTTCTTTTTTCAAATAACATGTATAGGGAAAACTGCATGAGGAAGAGGTGGGTCAACTCTGTTAACTATCTGTCAGTCAGTTCTATTAAGCCCATGTGTACCTTACATTATCTGCATCGCTTACATCAGCAGTTTTGCGTACATCAGTTGGAGCACACTAATAACATTCTGACCTATTATCTAATTATACCCAAATACAAGGCAGAATGTGAAGAGCATGGCCCGATATGATGCAGTAAGCCTGGTTTTCAATTAACCAGCCCCTTCGGGGGCCGGGATTATGGGTGGGGCATCTATAGGCCTACTCCGGGACCTTTCCAAATCCCTGCCTCCCTGCCCCCCTCCCCCCCCCCCCCAACCATAGAGGCCTATATGTAGGCCTACTCTTTGGGGTCTGGGCGGGGGTAGGCCTATGTATTCTCAGGGCAAAGTGTCCCATATTAGGCCTATCCACACTAAGTATTTACACCCCCCTCCACACACACACACACATCGCCATTCTCCACAGGCTGACTGCAGCACCGCGGGAAAGGTTTCTATGTGGCCCGTCCTGCGTTCGCTTGTCCTATATTTCCATGGTAACGCAGCCTTGACATCGGCACGGGGAGAAGCGCCGCCGTTGTCAAGCCACTGTGCCGATATATAAGTTTCAGCTAACATTTCGAAAATATTTGGATACATAGGCCTACAGTATTTTATGTGAGTAATGTATTTGGTATTAACTATGCATTGTCATAGCATTATACATCCTTCCTATCACAATTTTTCTAATTTAATGCCTAATCGGATGAGAAAAGTATGGCGGAATTTTGTCATCTTGTTGTCAGGCACTCTCTGGCGAGATTAGAATTTAAAGAAGGGTGTTCTCTTAAAATTAAATGCAATTATCTCAAGGAATTAATTTAACGACAGGAAAAATTGGGATATATAAAAACTATAAAAACCTGAAAATATTCTTTTTAGTTTATTTGGAGAAAAAAATCGAGTTAGCTTTGAGAAAAGTACATACTTTAATCTAGCCTCTTTTGCTTTATCTGTTCCCGACGAGCACCCAGGCCTAATTTCATGGGGTGCTTCGCTGGTCCCAAATATTGCCGTTTTATATATAGGGGAACTACATGCAGTAACTTGAAAGCTTTGTTTTGATGTCTATCTATATCAATGGGTGCGGGTGATGCTTTTTTTTAGATGTCAAATGTCTTTGCATAATTTATTAGTTCGGACATACATATCAAGATAATCCATTGATCGCCTATCACAGGTTCTGTACATGTTTTGTGTATAAATTCTCAACATTTTAAGATGGCAGTATTACATGTCCTATGCAATATTCAGAGCTATCCATACCCGTGTTATGAACCTGTCATTCATAGGGAGATTGCGTAAACATTATTGATAACTTCCGATCATTAAGTGGATAAAACACAGTAGGTTGGAGAGAACCATGCTGAGGCCCAAGAATAGAGCGTTTCATATTAACCGACCGACAGGGCTGACCCTATATATTTTACGATTCATTAATTAAAAGAAATTATGCTATTTTTGGGCCATTTTATTGTCTATTTGGTGGTCTGCACGTCGAGGCCGGGGTCCGCTAGTCAGCGCTGCAGTTCATGAGCTTTTCTGGCGTTTAAAGCTTAAAATCTAAAAAAAAGAAGGAATCTGAAAAGATTTTCAAGCCTTAAGTTTGAACCTGCCTACCCCAGAGTACCATACCAGGTAACCTGAAACGCTTCTTTTTGGCCTGATAACGAGGTGTCTTCTTAACTACAGGAATGATGAGCTATTCAAACCGACGCAGAAGGACTTTCAATGACGTTAACCATTAAACACCCTAATTAAACCATCAGCAACTACCACGAGGCAAGCATACCCCTGCACTAGATACACATTAAACCAACGGTGGAAGGGTTAGAGATAAAAGAGATACGCGTTGGTCATATTGTATGTCTATGGGCTAAAAACGTTTACCTCTATAGGCCTACCCCAGTGTTACAGAAAACATTTTATGCACACAGGCCAATCTGGCCTGTGTCGAGAGATCTTACACAGGCCATTTGCCTTCTACACAGGTCACATTGACCAATATATATTAATTTCATATAGCGCATTTAATACTATTTTATATCAATGCATATAGATGATAATGCTTCTTCAATAACAACTTATAAAGTTGGTTGGAAAATGCTTAAATTCACAGAAAAAATATTTAAAACAGATGCGTGGACCTAACTCAGTTTCTAATAGGAATATTTGAAAAATTCTTTCCCTGCTGGAAAGCTGAGATCATGGCTGGCCATTGTGGTCGGTGTCCAAGGCCCTTACATCAGCCATTGGGATTTTACATCGGCAAAAGCTGATGTGCCTTTGTCATTTCAGCAATACTGGCCTACCATGGATTTCTTACATGGATTTTAAGTATGCATAAGTTAACCTATACCATTTAAGTATCTATATAATATGAATACTGCCCACTTGCCAGCAGATACTAGAAACCAAACATGTCAAATAATATATATGGAGTAGCATGTGGTAAATGGAACTGTTTGAATGATTATTTATGAACACCTGGGGACTTACCCACCAATATGATGACATCTATGGCAGGATAAACTCTGTACTCACCTGAAAGGAATCACACAAATACAAGAGATCAATACAAGGCTACAGTGGTATACATACGGCTTACATGTCGTGTTTTTGTCAGTACGTGTATTTAGATCAATCAAGGTGATAGCCACAACGGCGCAGCTTCTGATGTAGGGTATATATAGCTGGAGGCAATACATACACTATGCAGAGAGGGCTTTATTCGCATATCCATAATGAATGGATGTGGAGATTACCTCAGTGTGTCAAGCCATATAATTATCTAAAGTTCTATCACTGCATAACATATTGTTCAATGCAATAAGAAGCAGCTCTTGGACAACGTACATTCTATTTGCTTTCTAGGTGAACTTGGAGGTGCACATGTGTCAATTCCTCTGTTAAATCTGGGTTATCTCTACATCAATCCCAATTGTAAAAGCAACGAAATTACAATGACGATTCTGACATACTGTATATAAAAGTGTGGCCACAGATGGTCGATCATGGAAACAGCAATATTACTATTGTCGCAAGGGCAAAGCTTTCTTTCAAATCACAAGCACAAAGAGCTTAAGTACATTGACGCTATTCATCTTCCTATGTTGAATTGACAATCTCGCAATTGCCATGAAGGGTAATGCAATTCTTAAAATAATTCTAACTTTTGCTCTTGTAGGGATACACTAATTAAGATTAAAACACTTTGGAAACATTGTGCATTGTTCCAATAGTCTATCTTACTAAACCAGCCAAAAAGAGGGGCATTAAGCCTGACTATGACATGATCCTCACCTCCATTATCTTGAGCGGCTTTGTAACAGATAACACATTTATAGATTGGATGAGGAACGACTGGCAGTATTGCATAAGATACTAATGCAGATGAGTCTGGGTTAAGTGACGTAAATACTTCCTCGTCTATTGTGACAGATGGAGTAGCTGATGGGATAGTTAGGTGGTGACCTATGAACCACTCTGTAGGGATAATTATTGACCCTATGTCTGACTCACAATATGACCTCCTCAGAATGGCCTGGAGCAGATACATTATAGTGAGTGAGCCCCTAATCAATGCAATGAGTGGTGCCTGCAGTTCACTTACTGGGCTGTGCAACTCATGGCTTCACAGGGTGACTCATATAGAAGGACAGCAAAAGCATTCTCGGCCAAGGTATGCCATTACATTGCTCGTACTCCCACATGGAGAATATACATGAATGAATACAAACCATCTCCATAGAACTTAATTGTTTCAAAATAAAATGAACAAGGTCATCTCAAGACTATATAACTCCCTTTGGTGTGTTTAAAGACAGCAAATAACCGTGGCATACAGTGAAGGCATCATTCACACTAAATCTCAAATATGGAGGCTGGACCTCCAATTGCAGGTTCCCATTCTAGGATTGTGTACATAATCAGAGCTGCTCGCCATCTTGGCAGCGAGCTACTCATGCCTTCCCAATGCAGCCGGTCCCAGCCCCGACAACCTGCATTCACTGTTCCATAGGGCCAAAGCACGTTGGACATTGGCCAAGGCAACAAATGGCTTCCTTGCGGCTGGTGCCACGGCTTCAAACATGGCTTCAAACGAGCACATATGGATCACACGTGGCAATTACCAGTGTGTTTACCTCGGACAGGAGGGGCTTGGGTGAGGGAATAGCCACTTGAAACACAGCAATCTGCTGTGTACACAGGCATTGCTGGAAACCCATCGGAGGTTATATGTATATAGAGTATATATATATATATATATATACATGGCCACGTGGTATTCCACCACCTCCAGCAGAGAGGTCATTGAAATGGTGACCTCTTTAGATAGGAAACCTGATGAGAGTCAATTTGCAATACTGACCATTACTCAACTACTGAAAATGTATGTTTGTGATTGCCGCCATAGTCAGCTGACCAACTACATGGGTGTGTGACCTATGACCTATGACACAGCCAGTGCTTGCCATACGCTGACATGTGTCACCAGGAACGCAATATTAGCCTCTCAAGCTCGGACTATCAACACCCGTCACATTAAAAATATTTGGCTTGCAGTGTTTAGCAGACTCTATGGAGGTGTATTGTGTACATCTATTACAAGAGATGAGCTTAATATGAAAGTCCAACGGTATATATACTTAGCAGAGAATAGCCATCTCTTACATAGAAGTGCTACTGCGTTTCCCATCACCCATCAGCAAACAAAACACAAAGGCAATATCAGGTGTCTGACTTGTGATATAGTGATGAAAGCTGCACTCCTTATAGGACCTCTGCGACCCGCCTATGTGATGGTGTTACCTCAGGACGTCTAGGTATCCGGATTGGAAAGGTTGGGGCGAAGGTGGCACATACACAGGTGGAACAAAGGAGGCCACACAGGAGGCTTAGGCACATGGAGGAGTAGTCAGGTGTTGGGACCAGGTGACTCAGACACAAGTACATTAGGGTCTGGGCTGTATTACTGCTGTTTTCTACTAAAGGGAGGAGCTATACTAATTCTTCCCTACAAGGGAGATAAAGAACACTGGCAGAAGTCCAGACACCTATGTGTGTATTGTCATGGAATATCTTTTTGCCATCTAAGTAATGGTGCCATATAAAGGCATCATTATGTGCTGAAGACAGCTGCTCCTCTTCAGCCGGAGCTAAAACATGACACATCTAGAGAGCTGTATAGCCGAGGTGTTTACCACGCAGCACCTTCAAGGCCGTGCTACATCATTGCGTTGTCTTGGATCATGATTCACTTCAAAACATTTTAGTTGTGTCCTAGCTAACTCCATTAAATCCCTCCCCACTCGATTGCCTAAAATATTAACATTAACAATAGGTAACATTATTTGAGACTACATGTTAACGCCCCTACATACAAGGTATTCACGTATATCCAAAGAAGGTCCTAGCACCTCTGATAATCAATACAGGCAATTAACAACCAAGATGCGAGGCCCTGGAGAAGGCCATTCCTGTCCTGCAACAGGTGTACAATGTCCGCTCCAGTGTTTTCCGGTCTGCCAAGAGTACAATATAGCTGCCTCCTCATGCATCAACACGTTTTACTCCTCTTGTCACAACCCATAATAGCCACCTCCTGCTCACCATTGGGCTGGCTTTCAAACGGGCGAGCATTGCTAAGACCTTGATTAATATTTCAAGAGTGCCTCCATCAATAAAGGAATTTTGACTGTTCTAAATGTCCCTAGTGTGACTCAAGGTGTCCGTCACAAGGGTGTCTGAAATAGATTACATGTATGGTATGTTCTCTGAATATATTTGGTATAATTCATCCTTCGGGACCGATCACTCGGGTAGAATCTATCGGAATCACTTAATCAATTGGACACTGCATCAATATACCATTTACATATTTAAACAGTTAAGGGAGAAAGTATCACCTTCTTAAATTGAAAACGAATAGAAATGGGTCTAATGAATACAATTTAAATCGGATCCAAACAAAAACTGAAACAGAATGAGCGGGCCTTTTACAATTGCCATCTCCATTTGCCCCAAACTTGAACTCTAAATTGCCTATCTGGATTATTGCAGGCGTGGCCAGCATGACGCGACAAAGCTGCTATATTAGTATAGGACGGCACGACACCTGTATACCGTTTCATCAGCGGAAGATGGATGATGGCAATCTGCCATGACAGGTGATCATACAGGGTGGCCTCATCTTCTTACCTGAGACTGGAATTAACCCCATATTTGTATGGTTGTCAGAGGCATGCCCAATACGTGTCTGTATATGATTCTGCTGACCGATGCCACACCCGTATATATGATGATGGTGCATGTATATTATAGTCATGACATGCTGATGAGGCAGGACAAGACTTAAAGAATTGCGTTATTAACCCTCAAATGATGACATAGTGCTTTAATGAGCTATGCACTTTGTCATCATGATATATAACTGCAGGTCTGGTAACTCACCATAGCTACATGCTTCGTGACGACCCTGTGGGTTAATACATTAGGCGAGCAACTCGCCGGATCAGGCATCATGCCAAATATGGTACTTCAAGGCAACAGGCTGCCCTTAAAGGGTTAACATGGTCATGATATATCTATACCCTGTGGATGGGCTTTGCATGGCCATGTTATCACCACTAATGATATAGTCTTCTGGTCTCATAGACTTGGGATCTAAGGCCTAGCCACTGCTGTTGGGAAGAAGGAAATGTATGATCAGCTGGGTTGTTATCCTAACCCAGACCACTCACTAATGCAGAAGGCCAAGGCTGCTATCACCATTATCGTTTTCGGTACATTGGATCAACTCTATGTACTCTTTTCCTCAAAACTGCCAATCACTGATGTATTAATTACTGACGTGGGGTGCTGATTTATAATCCCTTTGACGTCATGAATTATATTGACTTTCGATATTAATTAAGAGAATATCATTTTAAGAAGATTACACTACTTACGTGTCCCTTCCCCATACATACAATCCGATTGTGACTCAAGTGAACACCTCTCTGGCAACTGAGCTAACTCTGAGTAATGTACCCACCCGATTAGATTTATTCTTGACACCTTCCAAGTAATAAGTATGACTTCTTTCGAAGCAAATATCACAAGAGCCCACGTAGATGCATTTCTATTTGAAACAACATTCCAGGGCTTAGTAGCCTTATTCCCAACTGGGTTTGCATCACTGACGGTAAGCGGCTTTGCTGCCTATGTAATCAGGTAGCATCATGACAGGAGGCATCAAAGCTGAAAATCGCGGAATAGTTACAAAGTTACATTGCAATAGTGCATCAAGAAACCACACCACGTTGCCATTCACTAAACAAGGCCAATGATCACTGCATCCATCTCCCTTAGGCAGTCTTGCCATGCCTTTTCTTATGGGCCAGATTAAGACAAAACGTCTTCTCTTCTCACCCAGAATGCCGGCCCATCAGTTGGCAACCAGTGTGTGAAAGGGAAATGAACTCAACAGAACACCAAAACCTCAGGCTTGCAAAGGTCCACCGATCCAAGCAATTCAATACAAACCCCCGTGCTTCATGTTTCTTAATTTTCCGAAGCGAAAAAGTCGATTGCCATTTATCACTGCTTTTCTGATCCAACAGGCCTTTCTTTGGCACTGTGACAGCAATAAGGCCAAGCATTGCATGTTGTTGGAGGTAATTGGGTTGTCCCACCTTCAACAGCTTTGGATATTTTAGATTGGATAATTGAGAAAGGAGGTTGGATGAGTGAGAAAGAAGGTTTAAATACACTATCAAAAAGACTCTTCCTCCGTAAATGGCACCCTGTAAATGTAGAGGGACCAAACACACCATGGCTTCTTTGCACCAAGACATATCTCATGGACTGGCCATATGATTAACGCCTGTTTCGTTAATATATCCATGTCGGTTCTTTAACATCCTTAACTAGGGTCATTATGAAAGATAGAGAGTGTGATTGACAATAACAAATGAATCAGGGTGGGGTGCTTAAGTGACTGAATGTTTTGATTGGTTTATATTTGATCGATAAAATAGGCAACAAGGGATGAACTGAACCAGGTGCCTTGACATGTGACATGCGCATATCCTTAAACGGTTTACCTCACATATCTTTAATCCTCTAAGGGCAGTTAAAAATATTAGATCGAAGCAGGCGGTAGATGAGATCGATCATAGTTTTGTTATCAAAAAACATTGCTCATCTCTGTCACCGCAGTTGCTTAATGCTGCCAGGAGCTCTGATGGTCATTCGCCCCTGAAAAATCCCCACCGTGGCTGCCATGTTATTGTGAAAGGTGTAGAGGGAGATTTTGAAATGATACTTGAAGAGTGCAAATATAGCATAACTTAAGTCGCACATGCCACACTATGCTTTGTAGTTATTCTGTCATGCTCACAGTAGATAGTCTTAAAAAAGGTCTAACACCATTAACATGCTTTAACATGCTTTAACATTTCACCTTGCGTTTGCCCATAAAAACTATCGTTTGCCCAATAAAACTATCCTCGTCTCTTGCATAGTGAACAGCTGCCATATGTGCCATTGGTAATGTCTCATATCAAACTGTTCAAAACTGAATATCATATATACCATTACGGGTAAGTAGTATTGGTGGTATTATGAAATGCATACAAATCCATTTAAATATCTAAATATATAGTCTCATTCCTTTCCTGAAGGATGTCTGTACATATAACCAATGCTTACTTTACTCTGGGTAATGCCTATTCTATGCTGAGGCCTTCTACTTCTGCATATATACCTGAAAGGTGATGGTCCCACCGGGGGCAATCTACTGCGCAGTCACCACTAACAAAGAGGAAACCAGAGCTGGATGACAAAGGACTTCCAGCATATATGCCTGACATGGCATCACTGGTTTCAAGATGAAGACAATAGGGAAGACTATACATATATATAAGCTATATAGGAAACGTATGGGCTTAGTTGGTCGAAGTTCCCCAGTGGACGGTGGCCATAACCAACCATGTCAATTATCTAAAAAATAAAATTGCCTCGAAAGAACAATATTCTATAATAATTATAGTTATATACGAATAACAAATACCATATGGACACGCAAACATGTGTTTATACAATTATCTCATAATCTGAATACTCATTAGTTCCAATTTTTGAAATTTGTTAGACAAGTGCTTGTGTTCTCATTAGTATTTCTCTGATAGAGTCTAAGCTATCAAGCATTAAAGGACAAGAGTACACATCTTGTGCCAACATTGCCTCAACCTCCACTACATTTAGTCAGACTTCACTGGACGCGCCCCAGGAAATGAGTCTCGCGCATCAACACTACCAGCACTATCCAAAGTCAAAGTAAGCAACAAAATCTGCAATACCTATATAAATCATTCCCTGACAAATCAAACATGTAAAATCAATTCTAAAGGTGTCCCCACCACCAAAAAGACTTAATATTTAACCTCCTCGTAACCCGCAAAGCGGCCGCAAAGTGACTGCCCGGTGTGATTAGTTTGTCTTAATTGGAACTTAAAATTTTGATGACGACGCATTTAAAATGATTTCGGCCCATGTGGGAATGTGTGGGGTGGGGAGTGAGCTTGGTGGGTAGTGTGAGTGTGGGCGGGGGGGGGGGGGGCTGATAAGATCATGGTTATTACACTCCATGTCGGGAGTTATTTTCTCGTCCACTGAGACTGGGCACAGAAAAACACCCCCCACTGACCCCTTGAGCGATATGGGAATAGCCAACGGCCGCTCGTATGGGTGTGGCTGTTGGGTTGGGGAAGGGGGTAGGGCCAGGTTATGAGATCCAAAACTGGAAACTCATCACATGGTTAACAGTAGGGATTTCTGTTTTTATGTGATGTTGATTGATCACACTTTCCTGAAGAAGTAATATTGTACTGCAGGTTTTGGATTTCAGCTGACCATTTGATCTGAACCTCAAAAGACACGTGTCATGTTTAAATTGACAATATTTCTCTTTTTCATGTTGGAACTTTGGTGGCATATACTGTTGCTTCAACTTTAAAATACCCAAGTCACAATATATAACGCAGAACTAAGTAGAGATTGCATCT
Source organism: Harmothoe impar (assembly GCA_947462335.1). Classification (NCBI taxonomy): domain Eukaryota; kingdom Metazoa; phylum Annelida; class Polychaeta; order Phyllodocida; family Polynoidae; genus Harmothoe; species Harmothoe impar. The sequence goes on along the minus strand of OX381704.1, from coordinate 81,755,008 downwards.
TTCTAGATACTTGTGTGAATATATTTCATATATTTAAAGATATTCCCTTATGCAGTCTACTAATTCATTAAGAAACTGGGATCCTACTGTGTATGGTAATGCGAGTGTTCCTTTGGGATTAATTGCCAGATGAGGAGCAAAGTTAATGGCAACTAGGTGGCTGCTCATAAGACGAGCTGCTCCTCTCAAAGCTTGTGTGTTCCTTTATCCAACATGGGCCAACTGCTCTTAGCTTAATTACAGGTTGGAGGATTTACTCACTGGTATGTGATTCCTGAAGACAACAAAGTGTTCAAGCAGGCCCATCCTCTGTAAATACCCCTGACCTAGTTTAGTGGCTTATTTTATTAGAGGGAGACGCATTGACATGTTATACTTAATATAGAGGTGACTGTTACATTGGATGAACACTATTTTCGTCGAAGACTTTTTCAGCTCATTCAGGATGAGAAGGTTGAGGCTGCACAGCTATGTTGGTGTACAGGCCATGATAGGATATGCAATTTCAAGTTACTAGTAGATGACATGTTATAATATTGGCTTCCGAAATGACATTTAGCAGCTCTCTTAATAATATAGTTGTATATGAATTTAGCATTATATCCTTACTCCTTAATCACACATGTATTGTATATATATAAGTCAATATGCCAAAAAAGAGAAGAATATATTCAGGTTAAATGGCCAGATATTATTTTCTGACGTGTTGAATTCTTGCAATGACAATGTACCATCTTTTGGTAAATATTTCTAACTCTACCAAGCCTAATATCTGACCTCCTCCCATGGTACTGAATTCGGAGGAAGCCATGCATCAAGCCTTCTCTCTTAGAGAGGAGTGGCTTTGCCCTCGCACGGCACACACAGAATTCTTGCAGTGACTCCCAAAATGCCAGACAGTGACTGAAAAGGGTAATACCTATTTTGCTGGGCTAGGTAGGATTACCTGAAACACATACTCTATTGGCATGATTAAAATACTTTGATTCATCTGGTAGCCTTGAATAAAGGTCAAGGTATTGGGGCAAGACTTGACTAGAGGGGATTAACAGACTGAACATGGCGCCGGAAGGGTGTGGGGTAGGGCGGGCGCCGTGGCTGGCCATTACAGGGGCCTGTTGGTCATGTTTAAGGATCAGTTGGCGCCTGCCATCCGCTACCGGATAACCTCAAGCCGGTCAGGCAATAAACGGCATAAAAGAGTCGTTTAAACACCGATCGCCACAATCCAGCCTTTATGTCTGCATGTGTATCCGTCGCATATGGCAAACTTCCTAGTAACCTGCTAGGGAACAGGCATGTAGGTTTTAATCAGTTGTACTAGTTATAATATAGTTAAATAATTTCTGTGGGATTCAAGGTATTTATTACCTGTTAATGCTTTACGGGATATGTATATGGCTTATACTGTATGTGGAGGATCCTTTCTGGGGCATAACATATTGTCAGGTATTTTTTCCTTTCTTCTGATGTATTATCATTATGCATGGAATAATTTTTCAGCTGTTACAATACAATAGGAGTAAGGCAATCTAAGCTGGGTGAAAAGACAGGCAGGAGAGTGAGCTGGTGATTGGAAGGGCGGCTGGAGTGGTATTGGAGGTTACTGCTGACAGCAATTCATCTCCACTGTCAAGAGGACTCGGTCACAGAGCTAACAAATACAGGACGCTATTGCAAACCCTGAATAGCAAAGTTGGGTTGGGTTTTGATCTTTTTTTCATATTTAAGTATATACCACCCACCTGGTATATTTCATAAAGACTGTGCTTCATTACTTACTCTAATACAGATTAAGAGATGAGAACATTTATAAGACCATTTGTGTTATCCACTTGCTCTGGATTACACAGAAATTCGGTCGACAATCCCATGTGATTTTGAGCATTTTAAATATAGGATGGATCCAGCATGGAAGATATCTGCATATCCTATCTTTAACGTGGACGTCCAAATAACGATTGGGGCCTGATACCTGATACAACCCAACATCTGGTCATGTGTGCAATAGGCCGCCCCATGTGTGTTGACCGTAAACAGTCAGCCTCAAGCCCCAAAGGTGACTGCATATAATAGACACTCACTCTGAGCAACATGTTGCTATATGATAATACTGCCTTCTGGTGAACCCCTTTTAACAGCATGTCCCTGTAGTTGCTCACATCTAATATTTCACCAATTTAGCAAAGATAATCATTCATACATGAGGTTTCTCCAGGTGAGCATACTGGAGTGTAACCCAGGTTGACACCTTGTCACATCACTATCAAGATGTTCAAACATTGCTATGTTATTCCTATATCTTCAAAGGTGACCTTTGCCTCTGGCTCCCTGGCTATGCTGACAATGTCACATACATTGTTCAGCAAGAAACACTAGACCCTCAGTGCATGTGTGTGTGATGTCAGAGCCCTTGATGTGGGAGCTTTTCTGTATATTTTATATGGTGCTGTTAAAACAGAACCTGTGTACTGCTAATGCATCTCCTATTTGCCTATTGCGCTGCTTGTTCAGAGATTTGCAACTGGTAACATTAAATGTATATCTAACATCAATTAACTTTGCTTTTTTATAAACGCTAAAATGACTATCACTTACTTTTGAGTGTCCAGCATTGCCTGACCCTGGAGGAATAGTTTCACTATGTTTGAAATGCTTAACTCCCGAAAAAGGGTCAGGCTACCCCTCCCCCTGAGTGTACAGCTTGGCATGGTCGCCTGTGGCACTGAAGCCTATATACATCTTATTGTCCAAGTCTTGACATACCAAGGAAAAAATTCCAACGCTAAATATATTTCTACCGTAGGCATGGATAATGGTCAGATTAAACCACACCTGGCCTCAAAAGCGTTATATAGTCAGCTGTCCATATGGTGAATGTTCACACTGCATTGGCCCTATTCCTGGCCACCAGCTCATTGGCTGTACTGATACCAGGCCTTATAAGCCTCTTATCCTCATCCTGGCTGACAGGAACTATAAGAATGATTAATGTGTATCTCTTCTTGGACAGATATGGCACCAGGCTTATCCTTGGAGGGTATTATTTAGGGCAATACTGCATTTGAGTCTTGAATCTTTGACTTTGTGGCCACTTAGGATGGTCGCTCACGCAAACATTTCCTAGCGAATTATTCGATATGAATCTGTATGGTTGCACTATTCTAGTCAATCTTTAGCTTTTCCTTTCCGGTAAAACTAACTGAAACCTGTGTACAGTAAATCATTTTAGGCTGTGTCTCACGACATTGGGCCAATGTTTCTGTCTCTGACCGGGTGCCCTCTCTGACCGGGTGCCGTCTCTGACCTGGTGTCAAAATTTAATTTAATTTAAATTTTAACCTATAGTCATATATATGAGGATTTGTAAAAACGTTATGGCAGTTGTTATGTAATTATAATTAGCCTCCTACTGTTGGTAGAAGATAACTCAACTCCCAAAGTAGCATCCGGTCAGAGACGGCACCCGGTCAGAGACGGCACCTGGTCAGAGATGGCACCTGGTCAGAGACAAAAATGGAGTGTGTGAGTGGCCTCACAGATGACTCAGGGTAATCTGTCAATTCTGGCATCAGAAATGAATTCGAATGAGTGATCTAATTTGAATACAATACATTATTTCTCATTTCTGACGGCAGAATCGTAATCGCCAGAAAAAGCTACCCTAATTTCATATATTGGAAGTCATATATAATCAAATTCCAGGTGGTGGCTGTAGGTGAGCAGGTGGCTGTGGGAAAGCAGGTGGCTGGGGGCAAGCAGGTGGCTGTCGGCGTCAGCGCCCAGCAGCGCGTAACCGCTGTTTTACGTCTCGGCCGTAAAGCGAGTCGACCGGAGCATCAGCAGCGACACCATCGCCGTTTCCGTTTCGCCATGTCGGTCGGCTACAGGGCGGCGTGTGCTACGCGTCCATGCCTTTGCCGTCCATCCCCTGCCCCTGGTGTACATTCGCTATCTGTATCATAACCGCTATCTGTTAACATATAGATATAGAGTGGATGTGACTTGTTGCATAGGTCCTGGCGGTAGAATGTGCCCAGTTTTTGCCCGCTTTGGGGGTAGAAAGAGAGAAATACGGGCAAATTCGCTCAAAATGTCATTTCTATCTTGCACCCAAAAACTTAATGCCTTGCAGCCTATGGAGGCCCATGGAGGTGGTAGCTTTTTTTTTACTACATTTCCATAATAGCGAAAGAGAGAAATAAATTCGTGAAGATCGCAGTTCAATTTCTTCAAGAAAAATTGAGATTTTTAGAAAAAAAATTGCGGAAAATGCTGTCCCCCGACCTTGCCTATCTCATGTTTTTTTCCGCTTTTGTCTATCTCGAATGATAACCGAAATACAACGATTCTCCTATGTCACAAAATTGTCTTAAAATGCAAAATTAGTAGGTGTATATTACTCAGGGTTAATTAAACCCTGAGTCAAAAACATTGGTCCAAGGTCGTGAGACACAGCCTTTACCATTATTTAATGCCGGCAAAATTACTTACGTTTTCGTTATTTTATTGAGTAAAAGTGAAGATTCATTTCCTTAATGATGTGTTAGAAGTCCCCATACATCAAGAAGTACCAGCCGCCGGATGACTTGATATGACAAAACAGAAATTATGCAGTCCTTCTAAAGCGATTGGACCATTGGAAATGCCAGGACAACTAATGCCTCCGTCCTACAGATGAAATATAAATGGCATCGAGAGATATTAATCCTTCCTTTTCATTAGCGTCAATCCCCATGGACACATTTATAATTCAAATTCTGTCTGCAGTCCAGCATACACTCTCATTCGATAACACGTATACGGCTAAACGGTATGTCACAACTGAGTCACCTGTTTTCTATGATATATGGCTAGAGTACTACATGTATTAGCTGTACAGTTTCCTAACTGTATCATATCTCTGACCAACACATTGCTCCACCTATACAAGAATTGCAATCGCGGCTTGCTGCACTATTCCTCTCAGGGAAAAGAGCTCTTAATCATTTGGGAATGGTAAGCTAGGTTTGAAAAAGAGGTCCAAAAACAAAGCCCCCATCTTAACGACAATGTCCTCTTTTTTCTCTACGCAGTAATTTACGATGTAATAATCCCCGCTTTTTAAATGTCAATATAAATAGCACTAGACTCATGGGTACCAACTACCAGGGTATAAAACGTGGTCTATGTTTAAAACTTAGACCTATTGGCCTTGGAAGTGTGGGTGGGATAACAGCAGAAACACTTTGACACAAAGATGAAAAGACGCAAAGGAATTCCAGTGAGTCTTAAAACGTGGAACGAAAAGGGTATTAGGATGACAAGTTCTAAAGGTAAATCCGATCTTGTGAAAGAATGTCGCTCTTGTTTACAAACCAAGAGGCACCGGCTACTTTCATTTAGTATAACTATTGTTGGAACATAATGTAGGGAAGTTCTATCTAGAAGCGATGGTCCAAAATCGGGGGCATGCTAATATAAATAACTAATTTCAATCAGGCAAAGTCAGAGTGATGTGCCAGACCGCCCTCCACATGTAACACCTTTTAATGTAACGGATGCTAAGCTTAGGCTACATGAACGGTGTATTCTCTGGAACCGTTTTCATCAGTCTAAAACCCGAGATCACCCAGATTATCGTTTAATGTTAAGGATGCACGCTTACATTAACAGTGACATTTGAACAGTATTCATCAAGTGACATCAACCTATGTACTGAAATCTGAGGGAAGCTTTGGGGAACTACTGATATCCAGGTATGGGGCATAGATGTACCTAAATGTCAACCACTTGTGTGTGATACAGCGTTAGATACTGATGTGGGAGAGTGGTATGTAGTGTATGTAGCAAATATCGACCATCATTTACCCTTTAAGGTGGCTGTCTAGCATTGATCAAAAGTTTTTAGATTTCCACCAAAACGTTTCTCCAGGTACTTTGCATAATTCCCAACCCAATAGCCAAAAGAAATATGGATGGTCCCGAACTGCTTTTTTTGAATATAGAATTTTGAAATCAGTATCTCCCTAAGATCAAAGAGGGAAAATAGTTTTCCTCAATAAGGAATAGAAGTAAAAGTTTCTGAACTATGCTTAAACTTCCACAAAACATCCATACCATAATTTCCAAATTAATCAAAGTAATTTCAACATAGGGTCCCATGCATTATTTTAGTGGGTCTTTTTTAATCATTTTGCCATGAGGCCTATACTTGCAGTGTTATAGTGAAAGAGCCCTATACTGGGAGAGTGCATGTCCATGCACTGGCCCATGCCATTACTGCCTCCTAGTGTAAATGCCTGTATATGCACATAAGGCTATGCACATCATGTTAGAGGCACATATGCTGTCCTGCCCTCTGGTATGTGCAATGCGATGCGCAGTGGATCCGTTTTTCATCCTAGACAGCTACCTTAACACTGTTTGAGGATACATCCATATGAGGAGTATACTCGCCAGGGCTGCGCTGATGTATCATGACGATAAAGGGCATTATGCATTAAAGCACTAAAAGCCAAACACATGGTATAACTGGTACTCACCCACTCAATGATCCGGAGGAACCCTCGGGGCTCCTTTATAGCCATCATGTTCATCCCGGACGCCACCTGCAAAAGGTAGAATTAGAGAAGAGCCGTTAGCGGAATGTCATTTCTTCATGCGTATACATAATCGACTAAGAATATTAGAAATTCAAAGTACACTACAGAATGCAAAGAATTATAATTATTTATCTGTCGGGTAACATAGTATCGGAGAAGGGTAAACGTCAGTTGTACAAACGCTAAGGAGAACTGTGCTTTCACTGAAATTTGTTATCATAAACCTGTGTTTTATTACAAAGATAAATACCTCAAGGCTGCAAGAGAATACCTTTTAACTTTTTCTGAGCGAGACAGACAGTGACTGCAAAAACGTCTCGATGAATATGAGTATTTCTTTTTTATTTTGGAATCGTGGGGAAAATGTAAATTGAAACGGTTACTTCAAACCAGAGATGAATGTCCGAAGGGGGCCCCTTATATTCGAGATTTGTATTGGGAATACAAAGAAACGAATACAGAGGAAGCCATGTCCAAGACCAGTACGGTAACTATAAGGGCAGTTCTGGCAGAGTATAGTATGGTAGCTCCATAGTGGACAGGGATGACAGCGAGGACACTGCTGACTCCCATGGATGCGCGGGGGAGGGGGGAGCTTGGCATACTGGTGTGCGTTGATTAGATTACCTGAGCACCAGCGTTATCGTGTGACGGCTAACCTGGTCCTGACGTTGTTACTGATCAACAAACGCCTGCTATGTGCCTCCCTAACCCAGCCAGTCTGGTGTCCGCCATCAGCAGTGGACAACTCCCAGCTCCATGTGCACAGGCTGTGTAATCATCCACCATAAGACAAGCTAATACTACCAATAGTAGTAACCTCCTTCTAGACGCCTATTCTATCAGCTAGATAGATTTCTGGTTATCTAAGCAATTCCAGTGTGTGTCTACTCTGTGGTATCTACTATTCATGGGTAAATTGTTTTTAAATTTTAAACAACCACAGGCTGTGTCTCACGACCTTGGGCCAATGTTTTTGTCTCTGATATATATGAGTATATGTTAAAAGATAAAAAACTTCCTTCTGACACCAGGTCAGAGACGGCACCCAGTCAGAGACGGCACCCGGTCAGAGACGGCACCCGATCAGAGACAAAAACATTGGCCCAAGGTCGTGAGACACAGCCCACACTTTCCTATCGGACCTGTTGTTTCAATCAATATTTGTTTGGTTTAAATTTCCGTGACATTCTACCATACTATTAAGATTTGAGAAATGCTCATCATTCAGTGGCTTGCTTGTTCATATTCCCATTTCCTGGTAAAAAGCTTATATAAAGGATATGTTGTTACTGGTCCTCTTTACCCAGGAAGTGAACAAACCCCTACATCTGCCCATGCCAGGTCTATGAATACCCTACAGTGGTTGACAGGACACTAAATAATTACTTTACCTGGCGTGTACAGGTACAATGGGTATTAATATGCATCGGTCTGACGTTTATTTACGGCCATATGTCAGGGGAGATAACTCAGGAGAGCGACCTTACCAGCCCTGTAAGTAGCATACAGATGGTGCTACCTGTACCTACCCCATCAGATTGTCACATCAGATTTGGTTATTCCTGGCCACATTCATTTACATATGTGACAGTCTGGGGAGGTGGAAGCGCCTCATAACACACATAACAACCTACTTCTATTAAAGTTATCGCAGTGTATTATGAATTGGCAATGTATCTATAGGTATTAGTCTTGTGGCAAGCTGTGGGGGCCGTCTTCCTCATGTTTAGATTACCTTCAGTTTTTGGTTAGAATTCAGCCATCTGGGTACATTTGGAGACAAGACATTCTATCCCTGAATGAATGGAGTTCATGTTACCATGTGCCCTTTCCACCCATGTGAATGTGAGCGGTTGAACAATCATGGACGGTTTGATAATTGATACAACGTGCAACACGCAACAAATGATATCATTACAGTGAACATCTGCATATTTGGCATAAAGGTGAACACTATATGGAAGCTGAATTAACGTGGAGACCCTTAGCCCATGCCTGGACCTCAACTTTCAATCTGAATTCGACACTAAAACTGCAGTAGGAAAAAATACATTCTTTGTTACACAAACCATAAGAATCTGGGGGAATGCATCAACACCAAACCGTATTCAAATTTCCTGAAACCAGCGAGGAATGCCTTTCCAATGTGGGCATAGCAGTCTCTGCATATGCAAGAACACAGTAAAATACCCATCCAAGATGCTCACTTTTTGTCCCTGTGCCACTACAGCTAGAATGCTGAGCGTTCTCCTTCCCTGCTGCCTTCTAGGGCAGATTATACCGAAGCAAATTAATTAGAGGATCCAATCAAGGAGCACCATTTGGCTTAAAGAGCGGGGCTGATCGGATTTCTAGGGGGAAATCCACTATTGTGCCCAGCGTAGCAGTAAGTTTCTGGCCTCAATGTGATTCTCACCCTAACTTCATTTTGTAAAAGGTGAAGATCATTTCCTCCAGGAGGACCACGGTTTGCTGTGTCAGCAGCAAACTGAGGACACCCTGGAGGAGCTGCTTTTTGTCTGAGGGCGTATGTATAGAATTTGTCTTTCCTGCGCAATAGACATACAGGCTTTTAAAGTATATATTTTTTAAGGCTTTAAGCTTGTGTATTTGAACTACCAACTAACACAAGGGGGATGTTAGCATCTAGAGTAAGACAATGCGGTGATCCTCTTACATTGTGCTTTCACTTTATTCCGCCCAAGCCGGCCGTAGTTTAAGATAGTCATTGGTTTGTGAATTCTACGACCCCTGTGCGTTGTGCAGCTAACAAGCGCATGTAAATATATTTATTTCCTTTACAGTTTTAATTCAGAAAACCAACTTTGAAGACATACGTTCCCATAACGTCCGAACTAAATATCCAATAAAAATGTAAACATTCACAAGTTTTACGAATGGGCAGTATTTTCCTGTGCAGTACCAAATCCAAAGAGCATAGTTCCATTTTCTCCCAGGACAGGTCTAAGCGAACAATGATACTTGAGGTGTCTGTCAATATTACAGTAACCAGTTATAATGTGTTACATGACACCCGGCTTGACGTCTTTACTTCAAAGCTGATAGTCTTGGTGGGCCTCAGCCCATTCTAATCAGCTGGGGTATTATAACCAGCTTAGTAAATGAACCTAATTGGGCCGTCGGTGTTTGAATGTAATTAGCCTAAATGAAAAAGTTAATATCTGAAACTTAAAACTGGAATTCTAAAGAAGGCAAAGTGAGCGGGAAAATAAGAAGAATGTGGCGTTAATGGCCGTCTTCTGATTGTACTGATTAGGGTTAAGTCCCCTTGTCACGTTTAGGAGATAAATAGTTTGACAGAAATGATATGCGAACTATTAAGTAGTGAATTAAGCGGGTATTAATCTTTTAAATTCAATTTAGAAATACTATAACTTATATTATGATAAAGATACCTATATAGTTTCCGCAATCATGACGCTAGAAATTCATTCGGAACATCTATATCAATCTAAAATATTGCAAGTTATCCATAAACTGTCAACTTGTTATACTAAGACATATCCTCAAATCCTAATCTGCGTATATATATCATTGAGACATTGAGAGAAGCTTAGGCCTTTGGTCTCCACACCAACACCAATACTAAGTTGGCAGTATCTGTGCCCTAGGCTTAACCCTTCAAGAGCTGCATACGGTTTTAATGTGATGTGCCCTTGGTCAGCATGATGCATGAATACAGTCCTGGCGAGTCTAGTTATCGTTGCATTCATACATCATGCCGCCCTTCGGGAATGTATGGACCCCTCAGGATCGTCATCATACACGAATGCAGCCTTGTCGAGTTAATTCACCAGAGCTACGCCCATGCATCATCTTGACCGAGAGCATAGTACAGTAAATCAATATGCAGCCCTTAAAGGGTTAAGGAGGACATTGTGAGTCGCTCAGGGAGCAGCTCAGGTCTGGTGACGGGGGCGGCTGAGCCGTATATCGGCACCGGGCGCTGAGTGCGGCAGATAAAGGCCTCGGCCCCGTCGCCATCAGCTGATCCTATCACTGAGGAAATGGAGACTGATTCAGCCAGGTCCAGACCCGGCTGCTGCCCTAAACATGCCCCCTGTCTCCTGTATTGATATGTCCTTCTGCTCTCAGCCGTGAGCAATGAGTAGCTCCTACCCATACTGCCCAGAGACTCTCTGCTGGTATGAATCTAAATATTTAGATGTCAAAGGCAAGGCACTACTGCTTATATGCCATTTACCTGTCTCTACAGATGTCAATAGGAAAGTAGACTATGTAAGACATACTTTGACAAGTAAGACATACATGGGTATGGCTGTTCTCAGGTAGAGAGAATCACAGAATCCACTCTTGGCCAGTCTAGTCGGCGTGGGAGGCAACAGCAGACATACTCCAGCCAAAAAAAAAGTAGATAAGGAACTGATGGGTCAGCTGGACTCTTACCACCTGGTAGGGAGAAGGGGGAGGTGAGCAGCTCCGGAAGGACAGTGGTGAGTAGCTCTCCAACCTGCGTGAAGCCGTATGGGGCCCTGGGCAGGGGTCTGCTCACCTGACTGGTGTATTAGCCAGGGGGTAAGTGGGTGGAGTATGCACCTGGGACCCACAGCCACCAGCAGGTATGACCTCAACTTATAGCAATGCTATAACTATGCAGAGTGAGCCGTGGGGTATATGATTCTGTTGTTTAGTAACGTCTATAACCATGGCTTTATGACTCCAAGTTAGAGATATCAAGTTGCACTTCAATTGATTGGATTTCTACTGAAAATAAATGCAATAATTGAGGTTTCAGTGGTACTCCTGAATGTACCACATTGGAATCACATCTACATATATATTTGAAATCTGATTCACGCAGGTAATGTAGATCTACTTTCTTGTAATACATTTCTTGCAAACCTGGAGCCGATCTATTCATATACACAGTTCACAAATGCCTAAATATCATAATTGCCAGAAGAAATCGTGATTGCCGTAATAGCAGTCAATAACGTAACAATTACGGTCAAATTGGGCTCAGGTGTAAGATTAGAAACCAGAGTACTTGGAAACACATGTCTAAGAGCCGATAAGAGGCTTCAGAGTTGTCCGAGGGAACTATGAGCTTCTTCTATAAGGTTTAAGTGGGTGTGGTATATACTTAGAATGTACCTCCAGACCTGGAGGCTCCACTCCTCCTGTGTTGTGCATGCTACCGCCCTGAAGCCCCAAACCCGACGTCAAAACCCATGTCTCATGTATATATAGAAGGTTCCAGGTAAAGTATCTTCTGCGTGCTAAGTACGCATGTACTACAGGTGAGATGGGAATAGCATGGATGAGGTTTTACTGTTAATACCATTGTTGTGACATGATAATCGCTTTGTTTACAACAATACCCGATGATATTAACAATAGCGTGGGTAGTGATTAGAATAGAGGAGCCATTTTTGTTCATGTATTTATTTTGTCCAGGTTGTCAATCTGGGACTTCCTCCCCGATTGTATCCATTGTAGAATGTAACAGATGTTCATACCATTTCTTACTAAGCATGACCTCTGCTTAAATGAGCGCACGTTTGGCTGTGGAAATGAAACCAGCTAGTGTGCATTAATGTAACTGATTACTCATTAGACCTGTTTTATATTTTCCTTGATGGTGAAAAACACAGTAGCAAATCCGTCAACCAGCTTTTGACGTCGTTGCCTATTCATACGATAATTGCTACCATTGAAACCAGCTCGTCAAGTTTGAATAGATTTGGATCTGTTGTTCAGAAGCTCTAAAGTAATTCATAATTTATGTGGGGAACAGTGCTCCCTTTGGTAATTCATATGTATTATGAATTTAGATATGTTTAAGATACAATAGCCCAACTAACTTACATGAGGATAATTACATACTAGTATTCAGGTGTGGTGACTATTATGAGTAAGACCTGAGACATGAACCATAGCCAGGCTTCTGACTATTTGAGTTACTCGTGCTCTCGGCTCGCTGGCCGGGTGAGGGGTTTTATCCACAACCTGTTGTTTGCCAGGCCAAATAAGGCCTGTATTGTGTGAATCAAGCACGACCAACCCTCTGTCCGCGCCTCTTGTGATTAATTGTCCATTTCCATTATACTCCCCACTGCAACCTCCCATTGCCAGATGGGCGAGCAGCTCAGTTAATCACTCGGCAGCTTCATGCTTATGGGCAGTGGATTTGGCCCATTTGTTTCCAACTGCTCACTGCCTCCTGGAGAGGTGGAAGTCATACATCCTCCAGGCTGCTCTTGTAGGTGGTACCCTACATCCAAATAGCTTCATAATTCTGTGTTGTATGCAGAAACCTGACTGAATAGTCAATACTCTAAAATGGACTAGGATATCTGCATGCATATGAAGAAACTCAACAAGTGGTACAGGTGATATATCACCTCATGAAAAAGGAAAAAGGGAAAGCGGAGAATTGCTTTGTGCAGGCTATTATTTGTTATGTGATAGAGCAGGTCCTCTATCATATTAGGATGAATGGTATAACCGAATCTACATTAAACAGAGCTAATGTACCTCAATTTCACTAAGCTATATTGCTTTAAAGCCAGAGTGCAGAAAGTGTCGGAGTGGAGGGAGGCCCAGTGCTTTGGACTTTATATAGTGTAAGTGGGGAGATTGCCTGACTGGCGGCACGTGTAACCTTCCAACATATTAGAATTGACATAACGTATACCTGTTTATCTATAATATGTATAATGCATTTCTTCTTATGAGACCATCTAAAGCACCCGTCTCTTGGGCTGGTCTGCTGTCGAGCTAACATAGATCTAGCTGGACAATCCCTACACTATAGTAGTAGCCTGTGGCTTGGTGATAAACCTACAGCCTAGAAGTAATAGGGCTTCACAGTGGCCACGCTGACAGACCTGGCACTGGTATTTCTGGCACCATCTATGTTGTGAGCAGCTCATAGGCTGACAGGAGGAGGTAGCGGAGAGGAGGGGAGGGGTCTTCAGTCGCTTTGCCTACACCGTGACGATGTCGTGCATACCTGTAATGGCAGTTCCCGTTTACTACAGGGCCAAAAGGGCGGTGAAGGTATGCGTGCATGCTGCTAGTGAGCAGCTCCCCCACCCCTGTGAGTTACTCACCCCCCATCCACCTGAGCCTCTCCCAGTGCGTGTTCTCCGCTGTGTCTCCACCTACAGGTCTGTACCCTTACGACCTACATAGCAGCCTTCAGTTCTTCCTGACTCTGAGGGATCGATGTGTCTATATATACACCTGTGTTTGTAAACCTCCAACCCTATCTGATGAATGCCTTTGGAAAATGGGTTGGGGAGTCAGGTGGGCGGTGATTCGTGTTCCCGAAGCCACCTTGCTAAACAATGGATTTTAAAATAATTCCACTTTGAAGTAGGAATCTTATGATTTTAGTCTCCAGATCAGAGGAAATGTTCTTTCATTTAGATTATTTTACACAGAATAACAAAGCCAGTACCGTTGGCGACTGAAATAAGGTAAATGGTACGCTTTCTTGTGCTCGAAACTGATGTAAATCACACAAGAAATGGTAGTAAAAAAAGAGAGACCCTGCATTCAGAAACTGAGACAGGGGGTAAAACTAACTGTGGATCACAGGGAAAATGGATACACGCAACATGCTCCTGATGTTGGTAGTGACACTAGATGCGGCGACATTTTAAAGAGTCACAGAGGTCTGAGGGCGTCTGGGCCAGGGGGAGGGGGTGAAATATGATCCCCATGTTCATCAAACCTGGCCGGGATCGTTTCCATAATTACATGTCTCAACCAAAGCAGTTAGCCATCCCCTTCCTCCTCCGCCATGCCCCCGCCGCATTAAAAACTATATCAAACAGGTCAAAAAAGCATCGCTTCTTGTTTCTGAACTGCCATATTTATACAGGTATAAAAATATCTAACAGGACGAGATCAAAAGTAGTTTGCTATTACTTCAGACAGCAAATGTTAAGCCATATTACTTACATTAATAAATTGCAGAAATCTTACATATATATACAAATGGAGACCTTCTTTGATGGTAAAAGGTTTCATCTCAGGGAATCTTGAACCTTCTCACAAACAACCCAACAATTGTTGATCTCTATGCATCCTCTGCTGCCTTTAGTATGAATGACTTTATTTGTGCATGTCTGAGAAGCTGTGTGTGCGTCAGTGTTTTGAGCTGCTCAGAGAGCTGCTCACTATTCTGAAGGGCCCGGAAGCGGCAGGAGGTGTCTGCAGTCTTACTCGGCACCCGGCACCCCGCGTGCTAGGCCACCCACGGCTGCCGCTGTCTTATATGGAAAGGTGGGCTTCCAGAAAAGGTCACACAGCGGCTATGTCTCTGTGAATACCTCCTAAGGGTTCCCTTGTGTACGCCGTATGTTTATTCTATATGTAGGTAACTAGAGATGTAAGGGGCCAGGTTGGAGAGAAAATGTATAGAATGGATGTAATCTCCGGAAATGTCATGCATATTCAAACTGAAAGGTCCTGTATTCATCATCAGTAATACGGGTCAATAGTTATTGATGAGTTTCCATCATAGTTACGTATGGTAAATGACGTTTTGGGCACCCCTACCCTATGACTATGAGCATACAGGGATTCTACATATATACAACCGAATATATATGCAGTTTGTAACTATAGACTGATTTCTTGGGCACAGCATATATTATGCATATGATAACGGCCCCATCTAATCGACTTTAGATGGTCTTTGTACAAGTCGTGGACAGTGGTTCGTCCTACACATTATCTTCCCATCTTTGCTAACTATCATGCACATAAACGCTCGTTCTTTTCACCCGATATGGGGAAGCCCATAGGCTTTTACAGCCGCATACAGAAGGCACTAGACTTCCATATTGAGTATAGTGGATGTACATCAATACACAATCAGTACGGCGACAACTATTGAACCGCACATTACTGCCCACAAATCATGACGACCACCACGACTGTCAGAACGTCACGTGCCGGTATGAGTAGCACCACCTGCCGGTGGGTGAGGTCGGTACTAGGTATTCTAGGTGGGGAGGGGGGGGGGCGGCAATTGGAACGATTTGGAAAGACATGTGAGGAGAAAGTATTCGTGACACATAAAAGGGGTGTGGCTTATGGGGGGAGGGTGTCATAAAGGCCCATAATGGGGGCGGGGGTGAGGTAGGCAGGCAGGCTGGAAGGAAGGGAGGCAGGCAGACAGGAATCCAGGCAGGCGGGGACGCAGGCAGGTATTTAGGCAGGCAGGGAGGCAAGCAAGGAAGCCAACATTAAATGGATTAGGAGCTAATTTGAGGGCGATTTTTAATTTTCATTTACACAATGTAGTTGTGTTCATAATGTTCATATAAATATGTATGTAGCTTTTTGATACGGGTCCACTGAGCTATTTTGACCATGATTTGCCTAGATTTCATGGATTTATACATGTGACATATCAGAATGTTTTAAAAAGCTACATACATGTGTATAAGGACATTATGAACACAACTACATTGTGTAACTGAGAAATCGACCCCAAATTAGCTCCTGATCCATCTTTAAGTTTAAGGGCAAAAAGAAGGAAAGAAGGAACAAAGGAAGGAAGGAAAAAAGGAAGGAAGAAACAAAGGAAGGAAGGAACAAAGGAGTGAAAGAAGGAAGGAACGAAGTAGCGAAGAAAGGAACAAAGCAAGCCAGCAAGCAATAACAGTAAGAAAGTAATCAGATCGACAAGCAGTGGGAGGGAGAAGTAGACAGGATCTCGGGCGGCCACGCGTCAGAACCCCTTTGATCTGAATGTCGTCTGGTGGCTGACTTGAAGGCGTCAGGCTTTGTCTCTACCTAGTGAGTTGAGACCAGGAGAGTGGGCGAAGGGCTCTGTGTTAAGGGGTCATTCCTCAACAGGTGACAGCCCCCCTCCTCACACCAACCCTGCTCACACCCGCTACCCACACCTACACTTAGACTTGACGCCTTACGTTGGCGCCTTGTCAGCATTAAGACAGGGCGTGAACTTTCCGAGGCACCAATCCATGGCTACCACAACTTCACCCGCCCATCACACGCGGCCATGAAAAAAACTGAAATCTACAGGACATACTCGACCAAGACACTGGTTATGGTGATCTACGTTATTACAATGTAAATATGCCAATGCAGAGCCGATTTTATCAGATAGTAGCTATCACACATGGATGTGGTCACACGATGTCATTTGGGAATGTAGCAACCCCAAGTTCGGCATGATGCATGACTGACAAGTCAATCGCATTAAGCACTATGTGGTCTATAAAGGGCTAATCGAAGCAGGGACATGTGGGGTGTCAACATATAATGACCATTTGTATGGTCACCTGAGATATCCTGCCCTACTACTTCCCACCTCCAGTGATGCGCCTCACGACCCCTACTCGTATCAGGAATCGCTTTAACACTGAGCACACACACTGGAGGAGACCACCGACGCCCTCCTCCCCTCCTCAAGAGGGTACACAGTATACCCTTTCAGCCAGAAGCTATAGTAATAGGGCACGACACCATTCCTGCGGCGGTGGCTGGGGAGGCGGGGAAGGGTCTCACTTAAAGCAGAGTACACAGTTAGCTTCCCTGACGACCATTAAACGCAGCCCACCCACCAAGCCCTTACACCAAGTGGTGTCGGCGTCGTTTAAGGCGATTTCACCTCCAGGACCGAGGTATTGTGGCTAGCCTCTGGGGAGGAGGGAGGAGGGCCTCTGGGAAAGGGGGCATCCGGATCCTCTCGGGGATGCCTCCGGCCATCATCCCAGCCAGGATTACCTTAAATTATAGTGTTATAGTGTTATCAGGATTACCTATCCTGCTAAGGCTGCCAGCCTGTAGGGCTGACCCTGCTCCTATACTCCAGGGTTTAATCAAACATTAAGGTGGCCTAGTGTATAGATTGCCATCCGGGGGGGGGGGGGGGCTACTCACTCTATGTTGGTACCCACCGACTGTCAAACTACCGCCTGCCTAAAAACAGGAGCCGCCAAACCACCACCCTTCCTAAATGCAGTTGACCGCCCCCAGATTCCTTACAGATATGCCACCGCCTATGTTATTTCAGGAAACATTGTGTTGCACATTTAATTCCTGATGCAAAGAGGAAAGCAGATAGTTTTATTTCTACATTTCATCATTAAAACCTTACTGTTACCCAATTACTGCTCTCTCATCCAGAGTTACCGGCCCCCTTTTTGAGTGGTGCAGAGAGCCACCGCCCCCTAATTTTTAGACTGACCGCTACTGCTTCCGGGGGTCGTTTGGCATAGGTAGCCATTTCATATCTAGGTGACCCCCCCAGGATTGCCATGTGCCCTGATCAGAAAGCTACCAGGCTGGTGCCTGCCACTGTGAGCACCAAGTGTGACTCAATATATTGTATTCAGTATGGCCACTCCTTAAGAACTTTAGATATAGTAATGATGCTAAAACACTGAACCTAGGGACACTTGCTGATGAGGTAGAATTGCTACACCATCCAGGGACCAATGACTGTAGGCTATACCAGCTATCACTGTTACAATGTACATAAAAATACCAGGTTGTAGACCATTAGATTCCAAAGACAGTCCCACCACGCGTTGTTGACCTTTGTGAGCTGCTCTTATCGACCACTGCAGATCCCGCGAGCAGCTCAGCTCTACAGCTACTACAAGCTGCATCAATATGACCTGCTCATCTGCTCACCTGAGCATCCCGCTCCCAGGCCCGGTCCATAGATCCCTGGGATCCCCTGGGAGCACTTCAACATGGCTAGGTGAAAACGACCTGTATATAGGGCCATCTCCATGGTTTCAAACATTCAAAGTCACAGTCAATCGTTCTATGGGCCTATGGAAGACACGTAGAAGGCTATGGGATAGCAACAGGTGAGCTGGCGTGTCACCTTATCTCATTCTGGATTTAAGGCTTACCGGTTGGGATTCCTCGTGTGTTGTACTTTCCTGATAAGGAGATTACAGGTACAGCAATGTACCGCAAAGCACTAATCTTATCAGAACACTTTTAGGGGGAAAAGAAAGTTATGATTTCCAATCTTCAATACCAGTGACGCTCTTGTACCAGGTGCTTTGTCAGGCTACAACGGGGTCAATGGTTAAGATAACCAAGGCTGTTTTCTCTGAGAAATAAAAAGACAAATCAAATCAGGATGGCTTGGGTCCAGTCTTTTTGTCATCCACTGCAAGCTAAGCCAATTAGCCTTGAGACATTTCCGTACCCCCTGCCGCGGAATTATGCCAGCCCCACCGAAAAACCTTGCATGACCAGCTCCCATTAAAAATTGGGTGGACACAAGGGACACAAAACGCAGCAGAAAGTCAAGGATTGTGCCAACAGGCTGGTACCTTTCCCACTGCCATGGTCAATTAACAAGTGCAGTTATCTCATGCAGAGTTAACCCTTTAAGGACGGCATAATGTATTAATGCATTAATGGTCGACATGATGCTTGAATGCAGCACTGGCGAGTTACTCGCCAGTGCTGCATTCTTACGCGATTAAGACACCCCCGAAGGATCGTCATGATGCACCAATACTGGCGGGGCTGCATTGGTGCATTATGACAACAAATATCATCGCTTAGTGACATGCCGTCATCAAAGGGTTAATATCGGCGAAGGCAGCACACTGATAATAAAAGCTATAGTCAGTACTGACTATACCACCATATTTTGACCCCCGTAGTCAGGTGATTACATATGTTAGTCACATATTAGTCATAAGATAGTCAGTAGTGACTATATGTGGATCACACAAATTGATGATGTCACAGGAATGTGTGCACAGGAAACAGTTAGGATTCAAAATTGAATGCTCAACTGACTTCAGGTAGGCACATTTTATTCTAGCTAAACTACTGCTTTACACATTTCCCTGTGCATTAGCTCTTGTGTTAATGTTGAGTATATTTACTTCATAGTAGCACAAGCATTCTCAATTTTGATTGAAGTATCATGTGGTTTTGTTCAAATTCTGATCATGTAACTGTGGATCTCTAGGCTTCCAGACTAGAATATACAGAAGTTGACTGGGTGAAGGGTTATAGTGTGCCAGGCATATGGCCCATGCTCATCTACTTTATCCAATGGTGCTAGGGCAGGTACCGCCGGACATCTACCCCCAGACATCTACCCCCAGACATCTACCCCTAGACATCTACCCCTGGACATCTACCACCTGAGAATCTATCCCCTAGGACATAAAAGTCCAGGGGATGGTTGTCCTGGGGGTAGAAATTGTTAGGGGGTAAAAGTCCAGGGGATAGATGTCCAAGGGGTAGATGTTCTAAACATGCTAAACATTACCACAACATTAACACCTGGACTTCTACCCCTGGAAATCTACCCCCTAGGACTTCCCCCCCCCTAGGACTTTCATCCCCTTAGACATCTATCCCCTGGACTTTTACCTCCTTACAACTTCTACCCACTAGGGCATCAATCCCCTTAAACATCTACCCCCTTTACCCTCTAGGACTTCTACCCCTGGGGACAGCAACCCCCTCCAAATGCTCATGATAAGTCATATCATGTGGAGGGAGTAGATTTCTCCAGGGACATCCGACATCTATCCCTGGACATCTACCCCCTGGGAATCTACCACCTAGGACTTATATCCCCTTCGGCACCTATCCCCTTAGGACTCTACCCCCTAGGATATCCACCCGCTTGGACACCTACCCCGGGACATCTGACCCCTGGACATCTACCCCCTAGGACATCCACCCTCTTGGACATCTACCCCAAACATCTACCCCCTGGACATCTACCCCCTAGGGCATCCATCCCCTTGGTCATCTACCCTCTTTACCCTCTAGGAGTTCTACCCCTAAGGAAAATAATATCATGTGGAGGGAGACAATTTCACAAGGGACATTGGACATCTACCCCTAGACATCTAGCCCCTGGAAATCTACCCCCTATGACTTTTATCCCCTTGGATATTGATTCCCTGGGCGTTTACCCCCTTAGGATTCTACCTCCTAGGACTTCCACTCCCTTGGACACCCACCCCAGGACATCTATCCCCTGGGACATCTATTCCCTGGGACATCTACCCCTAGGATATTCACCCTCTTGGACATCTACCCCTGGACATCTACCCCTGGACATCTACCCCCTAGGGCATACATGCCCTTGGACATCTACCCCCTTTACCCTCTAGGAGTTCTACCCCTGGGGACAATGATATCATGTGGAGGGAGACGATTTCTCAAGGGACATTGGACATCTACCCCTAGACATCTACCCCTGGAAATCTACCCCCTAGGACTTTTATCCCCTTGGATATTGATTCCCTGGGATTCTACCTCCTAGGACTTCCACTCCCTTGGACACCTACCCCAGGATATCTATCCCCTGGGACATCTATACCCTGGGACATCTACCCTAGGACATCTACCCCCTAGGACTTCCACTCCCTTGGCCACCTACCCCAGGACATCTATCCCCTGGGACATCTATCCCCTGGGACATCTACCCCTAGGACATCTACCCCTAGGACATATACCCCTGGACAAAGGTCCAAGGGGGTAGATTCCCAGGGGGTAGATCTCCAGGGGTAGATGCCTGATATCTACCTCCCGCACATGATATGACTCAAACATATGGGTATGTGTGTGTGTGTGTGGGGGGGGGGTGATGTTCTTAGGAGTGAAGGTCTTAGAGAGTAAAGGGGGTAGATGCCCCAGGGGGTAGATGTCCAGGGGGTAGATGTCTGGGGTAGGTTCCAAGGCAGGGGATGTCCTAACGGGTAGAAGTCCTAGGGGATAAAATTCCAAGAGATAGATGCCCATAGGGGTAAAAGTTCCAGGGGGTAGATGTCCTAGGTAGTGGTAGTTGGCCTGGGGTTGATGTCCTAGGGGGTAGATAGTAGGCCCTAGGGTAGATGTCTTGGGGGTAGATGCCAGGGGGGTACTTGTCCTAACTCATTGTCCTGCCGTCTCATGATGGACTATATCTATTGGTCAGTGTGACTACTTTAGAGCATGAAAGCATTAAATTCATCGTCACTTGACTATATATCCCAAATCAGCTCTTTTAATGCATGACTATAGGTTGACTATTATGACTAACTTACTATAGACATAGGTGACTAACTTGGTATAGCCGTTTTTTCTACGTTCACGTGACTATAGAAATGTAGTCCGTAGTGACTAACATATCCAGGGCTATTATTATCAGTGCAGTGGGTGAGGAGCGCGCCTATTGTAGACACAGCTGAGGCTACTTTCCCTTTGTCTCTCTTCCTTATATGCATGTCTACTCGTGGCCCTTGAGAACACAACAGCTATGTGACATTTCCAATACTTCACTAAGGGTGTGACTTGTTCCAATATGATTAAAATCTAAGCCTAAGCCAGGCTGTATGGGGATTCATTGTATCATAGTGTATGCTTGTCTGTCTGGGCATATGACAAGTGAACCATTTTCAACTTGATAAGTGGAGATTCTAGAAATCATCCTGTGTAACAAAAAGCCTTATCATAAAGTCCATTTGCAATTCTTTGTTCAATCCCTTCCTCTCTGAAGAATGTATTTTCTTCTAGCATTCCCTAGTGGCAGTCTATTGTCTATATTCAACATGTGTGGGCGTTCAGTATTTTGAAAATTGCATGCTGATGACTCCCGGGTGATGACTATCAGGTTCAGAGCCATATTCTTTAAAGTCCCATCAAGCTGAACACATTACAATCTATCAGAGCAAACAGTGCTCAATGACCATCAGGAAGGAAGTCATATACAAATCAAAAGCTCACATCTCGTTCCCATTATTGTGCCCAGAGCAGTGCCATGCGTCAATGTCATTTACAAGTGAACAGCAGGGATGATGAAACGCATAGGCCTTGCAGAGCAACTCGGAGCAACTCAATGGTAAAACCTAGTTGTGTTCTGGTAGAGGGGGGCTACCCATTGTTACTTGAGACTGGTCTATGAAATATGCAGTCTGGTGCCATCCATCATTATAGGGCTGTGGGTTAAACAGCAGCAGAATGAGATTAGACGAGCAGGTTATGATGAGCTGCTCATGTTAGGATGAGTTGCTCACTGCTACACTTCCCCATGATACTGGGTAAGAGTGGGAAATCAGGTTTTTTGTTTGGAACTCAAAGCCAGCGGCATCTGCAAGTCGACACTGTGCTAGTGTCGTCACAATGAAAGTGTAATTACATCATTTAATACGGGTATCCTAGGACGATCATGATATCGCAAGTGACCTTTTTGTCTATCCATGTAGTTACTATCAATTGTCAAATTCAATCGCCCACGTACATTGTCATATCATAATGGGCAGCAGTGAGTCCACTTAAAACGGTCCATCATCTGAGAAATGTAGTGAGTAGAAATGTCTCAAAGTGCAACATTGATTCTCAATAGAACACTATTCAAGTTAAACGTGTTGACCGTTTACTGACCATAGCCTGGACACTACAGTAAATGGCCTTTTAATGACGGTGTCCTGGACACGCCTGTACAGGGCCCTTTAATCACCAAGCCCAGGGCATTCCTGTATGGGCCCCTTTAATGACCATGTCCTGGACGCTCCTGTACAGGGCCTTTTACTGACCGTGTCATGGACACTCTTGTACAGGGCCCTTTACTAACCGTGTCATGGACACTCCTGTACAGGGCCCTATAATGACCATACAGTGGACACTCCTGTACAGGGCCCTTTACTGACCGTGTTCTAGGCACTCCTGTAAAGAGCCCTATAATGACCATACAGTGGACACTTCTGTGCACAGCACACATTAAGTAGTTTAAGTACCCTTTCCGACGCGCCCCCTGTGGTGGTCTTTGGAACCTGAGGGCGCCCGTCGGTCGGTGCGTGGACTCATCACGTCTGGACGAGGCCCCACCCAACTGTTGCTATCGCTGACACGACAGATGAGATTAGAAGTTAACTGGATTATCGCCCAGCCTACCCCCCGTACGTGGTGTCTAGGCTGCAATAGTGGGAGGGTACAAGGGCCAGCTCTACTGCCTAATCAAACCATAGTCCTATATAGTCCCAAAGGTTCCATGCTAATGCAATTAATGAGAATTAATTTAAAAGCAAAGTTTGCAAATTAAAAGGATATGTACTAGAAGTAAAAAGGCTCCGCTGATAAGAAAAAGACACATGGGTTTTGGGGGATGCTACCTATCTGGTGAGAATATTTCTTTTTTTTCAAACAGCATTATTATTGCATAGGACGAAGATTCAGAATAGTAGATTAACCATCTATGACTGCGAGAAATATAAAAAGGAATGGACCTCAGATACCTGTGCAGAGCTGATGAAAGTGTTCTTACAATCCTCTTTACCAATTACCCAATCAACTAAAGTACCTGAAATAAAACAAGCAAGTACATACTGAACGTCTGACGCAAGAATAAATTAAAATTGACTGAAATAAAATGAGGTTGGGGGAAGGAGTGCTCACTTGTTTCGTTCTAAGTGAGCTAAGAAGTGGTTAAGTACCTGCTGGTGGTTGGCGGATGGCTTGAGACATCAGGGCATCTTCAGCTCAGGAGATCTACCAGCCTGATTGGTATGCACAGCTTTATCTCGACCCTCTCCAACTGAATATGCACGGCTGTATGCACAGGGAGAGGGTGACAGGCACAACCGCTTACAAGACCCAGGCAGCTGGCCGCCTTGGGAAAACCACTAGTGGGACTAACTGGGGACAGCTTTAGGGTCCCCCTTCCCTGCTGGGATGGCCATGGAAGTTCGAGGTTCGGCTCAATGGGCAGTTATAATGGTAGAGTCCTAGTTATTCTAATGATGAGCACGTTGTATTAGCAGGATAGGTCCAATCAAAATTAGATGAGGTTTATTGACATTGAATAGGGAGTTGGGACCTTTTCCCGCAAGTGGATAATGTGAGCAATAAAACATGCCTTTATTTACGTGGGAGGAACACGCTATAACTAGCCAGAAACGATGCATATTTGATCATTTTGTGTATTCTACATCAGAGTTGTGTGGTCACACAGTCATTGTAGTATTGTTAAATAGTGTAACAATGGGTTGTAAATATTTGAACTGTAACTGCATACATGTTATGATAGAACTATAAATCGTATTGTATCAGTATCACACTGGGGGCGTTTTGGCCTCCCCAATACGTGGTAATTGAACGCCCAATAGTAAACCACCACATCGGCCTACCCATCACATCCCTATCTACCAGATAGAGTGTAGAATCTGATGTGCATCCTGATGTCATTGCCGTAAATTACACTAGAGATACTCTATCTTAGCTCGGCCTATCACACAAGCCCTAGTGTATAGGCCGCTGACAAATGACGCACAACTTCTATTCCACGACGGACGCTCTTATCACGTCCTATACACACAGTATCAGCCGATAGGTGGACACCTCTATCTTTACCCATCATCCCAACTATTGAAACACTCAATGTAATTGAATTCAGACCTTAGCGATGCCACATTTGTACTTATAATGTCATGGGTTCTCAAGGGAGGGAAGGCGGGGATAAGGTTGTGTGGAATGGTATTTATTTCTCTTTCATCTCCAATTTTCCTCTTTATTTTCATTTTCTGGGGATGTATACAAAATGTCTAGCTAAACACATCCTGTACCCACAGAATGATGCAAGTTTTTACATTTTTTTCTGATGCCAATAATGTGTACGTTTGTAGCTATTTAATTTAACATAAGCTTACTTGTGTAACCCTTCATACCTCTCTAGCATCCAGTACAATTGTATGTCTGTACAGCTATGCTTCATCGCTAACGTAAGTGAGAGAAAATATCTCACTCAAAGCAGGACGTATGCTAGTCCCTTCCCTAGGCTCGATCTGCCTACTGTAGGGCCACCACACCATTCAGTCAGCAGCAGTATGGTACCGTTTTATATTTCATGTAGAATGTAAGCAAGTTTCGCTAATAAGGAGATACATCTATGATTTACATCACACATAACCCGGGACACTGCGCGTGATAGTGATGCACTTAGTGCGATAGTGATCAAGTTGAATCATAGAAACTCAGTGTTGCCGAAATAAATATTTTTAAAAGGCACTGGATTTTAGTGGTGTATAACCGGGACGGCCAGTGTGTTGACCTTTCATATGGTGCACAATATCAGAGCGCATGTACATGCAAGACTGACGACAGGCCATCTCCCAAACTGTAAAATATCGTCGCCTAAGACCCAGGTGTATGTGTGTGCCCTGGGTCAATTACAGGTTCCTCCTTCGTACAGAGCAGCCTATGTGGTAAAATGTGGTACAATGCCTTTGGCAAGGCATTGTACACTCCATAGAACTATCTATCTATAGACATTAAACAGACACACTGGGGAACGCATGGCCAGTTATTTTTAACATTTCACAGGTGTGATTCTTTAGTCGCTACCTCTTGTCCCTATACCTATCTATCCGGCTCATAATGAATGGCTGAATATCAGTTATCTCTTGAATGATTTGGAGCAGTCACATCCGATAGTCTATCAGCCCGTGTTGTTGCTGCTAGAGGGTTTATGCTGTGAGCAACTCAGCGGTCGTCTCTGTGACCTACCGTGAGTCATTTCCTAATACTCCCGGGTGGTGTTGGGTTCTGTCAGCCTCTCTAGTGAAGCTTACTCTATCTAACTCTTGTTGGACGAATTGGGGAGCAAATTGTGACTTGGTTAGGTGCTTGTTGAGCATATACCAGACCTAATCCACCACCCCTAAGGCACATGCCCTTGTCTATATATTTCTGCCCTATATACATCAAAATATCTAGTTTCACTATTTTAAAATATATTTAAACCCTTAAATGGCAACATATAGGTATATGTGGGAGCTAGTGGGAAACTCCTTTTACACAGATACACTACACGAGCCACAATAAGCATATGTATAGAGATGAAACATTGGTGTGAAACCGAAGGCCAGGTACCTAAAGTAATACGAGGTAAGTCTATTGAATAATATTCACCCACATAGCCCTGTTCTCCAACATTCTCACGCCAGCTCGCCTCCTAATCTTACTCTACAAGGGTCAATAACTGTGCACGTCCAATTTCCTCTCACCTGAGGCCGGGAGGACCCTCCACTGAGCGTCAAATGGGCACCCTAGAGGAGGTCCATAGCCGTGCATTGTGGCATAGAGTTGGTGCCTTCTGCAGCACAATACATGAGGGATTATCTGTGTAGATATAGTGGGCGCGACGTGGGCGAGGTCACTGTGCTAATATAATACCCATGGGATTTACAATAACTACTGTTCTCAATATAAGTGTAGGCTTTCAGTCCACCAACTACTTCAGCATTTTATTACTGTTATACCAACATCATAATTCATTATTAGAAAGTACTTCTTATAATATCGGGGCTAAAATAGTTTATGTTAACCTTCTTTTTCTCTCATTGCAACATCAGCAGTAACGTAAGTTATTATACTGAAACGAAGTTATGGGGCCCCGATATTATATATACCATGTTTCATATAGGCATGTATCTGATCCAAGGTATAGTAAACCCCATCTTCATTGGTGATTGCAGAGGGGGCGTTTCTGCGGTTATGGCTCATATTCCGCCATGCTATGGCTTAAGGCAGCATAATGCACCGGAGATGGGACATGGAGACAAAGCCCCCCCTCCAAGTGGTCACCTGCCTGCAGGGGCTCTCTAAAGGTCATCGTGTGGTCACTCGGCACGACACCAAGGTTTCCCGCCACGCGGCACCAAAAGCGGACGACAATTGTCCATGTCCCTGGGTTATCTGACTCTGGAGTCGCCTGCAGCCAGATTCCCCGCCTGGAGGGGACCACCTGAGTCTCAGCAACATCAGGGAGGAGAAGGCTATTTATAACAGGAGACCGTAATTTGATTTGGAACTATCAGGTAAATTCTCCAGGTGAAAAACCACACTTCGTTTCTACTAATCACGGCAATGCCCTATGGGGATTTCTAGACTGAATGTTTAGAATTAGGCATGAGGAACATGGGCTTGGATTCACTATTAAAGACTGTGTTGAATTCCAACCTTAAATGCTCCTGTTTCAGTAAAAGTTGATGATTACAAGGTAGAATCTGAAGAGGATGGATGTTTGTAAGAGTGGGCGAAGGATTGTAATTAAATGTTACTCGAACTCCTATTCTACAAGAAGGTGTTTTAGGTT
Organism: Harmothoe impar; assembly: GCA_947462335.1. NCBI lineage: Eukaryota > Metazoa > Annelida > Polychaeta > Phyllodocida > Polynoidae > Harmothoe > Harmothoe impar. The sequence continues at coordinate 81,727,318 of OX381704.1, read as the reverse complement.
ATTGGTTGCGGGTGTCTATAACATGTATCGGCAGATGTTCCACCTGGCAATATCCAAGGCGGTAAATGTCAGCTAATTGTGCAATATCATTGCCATATCCTCTGGCAATAAAGACCGTTGAGCATGATATTGCTGAGTCATATGCTGTACTCACTCCTACGCCAAACCTGTTCCTATCACTATTATCCTTATCGGTAGGTCACCTCTATGTGTTCTCTGCTCCCAAGAGAAACTATTATTTTCAATTAGAGTCTAATCCTTCTAATTCCTTTCTAATAACACAAAATCCCCCTCATTTATTCACTCCGCCATCGGCGATATAAGAATTAACAGCAGCAGTAAGATTTGGCGGGAAATATTCAGCTCTTGGCGGGAAACTTCAGAGCAGACGACTTTGAGAACAAGGCTTTGTCTCCTGCCCCAGGAGCCAACCTTGACGTGCTTCCCGCCAGGGGGCGCCTCCTCAGATCTGACGCCGACTTCTGTCGGCCCTTACTAACTGCCTTTAGCAAATCTGGCGTCGACACTACTATCTTGAGGTTCCATTTTACCCATACACGTCCACAGTGTGTACACATGGTAGGTCACCCCATTAAAAGAACAATACTTTAGATCTCCCACTAACATGTGATAGCGACATGATGATAAGTATATATCAATATCATACCCTTTTATATAGGCATGCCAGATATCTCTCCCATGCCTGATATTTGTAAGCAGATAATTGCCATAATTTATCTATGTACTGATCCAACAGTGTGGATGTTGTGGGAGAATAGTACGTTGATCTGATACCTGATCAAATCCTAATTAGAGCTAAATTACGGCTTTAAATAGACAACGCATGAGATGAGGCATTACTGACTACAGATAACAGTTTACATTCTCCATTGTCGACTTGTGAACAGCGTAAAGGTAACTTGAGACCTGAGCGCTGCGCTTATTGAGAATAGTAAACACTTTACATGCAATCTAAATAGTCCTAGAATCAGCGTTTTCACTGCACATCTTGCTTATTCTCATTCGGTCATCGTAATGTGAGCTTTAAAGAATAGTGTATTAAATACATTGAGCTGATACTGATACTGTTACAGTACACTATCAGTGAATATATAACTTTAGAAGACAAAGCAGGATCGCTAAGCTAAAGAAACCTACTGTTGACATTGAACCTCCTATCTTAAGACTATAATAACTGTAATATTGAGATCTTCTGAGGTTATCTAATATCATTATAGAAGTAACTGATATGGAGCCATTCAGGCTTATTGAAGGACCACGCTTCAATATGATATTATACATTGCATTAGTTTATTATTGTGTTGATTTTATTAGCCTGTTTTATTAAGTTTTATAACAAATGAGAACATTTTTTAAGTGCAACAGTCATCATAAAAGTATTCCTGTTTCGTTCTTGCAAAGATTATGTTGCAAAGTGAACATCACAAAAACCCATATATGTGGGACGGTATTACGGGGTGCAGCTGTTTGTCTCTTTTTAAGCACATAAGTAGATTCAAACAGAAGTGCTGACTGGTCATTAAACATGAAGCTGCCTAAATACAAGGTCGCAATAATGATTAACTGCCCCTTTCAAACGTATACTCTTTCTTAAACTACCAGGAAATATATAGTTCTAATTGTACTGAAGATACTGTCCGAGAATAACGGTCACGTCTATTTGTAACTTACAGCTGAGGTATAACCAGGAACAAACGAGCAGGTTCCTATACTACTCGCTGCTGATGTATTACCTGGTCGAATCTGGCGGAAATCTAGGGTATTTTATGGTTAATCTTAGCCAGTTCCAATTTTCTATCGGCCCAGGCAAATTGGCGAATGGCTAGCGCATACCTAGATACTACTTACAGCTGAGATATAACCTGGCAAAAAGGGAGATGTTCTTACTGCTGATGTATTACCTGGGACAAAGCGACATGTTCCTATACTACTTACTGCTGATGTATTACCTGGGACAAAGCGACATGTTCCTATACTACTTACTGCTGATGTATTACCTGGGACAAAGCAACATGTTCCTATGTGCCATATAAGGGCCTTATATTAGTATTAGTCCAGTGTTAGTTCCGCCCGCCGCGTCCAGGGGGCACTGCAGACCTCCCTGACGACGGTCACCGGGCTACTGGGTGTTTGTTTATTCCTCCCTGACTCCACAATTTTGCTTCAAGGTGCACGGACGTCTCCGTGGATGCCTCCGCATATCTACCAGGTAAATGGAGAATGACGGATAAGCAAGACAAGTACTGCCACAGGTGCGGCGTGTTTCACGGGAACCCAGTGGGTAGCAAGTGCAGGAGCACCAGTACTGATTCTAGTGGAGATTCTAAAGGCCCCAACACACGCAGCAGGGGGGCCGCCATGGCGGAGTCACTGCTGAATGAGGTGCCTGACGGCGACCGGGACTCGGAGGAGCTGGAGCTCATTAAGCAGATAAAGGATCAGCGGACCATGGAGAGAAAAAGACGCCTCAGGAGGGAGCTGGAGCGGATAAAGGCCGCCAACGAGGACCCCGAGGACGAGGACGACAAGGACGCCGGCGGTGGTGGCGCCGAGAGCCGCGCCGGGAGCCGCGCCAGTGGCGGCAGCGGCCTGCCTGGCCGGTGGCGGGAGCTGGAGCAGTCACCGGACACTACGCGCAAGAAAAAGAGTAAGTTTGACCTCACCCCCTACTTAGAGGGAAAAACGGCCAAACAAATGGAGGAGTTACCCTTTAGTGATTTTGTGTAAGGCTCACTCTCACCAAATCAGTGCAAGTAAAAAGTGGACGTACATGATTGGTGGACGTACATGATCGGTGGACGTACATGATCGGTGGACGTACATGATCGGTGGACGTACATGATCGGAAGACTATGAAATGCAGCAGTTACCCCATGCACTCCACTATTTAACTCTTCTAACTATACATACTGGCTGTAATGTATTTGTGGGGAGATTATTAGGAAAAGAACACCCCCAAAATGTTTATAGGGGCCTCAGGGGAGTGCCTTAATGTACAACCGATCATGTACGTCACATGACGTACATGACCGGCTGGGAATGTCATGTAAAATTTTCTTATTACCCCACTGCTGCACATGTTTCTGATAATACATGTTAAGACTTACATCGTATGTACACCTTGCTATGATTGATTTATGTTTTAAATATGGTCAGAAAAGGTAATTAAAGCAGTCAATAAATAACGACCGATCATGTACGTCACATGACGTACATGATCGGGATTGAAATGTCAATTAAAATTATCTTAATAGTCGCATCTAGACATTTCTAACATAGAACATGTCAAGACACACACTATATGCACACCTTGGTAAGATATATTTATGTTTTAACATGGTCAGAAAGGGTAGGGCAGCCAATAACTCCCGATCATGTACGTCACCGATCATGTACGTCACCGATCATGTACGTCACCGATCATGTACGTCCGCCGATCATGTACGTCCGCCGATCATGTACGTCCGCCGATCATGTACGTCCGCCGATCATGTACGTCCAAATAATAGTTGCATCGATCTGGTGAGAGTGAGCCGTATGCATCAATGAGGTGGGGGGTGGACTTTGAAAACCCGTCAGTGGAGGAGCTGAAGGGTTATATGGCACACATAGGATTCATGGCCATGAAAGCCACCTCTAACCTATACATACATAAAGCCACCATGGATTACGACACCAATGTGAGAATTATGGCAGACCGGAGGGGTATGTCTGTTTTCACAGGGGGCATAGAGAGTGTGAGCCTGCTGGCCTTTAACTATGAGAACACAATCCAGGCCGCCAGGCAGAGAGCGGCCACCTTAGAGGCGGCCAAACGGAGCGGCAGTAACAATAACAGTGGAGGTGGTGGCAGGGGGAGGGGCAGGCAAGCTGGCCAGGCCTCAGACCGCCGACGCGGCACCTGCTATGATTGGAACCTGGAGAAGGAAGGTTGCACGGATAAGATGTGTAACTCCTACCACACCTGCATGTACTGCTGGGACCCTGGACACAAGGCGTCGGAATGCAGCCAGCGCGGCACGTACGGCCGGGGAGGCCGGGGCGGCCGGCGGTAGGACGCGGGGCGGCCGCCGGGACCCGGGGCGGCAGAGCCCGTGGGGGAGGGACGTGTGGAGGTAGGTGGTGGGCACAACACCACCAGTACTAGGCCTACGACTACTACTACTACTACTACTACTACCTGTACCTCCTCCCCCACCCGGACAGCTACACCCACCACTCACCGGCCAGTGGGTCAGGAGTGGTTCTGGGTGAAGGAGACTGTCGACAATAAGGGTCAATTAGCTTATAATATACATGCCGTGGACGATGTACATTGCAATCAGTCAGCTGTGGATCTATGTGTTTACAGGGAATGTATAGAGGGTATTTGTGCCTGTAGCTTCTACATAGGGGATGCACCTGTACAAATTAACCCATGTCGCATGTATGCAGAATGCTTCTGTAGGGGGGATGTAGACCCGGACTGGGCCTATCTAATGTATGGTTCTATATTTGGCTATAATGTTATAAACAAGGACTGTGTATCAGAGTATGTATGTGAGAATTATACCACCAGTACAAACGCCACCAATAGGGTCATAATGGAAAAGAAACTGCTAGCGGAAATTGACTGGGGCGGTGAAGGTGGTACAGGATCCGCCCAGGTGTATACACGCTATAGGTACGGTACCCAAGGACAGTGGCGCGGGCTGGAGAGTGATAATAGACTGCAGCTCACCTAAGGGTATGTGTGTTAATGACTACACGGATCAGGCATCAGTGAAGTTCTCATATAATAGTGTGGATACCGTGACGGACCTGCTACAGCCTGAGAGCTGGGTCGGGACAGTGGACATCTCGGACGCCTATAGGGCGCTGTCTACCCATCCCGTGAGTAGTATACGACTTGGGCTCAAATGGGAATTTGAGTCAGGCGAAGTTGTATATTTAAAAGACTGCCGACTATCGATGGGACTTAGCTCGAGCCCATATGTGTTCTCCAAGGTATCAGACATGGTGGTTAGGTGCATGATACGGGAAGGATACGAGGGGATAGTCAACTACCTAGACGACTATGCCATAGTGTCAAGCACTTATGAAGAAGGAGTGACAGCTCAATTGGCACTAGTGGGTATTTTGAGGCGATTAGGATTCTATGTTAGCTTTAAGAAGCTGGTCTCCCCCCTGCAGGTGAGCAGGTTTCTGGGGATAGAAATTGACAGCATCGAGATGAAACTGAGGCTTCCTGTGGACAAGCTGGACAAGCTGCACTCAACTTTGGACAAGTTTGTGGGCAGAGACAAGGCTAGGAAGGACGAGTTAGACAGCTTAGCAGGCCTCCTGTCTCACTGCGCCAAGGTGGTGAGGGGGGGTAGGTCGTTCACCCGGAGGATATTCGACCTGTGTGCTTCTGTATCAAAACCTTTCTACAAAGTGAGACTGTCACAGGGGTTTCAAAAGGACCTACAGTGGTGGAAGAAGTTTGCAAACCACTTCAATGGGGAGTGTGAGTTCTTCAGAAAGAACCGGGCCACACTTTCCAGCTACAGTGACTCTAGTACAAGCTCAGGCTTTGGGGCCATCCACATGAATGATTGGCTGGCCGGGGCTTGGCATGCAGAGGATGCGGAGTTGATGGACAAGTGGCTAGGCCATCATTACAGTGAGACAGAGGACCTTTGCTACAAGGACAAAGGCAGGGAGGAGCCGGAACACATCAATGTACTGGAGATGTGGCCGGTACTACAGGCTGCAGAGAGGTGGGGACACCTCTGGGAGGGGTCTGACATATGTATGGTGACAGATAATACCCAGGTACTGGCAGCGCTGAACTCCGGTAGGAGTAAAAACCCCACCACCATGGAGTGGTTGAGGAGGCTGTTCTGGCTGGCGGTGGTGCACAGGTTTAATATAGTGTCAGTGTATGTAGCCAGTGAAGACAACACAATCTGTGACGCCCTGAGTAGGCTGGTGGAACCCTCAGCCTGTGACAGGATCAAGGAGGCTGACAGGGACAGCCTGATGTGTTGTAGTGAGCTATTTAACAAGTCTCCATTCTGTTGCAGAGTTAGGAGAGCTGAGGGACCAGTGCCAGCAGCTGATGAAGCACCACTACGCACCCAAGACCAGGGAGACCAGGTCACACCAGATGAAGAAATACGAGGAATTCTGCAACGAGTACACCGGGTGTTAACCCCTTAACCCGTGTGACTCGTCTCAAGTGTGCTTATATATTGCGTACATGTATAAGCAGCTGAAGTACAGGTCAATAGTAAATTACCTGTCGGCTTTGAACAATGAACTGAAGCTATTAGGCCACCCGGAGGTGGATTATTCAGACTATAATATCCAAAGATGCCTGAAGGGCTCCAAGAGACTGTTGGGGGATGCAAGGAAGCAAGCTAAAGGCCTACTCCCCCCCGACCTGGTGGTGATACTGTCCCAGTTAAAGGACACACCTGGACATAACTGCTTTAGAGCAGCGCTCCTCACCTCGTTCAGGGGCCTGTTAAGGAAGGCACACGTGACATTGTCAGATGCCACCCTGAGGAGGGGAGACTTCACCTTCCACAAGTGGGGTATGTGAATAGTGGTGAAGAAGTCTAAGACTATACAGTTTGCAGAAAGGACAGTGGAAATACCAGTGGCGTATTCCCCGCTGGAGGAACTGTGTGCAGTGAAGTGGACTCTGAAGCACTTCACTGAGGTGCCTGCGGGCCAGGAGGATGAGGCGTTCAGACTGGCGGCGGCCGGGAGGTCTGTACCTCAGGACTATAAGTCATATCAGGACACATTGAAGTTTATATGTGAGAAGTCAGGCTTGGATCCAACCAAGTTCAGCAGCCACAGCATGCGCAGGGGGGGGGGCAACCTTCCTGAGTATGGTAGGCGTGAGTGTGGCAGAAATTAAGCAGAGGGGGGACTGGCAATCTGATGCAGTCTATGAGTACCTAAAAGCTCCTCTGTCAGCCAGGATAGCAAATGACATGGAAATTGCCAATCTTCTACAGTCATGTGTGTAGGGATCTCTCTTGGGGCTTCGCTCTGGCCCATTTTGGTCCCCGCCAAGATCCTACAAACTAATATTCACTGACTCTGTTTGTGTTCACATTTATTATCTCGTCATAATTGTATCAACTATTATGTTATCATTCCTAGCACTATAAACGTCAAGACTAATGTGCCATATAAGGGCCTTTTATTAGTATTAGTCCAGTGTTAGTTCCGCCCGCCGCGTCCAGGGGGCACTGCAGACCTCCCTGACGACGGTCACCGGGCTACTGGGTGTTTGTTTATTCCTCCCTGACTCCACAATTTTGCTTTTGAGTTCTAAAAGTAATAAACGGTAGGGCCCATTTTGGTCCCCGCCAAGATCCTACAAACTAATATTCACTGACTCTGTTTGTGTTCACATTTATTATCTCGTCATAATTGTATCAACTATTATGTTATCATTCCTAGCACTATAAACGTCAAGACTAATACTACTTACTGCTGATGTATTACCTGGGACAAAGCGACATGTTCCTATACTACTTACTGCTGATGTATTACCTGGGACAAAGCGACATGTTCCTATACTACTTACTGCTAATGTATTACCTGGGACAAAGGGACATGTTCCTATACTACTTACTGCTGATGTATTACCTGGGACAAAGGGACATATTTCTATACTACTTACTGCTGAAGTATAACTTGGGACATGTCCCTTTTCTACTTACCTACTGTTGAGGTGTTACCTTAGACAACTGGGCAGAATTTTATACTACTTACTGCAGACAATCGTCTATAGACTACAGACTATATCCATGAAACATACGAGGCTACGAGGTGAGTAAGCGTGAGGTATGAAAAACAATTAGGGACCATGGCAGTGTAATTGTGCAATATGTTGGATTCACATCTGCCTGGTCTCTAGCATTACGTCAACCAGCTGCCGGAGGGCTGCCATGTATGTCTAGGCTGGACAACGTGGCAGTTATCAGACACCCACGTTATAAAGCTTGGACAACAAGGCTGCCACCCAACACCGACAACGTCTCGCAGCCTACGTCATATGTCAATGACGGGACGTCGCACATGAATTGACACGCGGCACGACGACATGCGGTGTCCGATGGCCCAGAGCGGCGCCGACAAGGGGGATGGAGGCGCGTGCAGACGCCCTGATGACCAATCTGCCGGCCATGGGCCCATGTGGCATACTGAGCAGCTCACCACCTGGCCCGAGCAACTCAGCAGAAGGCACGCTGCTCGCCGCCCGGAAGATGTAGCGGAGGGGACGGCGTTGGCAGCTGAATAAACCATGGGTCACTCAACAGGTAGAAGTTGGCGCCAAGGTGCTCAGAGACATGGGCTGCTGAGTAGGTGGAGCAGCTCATTCTACTCGTCTATAAGCACACCCACTTACAGCTTGAGCTGCTCATATTAATGTCTACCCCTCCTATTTTCCTCATGCGGAAATGTTATTTCACTCGGGAGAAGTTCCCTATTTATGACGCGTAAAAGTAGACCAAGATGAGGTCGGTAATGATATTTTCTACCCACTTCCCTTCCTCTGCCACTTGGTGTTATACATTTATTTCTCCCTCCACCAATCCGGGCTAAATCGCGGTCTCCTGGGGGTGTAGATGTGTCATATTGGGAACCGGGCATGATAGGCCACAATGCCCTCTAAATGGGCCTCAATTGATGGCTGCCGCCGACTCCTCCCGGCTCACCACAGGTGTGCATCGCCCACAGACAGCTAAACACACCTGAGCACCACTACCAACGCCTTTTGCGCACCACCAGGGGCAGTGAAATTGGACAGGGCGTCCATAAGGCCGCAATAAGCACCTGCCAGTGCTGAAACATGACCCCCTACTGTCTCCGATGACGCACGTAGGCCGTGCTCGGACCACACCCATGCCATCAGAAGGGTCATCAGCGCTAGGAGGAGGAAATATAGCTCTTTATGAGCCGCAGCGTGCATTAATGCATTCAAGCATCAGGCCAACCTACCGAGTAGATTCTCTCAAAAAGGGTTGAAATGATGCACTAATGCAACACTGGTGAGCTACTCGCCGGATCTGCATGGATGCATCATGACGACCATAGAAATTTATTTTTATTTTTTATTTTTTTAATCTGTTTATTTATCCTGGCTTAAATAGGCTTTGCACGAAGGCGAGCCTGTATAAGATAATACCAGCCTATAATGCAGCACTATGCGGTCCTTAAATGGTTAAAGCAGGAAACCTAGCTCTGATGTCTGGAGGGCGCATTATGTGTATGTGCATAGATATGGTGATGGCCTTCCACCTCGGGAATCATTAGAAGCAGTGCCAGAGGGGGTTATCTGCCGAAAATACATAACAGAGTGAAACATATGCTAGATATCCTGTGCCGCCCACTGTGATTATATTCATCCCTCTGGCCATTGTCATTTGAGACTGGGATTGATGCCCCTCCTATTAGAGGCTCATGTAATGAAGGGGCACTTTGGTGCGTTATAGAAATGGTAGACCTAATGGGAACTCACTTGTTCTTCTAATCTTAACTCTAATACGATGGAAAAGTCGAGACTGTGATGGATCTTTGGACTGCAGCATATCACTGCATTATTAAGGGCAAAGAAGAAGAAGGGAGAAAATGCCAAAATAACGCCAACGTCATGCCATGTTAGTACTAAACAGACCAAGTGAGCCCAGCTCCATGCAGTTCTGGAAGCCCGGACTGGTTATTACACGTTTGGCGATAGGCGATAACTAATTGTTGTCGACCTGTCAGGAGGTATTTGGCAGTGGCCAGTGGTAGCATTCACTGAATAGCGCACCTCATGAGTTCCCAATGTCCATGAGGTACAATGCGGATGGAATCAATAGCTGTACAGGTACCCAGACTTAGGCACCCAGTGAGGAGGGGGCGGGGGACTTAACTATATTGAGGCAAGCGTCTAATAATAATAATATGGTATGCCCTATACCTAAACCATACTACTGTGCTATTAGATATTTGTTAATATGTATATACGTACATATTTAAAACTGCACAAGCCAGGCCTTAGAATTGGATTAAAATAGTTAGCATCGGCCCAGTTTTGCTAGGTTGGCTAACCTAACACACTTCTTTTAGCCAAATTCAAGTAAAGCATAATAATATATGATGATGGCCTATACCAACACCGCCAGTGTATATCATTCATTGAGTCACTATTCAAAAGAGTTAAATGCTGACTAACACAAAGTCATTTACAGTTAGAGTGCCGTGTTAAATTGCTCGTTTAACCAGGATATCATGTGCAGGAGGAGCTAGGTACCCCCACCCCACCTGTGGCTCCAAATGTCCAACCCCCATTAGGTGGCAATGCATTCAATTAGGCCCAGGTAATCGAAATCCAACACCAGGTTATGGAACTTCTTTCTAAAACAAGAAACCCTGAGTGAAAAACATGAATTGATTCCATCAGCGGGCTGTTAACCAAATCCCGCCACTGGAGCTCGCCAGATTAGCTGTCAATCCTGAACGGTTGGAAGGGCTTTAGCTATTTCGAAATTAAGACCAAAGAAAACGCTGTGGCAAGAGGAGACAGCTCTCAGTGCGGTTTGATATTACAATGTTCCAGCTAAATGGTTAAACATTAGTGAGGCAGGAAGCACACCTGCCCCCAGCTCACCTGGAGAAACACTGGAGGATTTGTGCTGGAGGAATCATGTGGGGGTTGGGGAACTGGCTCCTGTTAATAAGCTGACGCGAGACAAACATGTGGCTTGCTTGGGGACTTGTCTGTCATCGAACTTCTGGGGGGAGAGCTCTGATAGTTTTATGTGCGTGGGGGTCGGGGAATGAGATATGATGGCAAACACCTGAGACAGGTGCGTATCACATGAAAGGGGTGCGTAAAGTGTCAGAACTTTGACCTGAAACATGATTATCGGTGAGCCCTGTTCAATGATTTACAAGAAAAGGAGAGCACAGCGGGGCAATTGGGAAAGACTCGGGGGTTGGCTGATATAGATTTTTTAATTCTTATTTTGGTGGTTACTCTTTTCCTTGCATGGTCGTCATGATGCATGAATGAATCATGCTGACACTTTGGAAGTGTCTGTAGTGGCGGCATGATGCTTGAATGCAGCCCTGATGAGTTACTCACTAGTGCTACCTCCTTGCATCATCACGACAAAAGGCATTATGTATTTATTAAAGCACTATGCGACCATTAAATGGTTAAACTGCCCGGGGCAACAGGTGGTTTGGATGGGGATAATAGTTGGATAATAGACTAGGGACTGATTAATTATCCCGACAGATATGGCTGTTTGACATTTGCTGATGCATGGCAAATCGTATTGGACAGAGGTAACTCTGCAAGTTTTAAAAGTGAGTTCCGCGCCTCATTAATACTATTCATGACTCAAAGATGAAATCATATATACATGACTATGACTGTCTGGCAAACAGATCCTGGTTCTTGTCTATCAAAGGGACCATTGATGGGTGTTTTTTGGGCGGTAATTAGTGTTTTGAAAGCAGAGGGGCCTGTAGTAAAACTGCTGACAATGATCCAGTATATCAGCCCTTTAACCATAGTGAGCAGCTCTGAGCAGCAGCCTGGGAGGCCGAGCAGAACACAAGCAGCTCTTAGCGTTGTATTTGTACAGGCCGAGCGTTAGGAGAGGGATGGGTGGTGACTCCGAGTGGGACGGCAGGTAGGGGGTTAGACAGTGAGGGGCGACCATATGAGTGGGTGACGACTACTGGCTGAGTGGGTGTGGGCGTCAGTCGGTGTGGGTGTGGGTGTAGGTGGAGAGTGGGTGTGGGTGGAGGGTGGGGAGGGGTGGTGGGTGGGCAGAAACATGGCGGGGGGATGAGTGGTCGTTTGTAATTGGGCAGATATGATGAGGATGGGCATGGGGTATGTTGATCTACAAACATACAGAATGTTATTAGAAGATGTGCCTCTTATTTGAATCATAGATAGCCAGGCACATGAAATAATAAGGCTGTAGAGTAAGAAAACCAATCCATGTGTACCTCAAATAGGCAGACAGCTAATGGAAAGTTATCTGGCAATTATTAACAGGATATGATAGTTAATATAAATAACAAGGCTGTAGAGTAAGGAAACCAATCCATGTGTACCTCAAATAGGCAGACAGCTAGTGGAAAGTTATCTGGCAATTATTAACAGTATATCAAAAGTAATATAAATAACAAGGCTGTAGAGAAAGGAAACCAATCCCTGTGTATCTCAAATAGGCAGACAGCTAGTGGAACGTTATCTGGCAATTATTAACAGTATAGCATAGTTATTATAAAACGTATTGAGTTAAAATGCGCCAAAACTGAAATGACTCCCAGTAATTAAAAACAAGTACTGGCAAGTGGGCAGCACATGGCGCAGAGGATGTACATGATTGGACTAGAAATGAGTATGTATAGGAAAGGCGTGGTGGGAAGTGAGTAGGTATATGACCAGCCCTTACTCCTGCTGCAATTACCTGCGTGTAGAACGAGAAGCTTCTCCAGGAGAGCCACTAATTAGGGCCCCTGTATCTGGTGACAGTAACCCAGACCTGCTCCGAGCTGCTCTATGAGCTACTCATGATCATTAACCACAGTACTTACTGTGGTTGTGAAATAATTGTCAACCTACCAGTGGTCCAGCAGGAGAGGGGGGGGGGGGGGTAGCAGTCGCATAAGATCTACTACAATCACATATCCACTAACCATAATTTATTGATAGAATATGTAACTTTACTAGCTACCAATATTAAACCTTCCTGTACTTTGTCGATTTACAATACTTCCTGTGATTATCAAGGTTTCATCATTTTGAAATGAATCTAACCAGAGATATCTCAATGAAATGTCACTCATTAAATTTCATTTAACAGGCGTAGTTTGTCATTTATAGTAATATAAGTGTTGACTTATACATCTGATAATAAGTATACGCGTGGATTTATACACGCATGTCATATTAGGTTTATAATTGCCTGCCTAGAAGCATATACATACTTCTCATTCTGTCAAGCCTTTCATGTTGTAAGAGGTTTGATATTACATTAGCTAAACTAAAACAGGGCGTGTTACATTTCCAACCTCTGCAAGTCTGGGAAATAACGTTGGCTGAGGGACACAGGTTTCCTCCTCCAAAGACATGATTTTAAATCAAGACGGGGGATTTTCTTCTTTGCAGCGGCGGGAATTCCGATCATTAGTCCCAAAAGCAACCAGATTGCAGATGATAAGGTCTAAATCCAATTGATTCGATGTACGGGAGACTTGCAATACACATGGTACTGACAATCTCTCAGGCGCAAAGGGACTCTTTATACCTTTAAGTTTAAGCATTTCAGGGGGCATGCCACTTCAAATGGTCTCAAAATCATCTTCTAATATTCGTCAGTCAGTCACAATGATGTAACAATGATCATGCCGACCCTTTGTATCAACCCAATAAGGGTGGCATGATACATGCCTCATGGGTGTAGGCGGGGGGGGGGGGGCAAGGGTCTTGGTTGGGGGCAATCTGTGCTTGTTTATTGACTTATGTTATTATCGAGACACTTTTACTATTGGCAGGGGGGACAACTTCCACTCACTTTGCTACACCATTGTGATCGCAGTAGTCCGACAAAAGTGCAGTAAATTGTATTACAGCCCTATGCTGCTCTTACAGGGTTAATAGTTAAGAGGAGCAGTTGGCACACACCTTGGCATTGTTCTGGAAACCTCCAGGGTCTGTAGTAATAAGCCGCTGTCAGCAGGGATGCTACTTTATGGGGAGGGTCAGCACGGTGTCAGTATGGTCATTGTCACCACAAAACCATCCCTCATAGCCAGCAATTACACTAAGCTCTACTTTGCATAGTCATCCCTCCACCCTCTTCACTAAAAGCCATGCCATCATCCAATAACTAATGAGCAAGTGGCGGGAAGGCGGGACGCGGACAAAAAGACGCAATGGAAGTGGGACTTTGCATCGGGCGGCTGCGTTTGTAGAATTTTAACAATGCCCTTCTCGTTTACAGGGCACGACGAAATAGCAGTAAATATATGGACACTTATAATAGGGAGAGGCAATGTGAGAGATATCCCTCTTTTAAATATATAGTAGTCGGGCTGGTAATTATAAGAAGGTGTGGTGTATTATTCATTTTACACTACTTATAGTTTCTCTTTACTGTCTGACTATTTAACTAATACAAAGCCGCTCAGCTTTTGAATTATAACACCTTTTGTATTGTTTTTCTCTTGGGAACCCTCTTCACATCAAAGGAAATGGACCCGATAGACAATGGTACACATTCGGATGCACTCTCTTTGAAACTATTATTCTCCTGGGATGATAAAAAGATTGCACTTTTTGGTGAACCGTTTTATTTGTTCGGAAAACAAGATCTTGGTTGAAATGTCAAAATGCAGCTTGTGAGATATTTGATCTTTTTCTACATATTCACTGTAATTTTTAGTGTAATCACGATTTCCTCATGCAACAGGGCTTATACAGACCATATAGACTATAATCAACAGGTGCGCATAGCCACAGGGCAGCTCTGATTACATTGTATGGAAAGGGTAATTGATATTGGACTGAAAAGGCCCCTATGCTGATGCTGCACATCACGTACACTTAGAAGGATGCTTTAGTTTTGTTGTCGCTGCCATGGCGGATATCTTTAATGATAACTTTCATCTACTGACCCCAATACAGATTTAATTACATAAATACTCTCGACGTACGTTTTAATAATGCTTTCCATATAGTTGGCTCTTTTAAATAGCTGTATTTTCACCGTTTTCCCACAGTATCGCCACAGGTAGAGAATAATTTCTTTAAAGACAAATTAAATGTGTCAATATGATATATCGACATTATGGCGATATGTCTATATAATAGTAAAGTACCAATAAGGTGGTCAGAATAATAGGGATCATCATCGTCAAAATAGATACTACGTTGTAACTTGGCATTGCGAAAAAATGTAAAAGATCACAAAGGACAGCACACAATCACTACCCCATTCCCTGTCCCTTATTTCTTTCCCAAAGTCTTCCAATCCCACGCTTTGACACGCACGACTGGCACTTTTTCCCTGCTTGTTGAGAAGAGGTCTACAAGCGGCGGGTCATTAGTCAGTCTCATCTCGCTAATTAACGCATGATTAGTTGTGGGTTAAGAAGGCATTAGCAGGACATTGAATTACAGGTAGAGAAGACAAGCCCAAGATAGATGCGCCTGCCAGCCAATGGTACCTGACATATTGCCAATGATGGCCACTCCAGCCAACTTGGACCTGCTGCGGATATACCCTAAGTATAGCACTACTATATACTCCTGAGAACTTGCTGTCCAATCTATCCTGCAGGGACATAAATGCACTGCCGAATAGCACCAATGGTATATATATATCAACTCTAGTTATTGGGACAGGTATATCGATCCAGATACATGAGTCGGTCTGATTCTCATACTGACAGGACACACTGACATAGTAATGGAAGCATTGTACTACTCACATCCAAGGAAGCAGGGGGGCTATTAATGAACCTAGACATAAAGCAACAAGATCAAAATCAGGGAATGCTGCATAATTGGTATCATGTGCACTTCACAGACCCCCTCACCGCCATTCGGCCCAGAACCTGATAGCTGGCTACCAGTGCAACCTGAGACTGACGACAACAGCGGATTAAGTCACAGGAGGAAGGTGGGTACATTCAGCAGGAGGAGCAGTGACCGTATGAGTTAACCCTTTAAGGACGGCATCATGTCACGAGACCTCATATTCAATTGTCGTTGTAACGCACTACTGCAGCGGCGGCAAATGACTCCGGCACTGCCTCAGTGCATCATCCTGATGCTTCATGAGTGTATCAAATCATCAAGCTCGTCATGATGGATTGATGAAAGTGATGATGCATCCGACAAAATAGCATTAAATGGTTAATCTGCCCTACACCTGGAGCACGCAGGCATTCTAACTGCATGTTTGCTGCCTGGCTGGTTGCTGAGTAGGCGTGTGCTGTGGGGAATACTAAACCATGTTTAGTGTTATACCACACTTAACGCTGTCAGTGGAAAAGCTCTTATATATTCTCTGCAATTATGCTTCATCCCACCAGTCTTGGTATAATTCTGGAATAAACCGATGGCATTTCTCACGAAGCCAATCCTGCAAACACCTGCATATCTGATAAGAGAAAGTGCTCACCCCTTGATTTATATATACCTGCATGAATTACCAAGTGTGTAGGCGGTAAGTTACGATAAAGGACGACGTGATGCCACAAGATGTTACAAGGTGCCATAAGATGCCACAAGACGTCGTGTTGTCGTACATGTGGCCACCAAGTCACTTTGAGCATTACATGAATTAAGAATTCAATGGTCATCAAGACTATACGTCAGTGGCATCCTTGTGGTATCACCTTGACAGCCATGGCTTGTATGTAGACACAAGAACTAGTAAGTGGGTTATAATGTGTCTAAGTATAAATATATACGGTGGGCATTGGGAACTTAAAAAACCCGGGAAATACTTTCACCCTTGATTTTCTAAATTTGTTATTTCATACTTCATTTACCTTGTAGGAGAGCATACATCTTGGGCAGGCAAGACATGATTACCAACCAGGAAGTCAGTAAAACTGGCAAATATAACATTAAACACTGCAATTCCATGCCAGAATATGTCTTTATCGGTGTGCCTAACCTGAAAAGCAATGCCTACCATTCTACTGTTTGAAGCTAGACACATGAAGAAAATGCAATGACGATGCATATTTATGACAATCTTAAGTAGTCATACCCCATGCTGTGAGTTGTGCAAAGAGTGGTTAATATGTTCTCCTGTTTACTGTCTCTTATTCCAAGATGTCTCTGTACAAAGTACTGAGCTTACAAGTTACATTCATGTTCAAAGTAAATGCACTGATTACCTGGTAAGGGTTGGCACTCGTAAACATATTTAAGATTTATCGCTGACTTATTGCAGGTTATATTCATCAGACGTTCACCCATAGCCATTGATGTGACACACTGATCAAGTGTTCACCGTTATAAATAGAGTTCAATGAGAGTTGAAAGAAGATATGGAGTCGCTTCACAGAGCGTCATGATGTGGCTGGCGTTTTAACCCTTTATGGGACGCAAATTGCTTTTATTGCAGTAGGCCATGATAGGCATAATGAATGAATGCAGCTAAGGCTAATAACTCATCAGTGCTGCCTACAAGGACATATACCGACCCTACGTGACTGATACACTCCTATAGGGTCGACATGATGCATTCCTGCAGCCGTGAAGAGAAGACTCGCCGGGGCTGCATCCATGCATCATGGCGTCAATTAAAGCACTATGCGGGCCTTAAAGGGTTAAAGCTTAACTTCACACAGACTAGTGCATATTTCATATTGATCGGGTAGGTATGTCATGGACATATCCCTCAGATGTCTAAAGTGCACTGTGCTCCTTCAACCCACTGCCACTGCACAATCTACAAGGCTTTTAAATTTCAAGTGCAGGTAGAAGTGGTACTATTCTATCAAACAGTGCTATTGTGCATATATTAATTACCACCTAGTTCCATTGACTACAATTACCATTTCTACTTGTCCAAATATCACCGTAATATCCTACATGATACCTACTATATCTTTCTCTCAGTGTGAATATATGCTATGTACCTATGTGTGAGTACCTATTACCTAATGGTGCATACGGTCATGGTGGGGTCTACTCTCGGCTACTACTTACCGGCATCCCACCTGGCGGCTGCATTGGAATCAAACAAAATACAAAATGGCATTTACCCGTAACCTGAGAGTGTGAATCTACCATTTCCTACAGTACATATGTTGCTATCACATCAATTGATTGTCATCTGGCCTAACCTGGTGGTGAGATCCCCCCGATCAGACCCAGTGAGCCCCTCGGCCATGGAGCCCTGCAGGGAGGGGGTGTGAGCTGGTGGTAATGAACTCAACCTGCCCCCACTGACCTGCTCAATCCATGAGACCGCCCCAGCATGTTATAGATCTGACCTTTTCCTGCAGTGTCAATGCTGGCGGCCGAACCAAAGCCCGACGATCACCAATATACACGGTATGGCTTTGAAGTGCGGGAGGTCTAGTCTAATTACCTTATCTAACGAGAGATGGCCCCAGAAGCATGTCGCCATGTTGTCCCTGTTCAAAGGGCCTCAATGGCCTTGTATTAACGTAGCATGTGGTTATACTGCCATTCGAAGGTCCATGCCATATACACAGTTCCAGCAAAGTTTAAATTGATATTGATTGCACTCCTCACCTGCCAATTATTATCGGTGGGCGATAAAGTGTCAGATTTCAGCATCACAAGGTCTCAACCCTTGAGCAACATTATAGATATAGCCGCATGGCCCTCGGCAAGGTCGATGACTATTTGATAAGAATCGACCTTTATGACGTGATGGCTAGTGTTCATATAAGTCAATGCTACTGCTAGGCCCTATGTGATTAGCATGGACTCTATATAGATGTGGTCGCAAGTTTTCAACTAGAACTTAAAGGTGGGAAAGTAAATCTGAAAGTTATACTGTTTAAAACACTTTTCAACTGTTTGAGTTATGGAAGGCAGCATGTTAGAATAAAACTGTTTGTATTTAACATGAATGGTGTTAACATTAACTTGTGACGCTTTTGTAACGCCATTGTATCTTTACTTTCTAGCAGCGCATTACACAATCATAATTTATGAGGAGAGAGATGAGGGCATTATTTTTTTTAATAATTTGTAATGGGAACCGGAGAAAACATAGCGCCGAAAACATATTGGGGTAATTCGGAATATACTAACCTGTCCTTGGCCCTTTAAGGGCCGCAAAGTGATTCAATACAGTATCACTTTGTCGTCATGATACATCATTTTAGCAGTGGTGCATTAAATACTGACCATACGAAGTTGACACACTTCTGGACGTGATACATGAATGCAGCCCTTGCAAGTAGGGCTGCATTCGTGCATCATGACGGCAAACAGGACACCACATTAAAGCTGTATGTGGCCCTTCAGGGGTTGGACAGGACAGGACATGTACACACAGACCACGTGAAGATCTGTCTGGCCCATGCTATGTTAGCACTGCGCATACATAATGCTACTTTACGCCACTGCCCCTAGGGTTACACCTCAGTGTCTGCATCCCCCGCGTGTGGACCAGGCTAGTAGTATAATAGATAAAGGCTACTTGGCAGCTGGAAATCACAAATTCACCCAGATGGTGATGTACATGTTGGTGACAATTGAAAAAACTTTTGCAATTGGGAATAAACATGCATGATATGCATGATTGTGTGTCATGGTTCAGTGACAAACCATGGGGTTTGTCCCACTATTGAACCATCTCCATCGTTTCAGTGAACAAATACTACATATTATTTGCGGCTGCTCTGAATGTTTTAGATATAAACCATACTCAGTTTGAGGATGAAGTAATAAAACAGCCTCTGTCAACACCACGGGCCACATGTTACTGTCAATGCCTCCTTGTTGACACCCTATAAAAGGCACCTCAGTCTTCAAACTGTTGCCGTGCCTGCTCTCCACCCCTAGGAGAACGGCATGGGGTTGGGGGCGCTGGGGAATTGAAAGCACACCCAGAACAAAGGTCAATATGGTACAGCACATGAGGACTGAGGGGCCTCCATGGTGACGCCGGCTACGTGTCTTCTCCTCCAGGCCCGTCCCAGCACCAGCAGGAGGACCCTCCTCCTGTAGGTAGCTGCCACCCACCATACTACTACTACCACAGCCTCCCACCCACACCTCCCCAGACACACACCACCAGCGACACTGTCACTATAGGCCGCTTTCTGCAGGCTATTGGTGCAGCTCGGTAAACCCTCTTACTACCCTGGAGCAGCTCACAGTGGCTGGTGTGTATGTCTACATAAAACTCCAGGTGCGAAAGGCACAGGGCTGATAGATGCTCCAGGCCATATGGCTGCCTTTATGGTATTACCATTAGAAGTAGTCAACTACTTGTCTGCAAGTCCCAGCATGTTAGGAATAGAGCTGTTGGTCTGATTAAATATGACTAAATATGCTAGATCAGTTTCTTCCCATTTCTTCCCTAATCAAAATTGAATATTTTTGGTGTTCCTTTTAGACACAACTGGGACCTAAGCTATCGTTAAGGGTGTTGGTACACACTCCCAGAAGGGATAACTTCCCCATGGGTAGACACTAATAGGCGGAATAACAGTACAAGAGGGAGTCTTTACATTCTCCTCCATTTGGCGATGTGCCCAATAACTGCGAGCACTTATATGGTGTTCTATAGCGCTGAGGAGATACTGGATATGGCAGTAATCGCATCTACTCACGGCTCCCTTTGCCCCCTCACAGCGCCTTACCTTGTAAAAGCGAATTGTCCGCCTATAATGGAGCGCCGCCTTGGCCCGCGCGTATTCATCTTGATAATTCGGATCCTTCTCCACGGCCATGGTGGTCTAGTGACAAGGTGTGGGGTGGGCCGCAGCCACACCCCCTGTCTCCAACTACCACCTGTAACCACCACCTCCCTATGTCCTCTCTTACTCCAGTCCTTGGCACCTGCTGCCAGTACTTCCTCCTGTGTCCTATGCCTCCCACTGCTCCTCAACCCTCCTGGTGAGTTGATGGTCAGGTGGGGGTAGCTTTAGTGGCCATAGGGCTGGGCGGGATATGGTCGTCGTGGTCGTCAAAGTGGGCAACCACCAGGCACAACTCGTGGAGAAGTGAACTACAAACTACTACTGCCGCTACTAGTACTACTACTACAAGGCACTGGAGTAGGAGCGGGCGGGGGGACTGACTGACAGGCAGGCTGGCACACCTGGGTCAGCACGCCCGCCGCCGCCACCGCCGCCGCCCGGAGGTGATGCAGCAGTCAGGGGGCGCCTGGAGGAAGAGTGGCTGCTGTGCTGCAGGTGGGGTGGGGTGGGGCGGGTGGTGCAGTAGGGAGTAGTAGTTGTAGTAGTTGTAGTGGTAGTTATAGTAGCAGTAGTACAGGGAGTACTTGTGTGACAGGGCGCCCTGTGGATCCTCCTCGCCCTCCTCCTCCTGGGTGACCGCCGCCTCCTCCTGCAGGGCGTTACACGATAAGGCTGAGAGTAGGATCAAAGCACCTGACATGTCACACCGCGGTGCAGGGCGATCCCTCCAGCAGCCTCCTGGGTGGTGCCGGTTGTTGGCCACTTAAGGACAGTTCCTCCACGGTGTCCAGGATAGGTAGCGTCATTGCTGACATGCAGGAGCAGCTGGGCGGGGGTTGGTCATACCTCAATAAGGCTATACAAACTAAGCAACAGCTGCTGCAGCTTCTCTAAGTCCTGACGGTGACAACACGCACCCTGTGACCACCAGTGGGCCTGCAGGTACTGGAGGAGGGTTTGTAAGGGGCGGGAGACAGGTGCCGGATCAGGAGGAGCCACCACCTGGTAGCATCTGGAGGAAGGGAAGACTGCAGGTGAGGCCGTGCCTGGCTGCGCTGCGTGCACGTGTGTGAGACCGTGGAGGACACAACGCACACTGGAGGAGTAGTAGTATAGGGGAGTTGCGCGCGACAGCTGCTGGGATCCTGTGTGTGACCACAGCGTTCCTCCTGTTCCTAAACAACTGAGGTGAGCTTTACAAGTGACCCCTCACTCTGTCATCTCTTGCACTGAGCCACCCTTTGTACCCTTCTGTGACCCATGGACTCAGTATTAAACCTTCCCTCACCTCCTCCCAGTCGGACTGTTCTCACACTGGGGGCAGCATAGTACCTGTGGGTAGCACCAGGGGCGGGGTGTGCGTCATGCAGCATGCACACATGTTACCACCATACAACGCACCTCGTCCATAACGCACTGCTCAGCTCCCAACTACTCGTCAAGTATGGCCAGTGGGCAGTCACCGCTATCCCCTCCAGTGGCCAGTAGGCATACCTGCCACAACCGTCCGGGCGTTAATGTAGGATACATGGTCATTGCTATATGGCAAGGCGTCGTAGGTGTGGCTGTATGGGTGGGATGGGAGGAGTTGCACATGTTGTGCTGTCATTCTTACACTTCTATGGACGCTGAGTAGATCAGGTGGGACAAAGCGAGCTGCTCACCAGCATTGAATGTGGGAGTGACTGGGTCACTGCTGCAATAGCATATTATGTGGACAATAGCCGATGTCCTTGGTAGATGTTGGGTAAGATGTTGGTGGCTAGAGAAGGTGGATGGATACCGTGCTTGATATGAGAAGAATGATGACCAAGGAGGCCATTATCATACCAGTATGGTCTGTATGGGGAGTAGCTCAGTGGGTGAGGGGGCGTGGGCACTGAGTAAGTCATTAGTAACTGAGTAGACTATTAGTACACAAGGAGTTGTATCGTCTATCTATAGCCAACAGAAGAGCCGGCTTATACTACACATCTCTAGGGGTGGAGGTATCAGCCGTGGTCAGCTCCACTCAGGTGTAGGGAGCTGCTGTTAGCTGGGTGGAGGCTGACACCTGTTGATATGGTGACTCCTGACGATGATAGAGGAGATGCATCCTCCACCCACCCCCACCTCCCCTCCTGTCGGCCTCACACCGCACTACCTGATAGCCACCTGCCCTGCCCATGCATTGTCTAACTTACTATACAGGCAAGGGCGCATAACCACTTTACTCAAACTGTAGCAAGCTTTCAGAATCTCCCCTTTTGACAACGAAGGTTGTTTCTCATCATTGGAAAATTATAAATTAATTGATGTAACATTTAAATTTTCGTGGATCTGTTTTGGATATGCACGAGGAGTTCACTGTGTCATCGGGCGCAACTCTGACTGCACATCCTACCTAATATCATGGTGTGGAATCAACTGCACTGACCACAGCTAATCCACCATCTCCCCCTGTCGGCATGACAGACACCACAGCAACTGATAGCCACCGTACAGAGCGAACAGCGTGTGTCTAACTTACCCAAACTAGTATAAATTTCAAAAGTCATCTTTTTGTCTTTTTTTAAATTATTTTTTTAATCATACATGTATATAGAAAAGTAGAGATTAATTAATTTAAAGTGTCGATTCTCGTGTGAATTCGTTTTGGCTATGCAGATCGAACGTAGCTTTGACGGCAAATTCTACAACTATCATGGGTGGAATCAAGTCGCTGACCATAGCTAATCCTTAGATATCATCTGACTGATGAAGATAAATTGATCTCTTGTCGTCCTGACTCTTCCCAGTGTGTAAGCGCTCATCCAACCCTTCATCGCACACAGAACTAAAAGGGTAGGCACTTCTCAAAGAGAATCTGAGTAATCCCTCTAGCCTAGTCCTACATCTTCAGCAGAGCAGTCTGATTCAGACTTCACACGTGCCGTATGACACAGTACACCTTCACCGTGGACGTCCTACTAAGTCTTTAATATGCAACCCGTATTCCACACACAGGGTGTCCACAGACAAAAAGGCCTCCCTCCCCTATTCCGCTTTAGCAGGATGTCCTGAGGACAGCGCCATGTTTGTTGGTACCAGTTTGACCATTCTACCCTACAGCAACCAGCTCAGGGAAATCTCGTGGACGAGATCAGGGTACAAACATGGCCTAAGTAATTTGAGTGGGTTGTAGCTAGACAATCCTTATGTCACCTGTCCATGATAGTGTAGTGGTTAGCACTGTGGCTTTGTGATACAAGGTGCAGGGGTTCTAATCCCTCCCAAGCCAGATGCATCTTTGTAACCCTTTTTATTTCTTCTCATAGCTTTGGGAGGAAATTACTTAATTTGAGGTGCACCCAATGTAATAGGTAATGGAAACAGAACAATACCTTTTCCCCACATTGAACTCTACATTTATGGGTCCAGGTGAGATATTGAGACTATATTTTTTTATCTCATAATTCTCTGTACTGCTCTGTAGTCTATATAAGCCAACTAGGGAGAACTATCAATTATAGAAAATAAAAAGGGTTACAAAGATGCATCTGGCTTGGGAGGGATTAGAACCCCTGCACCTTGTATCACAAAGCCACAGTGCTAACCACTACACTATCATGGACAGGTGACATAAGGATTGTCTAGCTACAACCCACTCACATTACTTAGACCATGTTTGTACCCTAATCTCGGACATGAGATTTGGCTGGACTGGTCCCTGGTGACCAGGGGCATACCATTGGTACCAGAGGAACACCTGATGGCGCCACCAGTATCTCGCTAGTGCCTAATAGGACGGTGTCACTGCTGTGACCAATACATTACATGTGTTGACCCAGGGGCCAGAAACGGTGCCTTTTCAGATACAATGATGTTGTTGAAGAGGTAGTTGAACATTTCTGGGGCGGACACACACTTAAAGTTAACACCATCTAATGTATCACATGAAAGAAAATTATTCTGAAAGGTTTTGGGCATCAGCTGTTTACATGTGTCAACTTTCTAGACAAAATTATGCGCTTTCTATCGAAACAATTACTAACACAATTCTCTTCCCTTTCTTGTCGTATGAAAATGTAGCGGCTGTGGAGTAAATGGGTGTGGCTTTGTGAGCAACCACCCCCTTCACTGGTCATGATGGAAGATCAATACGCACGTACTGAATGTATTCACGTCTATGAGAAATAAACAAATTTTTGAACTTGAACTTGAACTTGAACTGGAAACCCTGCTGCCCTCAGGACTGGGCATCTTTAATATGCTAACTCAAGGCAGTATCGTATGGCCCTGTAACCTATCGGTATATTTCACCAAACCTAACATGTCAAATTTGCCACAATGTCAGCTTAATGCTCTTGGAATGATCAACGTTATGTAATTAAGAGTTATATTGTATTAAGACGAATGGCCTGTACCATATATCAGTAGTGTACTTTCAAAGTACAACCCCAGATGCTCAGACCAGTTGATCCACTGCGAAAGCTGAAAAACATCGGTCTGAACGAATACAATGGATTGAGAGGAGGTCGGAGGAAGTGTGGACAGATGTCTAACTATTATTCAATACATCAGTGGACTGGACGTTATGTAGCCTGCCCGGGAGGCTAGCTATTGTGCCCGTATGTAGCTGGTCCGGGCAGCATACTATACCAATGTAGCCTTATATACCACACGTACCGGGCCTGGAGCGCATACCTAGCCCTTAGTACTGACGTGCCACCTGGTGGTGGTGAGCAGCTCACCGACCTATAGAGCAGCTCCTGTCACCAGACAACACCGACAATGGCGGCCACCACTGCACCAATACCACCCCCCCCCCCCCCCCATCCTCACACACACACACACATGCAGCGCTTGACGGGGCACCAACTAGGCTGTCCCTAACGCCACCAAAAGACAAAGTCAGCATATTCCCCACAAAGCCCCTATCTGAGGCAGTCGCTACTATCTTCAGTATTTGAATCAGATATTGCACACCTTTCTAGTTCAACATAAAGCTGCCAACATGTGGGACAATGCTGCCCTGAGAATGCAAATGTCACGGTATGGCTATAATGTAGCTGACTGTGCAATGCGAGCTCGGAGACCCATCAATAATGTACGGATTAGCACCCTTTCATGCTGGTTTACAAGGGTGGCGAAGGTGGACTTTGTATGTTTCTTGGTCTAATCTCCGGCTTATACACAGTAGCCAATGACTGGCATTTAGCAACATAACCCACCCGGACAGAGTAGGACTGGGCAGACCGTCTAGCCGGACAGAGCAGCTCACTGTGTTGCCGCCGTCCGGACCGAGCTAGGGGGTCCCCATTGTGCTGCGGCGGCCACAGGAAGCGGGACGGCTGCAGGCGGCGAGCTGCTCACCACCAGTGAGTGGAGCTGCTCACAGAGCATTCCACACGTGGTAGGCGCCAGTGCATCATGCTGCCACCCCTGCCGTGTATGGAGGAGGCGTCCACTCTAACCCTCCCCTTGACGCTATGAGCACCCACTGTGAGCATTCCAGCTGCTCGCTAACTGCTCACTAACCACTCACCAGCTCAGGACAGGGAGGCTTGGGGGTAAACAGGCTATTACACATAGCATTCCGTTGCTAGGCATCCTCTGGCTGACAACACCAGGTTGTTCCACTGAGCAGCTCAAGAGGGCATTCCAGCTGCTCACCTAGTTCTGCAATACCATTACGTACCCGAAAATAATTGAAAACATCGGTCAAAATGACTCAAGATATATATAGGGCAGGGTAGGGGCAGTAAGTAAGACCTGTATTGCCGGGGGGGGGGGGGGGGGGGACATGAAGTGCCTTATTCGGACACCTAGGCACGTGTCCCTACGGAGGGCCATTTCCGCTATAGTTGATGGTAACTGCTCGTGAGCAGATCCATTTAACTTAGAAACAAGGGGTTTACAGGTGGGCTGCCTATAGGGCTGAGTCCCCATTGCAAAGAGACAAGTTAGAAGCCCATCAGACTATCACTATGACAACAGCAGCTCTTCTGGGAATAGCAACATGGGCTTCCCATGATATATTTTGTATTAAAATATGCTCAGTTGCTGTCCTGGGTATGTGATTTAATGAAGAGCATTACGCTGAGAATATAATATTTCTTGAAAGCTATGTTTGGGGAGGTTGGAGGAATACCAATTAAAAGTTTAGTGCCGATTACGACTGCAAAAACCCTTTCAGAGTGGACTCAACCGGTTTAGTTGAATATGTAATGTGCATATTAGGGGTATACTTAGTTCAATTCTTCAGTCTTTCAATCTATTGAGCATAACTCCAATTCCTAATGAGAGACGATGAATCCAGATGTTTCCCTAATCGCTAACGTGTAACCTTTCAGATAGATGTATTAGCCTGTGAACTGCAATTAGCTTTCTCCCTTTACTTCATCTACATATGTACCAACCACCCATGTGCGTCACGCATGCAATGGGGGTATAGTGACTGGCGACAGAGTAGTTCGCTGGAATTCTCATAAGTTGGCCCTGCGTGAGGTTCACACTGCGGCAATCAATGAGGACGGCATGGAGACATCCCTGCCGCCCGGGTCCCCTGCAGAGCACCTCACCCCCCAGTCCAGGTGGGTGGCTTCTACCCAGACTTCAAAGGTGACTGGTTATGACGCCGCCTCCGTCACGGAGCAGGCAGGGCAGTGCGATGGGCACAGACATGGGGGATAAGGACTGAGAGAGGGGGAGAGAGGGGCAGAGAATGAGTAGAGAAGACAGCGTGAGAGAGTCATATGTTCTACATAGTATAGAAGGTGGAAGGACAGACAGACTGAGATATAGAGACAAGCAGATAGAGAGGGACAGACAGAATGGCAGTTCACAACATTGACAGGGAAGGGGGCGGATTATGAAACAGTAAGCATAATTTTTTTTAATCCAATGTAGGTAAATGCATACCGGACACTCTAGTGCTGATTGATGAGAAAGAGAAGAGTCATCATTTTCAACAATACCTCCCTCAAACTTTCATATTAATGTCTCAGGTGTCTGGGCTCTGCACTTCCCAACCACATTGGTCGTTAATTTAATATTGAGAAAATCGCCCAATATCTGACTGGTACGATGGTAGAAGCCCCCGAAAAACAGACACAATACAAATCTACCACCGTCCTTTCTGATCTGATCCCATGCCTCTTGACAGTGGGCATTGGCGGTGGGCATTGTCAAGAAAGCATGGGGATGTGAGTCAAGGCGGCAACAATGCCTCTTGTAGCAGAAACCCAGTCCGACCGTCTCGTTGTGAATCAAACGTAATCAAGCCTCACAATGGGTACTTGAGCCGACACTGGAGCGATGAATGTCTGATACGCCAAGCAAGTGCAGGAGGCGAGGCTGGACAGGCAGGGGAAGGTGTAGGCAATCATTATCAATCACTGTTTGTTTTTATTCCCACTCACCCTGGAGCAGGTACTGGTAGCCAGGGGTGTGGCACCTGCCCCTGCAGGGCTGGTCCCTCCTCCGTCACCCTCCACCATCCATCAATTTACACACCTTTTCTTTTTACTTCTCCGTTTTCACAATGCATGCTTCCTACCCTCCGTCATACAAAAGCCGATTTACTTCTGCCTTATCAAATTAGCCGACGACGAGCCGGGAATGTATTGTTGCATATATTTGTATATTTATGAATACCTGTGCATACCATGTATTTACATAAAGACCCACAGCCATAGCTGAGAAGGATATTTGTAGACATTTATTCTGATACGCTACTTCAGTCAAATCCTCTGCCGAATATACATAAATCCTACATGTGAACAGTAGACCAGAGGGCCCTATAGCTCCAGTCACCAAGAAACGGCCAGTGAATACACCTACTTTGCCTCTCTAGTATACCCACATAGATTAGGCTGTGAAGGGTTTTCTTTTGTTCTAGGAAATTGATACATACATATATACCATAAATATGAAGTAAAATATCTACAATTGTTGAGCAATTTATGTTTTTGTCATTAATAATTGGTGGGAAAGTGTCATTTTTGGGCATTTATACCCATAAATACCATTAAATCGGGGAGAATTGACCACTCAGCAATACTTCTCAAGGGCTACTTGTGGTTACTATTGTTGTCAGTCTTGCAATACAGTAATATTTTGTAGATATACTGTACTAGAAACCATCAATTGTTGGTTATAGATCCATTATGCTTGATAATGCGGGATAAATCCTCCAAATGTCGGCCATTTTGGATCGAGAAATATACTTTAGATCGGGATCTTGAAAAGCTCGGCCCCAAAAAGCACGATTTTGTCATACATTTCACATAGAACAGCTGACTTTTATCACATATAGACCTCTTATTATTACAATAGACACATATTTTCTTAAGGGGACCCCAATCTGTACCGTTTTCATCATCACTGTCAGCATTTAATATTTTGTGCAAGTAAATTTTCATGTTTTTGGTACGTTTGATCATGCTGTACAAATAATGGGGTGAAACATCCATTTTGAGCCAAATGGCAAAAAAATCCAAAAATTCAACATTTCACTACCAACTTTGAATGAGTCTTTTTCAAAGACCAGACTAGATACAATGCCCTAAATGGTCTCATTTAAAAGATAATTCAGTTTCTGAACTACCCCTTTTGAAACATTTAGCTAAAAGGTGTCACTTTGGTTGTCATAGCAACTTTGCCTTGTAAAAGAGTGAAAAATTTGAAATTTCAACATTTTAGAATCCTCTTTGCCATGGCAACAGAATCCACAATTTTTCAAAACTTTTTTTCTCTAGTGAAAAATTCATATTCCATGATGTCTTAGCTTTAAATTGGTATCAAAACGTTTTTTGTGTGCCATTTGGTCCTTAAATAAATGCCATTTAACTAAAAAATGTAGATGAACTTTAAAACTTTTTACCTATTCTTCATGACTGGAGCTATAGCTCTGATACAGCTAGGAGGGACATTTTCATGGGGATATTGCAGGCAGGGTCAGACAGTGCACATTACATAGGGCCTCTACTGACCACCCATCTGACCCATTGCCGAGCAGCTCACCCCCAGGCATGTTACAACAAGGGCGCAGCTTACTGCAGCTAGAGGTCTGTATCGTAGCAACGGCACTGGTCAATTACCATCTATGTCCTGCTCACAAGTATGTATGTTTACTGTTGGACCCCATACAAGGCCCAGCCCTCCCGTGTCCGGCACCAATATCTGCATGACCACATATATATTCTTTGGAGAAAGTGAAATAAAGAGAGCCTAACATGGTCATCCGTCCTTTAAATATCCCATTAGTCCACAATAAATCCAAAAGTGAGAAGCTCAATGCCTTATTCCCTTTAATAATAGATGACATGGGACAAGGGAAACACCCAGTCATGCCACAAAGTGACCACAGATGACAGACGATGTAAATGTAATTTCGCCAGTCTCATTAATGAACGCATTTGAAGCTTCTCTTTCTCCGTGCCTCCCCCGCAACTAAAGTACACGTGTACACGAAAGTCAAACACCCACACACCTCAACGCCCACATGCCTCCTCCTGCTCACCTCCTCCACGGTAAGTAATATTATGTATGTGCATCCTATGCTGCACCCTGACATCCTAGTCTTGTAAACCTTTATGCACTACATGTAGATTATACTGACTGCAGTAATGGAATAAAAATTTGGAATTTATTTTTGTCCGTGGCATAATTCTAGACTTGAGCAAGTCTATACCTATGTGTTTGGCAGCCATATTGTGCTGACCACCCCTCTTAACCCCTACCCTACCTGGTCCATCCCTGACCCACCCAGCACACAACGAGTATAGTCTGCTGTTATCAGGACCTCATCAGTCACAGCTACCTCCCCACAACACACACACACCTGGCCAAATGGCCACAAGCATGGTTTGTGAATTATAAGGCAGTGTGTCCCACCTGGGAGGGCCTCACCGCAGTTTAGTGCCGCCACTCACCTGATTAGGAACTATGGCCTGATTAACGACCAACTGCTCGCAGGCCCCTAGCCGAGCTGCTGGCGGGCCGCCCGAGGGAGGATAGCCACATTATTGCCACAATTATTACCATGTTAGGAATATCTCTGTCTGTGTTCCAATTTCACTTTTTAACTATATATCTTTTTTACGTTTCCGTGCAGCAGTCATAAACTCGCTCTTCTATCCGTGGTGTTCCCATTATTAATGGGTCACCGGGGTCTGTATTCCCTAGTATGCAATTATTCATCAGTTTTATGGGTAGCTTATGGGTAATTGCTTTGTGTTTACTAGATTAGATAGTATGTAAGGGCTAGGGGCAACCTGACTAGATCTACACCTGTAAATCTTTTTTTTCTAACACGGCGATATGCAATTGCTTCCACTTACAAAGTGGGAATAAGGATAATTTTCAATTTGTTGGGATCAATTAAATATAGTAACATCCGGAAATTGATTGAATCTTCTTCGTTGTGAATGCACTATGCCACTTGTTTACGATCTTCAACGGATCCATTACACTCTGGTGTACCAACCCTTCCAAATATGAACTGGGAACCTTATTCGTTTGTTTAAAAATACACAACCAACGAATAGCGAATACAAGTCAGCATAGCTCAAGACGGTCAACTGCAAAGTCAACTGCATAGATAGAGTCGTTTTCCCCCGTTTTGTGTTTGCTACATCAAAGAGTGAGGTGTGTGTGTGTTTTGGTGTGTGTACCAAGTTAAAAGACGTGGGGCGCTAGTCCCTGGTTGTGTGAGCGGCTCTGAGCAGCTCCCTTGGTGGCATGAGCAGCTCAGCCTGTCACAACCTAATCAGTGTCGCCACCGTCAGGCCCCAGCCCTAGGGACGGCCACGGGTACTACAGTAACGTTGTCAACTGGGCTAGACTGGTCAGGGGTGGGTTATAGTAGGGAAGAAAGTGGGAGAGGAGGTCTAATAGGGGTAACACATAGCGATCCTTAGACAATCAAAGATAGAGGCCGGGCGCTGCTGTAAGGGTGGCTAATTTGATCAATATTGCCCTAAATTAATATGGTGGACAAGGCGAATGAATATATTATACCTATTTCCTAGCGTTGATATTACAACTCTGGGGACCCCAATATGATGGAGCGATACATGAAAATCTGTCAGTTAGCAACTAGACTGACCTGATTATTTCCTGAATAAATGATTCAGAAAGCACTGGGGACTCATTATTGGCAATGAGCTGCTCGGTCCACAGAGCCCATGTTACCTGTGATGTGTTAGCAGAGCTGCTCGCCACGCTAGCAGAGCTGCTCGCCACTGTTAATGTGATTCGTTGCGCTGCTGGCCTACGCTAATTGGCCTAATGAATTACTGATGGCACCATCACAGGTACCCACTAATGACAGCTTATATCTGATTATTTTTCATAGTTTCGGTTTTGATAAGTCCCACAGTCAACAGAGAACAAAAATGTACATTTCTAGCTCTCACAACGAATTTAGAGTACATACAGTTGACCCTTTAAGGGCCGCACATTGTTTTAAAGAGTTATGACTGTTGTCGGCATGATGCATGAATGCAGCCTTGATGGGACCCGCATAACTTACTCAGCTGCAATGATGTCCTATGGGTTTAGACAATGCAATGTTGTAGTTATTTAGCCTGGTGCTTTGCCTACTAATTACGGAGTGAAAAGCAAGTGTGTAACATGCCTCACGATCACAGTTTTAATTTCTTTTAATACGATTTTATTTGGTCCTGGTTACAAGATTCAACTTTGTGTTCTACCACTAAATAACCAGACGAGGAAGCGAAGGGAATGACTAGGTAGGAGACCAGCCTAAAGGAGTAGCAGAGAGGTGTATACATATGACACGCATATAGTCTGTGATAGAGATCCTGGGGGGGGGAGGGTCATTGGTGGAGCAGTTCCACAGGGACCTGCATTGGGCCTTGGATCACCATGTCTGTCACAGGAAAGCAGCTCATGTTTAGTGGAGATTCGGTGTCTGATGTGGGCTTCCAGGAACTGGAACCGCCCGTTATGCATGATGTCTATAGGGTTCTCGTTTTAATGCCCCAGGGGAGAAGTTCTGGAGGAGGTTTAGGGGCACCTGCTCCAGTTTAGCTGGGTAGAAGTGCATTACTACAAGGAGAGGGAGCAGCTCATGAGAGGCTGGATATGGTGCTCATTGTCTGCACGAGTCACTCGCCAATAGGGAGAGAGGAGATGCTGGGATGTGGAATGGGCGATGAGGATCAGATAAAGAGACCATGCTGGGTGCCCACAAACTGGCTGCGACATTCCTATTTCCGCTGGTTGGCGGTGGAAATGGCCTTGTAAAAGGCCCCTTACCAGGTACCTAATACCCGAGGTGGGGCACCTTGATTCCCACTCTACTCATGAATTATACGGATGCCCTCGCCGCTGTGCCCCATACCCACAGAGCATTAACACTCCGACTCTTTCCATCTCAAACCCTCACATCCTGGAGGAGTGACTAGTGGGTCAGTAGGATTATACCAATAGGGGACATTCCCAAATGTCGTCACCGCTTAAGGCGTGGGGGGGGGGGGGGGTCTTTGGGCTCAGCGACGAAATGTGACCTGTGCCATACATTTGTACAAGACAATTTCCAAAAATTGGGGGTGGGGGAGGGATCCCAAATACGTGATGTCATTTGTGAATGTTTCCAAATATACAATCAAACCCAGACACAGGTCCGATCTACTTCCTTTGACTTACCACCTCAACACGTCTAATTCACCAACAGTGCCGCCTCACACCTGTGGCGCCACACGTCGCCAGTGGTGGTTAATGCATCATGCAAAGCCCGCAAATTACCATGACCAGCCCATCAGCACTGCCACAGCCTCCTCCGTCCGCCCCAGCGCCACCACTACCACCACCCAATGCTGCTGCTCATTTGGGGACCATTGAGAGGGAGCTTGGTGTTTGTAGCTTATCTCTACTCCTTCTACACGGTAAATACAAAATGGAATCTGTCCCATCTGTTCCACCTGGTTCTGTGGGTTTTTTCTACCTGCGGTTCGCAGGAATTTGCGCTATTTCCAGCAAGCCACATGACAACCTGTGAATAACATGTCACAAAGATATTTCACCAGCAGGGGTTATTTTTACCGTTGTAATACGCTTTTTACGTGACTTCTATTCATACTCTATTCTTCCTGTAAAGTATAGGAACAGTTGCATGCATGAGCATAATAGCCACAGCTTGAGTATAATAAGAATCATATGCATGTCCAACTTTCATATTTCTCCTCCCTTAGTTAGAGCAATTAAAATCTATTTGAATGCTTCACCATTTAGGAATATGAACCACACAATGCCAAGCATCACTCAGTGGATACGACCAGATATTAGATCTGCCCAGTTTATGCGTTATAACAAAGAACATACACCGTGACATATTTCACGAGAGCCATGCCTAGCTCCAGGTGAATGATATTAGCCACAGAACTATACAGGACGGAGGCAGGTGCTAAGCTACAATAGTAGCTGTTCCCAATTAACGCTTTACAGTGCATATCATTGACCTTATATGGCTTCTTGTTGCTAATCCAAAAAAATCATATGGTAGCACA
This sequence comes from Harmothoe impar, assembly GCA_947462335.1. Classification (NCBI taxonomy): domain Eukaryota; kingdom Metazoa; phylum Annelida; class Polychaeta; order Phyllodocida; family Polynoidae; genus Harmothoe; species Harmothoe impar. Next base: position 81,693,371 of record OX381704.1, on the reverse strand, counting down.
TAATGGTGGGGAGGTGGGGCCTTCCATGACATATTATATTCACTGTTGCAAGAAAGGGCAGAACTTTGGAAGTGCATCATATTTTGGAAACGCCTTCAATCTTATTCTTAAGAAGGTTACTAAATCTACACGTATAGTTCTCAAGCATATAGCCTAACTACACGCTAATTATTGCCCTCTACTAGTTGTACTGCCTCCTCTCCTTTTTACTACTAGTCCCTTTAATAACAAAACCCCTCACACCGCCCCGTTCCACTCCAATCACCTTTTGGACAAGAAACTTAAACTTTTTGTACCCAATTTCTTGAGTAGCAAGTCTCCGAATTTCTTCAAAACGAGCCGTTGTGTCGTGGGTGGCTGTTGAGAAGGTGGGCAGGTGGGTGGCTGTGTGTGGGGCTGTGTGTGGGGGTGTATGGGGGTGTAGGGGGCAGTTGGCCGTGCTTGATTTGATTCAACAGACACATTCTCTCAAGGTTTGCCGCGAGGTGGCGTCCCATCCAACTCCTGATGAGATGCAAATTCCTTTTGTCATCTGCGCCTGCGCCTGCTCCTGCGCAAATCACGCCCGGCTCGGCACAGAGGGACTAGGGGAGACTACTCTTAACCCACTCATCACGGGTGTATATTCTACCAAGCCTGTTGTCACAAAGTACCCATGCCATGGACAATTATCTCGAAGGGAAACACGGTGTTTCCCTGCAGGATTTACCTCCAGAATTACAACAGTAAAACCTCACCATTGGTGCTTCCCATGAGCACCTCCCCTAGCAATATCAGGTGTCATTATTATTCATTATGAGACAATGCAATTATTAGTCGGCATTCTTGTAGTCCCATATCAGGTCTGACACTTGCTGTTGTGTGCTGTGATTGGTCGGTGAATTATTACTGGACCTGTCTAGACATGAATCAAGTGTCACAATGCTGGACAGATATGCTATGGTTGTGTGCTGATTCATTAAACCATGCGTACCATCATTACAGATTCTAAAAGTCCTAAATGAATTGTGTATTAAAATGGAATGGTAAAACCTTGAGTTTTGACTTGCTAAGGGAATGAATTGCTCCTCTCCCGAGAGACGCACGACTAGATTTGCTGACTACATGAAAGTCAGCTGCAATATTCATGCCATCATAGGATCCTAAGTGAATAGGGCATAGTGGCATGGTTAGAACTCATTTCTATGTAATCATATTATAACAGGCGAACATAAAACAGTACAAGGATCAAACTAGCACTGGATGATTTTACAAGATAAAAATAAATAAATAGAAGAGCATATATATATATATATATATGCTAAATATAGATGATATAATTTAGACCTGTAGATATAACAAAGTCGATGTACCTGTTGCAAACATGAAGTCCTGAGGGTAAAAGTATATTCCACTGAGAGAAAAAAATAGACATGCACTACTCCTCCTTAAACGTATTACCCATGCAGAATTCTATAAAACAAACGTAATCCATCGCTATTTACTTAGTATTACATCCACTAATCTTTGCTCCAGGAACCGTAGACTTCCTTGAAATCAAGTATTGATTCCTATAGTGAGGCAGATCAGCTGTAAGAAAAGAGCTAAATGTGCTATTAAAAGGAAGATAAGCAAATGAATTACTGTGTAACAAAAAAGTATGTATGCTAAAACAAAGGGAGCTAAAAATGGTGACGGTTAAAAACCACGAGACGACAGCTATATATGCAAAAGGACGGTTGTCCTAACATACCGGTCGCTGATAGGGCACGTCGCCCATCCCTTGGCCCATGCCGGGGCCCATTCCAGGGGCCATGCCAGGGCGACCCATCGGCTGGCCCATTCCTTGGCCCATCTATATATGATTTAGGATATGAAAACACAGCAATGTCAGAGGGATCTTTTATTAAACGCATACACAACTAGGGATTATTTGAGGACTTTGTATAAATATACAGCTCAATGCTCAAACCTAGAACAGTAAGAATATAAGGTCATTTTGGGGGTGGAGGTTAATATGATTCGGTAAGAATTAAATTGTATCGCAATGTACCAAGAGACATACAAGGATCACCTAAAAAATGATTCTACTAAGAATTTGGCCTCCAAAAAGGATGGGAGGGGGCGGGGGCTTCAAAGTTGAAGATTCGTAAGAAACGCTTTCTTTGTTGGTAACGCCCTACCTTTACATAATGACTTAAGAGGAATCTTCTATTAAGTCGACTTCAGGTAGTGTCTATGCATTTTAGTTAAAACATACCATGGGCATTTGGGAGCTTCAAAGTCTATACCCAATCAGAATTTTCCTATCTAATAGTGTGACGTATTCTATCTAATTATAAAATGTATAATCCAATGGTCTGCACTTGTAATGTATTGTTATTCTGTTAAAACAGATCAATCTACAACCCCCAATTACATTCCTCTACTCTCGTCGCCCACGTTTTTTAGAGGAGTTTGAATAAGCCCCATCAGAAAACTATATTCCTCTTTCCCTCCCTGTTAGCAATGATTGCATTATCTTCAGATGGCTCCCTTTTTATCCCCTGATCCCTTTCTTCCTCAAGTGGAGCCTTGTTTTTATAAGCGGCGCAGCGAGGCACCGATGGTGCTGACATCTATGTGCTTCTGTGTGCACCACATCAGCAGCTGAGGACAGCAATGAGTAGTTGGCCTCTCCCTCACGAGGTGGCAGCACCAACAGGCCCATTATTGATTGCAGTGCTGTGGTGACGGCAGCAGGATTTAATGGCTAGCCACAGCACAGTCGGTGGCCAAATAGGGGATGTGTATTTCTCCCATATCTCATGTACACCGCCCCTCTCTGATATATGGCACTGCTTCTGGCTCTAGGTTGGTCTGTTAGTAGAGGTATTCTAAAAGAGTTCTATCTCTGATTACACTCTTCAAAGGAATATCATGGTATATATTTGTGTACTTACATATACTGAAATAATTTCAGAAGATGAAGGAATTAACTGTTGCTACATATAAAACTGCTATTTTCCTAGCTACATATTTCCTATAAAGTATTACTTGCCTGGGGTTGGTTAGAGCCATCCATCTGTGTTTGCGAAGGGATTAATAGGGAGAAAACACAATTAGTTTCTTGAGGATAAATGATATTTAATATCAGGGATGAAAAATCTCAACATTTAAAAATAGAAGGTATGTCAGGGCAGTAACTAGGAGTCAGTGTGCTATAAAGCAAGGGTGTGTTCTGGTATAGGTATGTAAGGAACTGGGCATAGTGCATCAATGTGACTGTGGGTGTCATACAGGCTCACAGGTGGAGGAAGAAAGAAACCTACAGGACTTTAATCAAAGGCACGGACATCCTTTAGTTAGAACCATCAAACTACCTTAGAATTAAACTTACATCCCTGTACACAATCTCATGAGTTTACAATCTTTTACAATATTAATTGACCAAATCCAGGTAGGATCTTTCTAATTTATTTACCAGATGTTACATCTGAGTTCAGCAGATAGTAGATGGCAACTGGGTCTTCAATATACACCTCTTTATCATCAAAATATACTATCAAAATATACTATCAAAATATATTATAAAAGAAAGAAAAGCAGAGAGGCCTGTAGTGGCCAAGAGACATGCTCTACTTGCCTGTGAAGGGGTGTCCAGCTGTGAGTTGACAAGACACACAGAACATGAGACTTAGAGTGTGCGCTACACAGACGGAGCCAGAGAAGTAAGAATACAGAAAGGCTAACTCTACCATTCCAACTACTGCTTTTATAGCAAGGCCTACTTTACATATCTCATGCTATGTGAAGTTAACATATCATAGTGAGGACCGTTCATGTTATCTATAGTTTATTGAACCCTTTTTGGATTCGCCATATTAGGATGCCATATACCGTGTTGTATTCAGTATAACTACTTGATCATTATACAGCTATGTATGAACATATTCAAACAGAGGCATATATTGACATGGTCACATTGCATCTATTATATATGTTTATTTTGAACATTGTTAGTTGTCTTTCTTTGTATAAAGGAACCGGTCACTCTCTACAGTAACTGACTTCGTATGGACGTAAGTAGTACATGGAAATGACGTGAGTGGTATATGGAAAGATGGCTTTGATGCTGGATCACACAAATATAACACTTCTAGATTATTGGACTGCCATACAGTTGCATATTTCAAAGCGCAAAACTTTAATAACCAAATATAAAGAGATACACTCAGGGAATATTGGAGGTTAGATAGGGTGATGTGCTCTATAGAATTTAGGTCTATAGCATAGGCTAATGGGTCATACGGTGCAGGCCTATTATTAGCAGACACTCAGAAGAAACTGCATATAGAGTGATGTGTATATCATATATACTAGAGACTAAATATAAGCGGTTGTTCTGTGGTTTAGCTAACCCGGGTAGGGGTACAGGTGGGTTCACAACAGGGGACAGCATAGGGTACAAGGCCCCCATCGTAAAATGCAAGGTGCTGCTTATGTGTCCTGTCGTTTAGTGCAGATGCTATCTTTTATTATATTATTTCGCTTATTATTTCTTTGTGAAACTCTTTAAATTAAATAATTCAGGATTTCAGCCATAGTGTCTACATCTTCCAGTTATTCACTGATGATCTCCAAATGAAAAGCTAAAACGCTAAAGGGGTGGGATGGTCAGATATTGCACCAAATCGTCTACATTATTAGTGGAGTCACTAGCCCTGCGGCTGGGTTCCCAGGCCGAATGCTCGAGTAGTGATCTTCATTCTTTACTAATGATCCCTCCCGTTGCCTCTAAGAAACCTATTACAGCTATGGCGTGTGAATGGAACAAGGAAAGGAGCTTTTGGAGCACAAGGCGAGTAAGATGTGTAGCTTGAATAATGTATGTGATCAGATGTGTATTGATGGGTCTAGGTTGAGTGTTTGTTGTACTGACGCCAGGCAACGAGTTAAAAAGAGGATGAAGTTAGCCATGGAACATCAAGGAGATAATGGTAAAGGGGGAAGATAAAATACACAACGCATTTAAACACTTTAGGGTAAGTAATACTTGAAAGGGCATATTAAAGTAACAAATGGCCGAGTATATTTGGGAATACAATGCATTTAGTATGGGAGGAAAGTCCCAATGTGCTAGAAATGAAAACACATCGACGGGTGCTTCAAGTTCGCCTGCTTTTTGCAAAGGCAATGTCCTATGTATATGTGAACTAATGACGCAGAAGGATGCAAAACATCTACATCTACCCCTGTACAAAAACCTAATGACAACTAAAAGAAGAATCTATTGAATGGTGGACACAGATAAATCTTTCTACAAACTTCCTACATACAGCTACATACATATACAATCATAGAGACAAAAATAAACGTGTGCACGACAACATCATAGTGAGAACTGAATCTAGTATGTATCATGGTGAATATATAGCAAAACAGTGCCTTATAGAATGGGGGTATAACATTGAGGAGGAGGAGAGTCCCTGGGGAGGGGGATGTACTTGCCTGGACCGGCTGCATGCCGGGGGTATCCCACTGCAGCAGGGGTAAGACAAGCATCCGATATGAGTTTACTCTAGCAGAATGATTGATGGAAATAATGATAAGAGCTAACAATAATATTCAGCCATAACAGCAGCATCCTGGGACCAGCTGTATGTTGCTTATTATGATGCTATAGTAACCTGATAGGTAGGAGATTGAATATACATGTAATTCACGTAACATGTTGACTGTTCAATACATGTATATATGCTATGGATATTACCCATGACGTTTAGGCAATACTAGATGCCAAATACATAGAATACAGAACAAAGAGTGAGAGAAAGAAGAAATAGAATATGTTCTGTACAAAGTGAGAGTATTAACATGCAGGAGAAGTAAGACCATTCAGTGGTACTATGGCGTGGGGTTTACCCAAACAGTCCTGTGTGCTAACCATGCATGTACAGGTTAGATTCTGCTACAACCGTTGGCAACGTTGGCAAATTTGCACGTTTTCATATAACATATGCAGTTGTATGTTTAATCATTGGGACTTCATATCTGAATTACTTTCCACATCGATGACTGTACTCTTGGGTAACTGTATTTAATATCATGGAGAGTGTCATGTTACGTCAAGAAAATGCCAGAATGAAAACCCAAGAGATTTGAGTAAGACTAAAATGCGAAAGTTATAAGAGATAAAGATATAGAAGAAGTTTTCATTCAATATTATAGCATTTTAAACGTATTTATGTATAAAAGGTGCAGACTTGCTATTTGTAAAATGGCAACATTCCCTCAGTGCCAGACATGCTCAGCATAATTATTCAGTTCAGAAGAATGAGAGCAGGTCAAGTTGAAATGGCCCAATGTATGGGATACATCATACATGTACTGTTGTATGTACATAGGATAAGCCAATCAAGCAGAAATGAAAGCCAGTGAAGAAAATATATGGACTGGGTATCTCCACAACAAGAGTACTTGCCTCTCTTTGCATATCTGGATGGGGCTATAAAGTGCAATAAAGCTGGGTTAATAACCTATCGAGTTTCTCATAATGCAAAGGTTTTGTACTCATTTGTCACTATATTACTGGAACACAGGCAACTAGTCTCCTTTAATCATTTCTATATATACCACCACTGATAAATATCTGCTCGTGTGATAGATTTAATGTTTCCAGTGAGGAATATTAATATGGCAGATAGGGAGCTCTAGGATTACAGGCGCAACTGGGCCTTCTCCCGATAGACTACTCAACACCCCAATTCGTTGAGACTACGACACACGAGTGCGTTCTCCCAGGCGGTCAATCAATGTTAAAACCATTCCCCTCCAGGGTGCCGACTGGAGGGGATAATCCCCTCTCTGCCCCGAGGCGGGCTGCTAGCCAAAGGGACAGTCTATTTAGCACATCATCAACATTATAAATCCAGGTCCCTCCTGGGTCCAGTCACTGAGTAACCCCCCCCCCCCCCCCCCCCCAACCTTGCTCTCATCACCCCAACACCCCTCACTCGAGATCGATACGACAGCAGCCAGGAGGCATATCCTGCCGAGGTCTTTACAAATTTATGACAGCTGCTCAGAGGGGCTTTGAGCGACTCGCCCCCACAGGCCGCCGCTACAAAAGGACTTATCTCTGCTCTCGTCGCGTTGCGAGTAACTCATCCCGCTGATTACGGGGGAGTGAGCTGCTCCCGTCCTCACAAAAAGGAGCAGCTCTCAATTACTTGGCGGCTTGTATTTGTTTGTGCCCGATTTATCAGTGAGTGAATGTGTATCATGATCGGCTCACACCGCCCGGCCAATCTATAGGCATTCAACTAACATTGCTTTTCTTTATTTCTCATCATTGTGTTTCAAAAGTTGTTTTCATCATGTTACTGTGGGAAATGGGTATTCTCCATGGATATTGCTCAGCGTATTACTCTAAAACATTAAAACGGTGTACATTGTTCTCAGATTTGTATTACGAAAGTCTATTTTATTTCGTCTCTCCTTCTCATGAGTGCACAGTACAATGGTTCCCAATATTGAATAGAACGGTACAGGTACTTCTTTACTAGTTGTGTATCGTGATGTGATTTATTGTAATTATTTAAGTAAAAGTGATAAAACATCACTACCTTTCATTTAAGTGCAGCATAGCTCAGTTCTAATTGCTATATCTAATCCACAACAGTTAATAGAGATTTAGCGGACCAACAGACCCGTATTTTTACAATAGGTTGATGGTCTCCAGTTATGTATCCCTTTTTATCACTAATCTGTAGCCCACCAATTTGAGGTGGTGAAAAAGATTAATCGGTCCAAATGGCGGTGAGAGATCGAGTGTCAATTTGCCTATTTAGGACACCATCCGCGTTCCAGAAATAGCAATAAAAACCACCACACTCGCGTGTGGTAATTAAATACTTATGCCATCAATTTTAAATGCGATTGTATTAAGAAGGTATTCTTACAGCATGAATCTTGCCGTTTTAGCACTGTATCGATCGGGGTATACACGGTCATCTATTTTTATAAATGCCAATAGCGTTCCTTTCATGAGTTATTTTTAGAGTGTTTTGGAATTACTGACGAGGTTAGTAGACCATAGCTCATCACGTGTGGCAATAGGGAGTGGCGTTAACAGTAACATCTGACTTCACCAAATTATGGCAGAGCGTTCCTTTTTAGTCCTAACTGTGATTATAGGACTTGGGTATTCTAATGGCGACAACAGTGTCAGTAATTTCTAGTTTGTTACAAGGCTCTATAATTCATTGTCCAAAATAGGAGGGCTATCGAGTCAAATGGTGTAATAATAGCTACGATAATGTATCATAAACGGTATACATTGTAGTGGACGGTGGAATTTGATACTAATATCATATTGTGTTTTATTGTGTATTTTTATGTTTTCTGATGCAGACGGCCGCTGGTCTGGATCTTGATGGTGTAACCATGTTCATATCTGACTCAGGCATGGCATGTATATATACATGTAGGTCATACACTGTATGTCTATTCAACTAGACAATATGGGCGAGTTGTACCATCTCAACCGGTAATATCATGTTCATGTACGTATACACAATCTTTTTTGTCATTTTTTTTTGTGTGTGTGTTTTTATTTGTTTTCTCTCTTGTTGACGTGCTTTATATTCCATTATAGTTAGACCAGATGAAACGGTATTCATTGGTATGTTTATGTTCATATATTATGAAATGCTGGTATGTTCTAGGCAGATAGGTTATCATATTATCTACGTAGTAAGTATGTAATCATTTTGTGGTGACCGGTTTCAACATGGAGTCAACAGGTTTAAACTTAAGCCATACATTTTAACAGTGCAGCACTGTATATGTCTAAACATGAGGTAATGGGTCTGTGATGCGTTGCTTACCTGTCCATTTAAAGGCTGGTTTCCGGTGTATTAGATATACCGGTAATGACTGTTTTGTTTGATATAAACTTTTTTTAATTTAATTTTATTATGGGCTTTATTCTGGAACACCATGGTTTTCCGGACAATGTTTTTGACCGAATCACATATAACAAATAAAGGGGGCTTACAGGAAAAAATTACATTGCGGTTGATTCAGTGGACATCATAATACTGGTGATGGGCTTTGATACATGGTGTGTATAGGGATTTTAGTGAGTTTTAGTGAGATTTAGCACTTTTGCCTGCTGCCACACTATACGTCTATGCTGTGTTTAATACAATGGTATTACCATTAATCTAATGTTCATTAAAGCTTCTTAACGAGATCATTTTTACTATAAATTTCCCACATGGAATGCATATAGATCAAACTAGTAGGGAATGTTTCACAAATGCTTACCTCCATAGCACCCACTGCGTGGAGTGGGGCTACATGGGCATTATCGGTGCTCAATACCCTACTATACATATAGAACCTTGTTTACATGCAAAGACTGCCGGCCTGCTGCTGGCCTGTAGTTCTGGCCTGCCAAGCCCAGGCTATGCTGAGTGGCCAGTGGTCAAGTGATCAGCCCGAGATCAATATGTGTGCCTATTGCTGGTGGGCAGACCAACAGTGGTGGCCGCCACCGGTGATTGGCTCACTGGCCATCATTACTTGGGACAATATTTCAGTTCGATCAGATGTGGAAGTATATTCAGTGGTGGAGAGATGGGGAGACAATCGTTCCCTAGCATGTTTTTTTTTACATGGGATATAATTAATTTTAGGTTGACATGATGATCAACCAGGGTACTATGCTATTGGTATGAGCTTTCTGTTAACGGTTATAGATCTGGACACGGACATGTCATAATTTAGTTGTTTGGTTTTAAATAAATGTCTACAAACCTCTTTTTTTTTATCACGTTACCTGAAAAGGCCTGAGCCTGAGGCCTATCCCTAACCAACATGTCCTCCCTGCTGACCCTGTCTAGCTTGCAGGTCGTCTTTACTCTTGGTGTACTATTTATAAACATGATTCAGGTCACATGGTGCCACCAATGTGTATATGATTATGGCACCCCTATAATTGTATGTTCATTTCTTGCTGTTAAATGTCATATCATGGCCACTAAATAAAGCACTATCGGTATCGGTATGATTGTATTAGTTGGAGATTTGGCACCATGCCAAATACTGTAGGATATAATTCAAGTGTTGTGTTTATATGACATACCGGTAGTCATAGTTTAGTTGGCTTATCTCTATACATTTGCAACTAGGGCCTATGATGCTACGCATGAATGTAACATGATGATAATGAAGATATACTCTTGAACTTTATCTTTAATATCAATATCATCTTATCAGGGTTTATCACGTCTATGGCAAGTGAGGGTCATATATTCATTTCTGAGTTCAAGAGTGAAAGAAGGGAGGCACACAAAACCATGTACAGTGTACTGTTCCAAAAAAATGCACCAAATAGTCTATATAGCATTAGACCTCACTGAGTATTCCATAGATACAATCTACCGGTACAATTAAACGTTCTTGAAGTGACAGCACCGACACTGACAGTGGATGAGCCATACAATTCTTAGGTTACATGTTGGAATTGAATGGGCCAAGTCACCCAGCCAGAGTCAGACCCAGTCAGTGGTAGCCTTGTTTGAGAGCTCTGATAAAACATTCGCTGTCAAATTCGCACATATTATGCTACAAGTATTGAATATGCATCTTCTGGAACAGGGAGAACTGTGTCAAAGGGTAGATAATATACCCTGAAGGCGCCAATGTCATGTTTCTTGCGAAGTGGGAGGGGTTTCGTTGAGATGTCAAACCTTCGGCTCATTCGGATGCGAACTGTCAAAATTACCGAAGCTTACCTGCGCTGCTCTGTCCATGTTAGATGTGTTGTAGGGTCGGAAAATGAAGGTCTCGGCCAAAGGAGTCTCGATTCAACGGGAATGTCCTTCAGTTCAGTTAATGTTGTGTCAGGAATATAATTATTGATCGCGGTAATTTCTCGGTAGGCAGAAACGAGGGCGAGTATGCTTCTCCCTGCTCCAACTCGGACAGGTTGCCAGGTTCGCACTGACATCCGGTTGATCTCGATGCTCATTGGACAATAATACGTTGGCCTCATTTCTAAATAAACTATATGCTTCACAATAATTTTAAATAGTGATATATCGCCATTAAGTAAAATATTGTTGTTAATATGTTGTGATATTATGCATGAGAAAACAGTTTTTCATTTATTGTAATTCTAATGAGCATTTACTCCGAAACTACAGCACGCCGCCATTAACGTGCAGAATCCACTCTTCGCCGGCTCAGTACAAACGGTTTGTGTTTATTTGTGTATTCCAGTGTAAACATGATATGGACAGTTGTTTAACGGATATAGAAATATAAGGTGAATGAGTAGCTTATCATTCATATCCAAAACAATGTGCTGTAGACTTGCATCATTCAGAAATCAGCCCAAGTCAATGTGCAAGTCACGACAGTGAGTGAGTAGAGCAAGAGACTGAACGTGAAATGGAGTGACAGCCACTGACACACTGCCAAGTGGGTGGAGGGTAGACCGGTGGGGGTGGAGGGTAGACCTATCGTCAGTATTGACACCCCCCCCCCCACCTAGATCGAGAGCCCAAACCTCTTGAGGCTCCTCCCTACGCCGCTCAGACCCTCAAGTCAAGGCTCAATTGTGAATGTGAGGAGGGGGGGGGGGGCAAAACTTAATACACACCTAAGGCTAAGCCTAAGGGCGGGGGGGTGGCTTAGACCGATCTCCCCTTCTTAATATATGGCTGTTACTAGTGTTTGTATTACTTAAGTTTCGCATAACTAAGGGTAAGACTAGGCCTAAGGCTAAGGCTAAGGTAAGTATGAAGGTAGGGACATAGTGCCAAGAAACTAGGCACAAAAATCCTATTCTGAACGGAAAAGAACGCGGGTAAGATGAACTCTACTTCCTATTGTGAATGGGAAATAGAAAAATGGTAAAATACAGGATAGAACGGTAGCAGGGTATCTGTTATGAATGGAATTAATCCAGGTAAGATGAATACTACTTCCTATTGTGAATGGGAAATAGAAAACAATGGTGAAAAGAATCACATAAAAGAACGGTAGCAGGGTAATGACTAAACAGCTATTGTTAATGGCTGTAAAGTCGATAAGTAGGGAACGAACTTGATAGGTGAAATTGTTAACCGATCTCCCAGTAACGTAGAAGAGGGACGAAGAAACCACACCACTGTATGTCCAGTTTGTCTTGTAGGTGGTTTCACCGTTAAACACTAAGTTCATAGAATATTTAGTTAGCTAATATTGTGTGTGCCCATAACCTTAAAAACTGACAGAGGAACATTGAACTGCAGGGTTAAATACACACATAGCCCAACTGGGATGACGCAGGGAGATCGGGACCAGCGCTATAAGCTCTGGACTGAAAAATTGTCCCAGGATAAAATAAAATCTGATTCAAAAAAAAAAAAAAAAGGGTCCTTGAGCCGAGTCATTTTTACTAGCCTGGCCTGGGCCCCAGTGGGGGGAGGGGGGGGGGTGCTTGGTGGATTTTCCCAAAACGGCAATCCCCCCCCCCCTATATTCACCATGATCTCGATGCTTCCCCTCCCCCCAGCTTGGATTAAATGACTTGACCCTAATGACCTAGTCCTAGGTATGATGCCGGAGTCACAGTGAGGTATAGACTGTAGTTGAGTGTAGTATAATACTACATAACGGGTATGTAATAACAGGCAGGTTATACTCTTCCTGGTAATAAGTAATAAATCATTGGCGGATACAGGGGGGTGGCCCGACGGGCCTTGGCCCCCCCCCCCTCCAAAGCAAAGGAGGAAAATAGTCTTAAAATGCATGAGAATGCACCATTTCAAATCTAGAGCATCAACATTTTCTTGGGGGACATGCCCCCCAAATTCCCTTTGTATGGCTGCTGCAACTCGCTCACGTGAAACAGACAGTTATTCCAGATTGGCTAGCTTTGGGCCCCCCCTTCTAGACAATCCTGGATCCGCCACTGATAAATGACTCGGCCCTGAAGACTCTGCGACTTTAATCAAGTCTTAAAGAGTAATCACGAATTATCTTTTGAACTTTCAGCAATCATGTTTCTCACAAGATCTGAATATGACCGCGGTGTCAACACGTTTTCCCCAGAAGGAAGACTTTTCCAAGTGGAGTACGCTATTGAAGCCATCAAGGTGAGCTATCATTAACCAACTAAAACTAAAGATATATTCACACTCGAGTGTCTGGCTACTTCTGTCAGTGGTGCTTTACTTTCTAAACTGCAATGTCATGGAATTTTTTGATCAAATAAGGGAGTGATCATTTATTATCAACAGGGGGGGGGGGGCAAAAAAATTTGGACCCCTTGACCGGGGGGGGGGCAAAATAATTTGGACCCCTCTTGGGGGGGGGGCAAAAAAATTTAACCTGTTTTGAGCCAAAAAGCCAGCGCGTTACAATGCTTCAAAGGGCCCGCGCGCGAGCCGATTTTCGACCCTAAGGGGGGGGGGTAAACATTTTTGACCCCTTGACCGGGGGGGGTGTAAAAATTTTTGCACGCTCCGCGCGGAAACCCACCACCCCCCACCTGTTGTTAAAAAATGATCACTCCTTAATCTCTAGATGATCTAGGTACCGTAAAACCCCGGCTTTAAGACGGATTTTATTTGGTGTTTCTTTTCTCTACAAGACAGATTTTTTCCTAGCATTAGGGGCTCGTCTTAAAGGTGGGGTTTTTATATAATAGATAACAGTAAAATCGATTTTTAAACGTGTTTTTTTTGTACAAGACGAAGTTGGGGGGTCGTCTTAAAGCAGGGGTCGTCTTAAGGCCGGGGTTTTACGGTATATGATTTATTAAATTTCACTATAAATGTATTCCAGATTTGATTTTCACCTTGACCTCCATGAAAAGCAACTACCAATTTTAATTGTATTATCTTTCCTTTTTTTCTTCAGCTTGGATCCACAGCTATAGGAATTCAGACGTCTGAGGGAGTTGTGCTTGCTGTGGAAAAACGTGTAACGTCCACACTTATCGAGCCATCCAGTATCGAGAAAGTTTTTGAAGTCGACAGTCACATTGGTTTGTATTAACTACTTTGCGTTGAGGTTTGAAATTAGCCAATTGATCTTGGCCAAAAATGGGCCTACAAAAATAATTGTAAAAATTCCCTAAATATTCATATAAAATGATAGGGTCAGCTGTGTTTAGCTAGATAGAGGCCTATTAAACTATAATGCGTAATGAAGACATTTAGGCCTTTATTTTTACAAAGGACTAACTTTTAGTTCCATAAACCAATGGGTACTATACGGTTGTAGGTTGCGCCATGAGCGGACTGATCGCCGACTCAAGGACCATGATCGACAGAGCAAGAGTGGAGGCACAGGTTTGTTTGAATACATCCTTATACAATTACTCAGGGATGAAAGTCTTCAAGTTTTCCCCTGAAATCAAGTTTTTTTTAAATAAAAAAATATAATCAGGATTAGGATATATTTGATAATTACTCAATATAAACTCAAACTAACTTATTTTGTTTGTGTAATCCTATGATAAGACAGCAGAATCATCACTGGTTCATCCTCAGTGGTCCTACCCATACACAGACAGGCTACACCACACTGATCTCAGTGTCAAGTTTTTCTCAGCCAATTTCAAGTTAACTTGAGAAACCTTGAAGTCCTCTCTCTCCTCTATAGTCTTATGCATTTACACTCTTCACATGAGGCTTAGCCACTGAAACTAAGGTGCTATGCATGGAGAGTGTATGGACAGATTTCTCATTCTCCTCAGCAGGAGATAACGTCCATGATCACATGGACATGACAAATGCTTCTCCTCAGCAGGAGATGACGTCCAGGAGAATATAGACATGACAAATCCTGCTGCACAGCACTAGATATATGTGTCTATAGATGCATAAACATTCATATGCTCTATAATGTAGTTATGAGGTATGTTATATCTTCAAGTTTTTTTGACATAGTCGACTTTCATCCCTGATTACTAATTGGCTTTGGAACCTTGTCCCCAAAGCCATTTACACCTCAGAGGAAGCGTTGCTAAAAATGACAAGAAAATACTAGCATAAGTCCCCCTGTTCATTGTTATTAGATAAAGCCCTAGTTGGCACCAGTATCTTTAATACTCTTGAAATATACTAATATGTGGACAAAGAACAATCTGGATTGTAGAATCATATATGTAAATGGTGTCTAGGTCAGCTGACTGAACCGACCAATCAGGATGCACCTCAGGGAACATATAAGGCTGTTTGGAAGAAGCTCATTCTGCCAGTGGGTCTGGTAGAGTGAGTCAGTAGAACAGGTGTGTTTATAGCCTGCTCCAGACTATAACACATTTCTAGTACGGCCACCCCACCGGTAAGGCAATTGTTGGGAAGTACCAACGGTATACCTCTTCGTTTTAAATAAAAATCTCCCTCTAATGCGGCCACCCCTCTAATGCGCCCTGCGGCCAGCCCACTCATATTTCAGTCCTAAGGGAGTGATCATTTTTTAACGACAGGGGGGGTGGTGAGTTTCCGCGCAAATTTTTTTACTGGGGGGGGGGGGGGGGGTCATCATCTAGGTAGCACACGCCGCCCTGGGGCCGACTGACACGGCGATACAGAAATGGAGATGCTGACCCTGAGTCATTTGTGATGTTAATCATACATTCAATCTTTTACTCTATATCTGGTTTCCAGTTACTACATGTAGAACCAGAATACATTGTGGGAAGGCCTAGATACCTAGTCCACAGCCATATTTTGAGTTCTTGGATGTGGCTGTCAATGGCAAGGATAGATACCAGTCTAATAACCATTGACTCCTTGTCAAGCCAAGCTGTCAATGTCAAGTCACACAATATGTACATGCAGGACCTATACTAGAAGTTGAGTGGTCCAGGGTCACTCTTGAAATCGCTCAAGCCTGCCCAAAGACAAACTGTGAACTCCTACATAATTAACCCCACACACACATGCAAGAACCCTGGTCATCAAAACAACATTTTGCCATCCTTAAAGGAAGGCCATCACAAGTCCTCGCTCTGCCCCTTCCTCCTCCCTCCCCTGCTCCTTTCATTTCATAATAATCCTATAAAAACCCAAAGCCAATGGCTTTGCCATTAAATCCTTCAATTTGTCCCCTTGTTTCCGTTATACACTTGAGATATACACATATATGCTATTTTAACAGTTTGTAATGTAAGTACAGTTGAGTTAGCTTAGAAGTGGCACCAACATTTGGAAACATAGCTCTCCCCTGGCTCACTAGCTGTAGGGAGATAGTTCATTAAGTAGTCACACTCGGAGTAACGTGGGTTCGAATCTGCAATAGGCACCCTGCCTGCTTGTGGTGGACATCCAGCATATCAAAGTCCTGTTCATCTCGCACTGTGTTCATGCGACGTGGGAAGTAAACGAACCATTACCTTTGTAAAAGTGTAGACCTGTGCGATATTCCTACCTTCACCTCATACATTCGATCACCATCACATCCCTTGAGAAGCACTAAGCTGTTACTAAGCTAGAAGGGTGTAGAACTACCTGGACAAACCAACCCCAACCGATACACAACCATGAGTCTTACTCCATAAAGAAATCGCTTCCTGGAACACACACCAGGCGTCGCCACACTACATTGTATACTATTTGAACAGGGGTAAGGGTGCCCTGTTTCAACCAAATTGTGTTCACAATTTTGAGATGATCAGTCCAGAGAAAAAATAATAACACTTTGATTTGTGGTTACAGAATCACTGGTTCACCTACAACGAGAAGATGAGTGTGGAGAGCGTGACACAGGCCGTCAGTAACTTGGCTCTGGCATTCGGTGACGACGACGCCGACCCAGGTGCAATGGTAAGCCGCAATTAACTAGGACTTTAATGAAGGCCATGTATTGTCAAGTCCTGCTGTAATATGTGATATGGTACAAACACTTTGCCATCTAAAGAGTCACATTTATGGGTTACATTCTAATAGAATTCCAGTTCAATAAATGATATTTAAAGTAAATGTGAAAATTATTTATTTGTCCATTCAGAGCCGACCCTTCGGTGTCGCCCTGCTGTTCGGTGGTATCGACGAGAAGGGACCCAGGTTGTAAGTATATCAACAGCATTATCATTATCAAAGGATCTCAATGAGAAGTACATTTCCAGCAGTAATTCAATTACTTGATTCGATTAAAAACTGCTATTAAAAAAGATAACCAAGAAGTTGCTTTCTGACTTTACTTCGTAGACTAGCAATCTACATCCATTGATGACCATAGACTAGTTATACAGAAATAGCCATAGCATTAACCATTAACGTTGGCGCATGTGAGCTCACCCTTCTAAAATAGCCACACTTGACATTAGTATTGAAGATGGAGATGCTCACAATTGCAGGTTCCACATGGATCCCTCTGGTACCTTCATCCAGTATGACGCCAAGGCCATCGGATCAGGCTCTGAGGGAGCCCAACAGTCACTACAAGAAGTGTTCCACAAGGTAAATCAAAATTTTTAAAATCTTTTTTTTTTTTTTTTTATCGTTTGTAATCTACATGGTTAGGCCACACCAAAAAAAAAAGTTGGTCTACGGATTTTCATTTTGAAAAAATGGTGCGAGCGAGCGAAATTTTTATTTATTTTTTTTCCAAATTCTTTTTTTGTCTGCGGATTTTAACCTTGAATCAAGTGGAGCGGGGCAATTTTTTTATTTTTTTTGAGGGAAACATTTTTGCAAACCCCCAAATTTGGCTAGCGATCAGAAAAAAGCCACCCAAAAAAAAATAAAAAAATAAAAAAAATTCAAATTTCTCAAAAAGTGGTGCGGGCGCATCCGTAGACACTTTTTTTTTCAAAAAAAAAAAAAAATTTGCATTTTCAAAAATATGGTGCGGGAAATCCGTAGACCAACTTTTTTTTTTGGTGTGGCCTTAGCAATTCTTAATAGTATGGGGGAAAATGCTTTTACATTGCATTTCAATATTTGGTTTAATTATTTACGACATCCGTAAGATATAACAAGGGCGTTTCAATGAAATGTGCTAATTATGTGTGCTATCCTGTCTTATCATTCAGTCAATGACGTTGAAGGAAGCTTGCAAACATGCCCTCACCATCCTGAAGCAGGTGATGGAGGAGAAGCTTAACAACACTAACGTAGAGGTAAGTGCATGACTTAAGGCCAGAAAAAAACAAAAAATAAGTGTTCAGGTATCCTGCCCGGCCCAATTTTTTGCTCTTCAGAAAAGACTTCTGGAATGAAATAAACTCGCTACCAACGATACTAAATTTGAAGTTTTGCGCTTTACTAGTTACATAGGTACCTATCAACAGCAACACTAGGGGAATTCATGAAATATAATAATCATAATGAATTGATTATATAAGTAAGTATTTTGATTATAAATGTTCTGCGTCTGGATAAAAACGACACAAGAAACGCGAGTGTATCAATAAATCTTTATTGCTTGTCTAACCATAAAATACACTAGTAACCATATTCCTAATCTCATTATTTCAGTTGGGAACAGTAACACCTGAGCGCCAATTCCACATGTTTACTACAGAAGAGTTGGAAGAAGTGATCAAAGAAATCTAAAGTTTATGAACTTAATACTTGAAGGGGTTATTTTTCATTCACATATATGTAACTGTTGCAAATAACACATAGTATTTACAGTAACAGATATATGTTATGTCTGCATCAGGTTATTGTCAATAAAATCACGATAAATATATCTACATTCCTGTATGTTTTGTTGGAACATGAAAATACAGTAAAAACATAGTGGGTTATTATCATACCCCTAAATCCACTTTGGAATTACAGACACATCTAAAGGGAGGGGGCTTTGACATGGTCTACGATACTGAACAAGGAGTGCTTAAAAGTAACTTCACCGCATATTGATTTGTGAAGTTTTGTACAAAAATAAAAAAAAAGTTATAAGCTATTTCTTGTTAGAATTTGTTATTTACACACATGTATGACAAAGGGTTCGTATAATGTACTTCTATAAACGTCCATGGCATCCCATTGGATGAGTTTAGCCTACCGGCTTGCTAGATATCTGTATATGCAAAATAGTCTGTGATGGGTGGTGGGGGGGGGGGGGGGGGGAGTGAAATGGAAGAGAGATCAACCATTTTGGATTCCAAAACGGCCATATTATGTAACAACTTCAACGTCTGTGAAATTTTACCGTGAGTCGTGGGTAATGTATATGAAAGCAATTAAACTTGTATAATAATCCATTGAGAAACTATTTGCTTATCATATTCTTTAAATTTTCCCAAGACGCTTAATTGCGGTGTTCAGTAAATATTGTTATGGAAAATGGTCATTATGTCATGAAACTTTTGTGGGAACCCTGAATTGTCAGCAATACGCGCCTAAGGTAGTATTCAAGCAGTTAAGCGTTAATTGTGTTCAAAAATTGTAAATATATGTCATTTTCTTGTCTTAAAAAGAGGTGGAGCTTAGCACGCCGAAAATGGCAAAGTAGGGAAACGTGAATGTTGGTTTGAGTTGCTAATTCCCTGCCCGATTGTGCCTCCCACTAGTGGTAAATAATGAGAGCACCAAGGTCCGACCCTGCACACCTTAACCGGCAGCCAAGTAGGAGCTGATATTTCAGCCTGCACTTGCACGACACCTAGGGCTTCCTTTTAGAGTCTCTAGTCCCAGCCGTCTGTGATTGGAGGACAATCCATGAGACGTGCATCTCCGATAGTCACATTTTCAAAATGTGTCCCTGGAATCCATCACTTTAGAGATATAGTCAAATTGATTTTGCCATTCGGACATAACCGAACATTGTCATGAATTTATAGCAAGTTTCTTACGATTAGTCGATCAAATAGAACCAATGTTCTTCTTTGTGCCAGACTACGTAAAAAGTATTCAACTTGGAAGATCCACGACTGCAGAGCTAAGGATATATTTGTGTGTTGTGCTTACTCCTCATATAGAGTGCAACTATGGTGATAGCAAAGGCTGAAGTGGCCAGAACCGTCAGCAAGCATAGCACCTGGTTTAGTCTGTGAGCCACAGCCTTCCATTGTTCTCCAGGGTATGTGACTGGGCCATCCAGACCCAGTCTTCTCTGTCTCTCTGTTCGCGCCCTGGAGACTAACTTGACCACAGGTCCTCCGTTGGCGCCCGTGGAGGTGAGGCTGACGTGGGTGTTCTCACATTGTTGGTGTGTTGTGTCATTGTCGTTCTGAAGCTCCAGCATCTGTTTTTGTTTGGTGGAATTCTGGAAAGAAAAGAACATTTTGATGGAGAACTGCAATAAGCAGATCTCACGAACCTGCATAAAAGGAAACTATACAACATCCATTGGTGGGATAATGTGAAGTCAATAATAGAAATTGTAGTATTTGAAGTCACGAATTACTTTATATTCAATTTGATTTAATTACGCGTATCATACCACTCTCTATATCCCCCTCGTTGGCTGCAATCATAATTGGGTGGAGTGTTATCACCAAGGGTGGCAATTAGTCAAAGCCTCAGGGGGGCTAGTGTCTCATTAATAAAAAGATAGGAACACATTGTATCACTTGCCCCCTTGAGGATTGACCTAGTTGCCGACCTTGCTCATCACTGACTCTGTGTATATATATATATATATATATATATATATATATATATATATATATATATATATATATATATATATATATATATATATATATATATATATACAGTAACTATGAAGTGGTTCGTACTGTAACACTTCACAGTTATAATACAAACTTGAACTATGAGACGTTCATGTTGTGACACTTCTAATAATTAAGCATGATTACCCTTTTCTTTAAATTACATCCTATGGAGAAGAGACGCACAACCCACAGTGGAGGCGGGTCGCCGGTGAACTTGTAGTACACATGGCATACAGCCACGTTACACAGAATACACAGCCCAATGAGCATCATAATCCCCAGCAGTATGTAACCTGCAACAGAGGAGTATGCATCATGGACACAATTACTGAGATGAAATAACGAAAGCAATATAATTTAATAGGGGCATTTCCGAAAATATCGGGGGGAAGGGGGGAAGTGTCACACATAGGAGTATTCTAGATATAGGAATATAAAACTGATATCAAACATCTATAGATATGTATACAATCACCAGATACAAGGTGACATTTGCGTATGCTTCTTACGACTATTAAAGTGGGCGAACTACCATGACCTGATAAAAGGCAATTTTTCCATATACTACTAACACCATTATTCAAGGATCACGATTATAGCCTGCTGATAATTAACACTTGTTACACTACTTACACCAGGCGAGGTATCATATACCGTAATATATCTACTATCATGGATAGTGATAGTAAGCCAGCTTTTAATATACTATACCATAACACGCGAACTATGTTCCTGGTAACCCACCTATGGCCGGGATGACATCTGATTGGACAGGCATGTACTGCGTGATGGCGAAGAGAAGGAAGCTCTGGGAGAGGAACATGGTGACTGGTATGTTCACCTTCTCTCCCGTCTCGGTGGGGATATAGAAGGACAGCATGGTCACACCGAGCAGCAGCACTGAAGGGAAGAGGATGTTGAAGCAGTAGTAGAGCCCTCGCCGCTGAAACGGATTAAGTCATATTTAATTATAAGGGTGTCCTACTTTTTTTCTGTAGTATATACCCAGCCATGCACTATATATAGTACAGAGTATTAAACCGGGAAATGCACACTCCCCTGAAATTGTGTCGTCTTTATTGTTTTGACAATTTAGATGGAATATCACAACTGTCATTCATAGAAAGAATTAATCCCCCCCCCCCCCCATTTACAGCATGAGTTATATCCCTATACGACTATATAAGGTGTAAATCAAATTTGTTAGTCATCTAATAAGGAAGCTTTTACTTTCCTGCTTATTCATATGGTTTTAGATGATAATATCCTATAGGATAATATCCTATAAGCACCTCTATATGGCATGTGTGAAAGGAAAATGGCCTGTGTAAGATCCCATCACACCAGCTGGTCACATTCAAATAAAGTAATCTAGAGGTCGCTGTTGTATACATAGAGAATCTATAATCAAGCCCAGGGAAATTGGATAATTCCGACCGTAAATCTCAGACATCCTAAGTCCAAGCTGAGTGGGCCATCGGAGAGTACAACCCAAAGGTCTTAACTGCAATGCTACACGATGCGGATGGTCTGCTGAGTAGCTCTAGTAGATCGACAGTGGCTGAAAGTACTTCAGGGAGGGAGTCGTCCCTATAGACCGATGTTGAGGGAGGATCCTATGCAAATGCTTTTGACTTACTATTGTGGGTGGGGGGACCGAAACCAGCAGAATGGGATTGAATACACGTAGTATGTAAGCTAGTCATTGTAGTATATATTCTGTTTCAGTCTAGCATGACTATTCAACAAATCACATGCAAAGACGTGTTTTTCATTTGTTACAATATGAAAGCAAATACATGGATTGAATTGTATTAAATAGTTTATTGGTCGGTAGCTTCAAAAGACGCTTTCTGCCCGAACAACTCCTCAGGATACATGTGTTCATAGATATGTATTATGCTCATGTATGTCCTTATTCAGATTCAAATGTAACATATTTACTACTAAATCGCATTATTATGTGATGTATTTCACCATTTAGGTCAAGCCCCCATTATCTGTTGACGATGTGTTTCCTCCTGTAGATCATAATTCTTCTTATGATGCTCTGTTGATATTGTTCCTTGTTTTCATCTCATAATTGATTACCTCTGAATACCGTTGAGTATTTACACATATATAATTCATGCCTCTCTAGTAGCTTGCCAGGTAGGGATTCATCTATCATTCTCAAGGCTACTAACTAGTACTACTATATATGACAGTTGACACCAGGGATGACACCACATTGTCTCCTATATTAAATACTCAAATACACTAAATCACAGTAGGCCTATACACTGTGTGTGTTGGTATGGCGTTGACTCACCTTGATCATGTATATGACTGTGAGTTCATGGAAGGGGCTTGGGCAGCAGGGGTACATGTTGCTCTGTGTGATGATAGGAACACGGATCACATTCCACACACCATTACGCCGGAAGTACCTCATGTCTGCATAATCAGACTCCGCCTTTATACAGGAAAAGAGAAATTGTGAACGACTTTATTCGACACTTAGGATATCATGTCTAATTACTATGATTAATATTAGGGTTTATAATGTATCAAACGGTAACTTTAGGCGTTAGGTCTGGCAGGAAGTTGTTGTTGACCAATGAGTAGCTTCTCTGTATATCTATATGTATAGCTGCATCCTCATGATTAGACTTGCTGCAGTTTCCGAGCCCTACAATTCAGAAATGAATTCCTATAGAACGAAAATTAGACCTGAACAATTCTATGTTTATTTTGGCACCATATCTCGATTCCATTAGGCCCCCTATATCGAATTCAATGACGTAGCCAATGCTAGCTGATTAACTGGAACCCTCCCCATTCCAGATGAACTAGCAGAAACTGTACACTATTTACCTTAGTAACACTGGAAGTATCTGTACCCGGCAAGAACAACATGATCTAGAATGTAGTCTACTACACAGAGAAAAGAAACAGAGTCAACAGGGAGTCTTGGCTGCCTCCAGAACGACCCCCATAAAGAGGGGAGCCCTGGTAACTCCCTATAATATGAGCTAGGGAGCTATGTGACTCCCCTAGATGACTCTCTGACGACACCCCCTTAGGTTAGCTAGGGGGTCACCTAGTTCCCTTTGTCAGCCACGGCTCCCGCAAAAGAGGCAACATGACTCCCTTTTGACTCCCTTTTCTCTGTGTACATATATCAGTATCATGTGTTGTTCTTACCCTGAGGGCGATCTTGGATGAGTCGTAGAGCCAGGAGGCCATGGTGACGTTGCAGATCTGGGTGTCCCAGGGGAACTCCGCCAGCCGCATGGAGCATGATGTTATCAGCATGGTCCTGATAGACCAGCGGATGTCTCCCTCCGAACTCACCTGGGCATTGAAGTTCTCAAACTTACGTAGGTCCTGGTCCCCCGCATGCACCCTGCAGGTAAGGTCAACAATGATGAGCTACTGTACAGGTACCACATGGTCATGTACGCTGGAGGTAAGGTGGACAGAAACAAGCTGTAGAGGCCCTAGAGAAGGCCCCACATGATTATTTACATTTACTTGTGGGTTGGCGTCATACAAAGAAACCTGCCATGCAGGCTTTTTTCTGTGATAAGGGAGAGATCTTTCGGAAATTAGATCGGAATGTCATAGCAAAATATGTTTCGCCTCCTCCTATAGAGCACGAGCACCCAATCAAAAGCACCGAAGTTACCCTACCCCTTGTCCCTTATTAACTACACTGAAAACCTTACGGGTGTAAAAAGTCATCAGCATTGATGACTTTAGGGGAGATAACTGTGATAAGGTCATGGAGGAGGACCCGGTCATCTTAGGTGAGGGTCATATCATCATCAGTGCTATAACAGTTTGCTAATTAATAGCCCTTAAAGGCTAACTCCATGTAGGACTGGTCGTCCTCAGGTCGTTAAGCCATAAACATGTACATGTAGTATTCCATGTCTGCATATCCTACAACTTATGAAAATATTAATAGAGAATGTATTGTAAGTATTTACAGCTATGTTAACCATAAAACATAACCAGTCATACAATACATACCTAATTGTTCATGATATTGAGGAATAGATTATAAGTATTACACTGTGAGCCTATACTATACAGTATGTATCAGTAGGGGTTGTTTGACCCCCTTGGGCGTGGCAGAGGGGTGTTTGGTCATCATGGGGCCATCATGGGCCATTTGGCGGAGTAAAGGTCTTTGGTGGTGTAATATACCTATCGAAAATAGCATTGTGATACCTTGTACTAGCTCATACCGGAAGTAGCAATAAAAGCGCGGCAAACTACCTCAGTTGTGCCTACCCTGCAGAAGAAGTTAGACTTGCCTCAGTCTCTACTTTTTTCATCACTGAATTTCTTCCCACATACACCACATAATTGGCGACGAAGGAGCTTACCCTGTGGGCAATCTTGCCTGGAATCTCTTGGAAACTGTGAGTTTGTTCCATTTTGAGAACTTTGATTGTAATCTTTTGTGAACTTTGGTGGAAAATTCAGGGCAGTGATTTAGGGTCAGTTGTGCAGTCAGTCAGCCTCAGTCCCTGTGTTGGCACTTTCTGCACAGGCGCACACTCCTATCACCAGTGGCAGTGGATCTAGGCTCTTTGGATCTGCACCAGCTGTGTCTTAACAGTCTGAACATTCACATCTACATTGTGGAACATTTGCTGTTTAGGTGGCCTAGACCTATTCATCCTGTTGTAGGCCTACTTTTTGCCTTACAATGGGGGACTTCATTATGCACCCTTTCCAGTTGGAGCCAGTGGAGTCTGCAGCTAAGATTTGGGAGAGATGGCTTAGAAAATTCCCACACTTCCTAGTGTACAAAGGCATCACCAATGAGGCAAAAAAGACTGCATCATTGATGTTACTCTTAGGTGATGACGCTATGGATGTTGCTACATCTCTAGGCATTGATGCTACCACAACTTTTGATGAAGCAACTACCAAATTGACTGATTACTTTGCCCCTAAATGCATCAAAGAGTATCAGATATATGAGTTCAGGCAGGCTTATCAGCGAGATGACGAGATGATTGATCAGTTTCATGTTCGGCTGAAGAGTCTCGCTAAGTATTGTGAGTTCCATAATGAGGACGGTGAGATAAAATCTCAGATTATTCAGAAATGTCGATGGCCGAAAGTGCGCGAGAAGGGACTCGATGAGCCAGACGTCACGTTGGCGGCTCTTCTAAAATTTGCACGCACTCAGGAGTCTACGGGACGACAAAGCAAGGTGATGTCGCAGTCTATGCCCGCCGCTCCTGTGGAGTCAAAGGTCCACAAGGTGATGTCAAAGCCCAACTCCTGGGGTCGTGGCAAGAGGAGACAGTCTTCACCGCCACGCAGACAACATCAACAACGTCAACAGCAACAACAACATCGGCAGCCTTCCGACCAGACGGGCACGTGTTCTGGTTGTGGGGACGCATCTCATAACAAGCGAGCACGCGACTGTCCCGCGTGGGGGAAAATTTGTCACAAGTGTTCCCGATACAATCATTTTGGGAAAGTTTGTAGACAATCAACAAACTTTGTTGAGACTGACGAAGGCGCTACTGCAGCACCACTGAGTGACGATGCTATAGAGTATCAGTATAATTTGTTTCATACCAATGCCATGCCTAGTAAAAGGGTCAAACCCTACATTGTATGTGTAGATTTACATGGTGTTGCCACAAACATGGAGATTGATACTGGTTCTGGTGTAACAAGAAGTGTAATCCTGGTCTGGTGTTAAGTAAAACCAATTTACCAGTACTTAAGATGTTTTCAGGTGCAAGTCTATTGCCACTTGGTTGTGTAACATTGAATGTGCAGCATGCAGGTCAGTCATTGCAACTTGACGCATTAGTTGTCGAGGGTCAAGGACCATGTCTTCTCGGGAGAGACTGGATCAACGAGTTACGTCTTGATTGGTCCGCAGTGCATTCTCTTTCAGATGTGGACTACAGGAAACTATTCCCTGACCTATTCAAACCCGAGCTTGGTAAGTTAAAGGGTTACGAAGCGAAACTGTATATAGACACTGATGCGCAACCACGTCAGTTCAAGGCGCGAACACTATCTTGGTCTTTCAGAGAAAAGGTCGAGGCTGAACTTGATCGCCTCGAACGTGACGGGGTCATAGTAAAAGTTGAATTTGCAGATTGGGCTGCTCCAATCGTTCCGGTAATGAAACCGAATGGTGACATTCGCATTTGTGGTGATTACAAATTGACTGTCAACAGAGCAGCAAAGGTGGACAAATATCCAATTCCGAATGTTGATGATTTGTACCAAAAGTTGGCTGGGGGTGTTTGTTTTTCCAAGTTGGACCTCAGTCATGCATATACTCAGGTAGTTCTCAGTGAGGATTCCCGTGAACTTACAACAATTAACACTACCAAAGGTTTGTACCAGTACACACGCTTGTGTTTTGGGGTATCTTCCGCACCAGGTATTTTCCAGAGAGTTCTGGAGCAGGTACTTCAGGGTATACCCATGGTAGCAGTGTATCTGGACGATATTTTGGTGTTGGGGCACACAAAGGAGGAGGCACATCAAAACTTGACGACGGTACTGGGTCGGCTGCAGCAGGCAGGACTACGTCTGAGAGGTGAGAAGTGTGTGTTTCTACAAGATTCCTGTGTCTATCTAGGTCACAAGCTGGATGCCGAAGGAATTCACCCGACTACCGAGAAAGTAGCAGCTCTTCAGAACGCACCACCTCCTACCAATGTGAGTGAACTCCGCAGTTTCCTGGGAATGGTAAACTACTACCACAAGTTCCTAAGGAACCTCAGCTCGACACTCGCACCACTGAATCAGCTCCTACAGAAGGATGTTCCGTGGAAGTGGGGGCCAGAACAGGAACAAGCGTTTGCTAAATCAAAGGAACTATTGCAATCTTCGCAAGTGTTAGTTCCCTACAACCCGGCTCTACCATTGCTTCTTGGCTGTGATGCGTCATCGTACGGCCTGGGTGCGGTACTCTCTCATCCGATGCCGGATGGCTCCGACCGACCGATCGCATTTGCATCCAGATCGTTAGCTCCCGCTGAGAAGAACTATGCACAAATCGAGCGCGAAGGGCTCGCCGTAATCTTCGGTGTGACCAAGTTTCATAAGTATGTGTATGGTCGCGAATTCACCGTGGAAACAGACCATAAGCCGCTGTTGGGCCCGCTGAAAGAGGACAAACTCATCAGTCCGATGTCCACTGCCCGCTTACAGCGTTGGTCACTGACAATGTCAAATTACCAATATCGTTTACGTTACAAGCCAGGCAAGGAGAACGGCAATGCTGACGGACTAAGCCGGTTACCTTTAACGACACCGTACTTCACCGTGCCTGTGCCTGCTGAAACAGTGTTGGCTTTTGAGGTTCTAACGTGTTCTGAGGTTTTGACATGTACTCAAATTGCTTCTTGGACCGCTCGAGACCCGATCATGGCTTCCGTCCAAAACTTTGTTTTGAAGGGTTGGCCTTATAGCGTGTCCGAAGAACTGGCACCATACTTTCGCAGGAGGGAAGAACTGTGTGCAGAACAAGGTTGCTTGATGTGGGGTTTGCGTGTGATAATACCACCACAAGCTCGTGACTGTGTTCTTGAGCAACTCCATGAGTGCCATCCAGGAATCGTTAGGATGAAATCACTCGCACGCAGTTATGTTTGGTGGCCAGGAATCGATGCTGATATCGAGCTTAAAGTGAAATCATGTCAGCAGTGTCAAGTCCAATCCAAGTCTCCGCCGCATGCTCAGCTCCATCCTTGGGAGTGGCCTGGTAAACCTTGGCATCGGATCCATATAGACTATGCTGGCCCAATTGATGGACAAATGATTCTAGTGATTGTAGATGCTCATTCAAAGTACATTGATGCTCATGTCATGAACACATCCACTTCCAAAGCTACTATAAGGAAGTTGAGACGAACATTCTTTGTTCATGGAACTCCAGTTGTACTTGTGAGTGACAACGGAAGTTGTTTTACAAGTTCAGAGTTTCAAGAGTTCTGTAAGAAAAATGCTATTAAGCATATCTGTACTGCTCCATACCACCCAGCCAGTAATGGTTTAGCTGAGCGAGCCGTACAGACGCTTAAGGAAGGTATCAAGAAAACACCAGGTGAGGATCTAGAAACTAAGGTAATACGCTACCTTTCCAGATACTGTGTTACTCCACAGACGACTACTGGACAACCCTAGTAGCAAGCCCGCACGGGGCCAATTTGGTTTTAGCTCGGATTTGCTGTTTGAAGTCGGGCAAAACTGAGCTGGGTTTCATGTTGGGCAGATGGCTGGGCTGAAGTGTGGCCCCGATCGGGCTGCCCATTTTGGGCTCAGATCAGTTTCAAAGCGGGCTGCCCGATTTGGGCTCAGATCAGTTTCAAAGAGCGCTACCCGCTTTGGGTTTATGTTGGCCAGATGACAGGAAACCCGTCCAAAACCCGTTCTGAGCCCAATTCGGGCAGCCCACTTGGGGCCACACCAAAACCCAGTGCCCTAAACCAATGGGCGCCCGTCGGTTAGCCCACTCCGGGCCGATGAGGGCTGAGGTTGGGTTTGGACAGGGCAACTGGTCTAATAGTTCTGATGATTGACACCAGATGTCACTACTATACAATATCTAGAGTTTTCCAACAAAGCCAGATGAAATTGACATTATATAATAATACAATAAAATGTTAAAGTGATGTAGAATAGGAAACAATAAATATATGTTCTCACAGTTTGGAAATAAGATAGAATATATATTTGAATGATAAAAAGGAGGTTCTCTAAGCAGCTATCCAGTGTAAACACTATTTCTGTGGCATTACAATCTTAATACAAGACTCATGTGCCCCATGTAGGTATGAACTATGGCTTTGAAGGCCAATGTGCACCATAGACACTTGTCTATGCTGCATGTGGCTCAAACCTGATGATAATAGGCCTGCTTGATACTTCCATTATTGGGTAGGAAGAGTGTGATTATGCCTTGGGTTGATTAGCAGGACCTAAGATATCTGGTTCAACAAATACAAGAAATCATTGGAGAATGATTGAATAGATTCTAAAAACCCATAATTATCCGATCTTAGCCCGCTTTCAACCCGTCCAAAAACCGATCTAAGCCCGCTTTCAACCCGTCAGAAAACCGATCTGAACCCACTTTCACCCCGTCCAAAAACCAATCTGAGCCCAAAGTGGGAAGCCCGTCCAAAAACTGATCTGAGCCCAAAGTGGGCTTCCCGTCCAAAACCCGATCTGCGCCCAACATGGGAAACCCACACGGGGCCAGACCAAAGCCCAGTGCCCTAAACCGACGGGAGCCCGTCGGTTAGCCCACTCCGGGCCAGACTTGCAAACACAGTCTGGCCCCGTCCGGGGCCACAGTGTGTTTGCTACTAGGGAAGCACCAGCAGAGTTACTGATGAAACGTAAGCCACGTTTCCTGTTGGATGTACTTCATCCGTCTCTGTCCAGTAAGGTTATGGATAGACAATCCTATGCACGGCAGTACCATCAGCCTGCAGTCAGCCCACGTGACTTCTTTGTTGGCGATGCTGTGTGGGTCGTGAATTTTGCTGGTATGCCCAAGTGGATGCCGGGAGTGCTCCAATCAAAGACTGGTCCAGTCACGTATATCGTGCGTCTTGACGATGGACGAGTGTGGAGACGCCACATGGATCACATTAGAGCTCGTGTCCCAACTGAGCCTGAGTGTCGTGATAACGGTCGCACCATGGAGAATCGACCAATACCGCCTTACATTGCACCTGCGCCTGCACCTCAGATCCCAGTGCCAGCTGCAATGCCGAAGCCCAGTACTCCTCCGAGTACCACTCCAGCGACTCCACAAGACTACCATGTGCCTCCTCTACCTAGTGCTACGCCTCCTACACCAAGAGCAAGTAGCCCTGCACCAGTTGGTATTAGAAAGTCTACCAGAGTAATCAAGCCACCTACCAGACTGGACTTATGAGTACAAAACTAAAGGTGGAGGGATGTAATATACCTATCGAAAATAGCATTGTGATACCTTGTACTATAGATGTTCCCACCATATATGGGACTCAGCAATCAAGGTGTATTTCACTGAAGGGAATTATCAGTTTGAATGTGTTTTTGCCAGTCATTTCTTTTTTAATCATACAGTAGAAGCCCTGCACATCATTTCTAAGCATAATTGATTAAAAATGTGGACAAATTCTGATTTTTATAGCTAAGTGGGTGAGTGGAACAGCCTAAAATATGGGTTACTTTGACCTACACAGGCCTATATGATGTCAGATTTTCAACTTTCTGAAGCATCATATGTGCCCCAGACAGATTATTGAGACTATTATCACCAAACACATAGTTTACAATCTTATTTCTTTGGAAAGCAGACTGTCTTGGCTTTCCAAAACTGTTTTAAGTTGAGGAAATGGGCTTATATTGCTTGAGTTATGAAGCAAAATGTTACAATTAGTTACCCATCATTTTGCACATTTTGCAAGAATGCACCACTTAACTCTTGAAAGCCTGATTTATAGACCCAATGGTCAGATTCCCTATAGTAGAACACAGTGGGATAACAAAAACTTTATTCTGGCTGCCAATACAAGGCCCCACTAACCCCCCCACCTACTACTCCCCCCTTCCCATTAGGATTGTAGCTCTAACTACAAGCTTGGATTTGACCTACTATTGGGTCTCTGAGCATAATGGTTCAAGAGATTCTAGCATATTCTGTTCAATGGCAGGCATAAAGCATGTTTTGGCTCAATCTGATAATCTGTTTAGAGGCTCATATTTTCCA
The DNA here is from genome assembly GCA_947462335.1 of Harmothoe impar. Classification (NCBI taxonomy): domain Eukaryota; kingdom Metazoa; phylum Annelida; class Polychaeta; order Phyllodocida; family Polynoidae; genus Harmothoe; species Harmothoe impar. The sequence continues at coordinate 81,662,022 of OX381704.1, read as the reverse complement.
AAGTAAGGGTGCTAGAGCTATCAAAATAGGTTCAAAAGAAGCGGAATTTAGTTTTACCCATTCTGTGGACCTCCCATATGCACACTGTGATTAGTTATCCTGTAATGGCGTTCAGAGTGATGAAAGATAGATAAAAATCAAAGATTTCAGAAAAAATGTCTCACGGTTTCCATGGCAACCGGTCACATGATTTTCAAAATATGGGAGTGACAATGCCGTAGTCATTTAGCCTTTTATCTTAGCTTCAACCTGATACCTGAATCACTATTGCAGGTTTAGGCGCTGCAAAATTATCAATGACTCTTCAAAACATACAGGGGAAACTTTAAGTTTTGAGTCCCATATATAGTGGGAACATCTATAGCTCATACCGGAAGTAGCAATAAAAGCGCGGCAAACTACCTCAGTTGTGCCTACCCTGCAGAAGAAGTTAGACTTGCCTCAGTCTCTACTTTTTTCATCACTGAATTTCTTCCCACATACACCACAGGTGGAAAAAAAGCCCACAGGGTCAGTCCGGACCTGCAAATCATCTTAAAATTCGGCGAAATGTGACTTCTTAGACTGAGGGTGGGGAATACAGTCGGTTAGTACTACATTCATGGTAGATGAGCTCCCTTGAATTTGGCTGCGGCTAGATCCATGTTGCGCATTACCTTCTCCAAATCTGATTAACCTCGGCAATTTGCCCTCAAAGGAACAGCTATATTCAGCCGCTAATTGGAGGAATTGTGTATACAGGATTGCATCTACGACACAGGAATGATGGTCTGGTATACCGGGGTAGTATACGGCTCATGCAGTCAGCATCACAGATCAGCATATCTGATCACGACATTGCGTCCAAACGTAAAGGCTATAGCTATAAAGCCAGCAGAATGGGTTCGGGTGGAGGACCGGTCATTATAATACGTTCATATTATCAGGGGCGTTTATATCGATAAGTTAAAGTTGCGGGTACTGTTTCTATGCTATCTCCATTTTATTTTTTATAAGATAAAAGAAATACAACACGTATTTGAAGGGTTGATTGATTCTATAACTTACGCATTGTATATCGTAATATCCGGCCGCCATATCCGGGTACAGGGAACAGTGATAGAAGAGATCCCTCCATAGTCGGCAGGTTTCCACTTAATCAATGGGTCGACCCACAACTAGAATATATAACATTAAACTGTACTGCAACATATGTGTAGCCTACTATATGATTCAGGTTGTTGTGTATGATCGACTTATTAATCAATAAGTAGATATCACAGAGATCAGCCAACATAATTCAATTACCTTATATTCACTGAAAACTGATAATTATGGATTTATAGGAGATACAATTATTACCAGCACGGAGATTTTAAGTCTATAACAATAATGCTTACCAGACTTATCCAAGATATTGCTGTAATGGTTTCTGCTGTATCGTCCTGGAAAAGAGTATCCCAAGGTTATAGTAAATGCATAAATGGATTGGTTTATAGTTGTGTTATCAGTTTGATAAAGAAAAGGAAGAAAGACAAGGGGGTTCGGGGCAGAGCCTCCAATATATACAATAACATCATGAACTCTGACATTAAAACATGTCTGAACTTTATCTATCATAGCTTTAATAATGGTATGCGAGGTATGCCGTTTAAGAATATGTGAGGTATGCAAATGTCAAGGCACCTGCTTCAGTTTGTCTCTACGAGTGTAAAATGCCCCCACAATATGCCCAGGTAAGACACTCGGGGTGCGGCTTATACGCGACTTAGGCTTATATACGAGGTTTTACGGTAGTGCCTTTTATGTTACAGTATCTTTTTCTTAAAGGCGCCTGTTTATAAAGGTGTATACAATGCAAAAATTCTCAAAAAAAGAAAGAAACTGCTGCTAAAGTTGTTATCTGTCAAGTAAGACCCTGCGGAACTCCTGATAAACGTCACCTTTTTTGCATTTTTTTGAAAGAATAAAAGGAGCAATTGTTTGATGCATGGTTTTATGAGATAGTATCATGATACAAAGCCTGTGAGCTATTGATACGATCTGTATAACTATAAAGTCCGACCCGGGAGACGCACTTTAGGGCGCTATCTAAGAAAACAAGGTCCCCATGTCCCATACCGGGCACTTTTTCTACCACTCTGTGATTGGTCGATTGGTACCTGGTATCTGATTGGTCTTACCATGTCGACAAGTTGGTAGAGTCGATAGGACAGTGTAATGTTGAGGGCCTCCTGTGTCCGGTTGATAGGCCGCATGCCAGGGTCGTAGCCATCGAAGACGTGGTTTGCTATCTCCATCTCTATCCCAGTTGCCCGCCCAGTTGCCATGGAAACTGTATCAAGGGAAAAGAAAGTCCTATAACAAGTTTTATGGATGTCTGGGGAGGATATCAGTCTGGAAACCTTATTGGTGGTCCCCAATCTATAGGGAGCATTTGGCCGTCCTCACGTTTTTGCTCTTCTTAATAACAAGATAAAAAGTGGATATATGTTATTCATACAAGGGATCCATTAAACATGAGAAAGTAGGAGTTTAATCACGTCAAGAGAAATGAAAAAATGAATCAAAGCAGTACATGGTCAAGTTAATTATCCTGTATTGAAATACATATTATTAGGGTAGCCATCCTATCTGTGCAATGAGATTGCCTGTATACCATTGCCTTTGTTATTGCATTTAATTATAACCTTGTTATACTAAGTATGTGGCTTGGACCAATCCCCCAACAGAAGCGAATGAGTAATCCATTCAGGATGTACCATGATGTGCTATGGATGCCATACACATTCATGTTACTGGCTTCCCACAATCTCTGCCCCCAGAGCTACTGAGAGCTGTACCATTACTAATAAATACTCGCTCTAAATCTCAGCATCGTATATATCTTAGACATTATTTTATGAGCCCATGCATCTATTTACATACGTCTATATGCTGATATATTAATAATAAGTTTTAAGAGAAAGGGCTTCAGTGGGCATGATGACAGTAAAAATGAGATTTCCTGTTCTGGTGTGGAGGAGTTTACCTACACATGTCAAGGCTCTCACTAACCACTGGTGTACTTATTCCTTTGGACATGTTACAGCTGCCAAATTTACAATTGACCCTTTTATTCGGATATATAGATAATGCACATACACACATATAAATCTAAAACAATTATGTATTATAAAACACACTCACGAATTTGTATTATGGATACATTTGTTTTGCAGATCGATAAACGTATATAGATGATATAGAACCAAAGAAAATATTGCAGATAATGAAATCGCTGTAACTCTTTGCTATATGTATGCTCCTCTAGTTTGTACCCCTCCTTGGCTCTGGCAATTTTGAATGGTAGGTCCCTAATTTGCCTTGGCACTGGCTTCAGAGAAAGCAGTATTAAAGCAATCACAAAGAAATGGTGGTCCTTTCTGCAAGGTTATTTTGTGACAAAACGTGGGAAAACGTGACATTAGGGGAAAACACCTTTATTTAAGTTCATGTCTTCAGCTGCAATTTGATGCTTCAAGCATCAACATATTTGAAATAGTTGCTGAGAAATGGCATCTCGAACATGGGATGGTAGGGACATGTAGGAATTCAGAATAGACTGCAATGCGATCACATATCAATAGATTTTCAAATAATCCACATAAATCACAATTATTAGAAATTAAACTTATAAATGCATACTATTGTACATAGATTTGGATCTGGTAGGAATATTGGCATTCTGTTTTCAGTTCTGAAACCCTCATGGATGGAGCAATTGGATAGGGATAATTATTATTCCAAAAGAATGAATTGGTGGTTGCCATGGCAACCGAATGTCAACAAATGGGCTAGAAATGGCTAAAAACATTCTTTTTACATTCCAAATAAGACCAATTTAGAATGAAAATAGAATTTTGATGATAGCTTCAAAAGACTCCTTGGGAAAAGTTAGTCTAAGGTCATTTTCTCTTAAGTATTCACAGTTTTAGCTATATCTCCTGAAATATCATGTTTAGAGCATTTTCGGCTATTCCCCCTAATGTTACGATTTCCCAGGTTTCGTCACATTTTTGGGACATTCTCTAAGCATGCAGCCCGAGACTAAAGAAAGCTGAAAAGGAGGTTTGGTTCAGGATTGCCCAGGGCTAGCTGCTCAAACAATCTGCAATTAGTTCGTGTAACCTTGTTTAAAACCTCAGCCACACCAGCTACCCATGGGTGTCTCCTCCACGGTACACAAAGGGGGTGTGGGTGGGACAAGGCTTAATTGCAATTACAAACGCAAATGGAATCAGCAGTTTCAGAACGATGCAGTTCACATATTAAAGGAGAATGGTCTGGCCCAGGACAGGTCACAGTTCTGTTGGGTAATATTGAATAAAATGATGTTATAATTATTATATCATATACCATAAAAAGTTATCCAAGTCGATATCATGATTGTGGCAGTAGTGACTATTTAGCATTATGTGAGTTCATGTCATGTGAGCTTAAATGGTGGGAGGATCCTCCTCCTGCTCCATCAGACAGGTGGACAGTAGCCCATCACTCACCTCATCTCATTTGTCAATGTCAATCACTTTATGAATGCTTTAGTATCTTCTATCTGTACCATACCCTTTATGTAATGGATATCATGTACTGTATTGTTTGAACATAATTTTGCTAATGATAGCCGCTCCAGCGGCAGTACTACAATGCATAGAGGCAATGTGAGTGCCTGTCTTGTACATGTATTATTTACCCAATAAAAGACTAGAAAAAATCTAGGTGTGATTCAGGTAAATGTGTGATACAATCTAGGTAGGGGGTAGGGGACACTAGGCTTGGTTTCATAAGATCTAATAGGTGGTATGTCTTATTAGAAAAGTAATGACTTAAAGGGGCACTGTCCCCAGCCGGAGTGTATCCATCTTGTGCCCTATGTTTTTAATTGACATATACCAAGAACCCCCGGTCATATTATGCACCTCCCAACCACACATACCCTTACCACAATGACCCATAAGCGGCCTCACACCACCACAAATGTTGTAGTAATGTGTGGAGGGCAGGATGGGGTAATTATGAGCTGCCTAAGAGCTGAGTGTTCAAGGTCATTCTCCTGTGATTTCGGTGCACGTCTGATCCTTTAATATTTAACCATCTAGAGTTGGTATAATGAATTAAAGCATTGTGCAGACCTTGAAAGGTTAATGCTGTGCCGGGGTATGCACGATCACCAGCTCCTATAAACGTGACCAGCCTGAGGTGGGGGGAAGGAGGGCACTTGATTTTCTTTTCGCCACAGGTATGCGGCTGGACCTTAGACAACCCATACCATTTTAAGGGGATTTGACTCTAAATCATACCCTTGTTAGGACAGATTTGGCCAAAACTCCAAAAACGTAACCGTCTTTGTAGATATTCGGCGAAAAGTTTAGAAAAAAAGCCATTTCTGACTTTTTAATCCATCTTCATCTCTTTCCAAAAATGGTTAGAAATAATACAAACTGTGTTACTATCATTTAGGACTTATCTAACTCAGTTACCCACACATGAGGTGTCTTCAAGTTACTTTTGACAAATTCGCAGTGGTGTCATGCAGTAGATGGCGCTTTTAGATATTGAATTTCATCCATGAACTTCCTCTGACCTTTAACCACACACTGGGGATCACATTTATAACCCAATATGATGGCAAAGTAGGAGCCAACCTGTCAGAAGCTCTTCAGGCAATATTGAGACCCTCTGGTGGAGATTGCAGCCAATATTGGACCAGTGTAGTTAGAATTGATGTTGGTCCAACATCAGAAATAATATGATGGGCCTGAAATGTTCCAACACTGGGCCAATACAGGGTCAATATCAGCAATATCAAGCATGGACCAGCTCTGGCCCAGCGGTCAACCCAGCAATGGCCCATTCTCAGAACTGCCCAGGGTGGGCCATCATTGTAATTTGTATGTTGAACCAATGTATACATTACCTACAATGGACCATGGTTGGTATAACAATTGCGATGGAGTCGATCATTGCCGATATTGGCCCAATATACCCTTGCTACTTTGAGTATAGGCGACCCTATAGCCATTGTCATGAATTAATTATACCCGAGCCATAGGCAATGTCCCATCCGTCATCATTCCATTGTACAATCTAATCACCATTCCTGTACCATCGGAGGGGACGTATACACGTATCAGAACACGGTTCCAATGTATAAGCCATTATGTTGTCCCTATTTAGACGTCAAAAAGATAACTGATATTACTTGGACACTCACTTCTGCGTGACTGACTATAGATAATGCTGATCATGATGCCTCACCATGCATGCATGTCACAATTGTGTTAGATCTATTTACAAATTGCTAAATGTGCTGGTAAATGTTGCGAATCATAGTACTTGCTTTATTACATTCGATCATGCTTTGTGCAGTAACGTTGCCCAACTTAATAACTGTGTTTGTCCTTCGCTATTCAATGCCTGTGAGGTTTAAATTGTCCGTTGGCCTTTAACTAAAATTAAATGACTGGCAAAGTGTCTGATTCTGTCAAATTAGTTTTGTTTGTATGGCTGACGCCGAATAAAGACCGAACAATAATCATAATGAAACAACATTAATTTTCAACAAGAAAGTGATTCCCCATTTTACAATGTTATTAGTTCATATTACATGTCGCAAATAGGTTGCTATGGCCCCAGACTACTTTAAAGCAGTTGGTCTATAAAGGTGGCAAATGTACATTGACGGAAATGATAGGCTTATACCAATCATCTCTTTTATCCAAAGACATTATAGAGCATGGAAAGACATGTTGTAGCCATTACATTATAATGACGGTGTATTAAACTGGTATGGAGACCCTGCTGCTGCTCTATAGAGTTGACGTCCCTTATCACGTGAGACCCGCTGGTGGTGAAAACCTGGGTGGAGCTGTACTTACTCATTTATTAATAGCTGCACCTGGCCCTCAGTTACACCTGGCCCATCATGGTCAGCTCCCAGTGGCATAAGAAAAGAGCCCCACGCCCCTCCATGACAGATGAGTGAGTCCTGAAAATGTTTTCCCACCTCCGTAAAAGTCTATGGACCCTGTTTAAAGAAATTGCTTTAAAATACCTGTATTTTGAAAGCTCTGAATAAAAACGTCGTAGGGAAGAGTCACTTTTACACCCTCGTAGGGACGAACTTTCCGAGGTGCTTAGACCTGTACATGCCTCGAATATTCTTAGAGTCCATACCTTGTGTAGCAATAGGCTATTAGTATATGCATTTCCTCAAATATAGAATTGATGCACTGCGATGAACGCGAAAGAAGTACTAAGGAAAGAGAGATCGATTGAATACCATTGAAGGTTTAAATAAGGGTTTTAGCCTCACGATATCACCTGTCACGTGTAGATATTTCAGTCTAGCTTCATACCCAGTGGGTCCACCATTTAAAACTTCGCTGGTTGCGGTCAAACGTACTGATAAGGTACCCCCTGCCTGGTACCTTATCCCTTGGTAACGACCACTTCCAGGGACATGCTGGTACCCACCCTACCAGCTGTTATCAGTGCGGGCCGTCGCAACAAGCTCCAGTCCAGCCTATGCATTACATAAGGTTGCCATGGGCTATGCTGCTATCTTACAATTGCACGGCGTATTTGAGGCACATAAATTCGGCTGAGAGTGGCGTACAGACCATGAGAGTGGCGTACAGACCCTGAGAGTGGCGCACAGGTCTCCAGACATCTATTTATGCCATAGCCTATTGTTACTTTGTCAATATGTCAAAAGTAGCTCTCCTATCATGAATTATCATGGCCACGCATCAACCTCTAGATATAAAAGGCCTAAAGTTTCATAAACTACATGTCCATATCTATCCATCCGTGGTAAGATTATTATCTAATTCACAGGAATACTATTTTAAAATAGCTTCTGAAAAAAGATTTTATCGAAACTAACCCCAAGCTGGCCTGTCTCACATTGGTAACACGTGTTTTGGCAGCCGCATGGCTCACCACCCAGTGACTGCTATGTACCGTTTTTAACATTGAACTCTGTTTGCAGACTCTACGGGAAATTTTGTCAAAAATCTTGTCAATGACTGTCATTGTCTAGACTGTCATAATAACAGTCCAGACTACCAGTAGGTATAATAAATCCAAAACAACTTGTGGCTTCTGACTGTGGCGTACAGAAGTTGCATAACATCACTCGTATGCCACCGCCGTGCCGTTTTGGGTAAATATGTAACTGCGGGTACTGCAGTCATATTTCTGATACATATATCACTACACTTTCGTAATGCCTTACCGGTCCTTTATATTCAAACGTTTGACAAGTACTTTTCAGACAAAAGAAAACAAGCCATTGTTGGGTAATATAAATACATATCTATGGCCTATATAATTATATATATATATGTATATATATATATATATATATATATATATATATATATATATATATATATATATATATATATATATATAATATATATAATTATCATTATGTATATATGCATTCACATGCATTCTATCCATTGAATCTAGAAACATACATGTAGATTATACTCTCGTGTATGTATTATGAGATGTGCGTGCATGTTCTCTTGCGCATGATACATATTAACCATGTATCGGGTTTCTCAAAGGATGCTTTTCTGCATGGTTAGCAGTATCCTACAGGAAAGCATCTCACTGCTTGGGAATCACCCTCTTTGGGTCACGATTGCAATTACGATAGGTTACATTTGCGGAGGCTTCAGGGAAAATAACGCCACGTCTAGAAGAATTAAGATGGGACCTCTTGATTAGAGATTCTCACACAAAGCACAATCGAACGCATTCCAACTACTAGATTGCAGAAAAGCTGTAAAAATGAATCTCCCCAAAGGAAGCAAATCTTCATAGAGGATGCGTGTGTAGGGGGGAGGGGGGGGGGGGGGCAGCAGGGCCCACTCCAACCAGCTTTGAACATCGGCTTTAAAGGTGCTGGTGCACCCAAGTCGCTAGTGCTGCTCACATTGACACCCCCTCTTGTGGGTGATTCAGGTACTAAGGTTATGATGGGTTACATAATCTTAGGTCAAAGTCCAGGCAGAAGATGAAAGGTATCTACAATTATTCTGCTCAGCAGGGGTCACAGCAGGTGGTATCTGCCCCCAAAATCCATGGGAGCAGCTCAGACCTCCTGCTGTGAGGAGGTGTCATAAGGAGTGGGTGGGTTACATCTACAAAGAGATGGACAGATTATAATGTGTCTATATTATGTAATGTTATGATTTAACACATATAGCCAACAAAACAGCCAAGAAATGGTGGATGTGGGAGGAGACAACCCTGGAGGAAGGGGAAAGTCTGGACCAGGCCTGGAGGAGTTTGGTTTCTTGATTATATAAGGCCTGCTAGTGGCCACGCCGTTAGCAACAGTAGAGGCTGGGTGCACCAGCCGCTTTAATGCATGATGGCGCAAATACAATCATGCTTATATTGGAGTGTTTGAGGGGTATGGCTTGGGCATTATGAGTATTATATCATAGGGTCTTGGCAAAATCTTGGGAAGCCCACACATATTCAGCTTCCCCTCACCCTTTTCCTACGTCTCTGCATGTACAATAGTTTAGACCACCGCAAGTAGTATAGTATGTATCGGAACGGGACTATAGTTAACTACTGTTTATTACTCAATCGACCTGCAGCCAATCAGAGGCCTCCATTTGGTCACGTGACCCCCTCATTTGCATAATTACGTAATAGGCCACGCCCCCTCATTTGCATAATTACGTAATAGGCCACGCCCCCTTGATCACCAGCCAATCAGGGGCCACCATTTGGTCACGTGACCCCCTCATTTGCATAATAGGCCACGCCCCCTTGATCACGTGACCCCCTCATTTGCATAGTAGACTACGCCCCTTTGATCACCAGCCAATCAGTGGCTTCCATTTGGTCACGTGACTCCCTCATTTGCATAATAATGGGTCACGTGACCCCCTCATTTGCATAATAGGACCACACCCCTTTGGTCACGTGACCGGAAGCGCTCTTTATTTGGAAAATAGGCCACACCCCCTTGGTCACGTGACCTGACCCCCTCCCTCATTTGCATAATATAGACAATAGACAGACTACGCCCCCCTTTTGGTCACATGACTTGGACTAGCTAATGGGAGGCTTCTATAAGGGGGGAGGGGAGGGGAGGGGGGGAGGGGGGCACTTTAAGATGCATGGGGAGGGGAGGGGGGGGAGGGGGGCACTATTTATGGGGTGGGCGGGCACTTGGGGGGGAGGGGGGGCCTTTGGGGTCTGCTCGGGAGAAAAATAAATAAATTATCTGATCTCTAGGGAATCGCTTCCTCCCTACCCCCCTTTAGGGGGGTAGGGAGATGCGAGTCGGAGGTGACTGTAGAGGAGTTTTTCGGTGACTTGATGACTTTCAAACGACTGTACTGATAGTTGATGAATTTGACTTTTTGACTTGAATATTTCTTGCGACTTTGCGAAAGCGACTTTGCGGCTCGTAGCCTCTTAAATAAAGAGGTGACTTTGTAACCTCAGGGGGGAGATCCTTCTACACCACCACAGAAAAAGATCTCGGTTGATTGACTGAACGCGGCGGGTATGAGTCATCATGGGGCCCTTGACGGGTGGGTCCTCCCCATGTAGCCGTATGTCGAATTTAAGAAATGCCCGTGTCACAAGTCACTAAGGGAGAAAACGTTTTTTGAAAATATTTAGAACCCGAATTTGAGCATTCTGGTACATTTTTAAGGACCCAGACACCGCAAAGCCGGGTACCATCCAAGAAAAAAAATAAAAAAAATTTGGCGAAATGCTTAGGTTTGAAATGGTACTTTTTCTGATGCACTCTTCGAACATTTTTTTTCCTCATGTCACTATGGTCCATGTCACATGTCGGACTCAAGAAATGCCCCATGGCCCATGTCACTTAGATGTCCGTGTCCGTGTCGTCGTATCGATTTTTAAGAAAATGACCATGTCACCATATCGAATTTAGGGGTCTAGTGACATCAGCATGTCCGGCTATCCTCCACAAATTTAGCTCTAAAATGTTTACTTTTTTTTGGGCCGATTTTTCATCATTTTAAAAAAACAATAGGCTGTTGAAATGTTTGCTGTTGTAAATAGAAACAAAAACAAAACAAAGCGCATGGTAAGATTATGTCACATTGCAGTCGCGGGTCCGCTCGTGGCTTATCCAGCCTCTTCGTGGATCCGCGACTGTCAATGTGATCATATACTAATCACCCGGCGTTTACGGTATTATATACTAAGGTATGAGACGGGTCCTACAGAAAAGGTGTCTAAAAAGCGCTGCGACCTGATTGAAATGACGTCAGCGGCGTCTGCTCGTCAGTGCCCGGCTGTAGCCCGTAGGACATGTCATTCTGCTTTTCTGGATGTTTTGAAATATTTAGATTTAACTGATAATACCTGATAACAAGCCTCTGAAGCAGTTTTTGATCGAGTACGTCTTCTCTACGTTTCCATCGATTAGCTGCTTCAGCAAAAAAAATCGCGCGCGCGGTCTAGTCTAGATGACGGAGTCGCTAAAGCTCTGTTTAGAGAGTGGAACTTGACTTTGACTATAGACTCAGTACTAACTGAACGCCCCGCTATGTCACTCCTCACGTGGGTATATGTACAAGCTCGGGTTCTTCACTTTACGGCTTGACTAAAACTGAGACGCGTCCATGATAAACTCTAGCCTTTTTTTCCTTTTCTAGGATCGAGAGAGAGATTTTAAATGGGGCGGTTATCTAAATAGCGTGGAACTAAAATCAGGCTGCGGCAGATAGTATCTCTGCGCACCTCAAGACGTAACTTTCACTCTCCAGCAGAAGTTTAGTTGTCACTAATGATGGGCGGCGACCGTCGTGCACCGGCGGATATTGGAGAGTGTTGGAGAGCTGAACCTTACAGACATATAAATCAATCGCTCTGGTGGAAATATCTCGCCATAGATTGGAACCTAATACTTATCTAATGGAATCGTTATCAGTTTTCAGTTTTCTTGCCGTACAAAATTTATTTCCAACTCTTCACGTGGTGATAGCTGAAGGTCGCTCGTCGTAGGTACGTGTGACCGGAACACCCTTTTTGGTTTTGGCGCGGGTGGACATCAGATTTGTACCGTACTGTCGCGATTAAGGGCTCTGAGGGAGCGCTTTTCAATTCGGTGAAGTTCTTACTCAGGAGCTATATACAAGCCAGGCGCTGGCGCTTATTCAAAGTCGCGATTTTAGTGCTTGAGAAAAAACATTTGGAGGCTCTTATACTCCGGCGCTTATACAAGACCGGCGCGCTTTTCAACACTAGTTGCTTTATCGCGACCGTACGGTATGACTTCGGTGTCACAAGGTCCCAAACTCCAAATAAGGAAGTGAAACGACGTCGTCTGTCTACCTCGTGCGCGTCATAGCGTCGTCGAAAATAGTGTGACGTCAGCATCTCTCAGGCGGCTGGGAAGTCAGTTCGACAAAATGGCTCACGGAGTGAACTTCGTGGCCGTTTCTCGATCTATGATCGATGCGGCCGTGGAGAAGGAATTCGTAGCCGTGCTACAGAGAGAGGAGGCGGAGAGACAGAACTTCGTGGCCGTTTCTCGATCTATGATCGATGCGGCCGTGGAGAAGCAGTTCGTAGCCTCGCTACAGAGAGAGGAGAGACAGCGGACTGCTGCTGAAGCAGAGGGTGTGGTGGATGAGCTGATCGCGAACGTCACTGATCAACTCATCCGCCAGTGCGTGGAGCAAGTCAAGCAGCAAGTCTGCATGGAGGAAGGACTACCGCCCGCCGTGCTGGAGGAGCTGCTGAAGGACTACCACGCGTTATGACCACGCCCTCCGCTTCAGCAGCAAGGTCCCTGCGACCCTCTCTCTCTACCAAACGGTCCTTTTAAGGACCAACCACTGATCACAAAAGTTGAAAATCAATCTCAATATAATATACGCATCAGAAAAACCCCTAATACGCTCTACACTGAAACCCTGTTGAGTAGGTAGATCAAGTTGGGCTTTTTTTTTTTTTTTTTTTTTAGGAAGGGCAATCAGGTCATCGTGTGGAGATCATCAGGTGTCCTGTGTGTGTGTGTGTGTGTGTGTGTGTGTGTGTGTCTGTGTCTGTGTGTGTGTGTGTGTGTGTGTGTGTGTGTGTGTGTGAATTTTATACAAATACAATTATTCATTCCTTTCAGCAAGAAAATTAGCTCAATGTAATCATATGATTTGAACTGCCCTACTTATCAGGGCCTTGACGACATCTGACCGCCCCCCTTTTCAGGATCTAAATGGAAATTCACCGCCACCGCTTTTCAGAGTCGCGCTGCAGTGGTTATCCAATACATGGCGGAGCGCCATTACCTAATTCTTTTGTATGTGAAAAAAAAACAGCACTGATAAGGGGTTTAATTAGACAGATATTGGTTCTACACTATCAAAAAATAACCCCTCAGCGCTTTAATGCTAAAGGTAGCATAGTGCTTTAATGCGCTACGCCCTTTGTCGATATGCCAGTGTATGCATGCATGCAGCCCTGGTGAGGAACTCTGAGTGCTGCATTCATGGCTTATGACGACAACGGGCACTGCACATTAAAGCGCTATGCGACTATTAAAGGGTTAGATCCAGTCTTGCTCCAGTCATCCCGAATGCTATACCCAGAGTTGGTGGTCTGGTCCAGACTGCTGTACACAGATTGTGGACGGGATGGCGGGTTGCTGCCAGACTATCCCTCTGGTACGATATGCGGCTGGCGCGGCCGAGACTGTCTTATATGATGCTATATCTGAGTCGAATTATGTATTAGATACCCTACGAGTAACTGAGAGTATGTCAAAATAATCACGGCAAACTGACTGGCGACTTCATAGGATCATAGGGCGGTTATTATTACATAACTCAGTAACCTTTGGTTATGTGTTAGATAGAGTACACTTGGACACGGTTATTCCATATACCCACTGCCCCACAGGGTCAAGACGAGGTGATTTAAATAATAAGACCCAGACGGGTAAAATAGCCAAAGTCAACAATGACCTGTTTTTTTTAGCCAATATGGACAAAGAGACACGGGGTGCTGTACACAGGTTGTGGACGGGCTGGCGGGTCGCTGCCAGACTATCTCCCTGGTCCGATATGCAGCCGGCGTGGCCGAGACTGTCTTATATGATGCTGAGTCTAATTATGTATTAGATTCCCTACGAGTAACTGAGAGTGTGTCAAAATAATCACGGCAAACTGACTGGCGACCTCATAGGTCAGTTATTATTACATAACTCAGTAACCTTCGGTTATGTGTTAGATAGAGTACGCTTGGACACGGTTATTCCATATACCCGCTGCCCCACAGGGTCAAGACGAGGTGATTAAATAATAAGACCCAGACGGGTAAAATAGCCAAGTCAACAATGCCCTGTTTTTTAGCCAATATGGACAAAGAGAAACGGGGTGCTGTACACAGTTTGTGGACGGGGTGGCGGGTCGCTGCCAGACTATCCCCCTGGTCCGATATGCAGCCGGCGTGGCCGAGACTGTCTTATATGATGCTGAGTCTAATTATGTATTAGATGTCCTACGAGTAACTGAGAGTGTGTCAAAATAATCACGGCAAACTGACTGGCGGCCTCATAGGTCAGGTATTATTACATAACTCAGTAACCTTCGGTTATGTGTCAGATAGAGTACACCTGGACACGGTTATTCCATATACCCACTGCCCCACAGGGTCAAGACGAGGTGATTAAGTAATAAGATCCCCAGACGGGGGGTAAAATAGCCAAGGCAACAATGTCCTGTTTTTAGCCAATATGGACAAAGAGACACAGGGGGTGCTGGGAGTTGGCGACAAGGGGCAAGACGGGCAAGACTACTTCTCAAAATAGACAATGCCAATGGCCAAGACCTAGTTCTTAAATTCGACAAGGCCCATTGGTATCTCTTATATTCGACAAGTGACACATGTGCCCCGTCTGTGGTCCTAATATAGATTTTCTAAAAAAAAAAGTAAATTTTCTGCACCGTGTGACAACGACCGATCAGCTACATAGCAGAGATTTCCCCAACCTATTTTTGGTTATTTTTCTATTCAGTTTTTGATCAGCGCACTATATTATCGTGGTTTTTTTTTTAAAATTTTTTAATCATAAATAATATGTAGACTTGGAAAAAAAAAGAAAAAAAAGAGAGCTGACACGCAAACTCCTACTCACATGTCGCTGTTTTGTCACTAAACCCAAAGACCCACCCACCCCGTAGGAAGGGGAGACGCTTGTGAACGTTCCCTTAGGCCTCTATTCTTTATTTATTGTGTGGCCCCTAAAGAGGGGCCAACCAACTGACACTGTCAGTTGGTTAGATGCTGCACAACATGGGCGTAATTAATTACGCCTAGTGTTAAGCAGCATGGATCACTGTGGTTTGACAGACTGACCTCAAAGGGCCCCCGTTGGATGGGGGCCCTAGTGGCACAACGAGTCAAAACGAGTTGATCCGTTTTTCAGATTGCCGACTCGGCGAGAGTTTCTGACTATGTATCTTTTATAAAGCCTTAGATATGGTGTGGTATTTTTCATCTCGCTATAGTTTAGTTGGTATTCAAAGAAACTGCCTCATTTCTATCAGAAATACACAATATTGAATTGTTATTTATATTTTAATATATTCAGAAGCGCACTTTGTTGCCTATATAGCTCATTATGCGTTGAAATGTTCGCGAGCATCGTAGGAATGTACAAAACCCCTATTGTGGCGCCATCTGACGAAAGAGCGGGGAACTATACGTGACCTGAACCCCGCCCTCAGCGCGTTCGTTATTCGCATCTTTGACAGCGACTAAGAGACGCTCAAACTGTCTCTTATTTAGTTTGAACTTATCACAAATTTGTCTTTGATAGGTCGTAGATTGACTTCTGACTTTTTTTTCTTTTTTAGTTAGAATAAAAAACAAGTGACGCCGACACAGACCTGCGCATTAACGCGCTCCACCGTCTTCAGAGGGTTGAGTCTATAGTACAGTAGATTCTACTGTGTACTTACACTAACAGTGCTACATATACATACCTGAGTCATAAGTGGGGGGTTTTTGTTGTTTTTTTTAGGGGAAAAAAAGTGATCTACTCACCAAACCGCTATTAGTAGGTAACCTGTATGACCCATACCGCAAACATCTGCCTCGTGACTGATAGTGTACCGGTGGTGAAGTGCTGTTGCAAGAACAATTGAGGCTCTTTATATAGCTGAGAGAGCGAATGGTCTAATCTTGTTTTCACCTTGAGCCCCACCCTATTCCAGAGAGGGTATCAAAAATCACATGTACACGTATATGGGCTTATAGCTGGTGAATAGATAAGGCGGGGCAACTGTGTATACTAACACTACAGGGGGCGTTTTAACGACAGGTGTGACGCGCCAGCCCGTGGAGGGAGCTTTTGTTTTCACCTAGAGAGTGTATACAAAGCCTACAGGGGGTGATTAACGACAGGTGTGACGCGCCAGCCGGTGGCCGGATCACCGCATCTTCTAAGCTTTGTTTTCACCTAGAGAGGGGATCGAGAGTGTATACAAAAAAAAAAAAAACCTACAGGGGGTGTTTAACGCGGCCGGCTGCCTACATGCTATGGTCTAAGCCTGTTTTCAGCTAGAGAGGGACCTAAATCACCTAAGCCTTTTCCACCCTTAAATCGATCTGATAATTACCATAAAGAGGAGTAATGCGCGTTACATGTATATGGGCTTATAGCTGGGTAAGAGATTAACATGCTAGTCAACTGTGTATGCAAAAAAAAAAAACTACAGGGGGTGTCTAAAGTCGATTGTCATGCGCCAGCGGGCGGACGGAAGTCTGCCACTCTAGCTGTGACTACAACCCACTCAACAAAAAACGTTATTTAACATTTGCAAACGTTTTTACATGGTTTTCTTTAAAAACGTTGTTTAAACGTTTCTATATGGTTCATCATACAAACGTTGCAATGTTGAACATTATTTAACCTTTCTAGATGGTTTAGAGGAGAACGTTTTTTTATATGACGTTATATGACGTTTCTACAGGGTTTACATAAAAACGTTGCTATTTAAAACATTATTGAACATTTCTATATGGTATAGAGCAAAACCTTTGCATCCAATACATTATTAAATGTTTCCACATGGTTTGGACTAAAAACGTTTGTATAAAAACGTTATTTTGGTGTAAATAAACGTTTCTCTTAATGCCAGTATCTGCAACCAGGAGGCAGCACTATTTCTTTGAAGGTATTTTGTTGATGCTTCACCACACTAATCTCATATAAAAAGTGCCACAATGATAATTATCCCGATTTATCCTAATCCATATATTTGCAATATTTCATATCAAATCAATTTCCATAGACTAGCAGCAAGGTCAGCCATATCTGTACAGTCCAGGATGGGAATATACCTAAAACACCCATTTAATGGGTATTTGAAAAATATATAGTCAACCCAGTTCAAATGGGCATTTGTAATACCTACATGTATCAAGGGCTTCTTTGTGTAGCCCTACTAAAGGTAGGAAAGAACTTTAAATCATGTATGTATGGTTAGGAAAGACCAGTGGATTGGTGCTTTACCAATACACCCTCAGAACAAAGTCTCTTTCGTCAAACAAAATGGTAATAAGGTAAAATAAATGAAACCAAAAAATATATGATGCTGCTAGGCTCATTTTTCAAATGGGTTTGGTGCCCTTTGCCCAATAGAAATTACGTTATTTTCACCCTTAAGAGATATTATTTTGATCTCTGAAAAACGTTATTTAACATGGGAATAAGGTTGCACTTCCAAACGTTTGTACAAAACGTTTATTTTCGTTATTTCGAGTCAACGTTTTTACGTAAAACAAACGTTAAAAACGAACGTTTTTCAAACCTTCAGTGAACGTTTTTTCTAGGGTTAAATAACGTCTTTTTGTTGAGTGGGAAGCGCGTGCGTGTGGTAGACAGCTTAAATCAAACACAAGTTATGCTCCTTATAGCTTCCTACTGACTGCGGATTCGAGTGCTTGAAAGATGGTCTTTTGTTTTTTTCATCTATTTCCTCGGGGGGGTCGAACAGGATTAAAGATGTAACGAACCCGCACCTACACAGGTAGACAGCTGGTCGCCTTCCTAGTGAGAGTTTTCCTCTTGAGTTAAGAAGCTTATCTCGGAGCCTAGTACATAAGCGAGAGTGAAACATGGGTCCCACACACTTCTTCTACCACCTTCAGCATGGCGTCATCAGGAATCACTCTACGTTCTACCGAATGTGAGCAATCCCAACACTACTACAGAGCCGCGACAACACCACACTAGGAGACGTCCATGTTTACTGATGAGTTAACAAGTAGCAAGGTGGAGGTTGGTTTTTATCAAGATTCGTACGGGTGGCTGGAAAGTGTGATGGCTACTTCTGCAGCTATTGCTGCTGCTCGTGCAAAACGTGAAGCTCGTATCGCTGTTCGTGCTACACATGCTGCATACGAAGTTGCCAATGCTGCTAACAACGCTGCTGTTACTCTCGCCGCTGCTGCTCGTGCTGCTAATGTTTTTGCTACTGTTTCCGCTCTTGCTACCGATGCTGCTGCTACTGATGCTGCAACGTCTGCTAAAAGTGTCACTGTTGCGGCTGCTGCTAGGGCTAATGCTATTAATGCTTGTACAGCTGCTAAAAAAATAGCCTGTTTTGCTTATGCTAGTCGCAGTGTCGCTGTTACGGCTATGGCTGATGCACATGATGCTAAGTTACGGGCTTTTGCTTTTGCTGAAGATGCTGTTGATGCTGAAGATGTTGCTGCTGCTGCTGCTACTGCTGCTGAAGATGCTACTGCTGCTGCCGCTGCTGCTGCTGAAGATGCTGCTGCTGCTGCGGCTGCTGCTCTAGACACCTATGACGCTGCTGCTCTAGACACCTATGACGCTGCTGCTGCTGAAGATGCTGCTGCCGCTGCTGCTACTGCTGCTGCTGAAGATGCTGCTGCCGCTGCTCTAGACACCTATGACGCGGCTGCTGCTGCTTTTGCTGAAGATGCTGTTGATGCTGCTACTGCTGCTGCCGCTGCTGCTGCTGAAGATGCTACTGCTGCTACTGCTGCTGCCGCTGCTGCTACTGCTGCTGCTGAAGATGCTGCTGCCGCTGCTCTAGACACCTATGACGCTGCTGCTACTGCGGCTGCTGCTCTAGACACCTATGACGCTGCTGCTGCTGCTGAAGATGCTGCTGCTGCTGCTGCACTAGTCATCTATGACGTGGCTGCTGCTCTAGACACTTATGACGCGGCTGCTGCTGCTGCTGCTGCTGAAGATGCTGCTGCTGCTGCTGCTCTAGACACCTATGACTGAAAACTTAGTAGGCGTTATTTACAAACACTACTGCTACCTATGACTAAACTTAGTAGGTGTTATTTACAAACAAGAGAGCCACGTGGTGTTGTTTACAAACAAAGAGAGCCACGTGGTGTTGTTTACAAACAAAGATAGCCACGTGATGTTGTTGTGGCCTATCATGCCAATGAAGGGGTCACGTGATCAAGGGGGCGCGGCCTATTATGCAAATGAGGGGGTCACGTGACCAAATGGCGACCTCTGATTGGCTGGTGATCAAAGGGGCGTAGTCTACTATGCAAATGAGGGGGTCACGTGATCAAGGGGGCGTGGCCTATTATGCAAATGAGGGGGTCACGTGACCAAATGGCGGCCCCTGATTGGCTGGTGATCAAGGGGGCGTGGCCTATTACGTAATTATGCAAATGAGGGGGCGTGGCCTATTACGTAATTATGCAAATGAGGGGGTCACGTGACCAAATGGAGGCCTCTGATTGGCTGCAGGTCGATTGAGTAATAAACAGTAGTTAACTATAGTCCCGTTCCGATACATACTATACTACTACCGCACACTGATAATTCCTACATGGGACAAGAATGTAAAATAACAGCCAGCAGCTCAGTAACATGCAGCTCATCAGCACACAGCTCAACAGCACACTGTTATACAAATTTTCAAAGTTGAAAAAAACCTTGACTAGACACATTTATTCTTATGTATTTTGACCTGGGGAATTCAAAAATAGCACTTAAAATTGTGTGGTAAGTCACAGTTTTAAGATATTCACATTGTCTCTTTTTGTATCACTGGCTAGTATATTATATACTATCTAATCTAAAAGTAGAAAAATGCCTTTTTTCACATGAAACCTATTTTAATCCAGTTACCTGTTTGATATGTTACTGATTTATTGCAGAATTAAGTACTCTTGGTGAATGATTAAGTATGAAATAACACATTGCAACATATAACTAGTGCTTGATAAGGGCCGTTTTGTCTTCCTATTGTATTCCCCATCAGGATCATCTCCAACCAGGTTCCAGCAATATGCTTAGCAAATGTGTTATGTATAAATAGATTTTATTGATGAATGTTCTAATAAATGGATAGTTTTCAGTAGAAATCTGGTTCTGAGTGGAATTTGCAATGCCTACTATAAGGTTTGCGATATCAATGACATTTCAAAGATACTAGAATCAATACATCATATTTATAATATGAAAATGGCTACCATGGTAACCAGAAAGTGGAATTTTTGCCTAGAAAACATTAATTATACATTTGACATATGGTATTCCATCAACAAATATGGAACACCAAAGATGTACCATCGTATTCTGCATACAAAATTACCCATAGGCATTTCTGTTTTTTTTTGGACTCTTCTGCCTTTCAGGTGCCCTGCAGTGGCTGAGAACAGTACTAAAAAGAGAACCTGAAGGTTCTCATTGTCAGAATGGGTTATAATTCTGGTCTTAGTGGTTTAAAAAATGCTATATCCTTTGTATATATATATATATATATATATATTTATATGTATTATGGTGTTTTTTCAATAAATATAATTAAAATATCACAAATTTAGCTCCATGACAGTGTAGAATTCTGTTTCTAATGATTTCTTATCCTTGAATGGGATTCAGGGTTGTGTTATCTCTGCCAGGGAGACAAAATCAAAAAAAGAATTCATGGTTGCTGTCCTTGCTACATATTGGTCATACCATACATCTAGTATAAGACCGAAAAATAGTCATGCATAGTTGAAATATCTTGAAACTGAGACTTATGGTGCATTTTTTACCATCATTTGTGGATTCAAATTAGTTAGGCAGGTCTGCTTCCGTTTTTGTTGTTGTCGTAGAACAGTGTTATCAGCACACAGCTCATAAGCACAATGCTCATTCAAGTAAACTATTATACCTACATCTAACTACTGTTTATCCTCTCTCCCCAGCCAACATGGCGTAGTGGGAAGCATATGTGTTTTTACGTGGGCAAGCTGATTTGCCCATATCTGGGTCATGGTTCATTTTGTCCAGGGCTACCAGTGGGAATCCAGATGGGCTAGCCCAGATTCAAAGTGCCCAGGCCGAGCCCAGATTAAATATAAACTATAAAAATGTACAATAAATGGTGATTTCTGGAGGAAAACCAGATGTCAACATGTTTTGACATATTTATAATATATCCATAGAAAAAAAAGCTTTCCTGGGCTGGCCCATCTGGGCTCCCACTGGTAGCCCTGGACAAAAAGGACCATAACCCAGATATGGGCAAGCCCAGCTGGCCCAGGTAAAACACATATGGGCCCTAGGGACCAGTGCTGGCTGGGTCACTGCTACAAAAAGAAAATATAGAAGGAGACAGTGACTGAAATTACAGCGACTTAGGTGTCATGGACAGGGAGGAATTATTATATTATATCTAGTAGTGTGCGCCCTAAAGATAATGAGCATTAGCCAATGCTAACTTATGTTAGTGAAAGCGACTTACTTCTCATAGTTAGTAAATCGAACTAAGAATTCACTAACACTGACTGACTTTGACTTACCAGCTACTCCCAAGAATTTAACATCAGGTCACAGCACAAGCACATAATGAGACATTTATCTATAATATATGATTATAGTTACACTTGTTATCATGTTAAAATTAACCCTTTTCTGATATTGAATATATTATAATGGGTTGTAACTGAACATTTGTCTGTATTTACTTAGCCGGATCGTTTTGTAAAGACAGAATAGCCTATTCCCAATGAGGTTTTCTAAAATGGACACCTTTCTCGTGTTAAAAAAAAGCATATATAAACTACCAACTCTATAACTTCTCGTAACACTTTTTGTATTGCTTTTTGAATACCACAGTGGTGAAACTATAACCGTTATTCGGAATTACGGTTATACAAGATGGTTGCAGGTGGGTTTATAAACAAGGTGGTGAGTAGCCCTATTCAGCAGCAGTTCTAGGGGTTGTCATTGCATCCGAAGCTCAATAGGAGACAGCTGTAGCTGTGTGTATGCTTTTTTATGTGAGAGGCTTTGGAAATGATTTCCAATGGGAAACTGTAATTCAGTTGGCAATCAAAACAAGTATAACCATAATTCACCTCAGGTATAACCGTAATAGGCCATCCCTTCTCCCTATACGTTTCAACCAAACATCCTCAGAGAACAAAAGGCCACCCATATTGCATGGTGCTGGTGAGCTGTATGCTGGTCATTCAGCTGCATGGTGCTGCCACCTTCAAGGTGCCGTCCAAGTGTAATTCACACAGTATAACCGTAATTCTCATTCATAAAAAGAGTATGTGAGTAATTCTGATAGAATTATGGTTATACCTTAAAATAACAATGACAGAATTACGGTTATACCATTGCTTTAATTATACCATACATTTTCATAATGGTGATTCATGCATAAACCAACTACATATCAACAAGTGTAGGGTTATTAGCATTGATATAAATACTACAGGCTGGCCAAAAATTATGCTTCAAGGTGTCACACACATTTTATACTTTATAGAAGGGAAAAGCATTGATTGAAGTCAGCTACAGCCACCTTGTATAACTGTAATTCCGAATTACGATTATAGTTTCGCCACTGTGCATATGACATTGACAACTCATCTTTTTGTGTATGGCCTCATAATCTTTATAATGGTTGTATCTATTCTCTCCATCTATTCGTTGCTCCTTCCCTGTTTGCCTTGAAAGGTAACACATGCCAAACAGCAGAAATTTGGCGAAATGTGGCTCCCTTTGACTCAGCGGAACCCTGAGACAAAAACGCCTATTCCCCCAACAGACAGTTTGCATCTAAATACATGTACACATCCTCTATATAAAATTCATGAAAATGTATCTGTACGCCAATTTCCACGTTAAAATCCTAGATGATGTCCTCCTTATACTGACATACAGCTAACGAGCACACAGCTCACCAACTTGCAGCTTTAGTGCACGCAGCTCACTAGCTCACCATACAGGTCAGAGCTCACTAAGTTGCAGATCACTAGCACACAGCCTACTAGCACACGGCTCACACTGAAAATATTGAATCTCAAATGATAGTCAAAAGTTAGTAGGTTGTACTAACTTTTGTACAAACATTAGCGAAAATTAGGTGCCCAAAGTTCCTATCCTATCTTAGCGTTTTGCTGCTAACCCTTAGCTAAAAGTTAGCATTGCCCAGGTCACCTCAACTTATGAGGCTACCATAAAATCTGGTGTACACCCGCATCTCACATATAACTCACACCCCGACTTTGAGAGAATCCTATAACCTCTACCTAGGGCTTGAAAATTGTGATTTTAGTACTGTACTTTACTTTCAAAAACCCTTGTATTACTTGCCCATAGACCTGAGCATATTGTATAACATGCACTAGAAGTTTGGTTCTAGTATAACCCACAAGTTACATGCAGGAATTTACGGTAGTCATTCATTAGTGATTAGTACATCTATAACCAGTCAGTGGCATGGCCCTGGTTAATATGCAACAACCACATCATGAGTTACCTGTGCAATGGTAACTCCATCCATTGAAGCCAGTTTGTCTACATAACAATTATTGTCCTGTAGAATTGGCCATATAGAGACTAGAGTCTGTCTTTGATATATATGCATTTTTCCAAACCACAAAAAAGGTGTCCCATTCAGAAAACCTCATTGAAATAGGTTGATCAGTTTTTTTAAATCTGGCTAACGAGATACATTATGTTACACCCCATATCATATTCAAAATTAGAAAAGGTTACCTCTAAGCATGATAACAAGTGCAATTACAATCTTATCGTATAGATAAATATCTCATGATTTGCTTGTGCTGTCACCTGGTGTGGAGTTCCTGTGGGTAGCTGGTTAGTAAAAAGGTAGTCATAGTTTAGCAAAATCTTAGTTCGATTTAATAATGCTGATAAGTTAGTGGTTTTGACTAAGATATATTAGCATTGACTAACCCCCATAACATTTCTCACATTGCATGTAACATGCAACTAAGAGCAGCACCTCTTTATTATGCACACGTTGATGAGGATGTGTCGATTTGTCACTGCAACTGGCTTGCTAGAGATTTTCAACAGGCACACAGACATCATGGCACCATGGCAAACATAGTACACCCAGAGAGTGCCTCCTATGTCGTTCAAATGTGATTGCGTTGACATATGCCATATGCTGTGGACATCCGGAAATATGACAGTGTCCTATTTTGGGTCATCCGCGTGTCATGGCTAATACTCAATGCTGCTCGATAGAGTGGGCAGGGTCTATACGTGGTACCGCTTATAGCTATAACTGTTTGGTAGTGCACAGAGCATTAGATATTGCATATTTCCCACGGCTATATGGAGATAGATTATCATCGAATTATAATTTAGAAAACACAACAAATTCGATTTTTTTAAAGTCACCAAACACTCCTCCCCTTTTAAAACAGCTCTTTAATTATAAAAGAGTCTAAGACCAAATGTTATGATTTCTATGTGCATAATATTTTTATGGTAATTATGTTCGAAGTGTGTGAACTCATTGCACACAGAGACGTGAATCAATGCGTGCTATGTAAATACAATGCGCATTGGTGTATTTACCGTTTGCATGCTAAGCACGCTCACCCTGACATCGCTGTGCCTCTCCGCTCCTCAGTGAACAAGGCAAACTGATTCATGGATTTCACCTCAAGGGTTAAATCATATGATGTGTGCCTTATGCATATTCTCATGGCAGAGACATAGCCTATGGGGTATTAATATTTTTATAAGTGTAGTGAGAACAGGTACAGCAGAGTTACCCTTGCCTTACAATGTCAGTGCAGCAGGCTCTCATCAATTTCAACAACACTGCTGCGCTTCTTTTAAGTCTAGATTAATGCATTCCTATATTCGTTCAACCCTCTTTATTCCTTCGTTGAGTGATGGAATGTTAAAATATGTAAATGTTCAATATATTCTTTCACAAACCGTAGGCATTTGAACTAGTGTTTTGAGATCTTTCAAGTATAAACCCTTGTATAGGAAGTATAGGTGTTTGTTTTAATCAAATATGTCAGATAATTCTACAACATTATTCTGATCGCTTAGTACGTACAATACTAAGCCAATCAAGTTGTAGGAGGGAACTTCAAAAGAGCTGATGTTATGACCCCCATAGCATTGTTTTTACATCGTTTCCAAAGTAGATTCTTTTTTAATCCATCAATCGATTTGAACTATTCATGGATACATTTGCTCATTTTCCTTGGAATCATTCGATTCCAACGCTTATTAGAGATCCAGAATATAGTGCACTTCTCTGTCTATTTCAATTCTCTACTCTATAGCGATAATGGGAGACCTGCGTGTATTTGAGACCCGACGCATAAACGAGCCAATAGTGTATATATATACCACAAGGGGTTGTGTTGTTCGCAATATAATAATTTACCTACAGTGGTTCTACATGTCTCTGCACTAAGCCTTCATCAAGCCAGAATATTCCGCTTTAGAGATCCCGTGCATACCGTGCACCAATGCATACATCCTTCTACCATGAGACTCATCCGTATCCTGAAATCCACCAGATTCTAACCCATTTGATTGGAGTGGAGTCCTGCACACACATGGGAAAATGAGAAAAAGTGGGAATGAGACCACAAGAAGTAGAGGAGGACTTACCAAGTTTAAAACAATGTTGGAAGATGGCAAATCCAAGTAAATCCCTCCCACGCAGGAGCTCCATGCTGTGTTATGTATGGGGCGAGCCGCCTGTGGTACTGTTAGTCCGTGAGGTGAGCAGCTCTGTGTGGTGGTACGAGCAGCTCACACTGTCCTGAATCAGCAGTTGGTGGTGAGCGCCTCCAGCAGGCTCCTCCAGGAGGTATGAAGGGGAGATGTGCAGGGTGTGGGTGGGAGGCGTCACCACTATACACAGCCCCGCCCCATCTTACTATCAAAAGTGTAATGACAGCTCCTCCAGGGTGTGCGGCCTGTGGTGATCCACGACATCCCGGGAGGAGCCCTGCCGGTTATAATCGATACTTCCCACGTACAGGAGCAGCCATATCTCCTGGAGTCATCAGACACAATGTATACACGACTTATCGCTTTAATATACCATATCTGAATAACTGTTGCCTCTACCTTGGGGAATCAAGCCAGTACAGAAGTAGACCCCTGAACTCTTAGCACTGATTCGTAATGCATTGATCATGTTGTGTTGCTCAGAGGTGCTCACATGGGGAAAGGGAGCAGCTCGCCTGTGATTGGTTCTGCTCCCAGAGTAGTGTATCAGTGGGTTTGGCTTGTCGATATGGACTGTGTGTCGTCCCTATTCACAGGGACAGGGCAGAGGGGCTGGAGGAGGTTTGCTCGCAGAATAGTGTGTGGTCTGGCGCAAAGTAATATTTGCAGAGCATTAACGATGCCATAGTGCATCAGGGACAAACCAATGCATTGCCTTAGGCTAGTACATATTGACAAACACATCAAAACACAATACCTTTCGGATTTTGGCATTACTTTTCATTAGTTTCGTATTTAGATATGGAATCATTGTATCGATGCACATAGGGGTCGGTGCTCTTCAGCTGTTATCATATGGTAATTATACTTTATTCCCGATATATAGACAAAGGCCCATGGCCAGAGGATATTTTGGTATCGTTCCCCCCGAGGTAGGGCTGGGACAGTATCCCACGAAGCCGCAGCTAGGCTGAGTGGGATATATGCGCCCCGGCCCCACCGAGGGGGGAACGATACCAAAACTCCTCTGGCCATGGGCCTTTGTCTTTATTTCATGGTTTTTAATCTTCAAAATATGTTAATTGTATATAAATGGCCATAAGGATTTGAACAAATGACGACGCCATAGGCCATGTGATACAGGAACACAGTATCCCATGGGGGGCATGGGATCACAGGCGTCCACTGAGCCGTGCTCTGGTGGAGATGGTTTGCAGTGGGTTGGTAGTATTATAGTAAAGGCCTGACACTGTGGTGGTACGGTCATCCAGGTGACCACGTGACCAAACTCTACATACCAGGTAGTTCCCACAAGTTTCAATAGATGTCACTAGTATAGGCCTGGTATGTAGAGTTTGGTCACGTGGTCACCTGGATGACCGTACCACCACAGTGTCAGGCCTTTACTATAATACTACCAACCCACTGCAAACCATCTCCACCAGAGCACGGCTCAGTGGACGCCTGTGCATGGGATACAGGATTTCTAGTACTTAAGAATAGTGATCATTGTATCCACCATGAAATGACGGTTATTATGGGTGGACAGCAATATTTACTTCGTTATTTCTTGTAACACTGTGATAATATCTGCATCCCTCCCTCTCTTCCCAGTTCTATACTGCATGGTACCTGCCTATCTGCCCATCTCTCTATTGGTATCTCCCTGCCTGCTGCTTGTTCTACGGCCCTTTATCTGTTCCCCTCTCTCTACTTCTCCACAGTGTACCTCGTCATATTAAAGAGTATCCCATCCAGACATCTAAGCAAGCATAACCGAGTACAACAGACAGTAACAGGAGGAGGACATCGTTCCGATTTGGATGCAGACACATATTGTCACTAAGAACTGGGTTAAACACTGGCTTACAACTGGCAGAGATGGAGTCTCAAATGCCCTTCACTCATTCTGTTCCACTTAATATGAACAGATTGCCCATTGATCACACTCCTACCATCTAAGGGAGCGTTCATTATTTATGCCAGGGGGGGGGGGTGTGCAAATCAGGGGGGGGGTCATTTTTTTTAGGGGTATTCGGAGGGGGGGGGTCTTTTTTTTTCAACCTTTTCTTAGGGGGGGGGGGGTCTTTTTTTTTCAACCTATTCTGAGGGGGGGGGGGTCATTTTTTTTAGGGGTATTTATTTGGGAGGGGGTATTTTTTGACACAACGTGACGCGAATTTCACGTCACATGTCGCGAATTGGGGTCATAAAGACGGTAGAACTTTGCTAAATTTCTTGCCTACCAATCGACACTTGTATGATTCACTACTTTTCTTTTCCTAAAACAACAATAATTAACTGGAGAGAGAGCATTTATTCAACACGAGAAGAGTACAGAATGTAGGGGGTCTAAACAGCAAAGCTATCAGTGTGCAGTTAGATGAATGCAATCATGGCACCGAAATATGACAGTACTGCATCCGAAATAGTTTGGGTTAATTGGACTTTAGCCTTGCCCATCACGTTTTGGCATCCATATGCAAGGGTGAACTTGCCTACATTTTTAGACCCTGCCTTTCTTCCCAATAGAGGAGTAGATGCATAATATGCAAGATGCAGATCTACCTCATATAATATTGATACATTGTAGCTTAGGTCCACTCCACCAGTCAAAGGCGTGATTACACTAGTCATGATACACACTTTTCCTTGGTATCTTGTACCAGACCCTGCTAAATGAGCCACAGCGTTCTGATTGCAGAGCTCTCAATTTTTTTAGATTACCTTCACCATCTCCCTGATAGCTGCCTGCTTCTCACAGATTCTAAGACTTATAAAATCAGCAGACTCATAGAGTAAACATGATCATCCCACTGTAAATCGGTGTACCGAATGCCTTGAAATGTAGCAAATAGCCACCAGATCCACAGAGTTTTCTGCTGCGGATGCCACTCCTTCTGTCGCCAATTTCTAAATCTCCCTCTAAGTTCATCTTTGGCTTCAAGAGAAATCAGGCACTGAATAATTATTGCTACTCATCGCTACTTGGCCTCATCAGAATTTTTAGAGCTCTATATTTGGTTCTGGTCAAGTTGCTTCCGATGCTCTGCAGGGTTATCAGTGAGTTATTCATCACTATTTTAAAGCTTTTATTTTTTTTGGAGTCGATGCATTCCCATGGCTTGGTTATACTGACCACACCCTAGAATATTGAAGGCAGATACCTTATGGCATTTCCTCAAAGAAAGGTTATCAACTATGGTGCACGTAACATCCATGCATACCATTGATGGCTTAAGCGATTGTAATTGATCCGTGCCATTATATAACAAAGACACATTCCCCTGTGACTCTTTGTTCAACTTCAAATTCTCACCCTTAGCTTCCTATTTCTTACTGATTCTAGCCTTTGGAAAACCAAACTAGGTTTAAATACTGATCTTGTTCCTTTGACTGCAAGTTATAATACCAGGATACATTAAAATGGGCCGATTGACCTCTAGATTTTCAAAATTTTCTTCAGGTTTGCCACTCCTATAATGTCCAGAGCATCCCTTTATCAAACATCTTTGTTTTAAGCTGCAGTAGCTCAGAACAGGGGGGGGGGGCTGGGGGCCTAGTAAAGTGGGGGAGCCAATCTTTTTGGGAAACATGAACATTCTAGACTCCAGTACCCAAGAATACACCAATCTCGAGGTAAAATTCCAAAAACTTTCTTGAAACACAAGCTCAAAGTCCCTCAGAACACATCAATTTCAATGTAAAATTACAAAATTTTCCAGGATCATATGGTAGACTTCAGACCACTCTGAAAACACTAATATAAAGGTCAAATTCCCAAATTTTCCTGGGGCTTGTGGCCCCGAAACAACCATTTGTTTCTCCCTCCAACCAACACTCATCACCTGGCTTTGGGAGCTGGGCCCCCCAACTTTATCCACCTTCCGCGGCCCCTGAGCTGGGCCATTTCATGGTACTTCTACCAAACAGTATTAGCAGGACTTGTAGGTGGGGACCAAAATAATCACACCAATTTTTAGCAAAAATATCAAACGTGCCACGGAAACAGAAAAATGTGCGCTCTCCACATGTGGGAAAATATTCACCATATTGTTATGCCCTATAACCACTCCCTCAAATAATGGTTAAGCACATCCTATAATAGGTTATAGTATAGGACTATGTAGACTTTGTATGTTGTTGATGCCATTATTAATTATAAGTATCTATAAACATCTATGGTGAGGGGGGGGGGGGTCATTTTTTTTCAACCTATTCGGAGGGGGGGGGTCTTTTTTTTTGACCCATTCGGAGGGGGGGGGGTCTTTTTGACGTATTCGTTTTGCCAAACGCCCGCCCCCCCCCTGCCATAAATAATGAACGCTCCCTAATATAGGCTTAAAATGACGTGAAAAAAACGGAGAAAGAACTAGTTTTTGACGTTGACAAATTACGCAGTGAAGAGCTGGTAATATGAGACTCCAGATTGTTCAAATCTTGTTCAAAGCAGTTTAGTAAAGTGAACCATGTGTAATTGCCTGTTCTTTACTTGCAATGGGATGCGTATTCTTGCTTTGGGACCCAGCCATTAACAAAATCAATGATGCCTTTCTTTTCTTTGCTCTTTTATAACAAGAGCATCTGTGTCCATAGACAACAGAAGCATTCAGTAAAGCTAGTCGTCTTCAATGTGGATATCCTTATAAAAACTAAATCGTATCAGACATAACGTCGCCTGAGTGTGCTTGGCGGCTCTCGCTGTGCAGTAAGAATATATGAGTCTATGGCCACAACTGCTGGCGGGACATCTCTGGCCAACAATGCAGATACAATCATAAACAATGCGCCAGCACGCTTGGAGGACGATAGTCATGGTCTACGCAATACTTGCATTCAGCGGAATGTTCCATACAGGGGTGGGCACCCTGTGGGAATCCCCTGCAAGTATTACCCCTCTCACCCGGTGCAATCACAAATTGCATACGTGCATCCTATAGGCTGTACAGTATATAGGAACCCACTGCAATTGCAGCCGGGATGCTTCCCATGGGTATGGTCAAATAATTATATGGTATAGACCAGAAGCGTTATGGTGATCATTATGCAAGTGATCCGAGGCCAGAAGCTTTGAAGATGCCATTTAGACCAGGTACTTGTGCTAGTTCTTAATTTCTGATGGGACTTGGGGTTTGTAGAGAGGCATGAACCCTCAGATGATACAATGTATTTCAATTCAAAGACCTACATCTGTGTATTCTCACCTCAGCCCATAATATTAATGTGTTAGGGATTCATCAGTCTAGACCTATTGCTAGATCCTCCGTCATAGCAGACTTATACTCCACTGTATTAATGAGCAGCTCTATGAGCTGCTATTATACGGCTCTATGTATAAGTAATATAATCAGACTTAGCCCAGATATGGAACCAATAGGGTATAATATTATATGCACAAACAGTACTCTTACACTGTAAAAATATTCCGTTGAATATACGGAGAATCAATGTAAAATTCAACAGTGATTCATCATAAGACATGATTACGGTGAGGCAATGTAAAATCAATCAATTTTACTTTGAATATCCGTAATCCAATACAGTGAAACACCGTTTATTTTTACAGTGAAACACAGTTTATTTTACGGTGAAGCTACGTTTAATTGATTTCAGTTTTGTCACACCAGGTGGCAGTTTGGTTCATGAAGAGATTTTCCTGGATGCTAGGAACACCATTTTTGTGGTGATAAGAAATATATATACAGATACAGCTGTAATGTTTGCTCTGTAGCCATCCTAGAGTGACTTCTGCTCATGGACTGGTATTACAAAGTGTCATGAAGCATTCTATAAGGCTTTCATAGACTAATTCCTAATGATTAGGTCTGAAGTCTTGACACTAAGATGATATTGCTGATTGGAACCAAATTGGGTTTGGAACCATATTGAGCATGGAGTTGGGTATAGGGGGATAAATGAACTGAATAACACTGGGACAAATCAGTTAAATTACACAAAATACCAATACAATTATTGTTTAGGCACTGAATCAGAATACAGTGATGTTTTGTATTCTGTTAAAATAACGGTGATTCACAGTTCAGGCCCCCCATCCTCAGTGATTGGGGGGGGGGGGGCGGGCCCCCCCTGCCCCCCCCCCCCTTTTCCTAAGCCCTATGATAAGGCTTTGATATGCTATGTCCTTTGTCGTCATGTTGCATGAATGCAGCCCTGGTGAGTGACCAGCCATTGCTGCACGAATCTTTGTCCGCCTCGCCAGGATGTAGCAGACACAGTGTAGTAAGTAGGAAGAAGTCATCTAGAATACAAATAAGATCCATCGTAAAGTCTAATTTATGCGAAACTAAAGCCAGAAGAACGGGTCCGATAATTAGCGCGATACTCCAGCTCAAATAAAAAGACAAATGCCAACTACATTGGTTCCGTCTCTGATGTATTTCTCGAGTGGGGGCTGGGGCTGTATCCCACAAAGCCGCAGGCAGAGTGGGATGCAACCCAGCCCCCACAAGTGAAATATGTCAGAGCAGTATCAAGGTATAGTTGGCATTTGTGTTTATTTCTTTATTTGAAGTCATATAGTTATGGTTAGACAACATTTTCTTAGCGCATTGAATACGGCCACATTATATTGAGTGGATACGGCGCTTCCAGTACTTAAAGTGGGTATATCCGATTTTTCTTCAAATTCTAAATCTTACTTAAGTGTATTCAAAACACTGTAAAAATAAAAGATTTTTTTTTGTAATTTTGTGATATTTAGAGAATAGAGCTAAATCAAATGTCATTGATGGGTGTTAATAGGTCACAAAGGGATCCAATGTCCCCTATCCATGACCTTTTCTAGTATATTTTCAATTTATGGAGAGAATTAAAGCGTGCACGCCTTTATTCCGAAATGACCATATTTTAGGCAATAAAAGTTAATTAGAGCAAAATCAGAGGGAATTAGGGGGAATGAAAGAGATAGGAAGTCATATATATTGTTTCTGAACATTCTGACTAATTTTTAGGAAAATCTATTTTTTGTCCCACACATCGGATGTACTAACTTTAAGCATAGTTAATCTTGTATCTCAAAAAGATAAAATCGATTGCTTTCCTATGTTTATATTCCCCCTCCCTCCTTCTCTATGTTTTCTAAGCATTGTGGTTCTGTACTTTGTTTTCTTCGCACTCCTCACACCAGAATATTCCGATGCGTTATCTCTCATAATTCATCACTGACAACTGGGAAGGCTATGATAGGGGGTGTAGATGGGTCCCCCCCTGAGGTCGGAAAGTCGCCGAAATTAAGGCCCCCAGGTCGCAAGGTCGTTTTTGTAGACCTTTTGTCCTATACTAAATTTTGGGCAAAAGTCGCCAGGTCGCTTATATTATTGCCTTAGGTCGAAAGTCGCCTTCAAAACGGCCCAGGTCGCCAGGTCGCTTTTGACCCATCTGCAGCCACATGATAGCATCAGTCTGTAAAATGACCAGAAACCCGGCAGAAACCCCAATTGAGACCTAAACGGACGAGGAGGAAACAAGGTCAGGCTGGGTGACACCAACCCTACGGCCGGCCATTATCATGCGCGAGGGGAAATGATGAACAGTGCACCCGTCCTTTTGTGGTATATGGGGGTCTATTTGCGTCCCATCCACTCAATTTAGGCACCTACCGATTTGCCCCGATAAGGTCGCCAATTATTTTTCTGGTGACATGGGGTCCAAGATTTAGCTTTAAGCAGAAAGGCAAAAAAAGCTCATTTTTAACAAAAATGAAAATTAACATGCATCAAATCAAGCTGTTTTTAAAACACTCCGACTGAAAATATGTAACACGATTACACCAACCAGCCTCAATAACGTAAATCAATGTTGGATATATATACTTAAAGTGAACTTTGGTGAATTTAAGAGATTGTAATGGCTAGCTATTCTCCTATGATAGGGTCCGAAATACCAGTCCTTCCAGACCGTATCAGCGAGCATTCAGTTCCCGCCACTATAGATAACATACAATGTAGCTGCCATATGTCGCTGACCCTCCATCACATAGGGAGTTAGGGGTACTGTTCCCGCACACCATGCCTCATACCATGAACCACCCCTCGTGGTATATGCAGAATGAAAGCCGCAGGCTGAGTGGGATATAGACAAAGGCCCATGGCTAGTAGATATTTTGGTATCGTTCCCCCCGAGGTGAGGCTCGCCGAGGGGGGAACCATACCAAAATATTGTCTAGCCATGAGCCTTTGCCTTTATTTCATGTCGAAACATGTTAAATCATGTTAAAAAGCACTTAATTTGGCCATAGAAATGTAAACAAACCATAAACCATGATGACGTCACAGGCCATGAGATACGGGGACATTGTATCCCATGGGGGGCATGGGATACGAGGATTCTAGTACTTAAGCATAGTAATGCTCGTATCTGGCATGAAATTATTTGAAGCCATTTTATGAAGAAAACACGATATTTTCCTACCCCATTGAATACGGCCACATTGTATTCAATTGGGGGCATTGAATACGGCCATTCAGTGCAAAAGCATAGGAGATCTTGTGTTTCCAAAAAATAAAGACAAAGGCACCACGACAAGGCACACTCGTTTTAGTCTGTTGACTGGATTATTTCATGTTTTGAGGGTGAGGGAAATAGCCCTTTCAAACGATTAAAACCACTAGTATTGAACATTTGTTTATATATATGTGATATTCTTTCTGAATTATAACGATCTAGACAGGACCAGCAACGTCTAAAACTCCCCGAAGTTGATTTTGATCACCTGACCACAATGACGCAATTCCATTGGTCGCCACCATCTTGGATTGTCAGGGGACCATGCAGTCTCGGCGTACCCGACTGAGGAATTACTCAGTCTGGGGGGCAGTGCTACAAATCGTTCGGTCCGGAACTCTCTAACATAGGAGGCAAGAACGCTACATTTACAACAGGGTTGGGCATGTTGTGATATGCTGGAGCAAACCTAGAAATCTTTGGAGCAAAGTGGTTCAGACGGGCACACATTAACTTGATGTGTGTGTGTGTGTGGCAGGGGACCTGCCCCATAACCAACTCCTTGAGGGAAATGTGGGTGTGAAAACTGATATTTCTGACTTTAGTTTGGTGTGCTCTGAGGGGCTTCAGGGCACATTGCTAGAAGGAATTCTCTAAATTCTACCTTTAGATTTGTTCATCTTGTTTTGCTCCCAGAAAATAGGCCTACCTTTAGAATGGTTCATTCTGAGAATTTGGTGGCATATTGCTTTAGGAAAATTTTGAAATTCTACTTTTAGATTGGTGTTTTCTATGAACATTTGGGTGCATATTGCTCCAGAAAAGTTTGGATTTCTATTTTTAGAATGCTATATTCTGGGGGGTTTGGGAGCAAACTGCTCGCCCAAGATTTTGAACTTCTACTTTTTAGATTGATGTATTATGATGGTTTGGAGAGCATTTTGTTCTAATAATGTTGCTCCAGGAGAATTTTGAAAGTCTACCTTTAGATTGGTGCATTTTGTGGGGGATTTTGGGGGCATATTTCCACATAGATCTAAGTAGGTTGGTTAATTCTGAGCGGATCCTGATACAATGTTCCAAGAAATTTGAGAAAATTTTAGATTGGTATAATCATAGTTTCTGGGCATGTTGCTCAAAAGACTATGGGAATTTTACTTTCAGATTGGTACATTCTGTAAGCATTTTGCTCCAGGTTTGGAATTCCAACTTGAGATTGGTGTACTCTGAGGGGTTTGCAGGTATAGATCCAAGAAAAAATTGAAAACCCATTGTTAGATGCACCCTCAGGAAAGTGAGAGTCATAGGGGGCGAAAGTAACCCGATGCCACGCAAAAAACGGGTGTTGAAATAACCTCGAATCAGGACAGGAAGCGATGTCACGCTATGGGAGTTTTTGGAAAAAATATTAATTCTCTGCAAATAGACATCTCTACTGGAAATGCTTTCATACGTTTGTGTGTCAGACTTAACCCCTGCGGTACCATGAATTTGGTACAAAAGGGATGCTTCTGGAGGAAGAAATCTGCAAGTTTCTGCGAGCCCCCATACCTAATACGTACCGCGCCGTGACTTCCTGTCCTGATTCGAGGGTTTAAATCACCGGCACAACTAAAAGTAAACGGGTAGGCTTTCGCCCCCTATTGTCACTAAAACTACCCTCACCTGAGGGTCAGGCAGACCCTCAGGTGGGTGTATGCTGAGGGGTTTAGGGAAAGCCTGTGAAATCTATTGAAATGGTCCTAACTTTGGTTCTAATTGGAATATTTACAAAATTCTTTCAGTTTTAGAAAGCCCAGACTTTTCCTAATGTCCTTGTCGCATTTTCCAAGACCCCTGTCGCACGTTTTTTGCGACATTGCGACAGCTGCCCAGCCCTGCTCGCCAATCGCAATTCAGACGCCCTCCAGCACGCCACCAAATTGCGCTTGGAGAGTGCACCAACTTCCGGGAGCTTAACTGAACGTTCTATCTGCGACCAGGCCCAGTGTGGGCTTGACCGTTACTCTGGGACTGGAGCGTACGAGGCTGGGGACCATGCACACTTTCTGTTTCGTGTTTATTTTCATCTGCATTTTACAGTAAATTACTGAATATTTTCGTGTCAGAACCCCAACCATGATTGTACTTTAAATTCAAAGGCAAACAAGGCAAAAGACGAGAACCGAGGCTGGGTGAGTAGACAAAGTTTCATCCATTGTGCATTGTTTTTACAAAGAAATCCCCACCACTTTTAGAACATCAGCCGCATTCCACTCGACCTACAGCATCGGGGAATACAGCTGACTTGAAATGACCAAAACCAACAAAACTCATGGACATTTGTCTATTTGTAACACATTAAATGCATACATATTTCGAAAACTACGACTTCTTTATAAACAAAGTCAAAACGATCAATTACAATACAACATTTTATTTTCCAATGCAGTTCTGCATTGATAATACCAGCACATATATATTGTCATGACGTACGATAAATAGCAGTGTTTGTTTGGTACATATAAAGATGTATCAAAATATTTGTGTAATCTAGGTAATATGTAAAAATAGTTCCATAACCTGCAGGAACATTAGACACACAAATGTAGGACATCATTCTCTACCATCAGTAAAAGCACTATTTTGGTTGCATTAATTAAGTATTAATCCTGTTCCCATTAATACACGAGTGTCTACCATCAGTAATAACACTATTAAGGTTGCATTAAGTATTAATCCTGTTCCCATTACACACATGAATATAATACATCATTCTCTCCATCAGTAAAAGCGCTTTTTTTTAGCATTAAGTATTAATCCTGTTCCCATTGTTATGAAACATGAGTGTAATACATCAGTCCCTACCATCTGTCAATTTTCTATTGGATATCAACACATTTTAACACAAAGTCTCCCCAAAAATTAGGAATTCCTACAAAAGTAGTAAAAGTGACATCTCTGATTACACACATGGCCTCATTCTATACCCTTGTCAAAAGCACTATTTTGGCTAGAGAAAGTTTTTCTGGTTTAATTGCACATATGGATATGATATGGATATATAACACCATTCTCTACCACCAGTAAAAAACACTTCTGAAAGTAGCATTTTTCTGTTTCTATTATAGATTAAGGAATGTTTAACATCACTTTCTAGCATCAGTAAAAGCACGTTTTTGTTACACTAAATTGCATTCTTCTGTTTCTATAGACACATGAATGTATAAGTTCATCC
Source organism: Harmothoe impar (assembly GCA_947462335.1). Taxonomy (NCBI): domain Eukaryota; kingdom Metazoa; phylum Annelida; class Polychaeta; order Phyllodocida; family Polynoidae; genus Harmothoe; species Harmothoe impar. The sequence goes on along the minus strand of OX381704.1, from coordinate 81,624,328 downwards.
TCAACCATAAATAACAGCAGTATTCTGATCGCAGAAAGTAGTATTCTTTTATTTAGCCATTTAAGGGTCGCATAGTGCTTTAACGCAGAACATCCTTGTCATGCATGATTGCAGCCCTTGCTTGTGCTGCATTATAGCATCATGACGACCCTATATGAGTTTAACACGCTCCAAAAGGGCTGGCAAGATGCATAAATGCAGTGCTATCGACTAGACTCACCAGGGTTGCATTTATGCAGGATGACGACAAATGGCATAGCACATTAAAGCGCTATGCGGCCCTTTAGTGCCCTTAAAGGGTTAGGATTTATATCTTCATTGATGACACCCCGGTATGGCAGACATATCCACATAACTATAAAACAGTATCCAATCCAACCCATCTTCCGGTCACCTCTCCTCAGACATCCATTGCCGGTGGAGCGTCGTTTCCGGTTCCGATGGCCCCCTGGAGTGCCTTGTCGGCCGATACGGCGTCTCCGCTAACGTCGTCCTGGAGTTTCCTCTGTTCATGGCCGTGATAGGTGTAGTCTGCAGCATTGGGCAGGTCGGTGATGACACACGCCTTGAGGGCACTGCGGTTGACGCTCATGTCACTCACGTCGTACCAGTCGTTAGTCTCAGGGTCAAAGTACTCCACGTGGGATATCGTGTGACTACCTGGAATGCCAATAGCGGAAGAGATAAGAGAACTTGTTACACATTGTTGTCAAAATGTTTTCGATATTCTTTATAAATGAATCAACAAAGACCACAAACTGCCCGCGTATAACCCGCACCTGGACTTTGGGAAAGCCCTATATAACCCGCACCTAGGGTCTGACTATTAATTCTTTAGTATGTTTGTACTTTACTATACTAAACATCGTATAACCCGCACCCCCGCCTTGGCAGAACCCTATGCACTGGCAGTCTGGGTGGCGTATACTATAACCTGTGGGTTGTATGCGGGAATTTACCGGTAACTGCAAGTGACAAAATGAAATACATTTAGTTACATTTATCACATAGGTATATGTACCACTTTCCAATTAAAATAGATTAAAGTAGACATTCAAGAAACCACCTTCCTTCATTGCCTAGTGTGACCCCAACTCCCCACATTACTATTAGAACATGACGACCTCAAAATCCCATACTCTATACCACTGGTGGAGCTCAGTAAAAGAGACATCTTATTTTGTTATGGTTGAGCCATCCCAAAGTGTGTGCTACAAAAGCCAGTGGTGGTACAAGGCTTTACGTCCACAGAGTTCATTAACAGATTCCCACCGAGAGGGATAACTTTCAGCACCAAAAACCATTGTCTAATTCCCCGTGGCCCTGTGAGAAATACGACTTGCATGCCCCAACCATGGTACAGCTGCCATGAGATTTGTGTTTTATGCTGAAGATGATGTATCGGGAGCACTCCCCTGGGAGGCATTTAGACATTCAGAAACATGGTTTCCAGTGCTAGCTGAACTAATTCCTCTACTACTGATATAGGGAATACTTACTCTATTATAGATGCAGTTTTACCGAAATCGGCTGTTTCTGTGTACCATTTTGTGCATTGAATATATCCGTATAATAATTTAAGAGCAAATGTAAAGTGAAAGTATCTCTCTGTGACGACTCACCATTGAATCCCCCAATGGCGTAGAGACAGCCATCCAAAACGACGACTGCAAAGTTACTTCTGGCAGCGAACATGGGATTTAAGGCGGTCCAACGTCCAGTCTCCGGGCAGTAACGCTCAACTGAAAGGACACCATTAAATAGTTGCGGATATGGATAGAATATGCGGCATCAGGATTGTAATGAGAGGAGGGGAAAAGGGGTAGAATAGAGGAACTGAAAGGAGGAATGACGTCAGGGAGGGAGGGAGGGAGGGAGGGAGGGAGGGAGGGAGGGAGGGAGGGAGGGAGGGAGGGAGGGGGGGGAGGGAGGGAGGGGGGGAGGGAGGGAGGGAACAATAGAAGATCGAGGGTAGAATAAAACGAAGGAATGAGGAAAGGAAGGAGAGGGGAGGGAGGGAGGAAGGAAGGAAGGAAGGAAGGAAGGAAGGAAGGAAGGGAGGGAGGGAGGGAGGGAGGGAGGAAGGGAGGAAGGAAGGAAGGAAGGAAGGAAGGAAGGAAGGAAGGAAGGAAGGAAGGAAGGAAGGAAGGAAGGAAGGAAGGAAGGAAGGTTAGGTAGGGAAGAAAGAGGTAGGGAAGAAAGAGGTAGGGAAGGCACCAGACAGTATAGAGGAGAATTATGCCTGTGCAAGAACGTCCCACCTCCCACTATAATCTGGCTAACAGTGATTAAAGTAAAACATCTACTCATACGTCTACAACTACAGTACATGATGTCAATCTTGAATGTAACCATAATGAATGGCCGCGTAAACAGCACGGTAAATAGAGGAGCAAACTGGGTGATCAATTTGGCCATCATTTTTTATTTAGTTTATTAGTCTGCATTGGCGTGTTAGTAAAGGACCGGCTGAGGACGAGCAGCTCACCATTCACTCATGATGAATACGAGCTGATCACTGCCTCTACTCCTACCCACATACATCACCAAAGTATTTTTTCTCCAGAGATCTTCCCTGTCAATTGCCTAATGTTATATTTCATTCGCCGGAGATATAGTGGGGTTTAAACTGGTGGGGAAGCTACCCCATTGGCATGTCTGTATTGGGATGTATAGGAGTCAATGTTTTTAACGGACTGTTTAGATCATTTGTCTGGTCAATTTAGAAGTGTACTTGTATGCTCTTCCTGGATGCTCTTGGTATACAAAAAAGAAGCCTCTCAGAGCCACAGCATCCTAAGCAATACAAGACCCCTTCATCAGGTAGAAAATAAAACCATACATTTAAAGCCAATGGGAAAACCAATGGGAAAGCGGTTGGATATATCTAGCTGGGTATCTACAGATTAAGATGCAAAGCCGCATCCCCGCACACTTCTTTTTATACTCAATAGGCACATTAGCCAAGCAACTCTGTCTGGCTTTCAACACATAAAGAGATTAAAGTCTCATCCCTTAACACTCATATAAGAACATACCCGAAGCTAGGCGTCGCTCGCCGTCGAAGCCTCCCAAGGCGTACATATAGCCGCCATGACACACTGCAGAAACCCCACTGCGTCGTTTTATCATCGTTGCTGCCAACAGCGTCCATTGCAACGTCACTGGGTCAAAGACGTCCACCGTATCCAGGCAACGCTCTCCGTCAAAGCCGCCCGTGACGTAGACTTTACCTGCAAGAGGGCAAAGATCGAGGTCCAGTATTGGTACCATGTATATGCTATACAGGGGATTGTGAGAACGTTACGCCTCCTCGTTGAGTTATACGGAAGACTACTTAATCCTTGAAGGATTAGCTTTAATGTGCCTTTTGTCATCCCATGTCCTTGGTCGTTATGATACATTAATGCAGTCATGGTGAATCAACTCGCCACAGCTGCATTCATGCATCATGTTGACCTTCAATATAGGGTGCAATGCATTAAAGCAATATGCAGCGCTAAAAAGGTTTAAAGGGTTATCAGTTATATAGCAATACCACTACACAACCTCTCTATTATTGTAAGCGTCATTTCCGAGTATAAATGATCATTTTCTCATTAATAAACATGTAGTTTTGTATGAATTGCCCTTCCTCCTTTTTACTCCTTACATATACCCTGCAGGATCTTCCATAGAATGGGATAGGGACTGGTCACTTTTTATCAACAAGAATGGGGGATGAAATGTCTTTGTAAATTGTTTTGCTAATTCAATATGTCTCAGCTGAAATAAAAATCCTTGTGAAAGTATAAATCTACGTCATACTGACCTTTAATTGCAGCAGCACCGGCGTCACTACGTCTAGACGTCATGGGTTCCAGCAACGACCACTGATTGGTTGTGGGCTCGTAGCGTTCTGCAACGCTAAGACGTGCCCGTCCGTCATACCCACCAAGGGCATAGATCTGGTTGTCAAGAACTACGGCACTGACGTAACATCGGTGAACATGCATGGGGGCCACCTCATCCCATTTACTAGTCAAGGGATCGAAGGTCCGCGTGCTGCAAGAAATGTGAAATATAGAGGTGTAAGTTTGTTCTTCATTCTGGTTACTGATACCGTGCGAAAGGAGGAGATATGAGACATCTCTATTATAGATCAGTTCAGATAAGGGGAGACACAGACAAATTGGATGTCAATTGAGCTATTGGAATTGAGAAATAAGGCCTGTATATTGTAAGCTCTAGTTGTTTATGGGAGGCTATGTACCCCTACCCGTACAGGCAATCCCGATATTGACAACGGGTGACTTTGAATGCTATTATAGATGATGGCCCCACCAACTGTCGCCTCTATCTCCTGAGGTATACTAAAAGTGTAGGTCCAGACAGAAAGCGTATATTATAGTGAGTTGAATGGCAATATAGTGCAAGGTCCCAGCCTCATTGATGTAATGGCCATCATGTAATGCTATTGGCGTGTTGGGATGTTTTGTATCTTTTATAAATTCCCATAAGTGCTGGAATCCCGGACGTCAATAAAGTGGAGAGCTTCACTAAGGTATTGGCCAAACTGAAGGGATCTGACAAGAGAACCCCCGAGAGTCCCGGTCCCGGACCCTGCTCTCTAAATGGTGACTGACCACGACCACATCTGACCTTTTGGTCCACTACCCCGGGGGATTTCTGAAAATGGGATCAAGAAGGTGGTAATGACACCAAGAGAGACAGATAACTCTTATCTTTCATCAGGCTGTGCATAGCCTATGACTCATACTGTGTTAAGTAAAAAGAAACCCTTGGATTTAGATGTATAAAGGCATTAGGAAGGTACTATGGCTTTTTGCTTTCAATTTCCTCTATACATCAGACATATATCTCCGGAAATCCACTTTGGTACATTGGCAAACCACTATTAAATCACAGAGTTGACAAAAAAGAAAATTCCTGGATTCAGCCCAGTTTCGTCATTTATGCAATTATTGTGGCGTGAGGGTGGGGAGAGGGCCCCTGGAGGGAGGTTAAAAACTTGAGAAGACAATTTCCTATAGATAGGCACTTCCTAGAATCTAAAAAGGAACAAAACAAAGTGCTTTTGGGTCATAGTCTTCCGCATTATGGCACCTACCTATTATAGTACTGGTTTCCATCAAAGCCTCCCACCAAGTAGATCTTCTGGCCCAACGTGACGAGCCCATGGTAGGCGCGGGGTGACACGTCCTCTCGTGACGAATGGGGGAACCATCGATCCGCCCGCGGGTCGTACGTCTCGAAATAGGCGATCGGGGCGCCCCCTGACCAGCCTCCGAGGATAAAGACAACGTCCCGTGGTATACGAGGCTGGACCTGTGGTGGGGTGGTAAAAAGAAGGTGATAAAGGGAGAGGACAAAAATAGTATCGAACCCATATCCCATATCTGCCGATCGTGACCGATATAAAAGACAGTGCAATGCGGCCATATCAATGGTACAACATGTATTGGGATGGGGTCTGTTGCCACCTGCCGGTTCTGTCTCAACAGTTTTAAAGCAATCTTGCACTTGTATGAAAAGAAAAATCTATTTTAGCTTACGATACAGCTAAAGATTGAAAAACTTTCAAAACTTGATATCTGATTATACAACAAGACTTATGAATCAAACATGTAATTTCTATTCAATCTATCGAAACATGCTATATCCAAATAAGAAATATAAAAACGAATGCTGAATAATTTCCAACTGACCAGAGGACTAGGGAACTTGAGGGCAGACTCTCTCGCTCCACGCTCCACACAGTAGAGAATATCCCAGGCCCGCTGGATGATCTCTGTGCATGCTTCGTTATCTTTTATGTAACTGTGGCCACTGATATAGTCCAAGAAGTAGCTGGGCTGAACCAGACCCAGTCTGACACAGAGAAGAAGCCCAGGGATGGATTGGAGGCGGTCCTTGACGGCGTAATCCACCCAGCGTATGATTGACTCGTAGACCTATTGAAAGGAGAGGAATAGATCAATGTCAGGATAATAATTTCGATGGCCTAGAACATGTAAACATTGAACAGCTTTAATTACCAGATGGATCTACCATCATTTCCAGAATTAATGTTGTGTATATACGACAAAATGACGGTGAACATGAAGGGAAGAAACTTTTTTTTAAATTAAAGTTTTTATTTTATCCTGGGACAAGTTGCTAGCACCTAGATCATATGGGTGGGGGGGGGGGGGGTCCCATGTTGCATGTCGATTTTAAGAAATGACCATGTCACATGTTACTAAGGAAAAGCCATGTCACTCCAAATGAGGGATTTTTCTGTCACTAAGCCCCGTGTTGCATGTCGATTTTAAGAAATGACCATGTCACATGTCATTGTCACTAAGGAAAAGCCATGTCACTCCAAATGAGGGATTTTTCTGTCACTAACATGTCGACTTTAAGAAATGGCCATGTCGCCATGTCGAATTTAGGGGTCTAGATCTATACCCATCCCACTCTCTCGTGGTAGCTCCTAAATTCTAAAAAAAAAGTAGGCCCCTACTTACTTCTTCTTCGTGTTTGACGTGAAGTCGATCATCGGAGAGAAGAACTGAAAGTGTTTCCTCATCGAACTCCAGAAACTCGGTACTTTGGGTGGCAACAAATCGGAAGTTATTTAGCAGGTACGTCCTTGATTGTTCATACAGTTCAACACAACCATACCTTTGTGCAAATTCCATCACACAAACACAATTCGTGGGGGTCAATTGTGAAGCGAGGTATTCACAGCAAGCATTCCTCAATCCTGGCATCAATAAAGTGTCTGCTATTGGCAACAATGTGATGACGGACTCCCCAGAGAGGGACACCCTTCTCGTGTAGATATATTCAATAATGAGATTCATCATTTTCTCGTCCACACCGCCTATTTGAACTTCACTTTCCTTGGTTTCTTTCATTCCATTGGTGAAGAGAGCCCTAAAGTAGTCACTATTTGCAGCCAGCACCGCTTTGTGCACTGGAAATCTCTTGCCATCAACAAGAAGAGTAACGTCACACAAAAGATGATGTGTTCTCAGCTTGTTTATGGCCTCCCAAACTTCTTGCATTTCATTTGGATTATCAACCTGCAAGGTGACCACTTCTCCATCATCTTCGCCTTCCATTGTTGCTCTAAATCCACGTGAAATCCAAAGACTAACTCCCTCAAAAGCACATTTGATAACATTTACGAAGCCAGAAAAGCTCATCTGCTTGAGCCGTTGAATGTGCTAATGTCGCCGGAAGTCAATGTTGCATGGCAATATATGACGTCATCGTGTATTTATTGATGACGTCACAATGGTCACAAGGCAACTTCGTGGTAACGATGGTGAACACGTAGTTATGGTAAATGTGTGGCCATGGTTATGTTGTTAGTTACATCAACAGTTTATGCTGGTCACTCAACAGTTACCCCAGCTAACAAAGAAACGTTATTTTACGTCAAAATAACGTTTTAAAACTTGATATAACGTTATGCCATAGTAAGCAGCCTTAGAGAAACGTTATATAACGTTATATTACGTTATAAAATGTGGTATAACGTTTTTTGTTTACTGGGACGTCGTTGACCTGCTTATGGCGCAGGGCTTGCCCTTAAAGTGTCTTCCCGGACAAAAACAGTCAATCCGTCGATGTTGCTGGGAGGAAGGTGCCCGTCAATCTGCTTTGTCCTGCTTTTGTTCTGGTTGGAACGCTTTTGGCAAGTTTTGCCATTTTGGAAACCACAACCCGGCTTTGCGCTTTACTTCTCCTCTCCCGAACTCACACCGTCGATAGACTGCAGTTAGCCTACAGATGATACTCAATCTCGGTTTTGGCTAGTTACGTTGAACCCACGGACTTTAGACTTTAGCAGACAGGAGACGGATCTTTACGGAGTGTTCATTTATTATTTACAGGGGGGGGGGGGGGGGGGGGTGGTTAGAATGGGTACCTGTCTCTAAGGGGTTAGAACTACTGACGTGAGAGGATCGGGAGGCTTAGTAGGGGTACGGGAGTGGCTAGAGGGTGGTGGGTTTGGGGGGGGGGGGCGTAAAAATTTCCGACCCCTCCTGAGGGGGGGGGGGGGGGGCGTAAAAAATTCTGACCCCCCTTGAGGGGGGGGGCGTAAAAATTTAAGCCCCTTTTTAGCAAAAAAGCCCGCGCGTTACTATAGTTCAAAGGGGGGGGGGGGCCAAATTTTTTCGGCGCCTTGGCCGAGGGGGGGGCGCGAAACGTTACACGCGCTCTCGAGGGGGGGGGGGGGGCGTTAAAAAATTTCGCACTTTTGGTCGAAAATGCCCTAACAAGGGTAACTTTTTGGCATCAAAATCGCCCTGACAAGGGTAAGGGTTGTCAGAGGTCCAGCCGCACACCCCTGTCAAAAAAATTCAAGTGCCCCCCCCCCCCCCGGGATTGATACTTAATCTTATCTTTAGCAGACAAGCAAGAAGATCCTACTTCGAGAGGTAAGACGTAAGATGGCCACTAGCACTGTAGCAGGAGTAAAAGGCACCGAAAGGCGATAAAAAAGAAACACCAAACATGGACAAGATTTATAGAGTGTAAAAGATACCTAAATTGCCCCCAGAAATTAAAATTAGCAAGAGAAAAACCAAGCAAGTAAAATCAATCACCCGGAAAGCTGAGAAAAAATCAAGCAGGAAGTCTGCGTTGAAGCAAAGATTAGAAGAACCAAAAACATACCGGTATATATTGTAGCGGCGACGGAGGGGGGGACTGCGGGTTCACAGACCCCCTCCACCGCCCGGCATAACGTTGTATATAAGCTAAGGTTTAAATGCTGGGCGGGGGAGGAGAAGGCTGGCTCCGCCGACGAGGGAACGTTCGAAACAGGGGCGTCAGGGAAGTTCGGCGGTTCCCATGACGAAACGTCCCCGGAGAAACCTTGGTAATCTATCTAAGGGGGTGGGAAGGGAGGGTTCCGACAGTCTGGTTTGACGCTTGAAGCAGAGAGGATTTCCGACGATACTTAGCAATACAATAAGGATATCCGGTTTAACTGTACTTGACGAGTTCTGTCTCCTTCCACATTACGGCGGACGCTACATTGGTGACAGCGGTGTGTCACTCTGGATACAAGAATAAGCACATTAACAAGCCCACGGAAAGGAAGATGGCAGAAGCACAAGGATACAAGGAACTAGAGAAGGGAGTTAGGGGATCCAGCGTACAGATGGTAGACGAGGAGGTATCGTTCTTAACGGCGGGGACGGCCCCAAACGCTATCAACAAGGGGGACCGAGCCAAGGTAGAGGGCGGCGGTGCCTGAGAGGGAAGTGAACGGATGCGGCGGGGAAATCTATGGAGGATACTCCACGGGTGCCGCTACCACCAGTATTCGGCTTGTGGGACGTGGCGGACAGGCAAGGGGATAGCCGACCCAAGCAGCAAGGGCTACGGTGGGGACTGTGGCCTGGCGAGAAGCCTAGGGAACCGGAGGGGAAGCCGGAGGGGGGACAGGCAGGAGCCGGGGCCCAGAACGGGGACGGCCGTGACAGCCCATGGGACCTGTAGGTGGGAGGACGAAGGAAGGAGGGGGCAAGAGACCGTTGGCCGGCGGAGAAAAGAAGCGAGATGACGAACAGCGGAGACTGGCCGGTGGAGGGACGGAGAGGGGAGATGAAGTACACGTGGTTAGCCTACTCGGACAGCAAAAACGGTGGATGCGCTGGTGCTGGATCAGTTTCTAACGGCTTTGGGGGACAGACGGCTGAAGCGATGGGTGTACCAATCGCAGGCGGCGGATTTGCAGGCGGCGGTAATGACGTCCAGTGGAGCGAAGGTGTACCTGCAGAGCCACACGGAGGAGAAGTAGAAGGTGCGGTCGGCAGACGCCACAGTAATGGAGCAGATGAAGGCACAAAATGACAAAATGGCAGGGACGGTGATGGCAGCAAGGGAGGGAGTGGCGAAAACACCGGCGGTGCAGAGGAAACAACAAACAGGTTGCTTCCACTGCGGGAAACTAGAACTGACCTACACGGGAGGATGGGACGAACAGGTTCTGCGTGGATTACCGGAAACTAAATGCTGTAACGGTGAGGGACGCTTACCCCCTCCCAAGGGTGGAGGGCTGCCTAGACAACATGGCGGGAGTGGCGTGGTTCTCGTCCATGGGCCTGGCCAGCGGCTATTGGCAGTTGGATATCAAGGAGGAGGCATAAGGAGAAGACGGCGTTCACCACGCATAGGGGGTTGTATCAATTCAAAAGGATGCCGTTTGGGCTGTGCAAAGCGCCGGGGACGTCTGAAAGGGTCATGAAGGTGGGTGTGGGGACTACAGTGGCGCACCTGTCTGGTGTATTTGGACGATATTGTAGTGTTCTCCCGCACATTCGAGGAGCACATGGAGCGGCTGGCGGAGGTTACTGGGCAGGCAGTGAGCGAGGAGGGAATCGGTACAGATCCGGAGAAGATAGAGGCTGTGCAGTAGTGGCCGGCGCCGAGAGGGGTGATGGAGGTCTACAGCTTCCTAGGGCTGGCGGGGTATTACAGGTCATCTGTGAAAGACTTCACCTCCATAGCAAAACCACTCTCCGCGCTGGCGGAGAAGGGCCGGTCCTTCGCCTGGACGACGGAGTGCGAGGTGGCTTTCGATAGACTGAAGCGGTGCCTCATGCAGTCCCCAATACTGGCTTTCCCCCATGCGGAGGGGGAACTCATACTCCATACAGTGTCACCCGAAGGGAGTTGCTGGCGATAGTTTTCGCCGTTCAAAAATTCAAGCACTACCTGATGGGGAGACCAGTGAAGGTGAGGACAGACCATGCGTACATCCGGTGGCTGATGGAGTTCAAGGAAGCGGAGGGGCAGGTGGCCAGATGGTTACAGGTGATAGGGACGTACGATTTGAGGATCGAACAGCGGCCGGGGAAGAACCAAGGGAACGCCGATGGTCTGTGGCATAGACCGTGTTGCCAGTGTGGAATGCAGGAGGGGGACAGTCACAACGAACGCCGGAGGAACCACCGGAGATGCTGGGGGGGGAACTCGAGCGGAGAAGGGCCGGAGGACCCCGGACAGGGAGGGGAGGAGGAGGAGGACTCACCCGTCAGATGGGGGCAGGAGCAGGAGCGGGACCCGGTGCTGAAAAGAGTGAGGGAGTGGTATATGGGTGGTGAATCCCTGCCGGCGTGGGAATTGGACGGCTAAGGATATGAGATTAGGGCCTGGGCGGTGCAGATGGACAGGCTGATAATGGTGAATGAAGTGCTGGGACGGTGGTGGATGGGGCCAGGGGGAGAAACTACTTTCAAGTGGCAGTACCAGCAGCCCGCAGACAACAGACCTTACACCAGGTTACACCAGGTGCAAGGGGGGCCACTGGCAGGACACCTTTGGCAGAACAAGACAATCCGGCGGCTGCAGGAGGCAGACTAGTGGCCCTCCTTCCGCAGGGATGTGACAGTGTGGTGTTCCCGGTGTGAGCCGTGTATACGGCGGAAGTTGGCGAAGCCTCTGCACAGGGCGGAGACGGGACACGTACCCACCGGCTTGCCGCTGCAGCGGGTGGCGATGGACATAATGGGGGCGCTGCCCATGTCGGAGGGGGGGAATAGGCATATCCTTGTGGTAGCCGACTACTTCACGAAATGGACGGAGGGGGAGGTGCCACGGAGAATACCGGCGCCGGAGGAGCGGGGCCTGTATAGGAGGGGCGGGACACTGGCCGACAGTCATTCCAGCATGAGACCTCGAACCGATCACATCGGATCATCACTCCAAACCATACAACAGGACGATGTACAAGACAAAATGGCAGCAAAGCATGTGTGCGAGACCTGCAGGTTAGCAGGGGTAAAATTACACAAGTACCAGTTCGCTAGGAAAGATGTACCACTGCGGCACATGACGGCGAAACACCTGGGGGAGCAGGTATACTTCGCCTGCACCCTGGAGTGCGGGGTGACGATGCCGACCTTCAGGAAACCGGAGCTAAGGAGCCACGTCAGATCGAAGCACCCCGACGCGGGGCTCCCGGACGATTGGGAGCCAGGGCCGCCTATCTCGGTAAGGAGGAAGGTCACGCCTCCGCCTGGGGAACAAAAAGGGGGACAAGGGACTGAAAAGAACAGTGAGGGGAGGGCGACATCTGCCAAAATGGAGGAAGGAAAGAAAGGGGAATGGAGGAAACACAGAAAGGCTAAAGGGGACGCCAAGCAACCGGCGAAGAAGGCGAGGAAGCCCGAAGGATAAGGGGGCAAAACAGAAACCGAAAATATCCTGATAGTAAAAGAGCCTACGGTCGCTAAACCGCCGGAGACAGCGGTGGCGCCGAGATGATAAATCTTGCAGGTGCCCCACAGACCTCTGACCACCAAGCGTCATCACCATTGGTATGCATATTATTACTCCCAGTCGAAAATGAGGTCTTCTAGCACTGATATATCCATTAGTAGTCCGTTTTTAGTAGGGACTATTTAGCTTACTGGTATGTTAGCAAACAACTACCATGACACCATTAACAGGCATGAGTTCTCAAAATGGCCGACCATATTGGAAGCTCCATTGGAGGCAACAAAAATTGGGGAGTATGCATTTTGCATTTCTAAGAGGAAAGACAATGGAAATGACTTTGGCATTCATTGCTGGACATGAAAAATTAACTACACCCTATGGCTAGGGGACGTGACCAAAATCAACCAATCACAGCATAGGATACCTGCCCGGGAATACCTGAGGCATCTTTGCTTGTCTCATGTTAAGGTGTCACAGTACAAATTCTCGTAAATAGTGCCAATGAAAAACGGTACTACTGTGCATATAATCAGTGGTAGCCCAGTAAACAAAAAACGTTATACAACTTAGTGTAACGTTATTTAACGTTATATAACGTTTCTCTAAGGCTCTTCACTATGGCATAACGTTATATACAGTTGTAGAACGTTATTTTGACGTAAAATAACGGTTTTTTTTGTTAGCTGGGAGGTGGCCTTAAATTTGTCACAGAATCATAATCTGCGGCCCAAATTGTTGCCAGAGGCCTTAGTATAAAAAATATAAAAAGTTGTTTGTTGCCATGGTAACCCCGGGTGGTGCTTGGAGGGGTCAAAGGTCAAGGTCAAAGGTCTCTGGGCACCTGTAAAATTTCTCCAGTTTGGGTAAATCAGTTTCCATGGCAACTAGCGCAAAATCGGAACACACTTTTTTTTATGCGGGATGCAAATAAAAAAAATCAAATATGTATTAAGCTTTAATTTAAGGGGTCATTCATTAATGCACACTCAAAAGAACCCGACCTTTTGCCCATCTGAAGGAGAAAAATAGGGTCAGAACCAGAAATGTTGCCGGCTATTTGTACCGTGACACCTAAAAAGCTTCAGGATAACATTTTTTTACGTGTCTGAATAGGGCTATATTGAACTGAGTATTATCTTCTTGTCTCTCACCTATAACCTGATGAGGAGACCTTGCAAAAAAGGGCTGCCCCCTGGTGAGGAGCAGTGATACATTGTCCTTTTATGCATTACAATGCACAGGTACATATGTGTTAAATAATAGAACTAGCACTTCAAGAGCATGGTCAAGGTGCCCCATTTTTTGTGGTTCAATGTACCTCATGCCAGCCATCATGAACAAGGTTGATTTAATCAAAATTACATCACGTGCTCAGGGGTGAAATCAGGTTCTACTGAAGCATTTAGATGTATACTTTGACCTCCATACAGATCTTTGGCCAGCAATGTTTTGTAACAACAAAAGAACAGAAGTTTAACAATTGCAAATATTTACTTTCAAGGGCGTACATCGTTAATGTCGCTCCTCAGCATCACAAAATAAATATGACGCTGCTGCTCTGAACTGTTGATATAATTTCCACGCATGTCTTCGTTGAATCTAAAGAAACTTGTTAAAATAAATAGCCTCATAAGTGTATGCTGTGCATACCTATACGAGTCAGTTTACAACTACCTCAGGGCTAAAAGATAATGTATAGATATCCTCTAGTGAGTAAAACGTTGGTCTATGACAGGTGGGAGGCGATGACCTGAGAGGGCCAAATATAGCCCCAGGCACCCAGGAGTTGGCTTGACAAAATAGAGCTATTTGTGCTAAAAGGTCCCGCCACTTTATCAGGAGTTAGGGTCCACATATAGGTATAACGCAGGTGAAAGATTCTATCTTAGGTCATGACTCCCAACCCAGTTCAGTCTGAATAGCCCTACACCAGTACTACCCTGTGCCCACCCCTTATTATGGGGCAAACGGTCGCTGGGCAAACACCGCATCACCAGAGTGATCGACAAACACTATTTTACAAGGCCATAGGCTTTGGTCCACAGCACACAATGTATTAGCGTCTTACATACAGGTCTCCCTGTCTGGTGTGGGCGTCCCTAGCGTCCACACATGTTGTAACTGCCTGGAGGAATCAAGGCATCGGGACCCACACCTGTGTGGTTTGTATCAACACAGCAGAGTGTCAGCAAGGTAAGTGTTTGATGAGGCCTTCACATATAATAAGAACACGCTATATGGGAGTGAAGTACTCATAACAAGACAGGGAGGTTGGAAGGCCAAACACAGGTATTAAATATGTAAGTAGCATAGAGGGTGTGCCACACGTTTCTCATCTACCTGCCAACTGGAGGTATAGTACATGTATGAGTGGGTTGAGCACAGCTGCCATGTTAAAGCATCGTTATGATACCTTTGCCAATTCATTATAAGCTTGTTTCACGGGGAGCACGCAGTGATCAATCAGAGTGATCGCCGCTCTTGATGAAGAGGCTCTTATTTATGCATGCTTTACGATCTATGAACCTTACATAATATTTTCAAGAGTTCAACGACATATACATATCACTCTATCTTTAGATAACTGTATCATGACAGTCGATTGCCAAGCGCATCACTATTACTTTACTATCGGTGGACATGTCACGAATTAGTCTCACCTGTATACAACCCTACATCATTACATGAGGGGGGGGGGGCACAATACACACGTTTCACTTCCGCATCCCTATACGCTCCAGTTCACAGCGAGTGGCGTATACAAATGTCTCACTGGTATGTTGTAGGCCTACATACCTGTGCATCTATGTAATGCAATTACCTTGCAATTGGCAAGGAACATTTAATTGAAATAAACTGCATATTGGTATATTACCTATACTTTTACCAAACCTACTCTTACTGGAGGGGCAGTAAGAACGGGGCCTTTAACTCTTTAGATGCCGCATATTACCTTAATATATTACGCCCTTTGTCACCATGATGCATGAATGCAATGCACCCTGGTATAATTCAAACCTATCATACCGACCCTTATGCAGTGTATCAATGTGTATCAATGTCCGCATGGCGACAAAAGGCCTGGTATTAAAGCACGATGTGGTCCTTTAAGGGTTAACATGAGTAATGTAATCACCTGATATGGAGTGTATCATTATAAAACAGGCCATATGGTAACGTATAGTATATACGTTCTGCTTTCAGATTGTGCACCATTGATGATAGATGGAAGTGCTAGGAGGATCTGATTTCAACTACTAAAGCTGATATGATTACCATCATGTGGAACTACCATTTACAATACCCATTCATTTGGAGAAGTCCCTCCTCATACTTTGTCCGAGGGAATGTGGAACAAGTTCAAACAAAACATAATTTATAATGGACTTAATCAGGAAACTTCACATTGACCAATATGTGTAAGTGTCACATTGACCACGTCGATGTCACGTTGGTGGTGCTGTTCACGATAGCAGTTGGGACGTTATTCCTCTGCTCTTTCCTAGTCATTAGGCCCTATCTGATAGAGGACGCACTTATGGCAGCAAATTGCACTGTGGAGGAAATAAATTACCATGGAGACAATGGTAACTCCAGGGTGGATGACGGATGTGTGCTCGTTACGGTGTCATACACTGCTGTATATGAGGACGGCCACATGGTCCTTGTACACAATGGCACGTTGTATGACTCCCCGGAAATGTTTCATAAAAGGGTAAGATACAGGTTAAACTATAACTTCTGGACAGCGCATATTATTTCCAGAGAATGTGATTCAGGCTGGCTGGAATCTGGAAAGTTGACGATTTAATTGACGATGCCAAAAAAATATTTGATACAATGGTAAATGACTTTGCTATCACATAATTGATAAAACCTAGAGACATCGATAAGACTAAAAGCCAATGCTTCGCTCTAAGGATGTACATACTATGGATCCATCATTCTATATGCTATGACTGTGGACCCTGCTATATGTATATGTCTGTTAAGAGTGTCCGAAAGACTTGCACATAGCTATGTAATACAATTTGTAAGAAAAGTAAGGAACATCCATAATCTAACTCACACCTACGAATAACCTTAGTGGACCAGTAATCATGCAAGCAGAATAAAACCGTGTCATTTAATGTATTTCCAGTGTTCAACAAGAGCTCGACACAATTACCTCGGCAGATGGAATACTGCAGGTCATTCCGGGCCATGTTGGTTTAACCCTATGGATCCCTCCCAGGTGCTGGCCCGACGGAAGGAGTCCTTTTGGGGGACCATAAACAGCGCACTGTGGCCTTTTATTGTTATACTCGGCACTGCCTCTATATTTATAGCACGCAGGTGTACCCCAAGTCTACAAGAATAAACCTCTGAATATCTTGGGATAAAAAAGGAAGCCCCTTATGCTATGATATAGAGATGGAGATATTATTGTTATCTAGGGATCGGTACACTTTTAACAAAATAGGTAGAGTGGATATTCGTGCAATTGGGTCCCGATGAAGGAGCCCGATTATAAGTTGCCCCCCCCCCCCCCCTAATCCGTCCCTAAAGCCACCACCTCCCCCAACTATTTTCAGTGCAATACTAAGCATAATAGACCTACAGTTTACCTGTAATCAAAAACATTGAAATAAAGATGTAACACAAACTTTGTTTTCTGAATACTTAATTGAATAGCCTGGATGTAAACGTATAGTCATATGTTATCCTAGCATGATGCCGTTGTATGTCAATGTTATCCGGTTGGGTGTCTGGCTGCAGGGGGACGGCAACTGGAGAGTGCTGTCCTCTTGCGTTTGCATGATGAAACTATAGGCCTGTACATTTAAAACGACGAGTATATTATTCTTGCTGTATCAGTTGAAATACAATGCTTGGATCAAGCTGTCTTTTAATAAGACGTTCGGATAAAATAAAATACACACTCGGGATTTTCTCCCAAACATGGACTGACATGTTTCTTTCATTTTCATTGAAATGTCAGGTGTACTTTTGGTGTTCAATAGTCGGATCCCTATCAGGTAGATAAGAGAGGTTCAAGCAGGCCTACACATCTGTTTTTGACTCAGGGTTATACGCCGGGTTTCAGAGAAATATAGCGAGGCCTCATTTTAAGATTTAATTTAGCCCTTTAGATCTTTGAAATAGAAATTTACTAATAAAGATTTCAACTAGAAAATATGTTTGCAAATTAATATTGGTTTGCAAAAGGTGAAAAAAGGAGATCAATTGCAGTTAAGGCATCTGAAAAGTGCTAAAAGTTGTTTTTTGCATGGCAACCCCTTTTACAAATACGTCTTATGTAGGCCTTATTTGGCTTTCAAAACGTTCCAAATCTAGAAGGGTGAGACCAAAATGGATTGTTTTGAAGAAAATCCCCCTTTTAGAACAATGTTGGCAAATGATTTGTATGGTACATAATGCAGACGTTGCTATCCAAAACGTTATTTAGCATTTCGCGAAGGTTTAGAGGCAAACATGTGTTTCTGAAACGTTATTTCATACTCCACCCTGTTTTAGAGAGGAGAAAACCCCGTTAAATTTGTATGTAAAACGTTATCAAAAGTTTCTTATAGTTTGGACAAAAGAAATTGTATATCTAGAACAATGTTTAAGGTGTTTACTTGATCTTTGGGAAAAAGCTTTGTATAAAAACGTTTTCTTGACGTTAATAAACGTTTCTGATGATTCCAGCATCTGCTACCAGGAGGCAGCACTATATGCTCCTTGATGGCTCTTCTATAGCTGAGCTTTAACCTTGTTATCTTGTTTGAAAAGTGACATAAGTTATTGAACTAACACATCCTAAGCATTACTACTGCAACATCTCATATTATATCACAATTTCTCAGAAACGCAACCAGATAAAGGATCACTCTACCATTCCTACAGGATTAGGCCTACTATTATAAACACCAGTGGGTGTTTAAAAACTATATAGTAGTACAAGTTTAAATGTCATTTTGTAACACATGTATTAAAGGTACCGTCAGGTAGCCCAGTCAGCAAAATCAAGTTATATTGACGTTTTTAGGGGGTTAGAAAAAGTTAGTTTGAATGTTAGATTGACGTTAAATGTAGACTCAATTTAACGTCAATCTAACATTTTTTTTAACGGTTTTTTTTCTCAACGAAATTCAAACAATATTTTTTTAATAGTGGGTCAATAATATAATAAAAAAATATTATTGTATTAATATGACGAGTTTAGGAGTAATTTTATGGATTTCTTTTGCCTCAAAATTGTATGTTATTCAAGACTTCTCTGCATATAAACTTTTTCTATTCACATCCTCCATATTTATGAGAATGTCCTTGGCAAAGAGAGATATAACATCTCTCCCATCAAGATAGATATCATGGGGAAAGCTTTGGATGTGTACAACTTAATGTAACTCGGATGTGTCACACTATGGGTGTCTATATGAGTGTATTCTTCTCTATGTTGTCTACAAGTGATTGAGTTATACTTAATCTTGTCCTATTATATTACGTTTTAATTTGATATAACATATTACATGTGTAATTATTGAAAAATGGTAGTATGGCAAGGGTTTGTTTGAAATATTAGGGTAGATATCCGGCTATGTACCAACATTGAATAGTGCTTCCCCCTGGTAGCAGCTACTGGAACCAACAGAAACGTTTATTATCGCCAAAATAACGTTTTACCAACGTTTTTCTCTAAACCATATAGAAATGTTTTATAGTGTTTGAAGTGCAAAACGTTCTAGCTAAAACCAATTAATAACGTTTTAACACATTTAAAAACGTTCTTTGCTGACTGGGAGGGCTATATTGACCTCTAGCCTAACTCTCATAGGCCTAGGTCTGATGATGATGCATCTCTGAAGTTGATGGTTATATAGTGGGGATATTGCAAAGAGCAATGATTAAAAAAAAAGGAAATAATGATGATTAGATCACTAAAATGTTCATTTTGCAGTTTAGTTGGGTGCCCATGGGTAGGCCTACAGAAAAGAACGTTACTTTGACCATGAAATCACTGGTTTCACCTCCAAACGTAATAGCTTACATAGGCCTACATTGTTTGGAGTCAATGTTTTTATGTAAAACAAACGTTAGAAACAAACGTTTTGTAAATCCTTCAAGAAACATTTATTGTTGGGGAAAACAACGTGTTTTTGTTGAGTGGGAGGGACCTAGATCTATTACCCAATGGCCCGTATTACCCCATCTTCCCCTAAACATTACACTGAAAATATTGGACATTACTCAATGCTAACTTATGTTTGTGATAGTGATTGACTTATCCCAGTTGAACTAAGGCCACTTAAAATCAATAATCAGCTTTGCGGACACCTTATAAGAAAGAAAATTAGTGCGGGAGGGCGCTTTTTTATTTTATTTTGTTTCACTTTTTTTCTGGAGGTGTTGGAGAGCCGTTTTTCTAGAATATTGATGGTCTGCAAGTTGAGATAAGGTCTAAAATACAGGAGTACCAGGTGGCAGTACAAGAAAATTATGAGAAATTTTTTTATATGACAAGATTGTAATTGTAATTGTTATCATGTTTATAGATAACCTTTTCTAATATTAAATATAGTGTGGGGTGTAACCTAAAGGCGCACTAAGTCGGTGACCTAGCCCTGCCGGGTTTTCCACGCAAATGATGTCGTCGGTTCAATGCTCCTTTAAGTCAAGTATTATCTATTTAGCCAGATCCTTTTGTAAAGACAGAATAACTTATTCCACTGATGTTTTCTGAATGGGACACCTGTTCTGTGTTTTCAACAAATGTATATTCCAAAGACAGACTCAAGTCTCTATTAGGCCATTTCTAGAGAACAATAATTGTTACCGGTATGTGGACAGACTGGCTTCAATGGGTGGAGTTACCAATAAAGTTACCGTTAAACCAACGTTGAACCAATTGGTTAAATCAATGTTGGTTTGAGTCCACAAAAAAACGTTGAGCAATGTCCAGTATGAGTTTCATGAAAAACGTTAGATTGCAAACTGTTTTTGAACATTAAACCAACGTTTTTCAAATCACGTTTTCCAAAAAAAACCCGTTAAGTCAATGTTAAAATAATGCAAATTAAAAAACGTTGGTCCAATTAACCAAAGGTGAACGTTGATCAAGGTTGACCGAACGTTTCTTGTAACATGGGCAGTGCCATGTGCTACTGCCACTTATTGGTAATAGATGTAGGCTTACACTGTAAGACCGGCCTAACTAATTATAAATAAATTACCATAAAAAACCCGCGTAGAAGCCGCGGCTTGTGCGCGAGTCAGACTCAGCTTTCTTTTGATACCAAACATGCCTATATAGGGTGTGGCTTATACAAGAGTTTTTATAACTATACTACAGTACCAAAGTAGCAATTTTCAAACCCTCTCTGCGGCTTATATAATTTGTCAAAGTTTTCAAAGGGGTGCGGCTTATACCCAAGTTAATTAGGCTTATACGTGAGGTTTTACGGTACTAATAATTACAGGCAATCCAAGGCAACGCTAACTTTTAGCTAAGCGTTAGCAGCAAAACACTAAGATAGGCTAGGAACTTTGGGCACGTGTATTTCCCTAATTGTTGTACAAAAGCTAGTAAAACCCTGTAAAACCTACTAAATTTTGACTAACATTTGAGATTCATTATTTTCAGTGTAGGCCTAAACAGGAACACCATTTTAAACTATTTGTTTGAATGTTCACCAATGTTGTCTGATCTTTTTTCGTTCACTGAACCCTGATTGGATTGCCCCCTCCATTTTTGTCTTCTTTTAAAGATCAGGAAGGGGAGACGGACCCTACCCCTAACTCAGTTCTCAGCTATCGATTCAATAGTTTTGTCAAATTGGCTCATATATTTGATAGAAATAACATGTTTAAAAAAAATAATTCGATGCTACCTATGGTATTCCGGATTCCATAAAGAAAAAGCTGAAAGTAGAGATCTTGATCTAATTTTGCAAAAATCAGTTTATAAGCTTCTGAGAATTAAAAAAGAGGTATATGATAATGTTTTATGGCTAAAACAGTAATATTTTATAGCTAAAGTATTTTGTAACATATTTGCAAATTCATTGGAAAAGAATATTACCCTCCAGTTTATTAAGATCATTTTTTCACATATCTTTCATGAAGCTCACAATCATAATTCCTATGGTGAAACCCCATAGAAATCATCAAAACATGAAAAAATAACCATGCTTGGCCTAAAAAATGATAAAAAATGCTGAGACATGCTTATTAGAATAGAAAAGTATTTCTTATAAGCCAATTTTTTTTTGGGGGGGTATTTTGGGGGTTTTGGGGAATTTTTCCTACATTTGGGGGAAATTTTATTGAAATGCATGATATTCAACGGTCATAAAAATCAATTAAAATTGAAAAGTTTTAGATAATGGTCATGCATGACAAGAAAGAAATACCTAAAGAACGGAGTAATAAGATATCTAAAAGATGGGAGCAAGAAAATCATGAAAAAAAGATAATAATTCGAAATCAAGAATTTTCCAGGGTCCCTTTTGCCCCACCCCAAAAACCCAGCGCGTTACTATGCCTTAAACTTAAGGGCCCACGCGCACACCATTTTTTGACCCGTAAGCTCTGCGCGAAAACCCACCATCCCCCCTGTTTAAAAAAAAAAGATCACTCCCTTTAATATAATAATATATTTTGATGTGATGATAATAGGTATTTTGGGCATTATCTAAGATTCTTCAGGAGTCTTCAATTATGGGCTAATAAATGGCATAAGTAAAACTGTAAAAGTTGATAAATTTCTTGAATAGGCCTAGGGGGGCCCTGGGAGAATTGGGACACTAAATTAAAATCATAACATGTTTGCTTGTGATTTCTACAATGCCAACAATAACCAAATGCCTTTGTTTCATGAAGAAAGGCTACCAATAAACCTTTCATTTGGACTTTTTAGATTTATCCTAGCCTGCCAGGATTCCCGTCTAGGGCCTTCTGAAATTTTGAGAAATTCCAGGGAGAATTGGGACACTTTGAGGAGAACTGGGACACTACCTGGGGAGAACTAGGACACACCAGGGAGAACTGGGACAGTGTAAATAGTGTGATTATTAACCAATGAAACATCATTTTGCTTTACTTTACATTCAACATGATCATATGTAACATATTAGCTTCAGTCATAAGTCTGAGAGAAAAATTAAAGCACAATAAATCTTCACCCGGAGTGTCCCAGTTCTCCCCGATAGTCAAGAGTGTCCCAGTTCTCCCTGCAATGAGTGTCCCAGTTCTCCCCAGGCTGAGATTTTTAAGCAAAATGTTAATACAGTTCAAAATAATGCTTAACTGTGGTTTTGTAAGTAGCTGGTCATTTTGCCATCTATCAATGCTACATAATGCAACACTGAAAATTTTTCTCATCAAAAGGTAACACTACATAAATTTAATCGTCCGAGACCTGAAAAAACTACTTTTTTTCCTAAAAATGTTATAATCTGTTATAGTTCTAAGGGAGTGCTCCTTTTTTAACAACAGGGGAGGGTGGTGGATTTGGGGGGGGGGTAAAATATCTGGACCCCTTGACCAGGGGTGGGGGGGGGTAAAAAATGTCGACCCCTCTAGGGGGGGTGAAAAAAATCTCACCGCCCCCCCCTGTTGTTAAAAAATGAGCACTCCCTAAGTATAATGACATCACAGTAATTTTTTTTATCATAAAAGGCTTAAATATTATTGGCCCAAAAAATAGCATCGGTGGTTATGCATAAAAGATATTGGTTATGGGCAGAATACACAGTGTCCCAGTTCTCCTTTGTCCCAATTCTCCCAGGCCTCCCCTATATCCAAACCTAAATAATGAGGCCATTTTATATGCAGATTGTTACGAGTTAACCCATGATGCAATGCTTCAAAGATTTAGGCCACTCAAAAAAAACACAACTGGTTTCTCATCACCGCGCGCATCATAAAAATCGAATTTTGGGAAAACTTTTTATTTTTTAAATCTTTTTTAAAAACATTTTTGATGAAGTTGCATTAATAAGTTTTGCCTGTCAATAAACTCAGCATAGCCTATCTAAAGTGTAAAAATTGGTCGCGGAAAGTCGATTTCCCTAATTATATAAAAAAAAAGATCAAATAAGGTGTATCATAGTTGCTTATAGAAAATATGAGTATATATTGTGTGCCCACCAAATGCTAAACTAATGTTAGGTGGTAGTTCCACCCTCTACCTCCAGGGTGTACTCCACCACCTAGGGAATTGCCGCCAATTCGCGCACTTCCACTTCAGTTCCTAGGGAGGAACAGGTTGATTTTTTCTAACGATATGAGTGTCTGTGACTCTTTCGCTCGTATGTATGATTGTATGGTACCTGTGTATGTTATCGAAGTAGTTCCCGGTTCATTCATACCAGTATTCCACCATTGTTTGGCCGGAGTTTGCGATTGCACCTACATTCTACAGGGGGTCGTTACCCAACTGAGACCCTGTCAAGTGACTAGTTATGTTTGTAAGTTTGCTGCGGTATCCAAACAAGATTGTTATGTTCTCACGGGTGTATGCAGGGGTTTTCGAATTCTTGACAAAGATTGTGACACAAGTTATCATTGTGAGAATTACAGTTCTATTACCAAAGGTACTTTCGGTGTTGAAATGACTGAACAAATTCTGAGTTGGGTAGTGGCAAGGTTCGTCAGGTTGCAAGCAAGCCGAAGTGTGTACATTCCCTGGGGGGTGTGATAAAGTCCGATGGGTCTCTTCGCCCGATCACAGACTGTTCGTCCCCAGAGGACATCAACATTAACTTGTACATGGATGCTTCTTGTTCCAAGTTTAAATATAAAACTGTTAACGATGTAGTAAACCTCCTGGAGGGGGGCGAAGTCTGTGCTGTCTCTGACATTGCTTCAGCATACAGGTCTTGTAATATGATACCTAGCCATAGAGAGTACCAGGAGTTTATGTGGGACATTGGTAGGGGAGATGTATGGTTCCAAGATCTGTGTATTTGTTTTGGGCTCCGCTCAGCCCCATGGATCTTTACTCAGGTCAGTGACTTTGTCGGGAAGTGTGCTTCGCTAGACGGAGTGAGTATGTGTGTCAATTATCTTGATGACTACCTTGTTGTGGGGAAGTGCCAGCAGGAATGTAGGCAGGCCCAAGACATACTTCATGGGATTCTGAATAGAATAGGGTTCAAAGTGGCTTCTAAGAAAGTCATTCCTCCATGTCAAGTCTTCACGTACCTGGGTATTGTTATTGACACGGTCGCTCTAACTTTGTCAATTGGACAGGACAAACTAGATCGTGTAGTGAGGTGCGTGTCGGCATTGAAGGAAAAACATTGGTGTTCAAGAAAGCTGCTAGAACAGACTGCCGGCCTCCTGGCACATTGTGCGACAGTGGTAAAGGGGGGCAGGACTTACACCCGTTGGATACATAACCTGCTCCGGGACAAAGGGCCTGAGTGCAAACGCATTGCTCTGGGTGAGCTCGCCAGGCTTGACTTGAGTTGGTGGGCTAACTTTGTTATGTTCTTCAATGGCAAGGCCCGGATGTTCAACAAGAACTGCAAGTCCGTCACTCTCACCACCGATGCATCTACCACAGGGTTCGGCGGTCACTCTCAAGACGACTATTTCTGGGGGTTCTGGGGGGACCACAATCAGATGTGCGGTCACCAAGCTAAAGCCCCGACAGAACCAATATACCAAGACAATATCAATGTGGGGGAATCGTGGCCGGTGCTGACAGCCTTGCATCGCTGCTGCACCACTTGGAAAGACTGTATAGTAGAGGTAGTTACGGATAACACGCAGGTTTATCACGAAATCCGTACTGGTAGGGGGTCTAACCCCACAACAATGGGGTGGTTGCGGGAAATCTTCTGGACTGTTGCCATGTACAATATTTATCTTGTTCCCACCTGGATCCGCTCAGAAGACAATCTTCTGGCGGATTGCCTGTCACGTCTCAAGAATCCGGATAGCGTGACGGTGTGCGCCGACTTAATCATGGACTTTGATTTATGTTGTAGGTCTAGACTTGCTGAAGCAGGATTGGGCTAGGATACGCTCGTTATGTTGGTCGGATAACACTATGAAAACTCGAAAGTCTCAGTGGCGCCGCTATTTTGGTTTCTGCATGAACTATGACTTGGAGCCGTTACCGTCTACACCGGAGATGGTGTGCCTGTTTGTGACTCATCTTACGGAATGAGTCGCTTATATTACAATAACTCATTATGTGGCAGGTCTGTGGGCACTTCACCGTCACCTATATAGGTTATGTTCACCCTGACCTATCCATGTTCCTAATTCAGTCTACACTTAAAGGAGCCAAGAGACTCTTGGGCGGCAACCAATCCAGCATTACCTCTGTCGCCAGAGGATCTCAGCCGCATATTCAGGACGCTGAACTTGGCAGAGCTGGCGGACTTAAAGTTCTGGACAGCCTAAATCTTGTCCTTCCGTTGCCTGCTTAGAGTGGGGCATATAGTGTCGTCACCCCATCAGCTTCAGGTGAGGGACATCGACTTTAATGACGCAGGTATGGATGTGGTCATCTCGAGTTCTAAAACCATCCAGCACCGGGAGCGTGTCAACAGGATTCCAGTTATTCAGTCAGAGGGCAGTGTACTGTGCCCCATCTATTATCTCAAGCTATATCTAGCCAGGACCAGCCGTGAGGGTACTCAGCCCTTGTTTATGTGCACTTATAATTCATACAACACGAGACTCAAGGCTGCATGCAAATCAGTGGGTCTGGTAGGCCACTACTCAACACATAGTGTTTGTCGTGGCTCGACTTCCTTCTTGTCAACTTTCATCCCCCTACATGATGTAAAGAACTATGGGGACTGGAAGAGTACTTATCGGACACCTATCACTCTCGTAAACAGAAGGACTTGGTTGTTGCTCAGAGATTGTGTGAGTTCAAGTGAGCAGGGTCTGGGCAAATGTTGTTGTTTGGCTTCTTGACCTACCTTACCAAATTGTGACCGAGGTCTAGGGCAAATGTTTATCCTGTGTCTTCCATTTGTCCCGAACAGAATATTTGTATCATAGTTGCTTATAGAAAATATGAGTATATATTGTGTGCCCACCAAATGCTAAACTAATGTTAGGTGGTAGTTCCACCCTCTACCTCCAGGGTGTACTCCACCACTTAGGGAATTGCCGCCAATTCGCACACTTCCACTTCAGTTCCCAGGGAGGAACAGGTTGATTTTTTCTTTTGTTCACTTATTCATGTAATAAAGTGCCTACCTTACCAAATTGTGACCGAGGTCTAGGGCAAATGTTTATCCTGTGTCTTCCATTTCTCCCGAACAGAATATGCCACTTTAAAAAAAAAGTTGTTGCTCATCACCGCGCGCATCATGAAAATCGTGATTCAGGGAAAACTTTTTTTTTTAATGAAAGATCTGTCAAAAAGTGGTCAAACGTTGGCATATTTGGTATCAAATTAAAGCTTATAGGGGAGACCGGGGCAAAACGGACCCCTCAAGGGGAGATGGTAAATAACTCACAGGTAAGGGAGTGATCATTTTTTTTATCAACAGGGGGGGGGGGGGGGGGGGTTGGTTTGGGGGGGGCAAAAAATTGTGGACCCCTTGAGTTATGTTATTACTCAGTTCTTAAAGTATTTATTTCGTGTCCTGAATGACCATTATCTATCTTATTTAGATTTTAATTGATTTTTATGACTGTTGAATATCATGCTTTTCAATAAAAATTCCCCCAAATTTAGGAAAAAAATCCCCAAAACCCCAAAAATACCCCCCAAAAATAAAAATTGGCTTTTTGAAATAATTTTATATTCTGATAAGCATATCTCATCATTTTTTAGCCCAAGCATGGTTGTTTTTACATTTTTTAATCATTTCTATGGGGTTTCACCATAGGAATTATGATTGTGAGGGGGGGGGTTCCGTTTTGCCCCGGCTTCATGACAAAAATTTGTAAAAATGATCTTGACAAAATAAATAACTGTAGGGTAATTTTTTTTTTCAAAATGAATTTGCAAATATGTTACACACTGTTTTAGCTATAAAATATTATTGTTTTAGCCATAAAACATCATCATATACCTCTTTTTTAATTCTCAGAAGCTTAAACTGATTTTTGGCAAAATTAGATCACAGTCTCTAATTTCAGTGTTTTCTTAATGGAATCCGGAATACCATAGGTAGCATCGAAATTATATTTTAAAACATGTTAATCCTATCAATTATATGAGCCAATTTGAGAAAAATATGGAATCGATAGCTGAAAGCTGAGTTATAGGGGTCTAGATGGGGGGTCCCCATGTCACCTGTCGATTTTAAGAAGTGCTGATGTCATTTGTCAGTATCTTTGTAATCCTCCTGTCATTTGTCGCTAGGCTCCATGTCGCCTGTCAATTTTAAGAAATGCTCATGTCATTTGTCAGTATCTTTGTAATCCTCCTGTCATTTGTCACTAAGCCCCATGTCGCCTGTCGATTTTAAGAAAAGGCCATGTCGCCCTGTCGATTTTAGGGGTCCACCCCCATAGTTATGGGTCGACCGTCGGGTCCGTTTTGCCCCGGGGGTCTGTTTTGCCCCGGTCTCCCTACTTTATGCATCATTAAACTCTTAACTACTAAAATGTGAAAAGTCTTTTTTACTGCCGGGTGATGAGAAACAACTTTTTTTTTGAGTGGCCTAAAAAACGCCCTCGTCATATTTTTAACTGCTTGGTGATGAGAAACAACTTCTTCTTTTTTAAGTGGCCTTAGTTAGGGTCTAAATCGTCTGTTCCAAAGGGCCAAAACCTTTAAAAAGTATGCATGGGACCCCATTATTATGCCCACAGTCTAGCGTCTTACAGATTGAGAGTGGATAAATTTTATCCTCTTGTAAACTGATCAAATAGTGGCCGCCGGCCGAGGATCGCCGGTCCCTCGGCGGCCTGACGCCTGACTGCCCATATCAAAAATGTCTCTTATTTTTAATACCTATTAAAAGGCTTTATTAAACGTTTTCGAAACATTAAAAAACGTTTCTTTAATAGATGTTTATATGAAATAAATAGGCTAGCATTACAATTGCCCCTAATTTATACGATAGACTATATATAATCACAGTTAAATGATTAAAAAAAAAAGAAGTTTCACCTCCTCTCATTTCCATTTCACAATGACCCACATCCCGTTCCGGAGAAGTGGTCACATGACCAAACTGCCGCCATTTCCCCTCTCGTTCCGAGTGCAGGTGCTCGACGTCAATTTCTCGGGAAATACTACGTTAGCTAAGTCCATGGACAACAAATCAAGGTAAGGAAAACACAGGAGCGACATATGGCTTCACCAGAGCAGTATAGCATAAAGAATTGTAGCGTAGTCACGGAGTATCGGAAAATTTTAGAGACAAAAGCGATCAGATGTTGAGCTTTCACATGTCAACAACGGGAGAAGAGACTTGCCTCCAGCCCGTCCCTCTCCCCTCGGTTAGAACCGAGCTGTCAAAAACACAAACATGCACCGTGATTTAAACCTATGAAATATAATTTCACGTCATGATCAGTATTTATCTAATCATAAAAGCAGAGTCGATTCTTCATTATATGCGACGGCTATAGTACTATAACCTGATTGTTTACGACTAAAACGGAAAATCAGCTTGCCACTCCCTGCCTGTTCAGTCACTGAGTCAGTGTTCGATGTTTCACCGGCCGGGGCTCGATCCAGTCCAATGTTGCTGTGCTGTGAGTAGCTACTGTGAGCTGGAGCCTGGAGTGGAGTGTGGGCCTGGCCGAAATATGACTCAAACGAGTCGAATCTTGGTCACACTTTATTTAATCATTGGTCAGTCGGAGTGACACATGTGACATGCTTAAACCTTAAGTTTAACCATTGTCCCTTTCTCTTCCAGTGCATGGCGTTCTTGTAAATTCCTGTGAATCCAGTTGCAGTCCTCAACTACTGAAAATGGAAGGGGGGAAGAGGTAGGTCTTCTACATTTAAATTTTGATTTACTATTTAGGGAGTGTTCATTTATTAGTTACAAGGGGGGGGTTGCTGATTTTGGGGCGTAAACATTTTCGACCTCTCCGTAGGGTAGGGCATAAAAAATTCTGATCCCTCTTGAGGGGGGATGGTGGGCGTAAAAAATTCAGCCCCTTTTAAGCAAAAAAGCCTGCGCGTTACTATAGTTCAAAGACAAAGTGGGGTGGGCGAAAAATGTCCAGCGCCTTCGGCGAGGGAAGGCACAAAATGTTCTACACGCCACCCCCACTGTAATTAATAAATGAATACTCTCTGAGTAAGTTTCGGTACCGGTATCTACAATCTAGATCTAGATAGAATAGGCTACCGGGGGCCTATTTTTGGTCACTCACACTTTGCTACCACACATGGAAATATTTATCTAATCAATGTCAATGATTAACGAAGTTTAGCTTAATTAAGGGAAGAGCACATATTCGTAGCACCACACACTCTAATATTTTCGACCCCCCCCCCTTTGATTGGACATATATTAGGGAGTGCTCATTTTTTAACAACAGGGGGGGGGGTGGTGGATTTGCGGGGGGGGGGGGGGTAAAAAATGTGGACCCCTTGACGGGGGGGGGGGGTAAAAAATTCAGACCCCTCTTGGGGGGGGGGGCAAAAAAATTCAACCTGTTTTGAGGGGAAAAGCCCGCGCGTTACTATGCTACAAAGGGGCGCGAACGCGCGCGATTTTCGGGCTGGCGGGGGGGGGGGTAAAAAATTTTGAACCCTCCAGAGGGGGGGGTGAAAAAAATTCGCGCACTCCGCGCGAAATCTCACCGCCCCCCCCCTGTTATTAAAAAATGAGCAGTCCCTTAGGGATGTCATTGGTATCACATATATCGATACATCGCTATTTTTCATGTATCCAGTGTTGCCGAAAACTTTTTCCCAACGCAGGCCAAGGTGGCCTGCGTCTTGGCATCTTACGCAGGCCATTCCTTCTCACGCAGGCCATATGAATTTTGATATTTCACAAACTTTATCATAACTTGTTTTATACTTTGAAGCTTAAAAGAAATTGAAAAAATATTTGATATAAAACAATTTTATTTAATTTAGCCCTATCTTCAGTTCTAATAGGCCGATTTGAAAAATTATTTCACCATTATGAAGCTGAGATCATGGCAGGCCATCCTGGCCTGCGTCCTAAGGCCCTACGCCGGCCTTTAAGATTCTACGCCGGCAAAAGCCGGCGTGCCGGCGTCATTTCGGCAACACTGTGTATCTGATAACTGAATCGACAAACAATGGGTATCGATACGCCGCCATCTTGGATTCTTTTTTTGCTATCTGTCACTTTTTACGGTGTGTAAATCGGACCATTATTAAGGTTTTCAGGTAGGAAAATGTGAAAAAAAAATTACATCTAAAACATGTCCGTTTTTTAGGCGTGAAGATCAGACCATGAAAAACTCAACTTTATTATATTCAAAATTTCTTTTATTTCGTCCTCTGTAATCTGTACCCCAAAAATACAAAATCAATTTGGCCTAATGTTATGTACCTCTTTTTTGTATTATGTTGAATAACTGATATATTATATATATAGACACCAAACACCAAAATAGTGAATAACTGATAACCTATAAAATTCGATACCAATGACATACCCGGTACCTAACATATATGCGTTGCTACTTGCAGAAGTGAATGAGGTTGCAATAGACCTTCCTGCTACTGTAAACTATTGATGTTAGCCTGTATTTAGGCCACACACGGATACCTCAGAAATGAACCAAAGAATGGCGGATGAATTAAAGTTATTAAATGAAAATTAAATAAACGTTGGGCTCTATAGCTCGATCTGGCAAGTTGGGAACTTGAGGTTGAGGTATCCCAGTGCCTGAGGGGAAAATTAAAGGACGATTAAACAATAGTAATGCAATATGAATTTCTTTTTGCAAACTTAAAACTTAAAAAACTTTGAAATTTTGAATTCTTATTTCCCTGCATGAATCCCTGCATTAATCTAAAATTATATATTTGTTTTCCCGTTGATCTTAGCTTTCCAATGGTAAATCCCATTACTGTCATTACATATCTATATCTTTAATATTTTTTCTTTCTTTTGTGCTTCTTTGAAACCCACAGAGGAAATAACAAAAATGAAATTTCCAAATATTATTCTATTCTGACTTTCCCGTAAGTCGTAACCCAAATTTTAAACAAAGATTTGGAAACACCGAGCACTTGGATGTTTTTTCCCCTTATTTAATTCAAATTAAAAGATGAAACATGTTGTATTTCATTTCAGGTCGAAGAGAAAAGCCCTAGGCTCGGAAGGGAGTTGGGACTGCTCAGTATGCACATACAAAAACTCACAAGAGGCTTTTAAATGTGAGATGTGTGATGTCAGGAAGGGTACATCCACAAGGTAGGTGTCTGCTTTATTACCGCTACCTCATTTAGAGTGTGAGAAGCTTTGTGATTAAAGGGGCTGATCCACTGCCGCAAAGTTGTTCGGATTTTGCTGCGAGTGACACTTGTGCGAGTAAACACGGAGATAACGTTCAAGTAG
This sequence comes from Harmothoe impar, assembly GCA_947462335.1. Taxonomy (NCBI): domain Eukaryota; kingdom Metazoa; phylum Annelida; class Polychaeta; order Phyllodocida; family Polynoidae; genus Harmothoe; species Harmothoe impar. Next base: position 81,592,622 of record OX381704.1, on the reverse strand, counting down.
TGAATCAGCTGCTGCAAGTCCCTGCGACAACATGGTCGCAAGGGACGTGCAGTATACGACGACACTCATATTTATCTTAAAGTTTTGATTTTTGCGAGCGCACTTGCAACTGATTCCTGTATGACAACATTCGCATCAAACTTGCAGCAGTGGATCCCCCGCTTAAGATGTACGCCTTAAATATTATTTATCCATCAAAAGACAGAAAGCCATAGTATCATAGTTATTATCACAATCACCCTTACATGCAAAGCAGTTTATAGTTAGGTAAGCCAAGTATAAATACAATCATGATTCAATACCGCCTCAGACTTTCAATTCAAGATACTGATGGAGTTCATAACTATTTTCAATGTACTGGTATGCCAACATAAATATGATGATGTGCAGCGAAAGGTGGAGATTTTATTCTGCAGAATTTTTGACGAATGACAACAGATGGTAGAGCAGGTGTTTTGTATTGGAGGGACACGCTTTAGACCCCCTTTCCCCGCCCATACAGTTTGACACAGTGTGGGCCTATTACTTTGAAAAAAAGAAACCATTTCTATTCACCCCCTTCTCAAAATATAAATCCATGCCAGATGCTGAGGGATAAAGTTGCTGTAAAGTTGCTGTGAGACCCCTGGCATTGTGTATTGGGTGTGTGTGTGAGGGGTCGGGGTGGGGGGGGGGGGGTGCTGATGTAAGGCAGCAAACATGCAGCGTGTTGGTCCCTGGTAAAACCCCCACACATGTGGTATGTAGCTTCACGTGACACATTCCTCTCCGCCCCAGTAGATCCACCAAGTCTGCACTGTTACCTTTAGGGTTCACACTGACCTTGATGGTACCGATACCCATATACTACAGATAATGTACTAGCTGCATTATGGATCCTGAAGTTAAATGCTCTAGGTTATGTACTTAACACAAATTGTACATGTAGTATCTTACATAGTATACCATAGTAAGATTCGTGTGTATTTGACAATGCATTATTTGTTATGCGTCCATGAGCACACCATTTCAGAAACCATCTTTCTGTTTTGTGGTCAACCGTAAAAATGTGGTGAGTCATAGATAAAACAACCGCAGCTATCCTGCCATAGACGTTGAAGTGAATAGGACCAGGGGATAGAAAAATATGGCACCCGCCCAATGCTTGTGGTGTACCATGAACCCCACCACAGCCTCACTCACGTTCAGGCCTGAACACATATATCAAGTAAATCTGTTAAAACGAAGTGAATTGTAATTATCTTATTGCTGCTCTATGATTTTGATGCTATCAGTTACTCTATGAAAAAGAAAGGTCAGTGATGTTGGAACTGGTGGAACTAGATTAAGTTTCCTCCTTATTATAACATGTAGTGATGTACAGGGAACCACTTGTAGTTGGAGTCTATACGGAACCGTATACTTCCGGGGACGTCCATGACGTCATGCATGCCTAGGTTCACATGGGCAATAACCCTTTAAGGTCCTCCTAGTTAGTTAACGCATTGTAGCCCTCATCGACTAGTTGAACGTACCCAACCAAAGTGGTCGCATAGAATCTGATAGATAGCCACAGAGTAGTGTCCCGCCGTGGCTATCATTTAGACAGGATGTTTGAATGCAGTCCTGGCGAGTTACTCGCCAGTACTGCATATAAGCATCATGTGATCCTACGGGATTGGTACACTCCGGAACAGGAAGAGTCATCATGACACATGTACATGAATGCAGCCCTGCCAAGTAGAGCTGACTCTACACGGCTGCAAGAATGCATCATGACAAAGTGCACGGCAACTTCAAGGACAGTGCGGCCCTTAAATGGTTTTAATGTTCTAACCCCCACACAGGGAATATACTGCTATATACTCCCTTTGTACAGTATGGTTCGCCCATGTGAGAGAGACATGTCTGATCTTATCATAGAGATAAGGTCTGAGATAAGAATATTAAAAATAAAGTTATAGACCGTTTGACACAAAGATAGGAATCAGTTCTTAGCATTAGACATTCGTACAACGAGGTAGGACGTATGTACTACATGTACAATACATGTAAAACCAATTCGCACTTATTAAACCACTCTCCCCAATTAATGACCGATATATATATATAGCAAATAAGGCAATGTGAAGGACATCATTATAATATCCCTAATGAAGATGGTATAAGTCATCAAACCTAGTAGAAACTACAAAAAGTTGAGGTCTCTTTTCTTCTTTGAACGTGAATTATGATATCTTTATGCCTTGGGGTTTTATATATATATAACCCCCTCAAATGTAACCTGCTTTAATCATAGTACGCAATGTAAAGGGCAGGCACATGCTGCCTTACACAAGGTCCAGCTACCAGGTGGTACCACTATGGTTGGTCATAGGGGCTGTACTACCAGAGTGCCAACATGTAAATCAGTCTAGCCGTAATTCCCGTGGGATGGATAATGGCTTGAAGCAGGGCCGGTGCAGTTTTAACAGCATCCGGGATCGGGGCAGCTAGTGATCCATAACGTCTCCATGACCAGGGCATGAGTGTCCAATGAGCAATGCAACTGATTTACACTATGAGGAGGCTTTCCCAGAATGCATGGACACCGCGTCTTATCTCCATACGCGCTGTTTATGTGATAGATATGGTACAAGTGAGTGTCTGTATAAGTGTTATAAGCCAAGGATAGGGTAATTGTCCAAGGTGCCAGCCGAGGATAATTACAATTGTTCAAGGCTTATAACACTTTTGCGGCTACTCACACATAACCATATCTGACTTATACCCTGTGATTGGTCTGAGATTGGTTTGTACGTAATATACAGGCAGACTGTTCTCCCAGCTAACTAGTATTATGGCTAAAAAAGACACTGATATTTGTATATACACATCCCTAAACTTTTTGATTCTATTTATAAATGCAACTGCCGCAAGCTCAAGATGTTCCTCATACTCGTTTCCAGAAAACCTGTTCTCAACCCTCAACAACTGCAAGTCACACAGCAATACGCTCCACAAGCGACGAAAAAGTAAGTAGATGTTCATAGATATATTATGAAGAATATCAATACAGCTGATGTTCAAAATCTACATTTTGAAAAAATATCAAAATTCACTTGCAGTGGTACAAGAATTATGCTACACATTACATTTACCATTAAGCTTTAAAATGTAAGCTTTCTAGTTATAGTTCAGAACATAAAGAATGATTCCAAAAGCAGGATGAATACTACCTCAGGCCAGGAAACGTTTAATTAAACCCAGTTCAACAATCCTCTCATCCTTGTTATAGGAAGCCCAGGGTGAGCACAGAAAAGCCTGGCAAAGAGGGAGGGTCGGCAAAGAAAGAAAAGAATAACAACAAAAAGGATGCAAAAGAGAAGGCATCTACGTCAGGCTCTACGCCGAATGGAGCAAAGAAAACCAGGTAAGGAGTATATCTTATGTTTATTTGTCAGATATTTGCATTGTACTTGACCCGCCCCACTTATGACGATAATTAGAAATCACCATTAGAAAATAAAAACAGCGTAATGATATTATATTGGGGCCGTCCTGTCTTGCTAGCACTTGAAGAATTTCAATAGTTTACGTTCAGTTCAAGTGCTATAGCACTTTCAAATCCATGCCATCGGATCCATTGCTATCCTTTCCCATCCTTATGTCATGCCTTTGTGGTGTGGCAGGTAATAGTAAAAGAAGTCTGACAAATCTATATAGTTACTTTACCAACTCTGTTCGTACATTTCAGAGGGCCCCGCTTGAAGAACATTGACCGGAGCAGTGGCACAAGTATGGAGGTGACGGTCGGCAATGTCACAGTAGTGATCACAGACTATAAGCCGAAGAAGGAGCGCAGTGCCTCCGTCGACACACAAAACAATAACTCTACCAATAACTCGACTGTGACCAGCCCGGTGCACAGTCCGTCATCCACTGTGAAAAACGAAGTGAACGGAGACACAGACTCTGAGGACCACCGCAGCTGAAGCCACTTCTGTTAATACGCACACTTCACGATACAGATTTTAACTGGCGTGGCAACCCCCATTACATTTTTTTTCCAATATTTTTTTTTCTAATATTGATATTGTCATCAGCATCATCATCATTATTATTATCGTCACTATTGTTTTATATCATGAAGTAGGTGTTGTTCAGTTTATAAATACCAAGGCTGAGGTTCCCTTGCCTTACATCGTTCTTGTGGTCATCGAGCACAAACCGCGCAAGTTCACCGGCCAACATGAGACAAGACAAATGAAGGATTATCATGTCTTCGGCACAAGGATTTTTTTACTACTGATTTATCAAGGCTTCCTTCCTGTAGAGCTGTTCATCATGGAATGAAAATCCTATTTTGTTATGCATTTTGTATATTTCTTTTCTTTTCGCTGATTTTGTATGATGAGGTGCCAGGGTATGAATTTTCACTAATCAAATTAAGTCTGAGGGGATACGTTGATTATTAAAGATCATTGAGGACATGGATGTAACCCAATATTCTCATGGAGTAAGATTGTTAGTTATATAAATGGGAAAAATGCAAGATTGTTAGTTATAAAGAAAATGGGCTAGGCCTACTCTTTGCTCTAGCCCCCCTTAGTGTATTAGTATGGCAATCACTGATGGTTCTGGTAGATGTTTCAATGTGTGGTGTATGTAGAGCACATCGGTCCAACTCTGGGCAGTGCAAAGAGACAGTTCGGGCTATGTTATCCTTATGATTGGTAGGTTGTAGCTGTGAGGTACTTTACTTGTGCTTTGCTTGTAATGCTGTCAGCAGTATTCTCATTACACTGCCAATCAGATTTTATTGGGCTTTGGAATTATATAGCATGTGTGTGTGTGTGTATTATGGTTTATAAGAACAACCGTTACCATCGATCAGTTACACCCATTACAGTATTTTATGTGACCACGATAGGAATAATTTTCTTTTGAAATAGAAATTAAATCATCATCGCCTATTTTCGACATCATTCAGGGAACTAAAGGTGGAAGTTGTACAATCCTTGCCAAGCCTTACTGTCATTGCCAATATCAAGGCGAAATATTATATTAACTGCCATTATTCTAGTGGTTGCCTTTGTGTCATATTGCCTTTGTTCTCGTCGTTAGCATTGGTCTTTGTTAGAAGCTGGGTATTATCTAAGTATACTTGCTGGTAATAATTATCATTGTATTACTCATTAGTTAGACGTACACTATACTTAAAAGTGACAGAATCGTTTTCGCTTGAGGACTTCATAAATCTGCATGACATAGAGAGTGTGTTAGTGTCTTCTAAGGCCACTAGGTGTCATGACAAACCCTTTCATGCAGTAGCGTCATCTGATGTATATGAAGTGAACCACATCACCTCCTTTAACCCACCCATTCTGTCGCGCAAGGGGGTCATATGCCATGGTGTATCACCTCTCTATATGGATACGGCCATCTTTATCCACGGGCGGATAGTGTATGTTTATGTATACAGGTGGGGTTAAGTCTAGACCAAGCACCTGCTCAGAGAGTGACGCCCCTGCCAGAGATTTGAACCGTACAGAGAGACCTTCTGATCACTCCCTCTGCTGCAGAATGCCTTTATCCTATATCGTCAACACACTGAACGACATCCTTAATTCATAGTGAAACAAATCATTACGATATGTAGACATTTGGGGAATACATGAGAATGGCAGCTGTAAAGTCCTCAGTCGTGGACATATCATTAACCCTTTAGGGACAGCATGATGTCTGAAGGCTTTATGTTCATTTACCGTCATGATGCACGAAAGCAGTGCCAGTGAATCACTGGTGCTGCATTGGGACAGTGTCTGCATGATGCAGCTATGAAGAGTTCCTCTCCAGGGATGCATTCATACATCATGATGCATTCATACATCATGACAAAAGGGCATTGTTCATTAAAGTAATGCGGGGCCCTTAACTTGTTAGGAAACCATTTTGAGGTCAATCTCTGGACAATATAAATTATGAGCTTTGAAAATGCGCACTGACGATAGATTACTTCATGTTAAGTCTTTGGTGAGTTTGATTGTGAGTGAAATATACATGAATATATTAACCACCTCATACGTCCATACTTGGCACTGAAATGCAATATGGGACTCCTTTGAATCCAGCCTCTCCATAGTAACCTGTATAGTGCATTTAACGACATGATCGTGTCCAATGGGCCAGTAATAATTAATTGGCAACTATTGATATGAAGTTAATCATGACCTTTTAGTATTGCATTGTATCGGTATATGTTGTCATAAGCGTGGTGATGTTGAGTTTGATTGAGAGCTTGCATGATAACAAGCATTAGGTATGGTACATCAGATCAAGACAGCGTGCTAGTGTGGGGAACTAGGTTGACCATAATTATAGGCAGTAATATTCTAAATAGTAGGGAATTTAAGGGGAAACAAGTGAAAAGGATTAAAAGGCATAATTTAAATTGCAATAGATGCAGATGTGTCTACTCTCTTAGTTTGACGAATATTTCTAATACTAACGTGCATAATTATACGAGGAGTGTGGTATTCTTTGAATGTGACGTGTAGTAGAAACAATCCAGTCTAATCCTTCAAGGAAATAAAGGTTTGCGTAGTCACTGGAAGCATAAGCGTGTGACTACAGAAAGCTCCGATCTCGGTACAAGTCAAATGGTCATAAGAGCAATTTCATATAAGCTAATAGTTTATTTAACGTGTACATGTATTATGACGCAAGCCATAGAGTGAAAATGAGAGAGTGTACTTTGTACCATTGTAATTGTAGAATAGCGAGTTTATGAGGTTTTATCGTGTTTTTAGCAGCTGTACAGTGAGTATATAAAGCTATGAAGAGGTCAGAGGCAGGTACCGATGGACATTTATTAACTTCTTCACATGAATCATATTGCTCACTGGTATCTGCTTACAAACCATTGATGATATTGCAGCATTTAAAGAGAATATTGTATAATAATGAAATAACTATCGTGGTGGATATTCTCATGTATGTAATATGTATTGTCTTCATACCCAGACCAAGTGGGCAAGTCAAACGGAAGAAAAGCAGGGAATAGCAGCATGTCTTTAGGTCGTTTTAACGTATTTTAATTAGAAAATAAAATATGATGAGATACCTAAATGCCTATTGACTGCCTTTTTATGAATAAGGTCAAACTATCTCTTAAATTTGACCTATTCTTTTTCACTTCATGAAAAAAAAATACCACTCTAGCTCCTTAGAAAATTAATCCACATTATTATGGATTCGTATTAGGTACTGAAACATTTATTCAGCGTTCGGGTGTATATATTAAACCTGTCTATGTATAACACAAGATTTCCAATGAAACCCATTTGACAGAAAACAATCTCTCAGGAAAGTAAGCCAGTTCCTCCCGGTTTTGGTATTGTTATCGATTTTCTTTTGATAGGTATGAAAGTTTAGTTTACAAGTGCCAGTATACCAGAGCTATGTATATCATAAAACCTCGCATATAACTCAGGTTGTGTGCAAATCAGAACCCCAGTGCGGTTAGTAGGGTTGGCCTCAACAATGGATGCGGGTTTTAGAAGTAAGATATAGACCCATAATCGGACCCCAGGTGCAGGTATACAATTTTCTCAAAGTCTAGTTGCAGGTTATACGCGAGATTTTACGGTACACCTTCGTGCAAACTTTAGTTCAGTCTCTACATGTTTAATCGATGTTAATCTCCTGTTTCTATCGCTGGTAAATGAGTTCGGTAAGTAGTCAACTTGCAAACATAGCTGAGTGGTTCTAGGAGAGAGCAATTTGAAGTTAAGTTCTATGTGCTAACAGCCCACTTCATTGCCTCATGTTTACATGTACGATTCACCATACTAAGACCTCAATAAATCATAGAACAAACAACTGGAGGTCTGTCTCACGATGTTATACATATCTTGTCATTAAGTCCAGGTCATTTATTGGATTACATTAAATTAGTTTGTCAGGCAAATGTTATGCTCAAGGTTTGGAATAGACTATGGAACATCACATATACCGTATTCGACGTAATCAGCGTCCTCCCCCCCCCCTTCCCCCTTTTTGGGGCATTTTCAGACTAGAACAAAGGCTCACATTTCCCAAGTTTGGAGACAATTAAACTATTAAGTACTTAGAACGCCATAAAAATAATTTCATACGCGCCCAGGGCGCTCATTACGTCGAATACGGTATGCACATACATTTTAGCATTGCATTACAATACAATGTAATCTATTTTTCCCATTGCACTATGGCATTAAAGGTAGGGTTGTCTATAGACAAGTCGATGCAGTCTTTGAACATAGCACTTACACTAGAAGGTAGCAGACCGACTCCCGTAATAGGGGTCTGGTGCCTGCCTTGAAAGAACATATTTTAGCTTTCTATGTTGGATGATTGAGTAGGATAAAACACATATTAACTGTTTGTAGCCTGTCATCGAACTGTCCATCTCCCATTTCATTTGGCAAGTGTAAATGCATTGTAGGCGTTGCAGTTTTTCTTTATTGAGTTCATATTATACATACTTTATTTCGGAGAGTAATCAATGCTTACGTCGATAAACAGTTACTGAAGGCCTGAATCCTGGAACTGATGGCTATCATTATGCTTTATCAACTTTGATTTGCGAAGCATCTATACTTCATTGACCATTGTCAAATACATAGAGGGACTTAAAAGCATTGCATTAAGTGTGATTAACAGGCACTCTTTGACCTTAGATCCACCATTCTTGCTGTCCCATATGACATCTGTGGTACACTGATGTGTGCTAGGACATCATATACCTAGTTGCCCTGGGAAGGCTGGCAGTTTCAATTCAATTTTACTGGGCACTTCCCATATAAGACATGGCATTAACGATGACCATGAAATTAGTGATATTAATCACAATCATACATGTTTGCCGGTCTGGGCTTACACGTGAGTAGAATCGTTTTGTCGTTCCCACAGCGGTGCCTGGTACAAATATATTGATTCCGACTCACACTTCTTATCCACATTCACTCTGTGTCATTTACTATCGTGAAAAATGTGATAGCAAATGAGCAAATACCTATATGATAGTTGTGCATGTAGCAAATATCTTGCAATGTGCAATAATATTCCTTGCATGTTTGATGAAAATAGGAGCATATACTTGCAACAACTCATGTTGTGCTCTGTTGTCAGTTACACCAGAACCATGCAGTATTCTTATTGAGATTTCTACAATTAATCACTGTTTATTGACTCAGGGTCTCCCCTGAGTCAAGTGAGACGATTCTGGACACCTCTTTTCCCTGAAAAATGAATATTGCTCCCATTTGCTCAATATTTCACTCTTTGCATCTTGCATGGTCTCAATATATCACTTTCCACAATATCTATCTAATGGTGTATTTGTTTTTCACAAATTCCTACTATAACCCCCTAAAAAACGAAAAATAATATTAGGCTGTAATTGGTGGTAATTTGCTTCAGCATAGAGCTCTATCGGAGCGCGAAGACAACCGACAACCCCAAATTTGGATATTTCGTGACAACCAATGCTATCTCTATGGGAGGGGTAGGTGAGACGCTTTTTTCAGACATCTGACAAACACTTTAAGTACCAGAGGTAATTTACAGGGGAGGTTACTTGCTTTTATTTGTGTAACAGTGATAACCCTGATTCACTTTGCACTGACAATGCACATATCGCAACAAAGACTATATGGAAATGTGAGTACCCCCCTCCCCCTCTCTCTACCGGGGTAATTGTTTTCAATATGGACATGGGAGAAAGCTTTTCATTCAGTGTGTGTAGGACATAGACGTGAGAGGACAAAAGACATAGATAGCCAAGATTGGGGGACATGAAAATTTGAATTTGGGCTCAAGTACCCCCCCCCCCCCAAAAAAAAGTCAATGTACACATTTTTTCTGAGTATACCCTTTTTTTGCGCCACTTGCCTCACTCAATGTGACTTTCTTAGGGCACCTGCGTCATGAGACCTATAGGTTGTATGGTACAGGCCTATAGGTAGTTGTCAGTTCCTGATATGCACAATTTGGGTATGCTATCCGAAACGGTCCAGCCAGGATATAAAAGGGGGAGCCAATCAGGAATCCTGGAGAGAACCTGGTATGGTGACCAATGGATGATATGGATAGTGGACTAGGGTAAACCAAAGGTGCTGAATCCATTTCTGTTATGTGTAGAATGATATCTAAGTCGGAAAAAGGTCAAAATCAAGGTCAAAGGTCACATCTATAAGAATCCCATTAATACAAGAGTTCACTCTTTCTCTTTCTTACTATGATAAATGATACATTTCCCTTCACACCTCTACCTGACCCTGAGTCTAGTGTGATCTCAATCATACGTCAATCTTTGTCGATAATACTGATCTGCATCTCTTTACAGGTTTTATTAACCAGGAGGACGGAATTCACAGGCAATTGTTCATAAACTATAACAAAGACGTTAGACCTGTTAGGAATTCATCACACCCTGTTATAGTCCTCTTAGACTTCATACCCATGCATCTTCTTAACATGGTAATGTGTCCTTAAAGCATAATGCACATCATGTAAATTTATTCTTACATATTCTTTTCCTACGATTGCACTCTTTTTAGAGACAGGATAGGTCAATATAACCTTATTTCTTAATACACATGTTATATCAAGGCTAATGTAAGCATAGCCTGACGTATCCCACAATATTACATTTCACACTAACCCTAATTTGCTGTTGACAACGTGTGCTCACACGATCGGCACAGTCAAATAATCATCCTCGCCCTCCCCAATTAGGTAGCATACCATTAAGTGTGAGTCATTGTCATTTCTAATTACAGGATGAGAAATTCCAAGTTATGAACATGTACGGACTCATAATCATGGTAGGGTGGCACTGAAGCCTTTCTCATTCAGATTTGAATGGATCTTTATTAATCCTACATATTTACTATATATTAATTAGAATAATTGACTCAGGGTTCATACCCTGAGGCATATACGACGCCCAGCTTTTTCTTTAAGACGTTTTTTAGCCATTTTAGAATGCTTATAACTCAGTTTTTATTTTATTTAGAAACAATACAATAAAAGAAAAGGAAGGGCAAGATCGGGGGACAAATATTTCCTTCAAAAAGTAAATCAATATCTCTTTGCTTCTAGTCACAAATCAACTGCGATCTTTGGGTATTTTTTCTTTCTTTTCTTTAAACTCTTAAACTGTTAAATGACTACCCTCTAAATGAACTTTGCATAGGGTCCAAGGTTAAAAAAAAATTGGAGCTGATAGAAATGCTCTTCTGACCAAAGAAGTATCACATTTCTATCTTTCTGCCATGAATTTACTATCTTACATATTAAAATGCCATCCAACCAAGCTAAAGTGCCCTCCATATTATTTAAATTACTTAAATGAACTTTATATAATACCCTAAACATACCAAAGACAAGGATTCGCTTTAGTTCTCGTTTTGGGTTTTAAGACAAATGTGGGACATGGGAAAACGTGTGTCTTTCAGTTGCTGTTCGAGATAGACTTCAACATGCCCCCCCCCCCCCCCCAACCTCTGACCTGCAGGAGACTTTGCACTTGACAACCCCCCGCCCCCCCCCCCCCCCCCCCATGAAAAATATAAAAGTCATAATTTTGGGTTTTGGTGAACAGATTTGGTGGTCATCCAATAGGGTCCATAAAGCATATCTGGTTTGGTAGATAGTTAGAGTATCGATAAGCCTAACGGCAAGTGTGAGCATCACTACAAGGGCTCTCTAATACATATATGGTCCGACTGACTCGCTTTTTGATACAGGTAGCTTTGCTACCAGTGTCTTATACAACGCCTTGGTGAGAGGGTTGGGGTTGGGGGTTGGGACATGAGTTAGGGTATTACACATATTACACTCACACATATTACACTCACACCTATTACACTCACATATAGCTAATCATCTGTAGCACACGCTGCCCCAAAACGGCGGTTATGTGCTGTTAGGCACTGACGCCCACAGCCACCTGCTTGCCCACACCCACCTGCTCGACTGGAATTTGATTAAATAAGGCATGTGACCTATCAAAGTGGGTCAGCATTTTCTGGAGGTTATGATTCTGCTGTCAGAAATGAGAAATAACGTAATGTACTAAAACTAGGTACCTGATCATTGGGAATTGGCACTGTGTGTGTATGTGGGGGGGGGCTAAATTTTTTACCAGGACAGAAGGCATTACATGCCCGCAGCCGGCAACTGTCGCCCACACCCACCAGCTCTCCCACACCCACCTGCTCACCCACACCCACCTGCTGGTTTCCTGAAACGAACGCTCTTGCACTCTAACTTTGAAAGAATTTCCCTTTTCCCAATATACCATTCTCCTTTTTACTACAATAAATGATACATTTCCTTTCACACCTCAACCTGACCCTGAGTCATCTGTGAGTTCACTCACACGCTCAATCTTGAATCATACGATAGGTTAATCTTGTGATAGGTCACCAATGGGTTAACAGGGCAAGATCTAAGATTTTGAAAAAAAAGGGGGGGGGGCAGGGGTGATCCCAACAAAATTGACATAAAACCCACCACATCTTTTGCCCCCCCCCCTTCCGCTGGGTCCGCCCCCCCCCCCCTAAATCTGCGCCTAGGTAACCAGGACTAAACATGTGAGGACATTACATGCTGTAGAATCATGACATTCTGTATACTCTTAACATATACCGTATTCAACGTAATAAATTAAGCGCCCTGGGCACTTAAGATATTATTTTAAGTGAAAAAATCAGCCTCAAATAGCTCCACTACGTATTCAATGAATCTTCGCCTGGCCCTACTCATGGGGAAACACACAACGGGAGACTATTCTGAGACACAGGCAGTCTGCCTTATTTGGTCATATAGGTCAGGTCAGAGGGCATGTCACCCTATGTAGGTCACATGGTCAGTCTACTCATGTAGGTCAGGTCAGTGAAACCAGATACTGTAGCGATGCGACTCGCCAGAGGCCAAAGGCCTCTGGTCATTCTAATAAGCGCCCCCCATGGCTGTCATATACAGACCGCAGTGGCATCTAGAAGGCTTCTTACACCCTTATTACTGGTACCTCACACTTGGCTTGGCCTTAACACCTGCACAGGTGTGAAGTGCCCCATGTTACACACAGGTGAGAAAATCAGTAACATAATTGCAGAAACACATAAAACATTCAGGGGGAAATCTGAAAAAAAGGGGGGGGGGGGGGCGCTTATTAGGGGGAGGGCGCTTATTAGGCCTACGTCGAATACGGTAATTGAGATATAATTATGAGGTTTTCCCCCAATTTAGACCTGGCATGATGAGTTTCTAGGATGGAATGCATCGTTATTCGAAGGAATACACCAGACATATGTAGACCACTCTAAGATATGGACACCAAACATAGGAGTGACAAACAGGTAAGCGCGTAGATATCTACATTTTATTGATAACTTAGAATATCATATTTCAATGATCATTAAAGTTTATCATAATCTGAGATAAGTTAAACATATTGGTGGAGATTGCTCTCATATAAATCCCATGTCCCCACAAAGAGGCCTAAATTAACATGAATACGATAATAACCTATGTCCCGATCACAATGCAATATTATTATGGGTATCATCATTATGCATGTGTCTGAGTGAAATGATATTTCAGTGTTGACAACTTACTGGATCCGGACACAGTAGTTGGAGCAAAACCAGGCATTCATGCCAATGGCTTCATCGAGTGGGTAGTAGGCGGAAACTACAAGGTTACATGTCCAATGGATGTAACATATTTCCCTTTTGATCAACAAGCATGTCCTATCATCATCTCAAGTCGGTCCATGCCAGATCATGTTGTGACGTATAGGCCATTGGTAACTGCCCATTTTAAGTAAATATATGGCAACATGTTTGTAATCTAATACTACGTAATATGCATCATATAATATCATAACGGCATGCAAATACATTTCAATGACGTGTGTGAAATATTAGAATCCTAGTCATGTTAGCTCATTTTATCATAACAGAACGTTGGAAGTGTGCAAAGGGTAGAAAGATGCAAATGGTATCACGTTTTATTTCAAGCGCAAGTCGATGAGTGAAGTTTTCTTCTCTCAGAATGGCGAATGGGAACTTACAAAGACAGAGATCAATCTGTCTAGATCATTTTCACTGGACCATACAAATGAATCATATTCATATGTCTCCTTCTACTTTCACCTCCGGCGGAAAACCTGCTATCATGTTCTCAATATCATCATGCCTCTCAGTCTGGTATGTTAATTGGATATCTTCTCTGCTGTCTCCAGATCATTACATGACATATTAGATGTACATTGCTGTGACTTCTCAATAACTCCTCAATCAATATGAAATCAATATAATCTTGATATAGAAAACACTCTTCGCTATTGTATCCTACACAGACCATCGTCCTTGTGCCTCTGGTGTTCCTGCTGCCCTCTGACTGCGGAGAGAAACTGTCTGTGGGAGTAACCATCCTCCTCACACTATCTGTCTTCCTACTTGCACTGAAGGAGTCTACGCCACAAAGCTCTGACTACATCCCAATCATAAGTAGGTACATTGATATGCCAATCATAAATAGGTACATTGATATGCCAATCATAAGTAGGTACATTGATATGGAATTACAGTCACACCGTTTGTAGGCTACTCATACTGACCATTATAAAACTTGAAATTATAATAAACTTTAAAGCATATTTAAACTAATACAGTAGTATCTCTGATTCACTTTCCAGCTGTATTTGTCACCTTTCAAATAGCTATAACCTCATTTTCCATCATATGTTCAACCATTGTCATGAGGATTTACTACTCTAAATCAAAGAGACGTCCGCCAGCTATATTACGGTTTATAGTTTTGGGCTGTTTGGCTAGGATCCTCTGCCTTTCAGGCAGATTGGACTACACAAAGTCCAAAGTGCATGTCAAAGGAAAACTACCAAAGGGTGTGAGGAAGAGTCTTGTTTCATTGGAAGTTGAGAAAATGTCAGATGAGAACATGGAATTTAATGAAAAAACGGAGAGGCTCTTTAAGTACTTGGAAGTTATTGTTGCAAAAATCAAAGATGAAACTCATGAAGAGGATATCTCTAATGAATGGAAACAAATTGCTGTTTTGCTTGATAAATTCCTCTGTTGGCTGAGTGTCATGGCAATTGTTCTGGCTACACTTCTTATATATGCCAAACCCATCCTTCATAGATTTGATCAGTAATCCTGTTCCCTCACCACAATAACAATAACCGAAAGGATGGTCATCTATTATATGATGAATATGATACACATAAATGAACACAGTCACTATTTAAAATGTATTATTACCCGAATATCTTTTTCATCTGGGTTCTTGAATATATACATTGTACTAGCAAGTACGTTATAAGAATCTAGAAATTAATAACAACTAATATGGAATGGAATAATGTGTTAATAAACTCTTAAATAATATTTTACTGTACACGGACACTAGAATGGATGATGACTCCCGAATAAAGGTAATAAAATCGGCAACATACGCTTGTGTCCGTGTTTTCCATGGTTATAGGTTCTGAAAGTCAACATTTAAAATAATTATGTGTATGCGATAGAATAACTATTGTGAGAAAGATGTCATTGACAAACTAGAAACTAGTAAGGTCCTTGTCTGCCTCCAGCACTCAGGACCCCATATACCCCATAAAATGGTAACCATGATATTTCAGAAGACCGATGTTGGTCTTCAGGCCAAAACATTACATTATTTATTACTCTGGGCATGTTTTGCTCGGATACAGTGTAGATCGTATAATATGTAAGTGGCTATGCATTCATCAGATTCAATGGCTTTCAGCTTGGTAGAGGGAGTGTACATTTGTCATCTATTTTGCATCAATCTAACAATGCACCCCAGCACTATGATGCTATTTGACACTACATCAGGAGTACTGTACTGACTCAGCAGCACCTAGTTGTCAATACTATGGCAGCCTCATGATGGCCGTAGACTATTGTTGAAAGTTTGTTGTATCAATAGCAGCCATTACTATTTCAACAGCAGCTTCATGAATGTAGAATGTATCCTGTGTTTGTCAATCACACATCCCTGTATCAAACTGCACTGTACGATCAGGAGCTCACCAGTGCTCATTTGATACAAGTTTATTCATCTTGGGTAGTCGAAGCCGGGTGCATGCAACAAGTCTGTCTAGAATCATGGCACTTATACCATTATTATTTACATATATCCTGGTCACATGTACTATTTCCCCACTCTTGTTTGCAGGTAAGTGGTATGTTATTTTGAGTGATTAATCCTTGTTAGATATTGACATTATACATGATGTCCCATCATGATTAATTTGAGCAGTGTACGGCACACACCTGCCACCTAGAGGCACAGGACTCAACCATATCACAGGAAGTGATGTATTGCCGCCAGTAAATCGGCCATTACTTACTTTGAACTCACTCAGAGCGGACGCAATTTGGAATCCGGGAATATCACATGAGGTTCTGACCATCCAGACTTGGAAGGTAGGATATCTGTGTACCTGGTTTTCAATAATGCCTCCCAAGAAGACTGTGGCGGGTAATGCGCAGGATATTAGTGAAATTAAGACTACTTTGTCAGACATTACGGCTGCCCTCGACAAGCTCGTAAAGCAAGGCCAGCAGGCCGGAGGGGGTGAGCCAGAGCAAGAGAAGAAGGGAGAAGAAGGGGAGAAGAAGGGACAAGAAGGTGAGAAGAGCAAGGACGGGAATGTAGCCGGGGAAGAAAGGAGGGAGGATTCTGAAGAGGAAGAAGACAATGAGGTTGTGTTGGTACGTCCCAAGAAGAAGAAGAGTAAATTAGGCAAGAGACAAAGGGCAAAAGCTAAAGCTGTTAAGAAAGCTAAGCTGGTTAATGAACTGGTCAACATGAGTAATGAAAACATGCCTTCCTCAGACGAACCGGCCGGCACTGAAGATGAAGGCGCCGGCAAGGATGGCCGGCAGGCTTGGGATAAGACGAAGGTCTCACCACCCCGTGGGGCCCCCTGGAGGGGTACATCGGAACCACTGGGTCGAGGGCCTATGGTTGGGACCATAGATGCCCCTCCCAGACACGCCAGTCTCGATTGCAGGCAGATGTGGTCGCAGGACTGGGATCTACCGACTACCAAGGGTGAACTGGATCGCGACGACGACCTACAACAATGAGTGTATGGAGTACTGCAAGCTGGCCTCAACCCAGGAAGAAGTACGCGGCAGGGTAAGAAGTACCTACCATATACACATATCACTAGAGGCGTTGCTAGGTCTAGTATCACACATGGGCAAATCACATGACCTGAGTTAAACTGGTCCCTCATTCAAATGGCCGATTTGTGGCAAGATGATATAAAGGTCTTTAATGCTATATACGAACATATAGAGCAGGTCAACGAGGACGCCATGTCATATCCGGTCAAGAATGTTATCCGGTGGTCGGAGGAGGTGTGTAAGCGCATCTTTGATGACCATACGGGTAAAAGGTATTCATGGTTGGCGGCCTCTAAGATAGAGCATCTAAGGCTCCAATACTCACAGAAGGAGGCAGGAGATGGCGCTGTTGGTGGCGAGGATAATGGGTGCAGTTTACCCATGTCCGCAGACATCAAGAATGCCATACCTGCCCCACTGTGTAGAGCATACAACTTTGGTACATGTACAACAAAAGGTGATCACACTTACAAAGGGTATAGACATTTACACTACTGTGGACATTGTGCTTACGCAAAGGTTGAATTTCACAGAAAGTCCAGAAAGTGAGTGTGATGGGAAACGTAGAAGAGACGAGAAGAAGAGACAGATGGGGGCTGGTAAAGAGACCGACAAGAAGAAGGATTTTTGAATCCTATTTTAGCAATTAGAGTTAAGGATTCTGAGCGTCAAGGTGAGGGCCTAGGCATGGACAAAGCTGAACGCCTTGGTGTGAAGGTTGTCCATGCGCCACCCTCCCCTGACAGTGAATGTCACGCTGATATACTACCAGATACTGTACTAAGAGCTACTACTAAGAGACTAAGCGACTGCTATACTGGTGGGGATAGTGAACCACAAGGTAACAATGGTAGGGACAGTGAGTGCACGGTTGGGTCTGAAGTAAGGGCGCAGACAGATGGGTGACATTATACACCACCCACTGTTATGACACCTGAAAATTACCCCGACTACATAAAGCACCTGTGGCCCTGGCCTACTGAAGAGGCTATACAAAAGGCCTCTGAACAAATTATATTGTGCGGTACGAAGTGAGTGCTGCCCCAATTACCTGGGAGCTAAAACTACAGTTCCTTCAGGTGTCAATTGGGTAGCATGGGATCGTCGACTGGCAGAAAGTGGCGACCCCAGAGTGGGGGGTTTCTTGAGGTTTGGATGGCCGACTAGTTATGGGGCCGCCTCTCCTCCAGTGCCTACCTACAAAAATCACTCTAGTGCAACAAGGTATGATTCTCATGTCACTAAGTTCATAGAGAAAGAAGTGAACCTCGGTGCAATGGCTGGTCCTTTTGATGCACCCCCATTCACCCCCTGGTCTCAGGTGAGCCCGATTATGACGCAACCCAAGAAAGACTCCAAGTCACGTCGAGTCATAATCGATCTCTCATACCCAGAGCCTTGGGGGGTGAATGCTGGTATCACTAAAAATCTCTCTGAAGGGGAACCTAGTAAATACACACTACCCACTGTCCTTGATCTGGCTGCAGAGGTTAAACGCCATGGCAGAGGTACCCTTATGTAGAAGCATGATTTATCCCGAGCATTTCGACAGCTCAGGATATGGCCCCTCTCATACCCTCTACTTGGGATACAACACGGGGGTAGGTATTGTATCAATCTGGCTTGTGCATTTGGTTGCAGAGTGTCTGGGGGTTCTCAACAAAGAGTCTCAGACGCCCTTTGTGATTTCATGGCGCAAGAAGGTTACAAGACGTTAGCGTACGTCGACGACTTTTGCGGTGTAGAATCAAATGTTGTATTGGCCAGAGAGGGTTACAATAAATTCAAGAGCCTATGTGACGAACTTGGTATGGTACTTGCATCAGACAAATCAGCCAAGCCTTCTACGTGCATGGAATGGCTGGGTTTCGAGGTTAATACAGAATCAATGACCATCAGGGTCCCCGACGAGAAGTTGAAAGACATCTTCTTGGAGGCTGGGGAGTGGGATGAAAAGAAGGTGGCTAGCAAGAAAGAGCTTCAGAGCCTGGTTGGCAAATTCTCCCATATTTCCCATTGTATCCCTCATTCCCGCAAATTCATGAACAGGTTGTTGGCCGGAGTAAGGGTGGCACATCATACAGGGTGGGTGAGAGTGGGTGACGATGTTCGTCGTGACATTCGCTGGTTCATTGAGTTTGCCGAGCAATTCAATGACGAGTTACTCATCCCCCTCGCCCTGCCCAAGGTGGTGCTGGAATGTGACGCCTGCCTACAAGGGGGCGGAGGTTTCTCAAAGACCCAATACTACACTGTTCAGTTCCCCATTGATGTACAGATTGCCCACCATATTTCTAGACTGGAAGCCCTCAATGTTGTAATGAGTGTGAAGACCTTAGTACCCTCTAGTGAACGCTGTGTCTGTGTATTGGTTCGTACGGATAACTCTGCTGCCGCATCAGTGCTGATGACCGGCCGATCACGTGATCTCATTCTGGCTCTCATTCTGCGAGGGTGTTGGCCATGTATATAGCCCTCAGACAATGGCAAGTGATTGTGACAAAAACTATGTACTGGAAATGGGGGGAGATATCACCTCATTCAATAGCAGACTCATTAAAGACATGTTACAAGGGGTCATCAAATCCTCAACTCATACAGTACAGCAAGCACCTGCACTGTCATTACCTTTTATAAAACGCTTGTGTTCTACCCTCAGGGCACTATCTCACTTTGGCATTATTGTGGCGAGTGTCATATTGTTTACACTTACTACTTTCTTATGCCAATCAAATGTCACGTATACACCGCATGCATTCAATCATATGTTACGTAAAGGTGATGTAACATTCACTCCCACTCATATGTGGGTCCATGTTCAATCCACTAAAACACTCAGCCGTGAGAGGGGTTTTACCCTCCAAGTAGCCAAAATCCCTAATGGGTGATATTGCCAAGTACAAGCGTACTTAGACGCCAACTCACTAGCACCTGGTGACCCTGGTGCACCTCTCTTCATGCACCCTCGACATAACCGCCCGACCACGGCACAGGAGTGTAATCATACAATACAGGTAGTTGCGGCAGGGTTAAGACATACCACCCCTAGCCTAATAACACTTCATTCTCTACGTCGCTCTGGCGCAAGACTCTGTGCCCAGGCCGGGGTCAATGTGGAAGACATAAAGGCCCATGGCACATGGTCATCATCATCAGTACATACATACGTACCCCGTACTGTATTCACCAAGGTACCAAAGACATTGTCAGTATTACTAAACAATTAATCCACCTGCGGTTTGGACTGTATTTGTATTAATTGTTGTTGTAATAATAACATTTTAAAACGCCAAACCGTGTTGACTTATCACTGCATAATTATACATGATGTCCCACACCTAGAGGCACAGGACTCAACCATATCACAGGAAGTGATGTATTGCCGCCAGTAAATCGGCCATTACTTACTTTGAACTCACTCAGAGCGGACGCAATTTCCCGCCCACCACGCTTATAAATGAATAGGTTAAGGTTATATAATGATGATAGTTCATAAAGAACGGAATGTATTTGTATTAATTGTTGTTGTAATAATAACATTTTAGAATGCAAAACCGTGTTGACTTATCACTGCATAATTATTATAACTGAATTCCTGCATCTACGCCATCTATCTATATATATATATATATACTGCTCATTTATAGATTCTTAGTTGCAGAAGGCATACTCCATCGTATAATTCATATTTAACTCTTATGAACATGTATATGTATGAATGAAGACAACGTTATGTTAGCGATATCATTTTAGCAAGAGTTTCAGTGAAATCATGTCTTTTTTCTTCTTTCAGTCACCATCAACCAAGAAAATGATATTTACAAACAAGTTTTAACAGGCTATAACAAAGCAGTGAGACCTGTCAGGAATTCGTCACAGCCTGTGTTCGTCTATTTGGACTTCATACCCTTCCATCTCTTGAATATGGTAAATTTGGAAATTACTGCACATTATCATGAAAACATGTTCAACAGAGATGTTTTTTGCTTATATCCTATTAATTAAAAGTAATTCGTACACCAATGTACTATTAAGCACCCAACGCGTTTAAAGATAGCAATGTACCTTACGCAGTCCTGTGGGGTGTTTCACAAGGGGGGTATACAATTAATTGTAGAATAAGTGTTTCTAAAGGATAAGTTAATTGTATACAATTGTTAAGACCGACATTAGGTTTTATCAATTGTATAGTGGTTATAAAAGTGTTTCACAAAGGTCTACAACCAAGAAGTTAAGTCAGGGTGTTTAGCCTACAATCGAGATACAACTAATGTATAAGTGTTTCACAATGCAAATTAGCGTGCACCCCATACCATGCCCGCTTATATTTTCCATACACATATTTTAACATTTTTTTGATGTAATATATGTGTTATCATACACATAATGATGCTGTGAAATCTGTATACATTTCGCATTCAAATAAGGTAGTAAAAGAGATTAGAAGAGGACATTGGGCGAGTGGCACATACAACTGGCATTATGTTGATTGTATGTTAGGGTCAGGTGCGTCCATGTTTCTCTCACCTCCCCCCCCCTTTAGCACTATTCAGGGTAGTGGCCATACAGATATGCGGGTTAGACTTACAGGGTAAAAGTGTTTCACAAGATCCAATATTATTTTCAGTTGTAAATGGGGATAAGACCGAAAATAATATTGCGGCTTTAGAAACACCAACATAAAACTGACATTGATTAATATCAACTTGATTGTAGAATACATGTACAATTGAGCGTATTTTATTTCGGCTTGTGAAACACCCCACAGACAGCACTACTATGCTGTTTGCACATATTCTTCCATTAGCCTACCTGGTTTTCTATTACTTGACAGCTGATTGCAGGGAAATCCTCTTTTCATAGCATTTTGAACTGTGATAAGAAGATACATGTGATTCGGTTAATTCTCATATATTTAGAGATATTACAATACACTACGCAATACCCTTGGGAATTTGTGCAATATGAAAAGTGAAATTTGATTGATTTCAGGTGAAATCCTTAAAGAATACAATAACTATATACATTTGCTTTTATCGACATGTATTCTAAGTGTACTGTCAATATCATAAGAATAACCAAAACTAATGTAAAACAAATGAGCGATGCAAACACTCCTTTCATTATGTTAATGGACAATCATAAATTATATTCTCAGGACGAAAAATTCCAAGTCATGAACATGTATGGAATATTATTACTGGTAAGTTACATTCTTAGTTTGCATTATGTATTAAAACACTAACTAACTAACTATCTATAAATGAATGGCTCAATGAATGTTCATCATAGAAACGTATGTAAACCTTATAACCCTAAGTGAAGCATATGCAGTTAAGGTGGCTCGATCTCCTGGTGTAAGAGTAGCTAGATTTTCATCAGATTTTTGCTATAAGGCCAAAATAACATACACTTTCCAAAGAATCTTAGAAAATAGGGGGTCCCGAGCGATATCCAAGCCTCAAGCTAATGTCTTATGTGATATATGATTATGTACAGTGTTTTGCCACATATCTCCATAAAATAGTATTGAAAAGTACCTAATTTCTAAATAACTCTCTCAGAGTATAGACTTTAATGTTCTATCTAGAGAATCTATATGGTATTTCTAAGGTTTAGGCCCATTGAAATAAAAAAGGTGGAAAGGAAATACGGAGGGCTAGTTATGTATGACTTTTGAATAAGTACTACCACTGCAGATTCATAGTGCAGTGGTAGAGTGCATGCCTTCATATTCAAAGATTGGTGGTTCTCTCCCCGCACTGAATGAAATGAAGTCTGCATAATCAGGTGTCGTGCATCCATCCTTTTAGAGCTGGAACGATCCCTTCTTGCAATGGAATGAAAGCTTATTCGATGGGGTGTATGAAATATCGGTAGACTACTCAGAAATATGGACGCCAAGTGTTGGCGTTATTAACAGGTACTTGACATTGCGTTATTCTTTGAGTATCATATGATATAAGATCTGTTACAACATATACAAAGGTAATTAGACCCCTTTCAATATCCAAACAATGTCATCATGAATTTCACTACATGCAATCTCAAAATCTGAAATACGTTTTCGCCTTTCAGTGTTGATATATTCATTGATGCAGACACAATGAATGGAGCAAAACCAATAATTGCATCAGATGGTTATGTGACTTTGGTTGTTGGAGGAAGCTACAGGGTAACATGCGAAATGGATGTGACACTATTCCCTTTTGATAAGCAAGTCTGTGCTATCTCACTTTCTAGCTGGTTTCCAGACCGGCTGGTTACCTATGGACACCCGGTACCTGCATGTTTCATACATCCTGATTTCATAACTTTTGTTTTGATACTAATGCTTCTCTGACATTGAGTTTGGTCCTCTTGGGTCTGAGGGACACAGTAAACAAAAGGCTCCTTACTATGGCATAACATTATATAAAGTTTTAAAACGTTATTTTGACGTAAAATAACGTTCTTTTCTTAGCTGGGGAGGGGTGGACTCGTTTACAAGTACATGTCATATGACCAACCTGTAAAACTTAAGTACTGGATATATTCCTGGAGGTCGAGAGGCAATATCATTGATATAAGCCAAGGCCAAAGGCCGAGCCAAGGCCAAAGGCCGAGGCTTATATCAATGATACTGACTTGAGACACCAGGAGTATATCCGACATATAGCCCGCTTTCATAGACTGATTATGTAAAATAGCCTGATTACAGTTCTTTTTCCACACATGTGGCCTAGGAGGATATCATGTATAACCCTCCTAGTAGGTTATATGATCATCAAACATATCCTCTGTGTGTTCTCATAGAAATACAATGATCAGAGCACATGCTTGAAGAGTGTAGCCTCATTCTGATACAGCATAGCCATATATAAACTAACCATGAACCAACACTCACAGCTGGCTTCTGGGGTGAAACTCCTTGAGTACATGGTACTTCTGGTTTAGACTTCCAGACCCTGGGTACGGATCCCATGTAGAGCAGAAATTTTGATATGCCCGATACACATTTTTTATATCGTTGGCTATTCAGATATTTCAAGAAAAAGAAGAAAAGAAAAAAAAGAAGAAAGAAAACGGGGGTGCGGGGGACGGAGCCCCCGAATTATACAACAGCAGCACCAACTAAACAGCACTCTTTACATTGTCTAATGGGACAATCCCTCACCAACATAGGCCCTAGTTAACAGGCTCAAACACATGTGGCTGGGTGGTCCTGCTGCTAGCATACAGGGTGGTTCTTGTTGGATTGGGACCAATTGGGTTCGAACCTCTCAAAGTTTTTAAATAATATTACTCATTGAGCTAAAAAGGCAGAAGCACTACATACTATTGGCTGTTTAGTGTCATTGCATGAGTCCCGGTGGAGCAGTCGGTTAACTGTTGGGCTCAATGTTCTGAGGTTGTGGGTACGGACCCTGCTAGATACCCAGGCTCTCAAAGAGAAAAAGAGCTCTTAGATATAACCACCTCCTAGGGGTGTATGTGTAATAACACAGTAGAGGCTACATCGTTATCATTTACATTATAGGATAATGCAGAGCTATTATACCTTCTTTATTTAAGCTACCAAAAATGAGTCAGGCCTTCTTCGTAGAGAATGGTCAATGGGATCTTGCAGACACATCAGTCAACCAAAGTACTATGAATCCTATAGGACATTCATCAGATACCTACTCCATGACTTCCTTCTATTTCGTCCTAAAGCGAAAAAAGCTATATCATGTTCTAAACATAGTTACTCCTCTAGCAATGGTAAGTCATTCCTCTTTTGTTATCCTGAATTATAAAGACCTCTAAAATAATTGGTAATTTCAAATAGTGTGGTAATTCACATATTCAGTGTATCTCCCCTGTAAACACACTACGTAATCCCAACGTAGGTTTGAACTACGTTTTTTACAGGGTTTGCGGACGTCAAAACGTTAAGGTTTACTTACGTTCAACAGACGTTTAAGTCTAAATTATGTGTTTCTACCTCATTCAGACGTAAATTAATTTAATAAACCTACGTTAAAATAAGTATTCAGACTTTGAATTATACCTTATGGTTCTCATTCATATGACTTTACCTCCCCAAAATAACACTAGGTGCCACGACTATCAAGTATGGAAAAAATCTTACAACACCCACATGCAAAGCAGTCAATTCTTAATGATTCTTAATATAATGTTATAGAAATTAGCCAAAATTCATTGGACATTCATGTATAGTAGAGTAGATGAAAAATTGTAATACATATGTATTCGGGCACCTTATTAATTGAACACCATATTGTGGGTAATCTAATAAATAAAGCCCCAGTGCACGACCTAGCATGTATACCTATCACTGGAGATACTATGTCTACCAGGCTGTTCACGCAGGGAAATAATCTGCTTTAACAAATGTAATATGGAATAAAATATAAAGCTTTATTCTCATAACCAAAAACAACCGTGCCACTGAGGAATCAAATCCCAGTGCTGCTCAAGCTTTCTTTCATTTAGGAGACTAAAAAATATAATTGTTTATGTACTTTTTACATGTTTATTTACGTTTAAATGAGGCAAAATAACGTAATTCAGAGACCTACGTCTGTTGAACATAACTAAAACTTAACGTTTTGACGTTGACAAACCTTGTAAAATTACGTAGTTCTGTCCTTAAACTAACGTAAATCTACGTCTGCTCTACGTATTTGTGTTTACAGGGTCTTAGTCTAAACTATTGGAGCATCTGTTTTTAATTGACATGGTTTCATGTCTATTTTTCTAAACACACTGATAATAATGGGCCTGGAAATGTTAGTCACTACGGACTACGTTTCTATAGTCACGTGAACGTAGAAAAAACGGCTATACCTAGTTAGTCACCTATGTCTAATGTAAGTTAGTCATATAGTCAACCTATAGTCAGCCATTAAATCGGCTGATATGGGCTATATAGTCAAGTGACTATGAATTTAATGGTCTCATGGTCTAAAGTAGTCACTATGACTAATAGATATAGTCAATCATGAGAAATAAGCGAAAGGCAGGTCAAGGTTCAGAAGGGTAGAGCAGGGCAGAGCAATGCAGAGTAAGGCAGAGCAGAGTAATGGAAAGTAGAGCAAGGCAGAGCATGGCAGAGCAGAGTAATGTAGAGTATAGTAGGGTAGATCAAGGCAGAATAAGGCAGGGCAAAATAATGTAGAGCAGGGCAGGACAAAGCAAGGCAGAGCAGAGTAGTAGGGATAGGGCAGGGGAAGGGACAGGCTAGGATAAGGCATGGCAGGGGACAGGCTAGGATAGGTAGGGCAGGTGACAGGCTAGGATAAGGCAGGCTAGGGGACAGGCTAGGATAAGGCAGGGCAGGGGACAGGCTAGGATGAGGCAGGGTAGGGGACACGCTAGGATAGGGCAGGGCAAGGGACAGGCTAGGATAAGGCATGACAGGGGACAGGCTAGGATAAGGCAGGGCAGGGAACAGGTTAGGATAAGGCAGGGTAGGGGACAGGCCAGGCTAGGGCAGGGCAAGGGACAGGCTAGGATAAGGCAGGACAGGGGACAGGCTAGGATAAGGCAGGCTAGGGGACAGGCTAGGATAAGGCAGGGCAGGGGACAGGCTAGGATGAGGCAGCGTAGGGACAGGCTAGGGTAGGGCAGGGCAAGGGACAGGCTAGGATAAGGCATGACAGGGGACAGGCTAGGATAAGGCAGGGCAGGGAACAGGTTAGGATAAGGCAGGACAGGGGCAGGCTAGGATAGGTAGGGCAGGTGGCAGGCTAGGATAAGGCAGGACAGGGGACAGGCTAGGATAAGGCAAGCCAGGGGATGGGCTAGGATTAGGCAGGGTAAGAGACAGGCTAGGATAAGGCAGGGCAGGGAACAGGTTAGGATAAGGCAGGGTAGGGGACAGGCCAGGCTAGGGCAGGGCAGGGGACAGGCTAGGATAAGGCATGACAGGGAACAGGCTAGGATAGGTAGGGCAGGGGACAGGCTAGGAAGGCAGGACAGGGGACAGGCTAGGATAAGGCAGGCCAGGGGACAGGCTAGGATAAGGCAGGACAGGGGATGGGCTAGGATAAGGTAGAGCAGGGGACAGGCTAGGATAGGGCAGGGAAAGGGACAGGCTAGGATAAGGCATGGCAGGGGATAGGCCAGGATAAGGCAGGCCAGGGGACAGGCTAGGATAAGGCAGGCCAGGGGACAGGCTATGATAAGGCATGACAGGGGACAGACAGGACAAGGCCTGGCAGGTGACAGGCTAGGATAAAACAGGGCAGGTTACAGGCTCCTGTGTAAGCCTATTATGGTCTGTCAGTCTAGACATACACTGTTCATGTATTTCTATGTTATCAAAATTTGAACAAAATACCATGATTACTCTATCAAACATGAGAACTCATGCACCCTAGAACATCTTAAGTTGTCATAGACAACTGTAACATAACATATAACAAGCAGGGATATCCATAGAACAGTGGTTTAGAAGAGGATGTGCCTACCTGAAGTCCATGGACCATTCAAATTTGAATCTTAACTGTTTCCTGTGCACACATTCCTGTGACATCATCAATTTGTGTGATCCACATATGTGGACAGTCGAGGGAAAAGGGTCCTCCTAAGGTTAAACTCAATAATAAAATTGAGGTCATCAGGTTTCCAGTCATATATTTCATTAGCAGGTACCACTTCTAGTTTTTGAGAACTGGCTCCTTGAAAATATGTAGGCACTGTCCAATCTCAGATGTCAATAAGCTCTACCTTACTTTGTTTTAGAGATATCTCTATCTGATTAGCATGATTATGAAAATTGGCAAATATCCAAACTTTTTCAAACATTTGGTCACAGTTTTTGATCTTAAAATGGGATTTACATTTCGTTTTCAGCATAGAAATCTTTGTGGGGCCTGTAATCATTAATTTATTGAAAAACTCAATTTAGAATGAAAATTATGTTTCCATGGCAACCAAGAAATGCAAAAACATCAATTTAGGCACAAAAAACGTTCTTTTTACATTCCAAATATGGAAGGTTTTCACTAAAGTTGGAATTTTCTGAAGTAGCTCATTGTATTCTCCATCAAAAAGTAGCATAGAACAATTTTTATGATATTTTGAACATTGTTGGCTATATGGAGCCCCCTGGTGGCTAAAGTTGGTACTAAAAATCCCCAGCGGAGGTCCCTTTTCCCTCGTTGATCCACATATAGTCACTACTGACTATCTTATGACTAATATGTGACTAAGTTGTATAGTCCCCTGACTACGGGGGTCAAAATATGGTGGTATAGTCACTACTGACTATAGGTATTATTATCAGTGCAGACTCCAAGTCATCCATATTTCTATAAATCACCATAATTCGAAAAGAACATGACTGCATGTGTTACATCAGGATGCAATTTAATTTAAGTCCCCTTCTCAAATATATGTATTATAGTTTTACAGTAGATGATGTAAAACTACAGCATGTTCTGATGTGTACCTTCACTAAGCCGTAAGTAAGGGGACGGTAATTTCTACTGTGCACCTACCCTAACAAGTTGGCAACTGTTTAGAGTACATGCTGCATTGTGTAAAATGAATTGTATCCTATACAGACCATCATCCTTGTGCCACTGGTTTTTCTCCTGCCTTCTGACTGTGGAGAAAAATTGTCGGTCGGCATAACTATCTTTCTCACACTGTCTGTCTTCCTGCTGGCATTGAGGGAGTCAACTCCACAAACCTCTGAATACATCCCTGCCATAAGTATGTATACGCTTCTATTCATACACAAATCTATACACGTAATGTATTACTACGATTTATAATATGAGTATAATGATAATACTAATTTTTGAATTATAGATTGCGTTTGATTTCTGAATTATCAATACTATCAAAAAAAACTATCATTGTTGAATACACCTTTGACAACAGACTGGTCAATGTTGCTATCTATATGATGATTTATGAAGATGTTTATGAAGATAACGATATTTTCCCTGTAATTTCCAGCTATATTTGTCACCTTCCAAATAGTTATAACGTCACTTTCCATCATATGTTCAACCGCTATCATGAGGATATTCCATTCCAAGTCAAAAACTCGCCCCCCATTGGCCATGAGAGTGGTTGTCCTTGGCTGCCTGTCTCGGATCTTCTGTCTGTCAGCCAGATTTAAAAACAAAGAATCCAAGGTTGACCTCATGAATGTTAGAAAGAGTATTGTGGCTCTTGACATGGTTGATATGACAAACAATGACATTATGGACAGATTGGATAGCAGAATGTCTCAAGTTGACCTGAAAGGGAATAATGCAAACAAAGACAATATAATGAGAGGTCACAAGCAATTAGCTGAGACAACAAAAAGACTCTTTAGATATCTTGATGTCATCGTTCAGAAGATAAAAGATGAAAATTCAGAAGAAAACATTTCAAATGAATGGAAAGAAATTGCCTTTGTACTGGATTGGGTTTTCTTCTGGATAAATACCGTTACTATTTTACTAGCTATGATTCTCATATATTTCACCGACGTGTAGTAAACTGACGAATGAATCCAACCCAAAGTAGATTACACACAACACATTCTTATATATCCATTTGTCTTTTACCAAAACAATAACACGCTGTCTTAGCAACTGCTACACTTATATATTCCTATATTTATAGACAATATGATAATGATCCAATAGTGTCCTTGCATATCAGGATGAGATTTTCAGACCTAGATTGCACATCGGAAATATTTTTTGATTTATGGTGTTTTTTCCAATATGGTCACTATTGTTCAATGTACCAGCAAATTAGAAATCACAATGGCCCAGTGTAAGTCTAGCTGAATAAAATGTTTAGAAACTCTTAACAATTCAGATTGTCATTAACACGTACTGCAATGTCCCATATACAATCCTTTTTATTAATCAGACTCATGCGTCAGCTGACAAATGGGTTTATTTACCTAAACCATTCATAGATGAGTCTGATATAAATACTTGTATTGATATGAGGAGGGGGACAAGACGATGAACAATGATAGCGTCTTGGGCCCGTGTGAAACATACACACACCGGCCTATTTATTAAACATTTAATAAAAATAACAGTTACAGAAAAAGAAAAAAGAAATAAGAAGCCAGCTGCCTGGCTGCCCTGACTGCCTGCTTGAGAGGGGGATCAGCTGTGACCCAGTTATACCTGGGGCACAGGTGAGGAGATGGTAGGTGGTGCCCCCTGGTAATCAATAAATGAACTCCAGTTGAATATCCATAAACTCTTGCTTCTAACCATTTGAGATGAGTGAGGTGGTGAATTCATCATGGTTTAACTGCAATTTGATCTCTCTTTTGTTGAACAGTGGACAGGATAGATATTTTCATCACCACAGTAGCAAACACGGTATGGCCCCAGCCGCGGCCACACCGTGTTTGCCGATGTTGTCCAGAGTAGGCTAACTGATAGGCTCCCATCGGTCTAGGGCACTGGCGGGAAACCACCTATGCAGGACCTTGGAAACCTGTAGTATCGAATTAGGGCCCTTTCTGTCACTTCTCATGATTTTGAAAATCTATTTACCAAAACAATCCCCACAGCCTCCTTTCCCCAAAACAAATAGTCATATTTTTGTGAAACCATTTGATACAAACTTAAACTACTGCTTACTTACTTAATTTAATTAAGATTATACCTAAAATAAGGGTAATCTATGTTCCTCTTCAGACACACAGAAATGCTCAGTGATATGTGTGATGACATGTTTACCTTTGTTTACACAAGAGACCTACAGCCATGGATTTGGGGCTATGATTGTCAAAATTGTATAAGGGGACCTAGCACAAGGTTCACTGAGAAGTCTTTTTAGCTTTTTTTTTTTTTTACTAAAGTAACCTGTTGCTACATAGTAGGCCCTACTTGTGTAATGCTCCAAGTCCCCATAATGTTACGTTTTTTTTACACGTTTTGTCACATCTGAGTCCAAAACGAGCAGCCCACTTTGAAACTGATCTGACCCAAATTCGGGCAGCTTGCTCTGGAGCTAAACTGAGCCCAGGGCTCACTAATGGGGTGGGTTTCAGGCTTGCCAAGTTATGATAAAAGCAAGTTAAGCTTTCAATATCACTCAGAAGGGGTTTGAATCGCAGAGATCGCTCCCAAAGTGTACCCACTAGACCCTTTGATAATTGAAACACAGGCTGCCATGCCTGACATCTATAGGCAGTCTAGAGGTTGCACCAGGTACGGAATTGTTGCATTGTCAATAGCCTTTCAGGTAAAATGATATACAGCCAACGTGTATAGAGAATGCTTTCAGGTCAATTATTAACAACTGAATCAATACAATGGGGTTTCCATACGTCAAGGGGGGTGGTCTCTAAAACACCTGCTAAATATTGTAAGGGAAGTCACTATGGTTGCATGCTGTGTCATAAAGGAACTGATGGACTCCATCTATATATAATAGTGCCAGTCCCATCCTGATTTATGAGGAATTAGCTGCATTGGACTCCTAAAAGCTATTGGCGTTTCACTATTGTTACTGAGCTGCTGACAACTATACCTGACTGCTGCAATGCATATTACTATTGGAGAAAAGTCTGTATTATTAACTAGTAGTACTTCAGAGGGGTGTTTCACAACCAAGTGTAGGGGACACATTTGTACATCATTTTAGTTGGCAGAATGGGCGGCGTCTGCAGGATTTTCCTTTCCCCGGGACCAGGGGGTACTACCCGCCCAACTGCAGATGGCGCTGATATATTGATCCACCTACATTTCAATATATTGTTAAATCATAAAGGTGTTCTTATAATAAACACTTTCTGCTACATCTTTCTCATAATTGCAGTTCGAGTTGTCACAATATAATTCGAATGAACGAACTCTACACAAGTATAATTTTAAGCAATTCTATATTATTAGCGTTTATAGGATATGACCACATAAATAGCTGGACAGATATTTTGAAAGTGTTTGAGAGTGTTTTGCAAGTTTCATTTTTAATCATCTTACTAACACATGTGATATTATAAAATGATATAAGGGTGGGCCGTGTGTAAAGACTATGTGTATTAATTAAGAAGATTTGGTGATCTATGTTTGGCAAGACATACATTGGGAGATTTTCAATAACAGTGAAACAGGTTGACATAAAAAATGGGAAATAATCCGCTAAAAGGGACGTTAGTCCAAGGTACAACTAGCTCACCTTTCCCAGTTACATCAGCTACAAGAGTCTCTCAGCAATGGAATATTTCACCCCCGTGAGATCCTCTTCTACCATTAACCCACAATAATCAACGGTTTATAATTCTTGCACACAATGTTGGTCCATAAGTCCGTTTGAAGCACTCTTTTTATACAGTTATTAGTAGCACCCCCTTGTGAAACACCCCACTCTTTCACACTTTCCCTTGCACATTTCACCCGTCAGCTTTGAGGATCAGTTATTCTACACTCGTGACTTGTAGTATATGAAAGGTAACTTTCCACGGGACATAATCACATAGAGAACATGGCATTTCCATTGGAATGGGCCAGATTGTGTCTTGTTATTTCTGTAATTGCTGATCGTCTTCATGCAGGTAATTCATTATGCATGTTTTTGATTACACCATTGTGCATTAGACATGTAAACACTGCTACACATTGTGTGTATATGTATCGATCAAAACAGTCGACACTACATCATATCATTGAGAAATTCAAAACTATAAAGAAAACCAAGGAAGAGGTATGTGTTACTATTTTTCATGTAACATACCAGTTTGGATTTTACATGCTACTATATTGCTCTATTCTGTCCCCCCTAATATAGGTATGATATAATTCAAAATCTGTATGGAATAACCATCTATATGTAATTCCTATGGCTTTTCTTTACCGAATTACAGAGAAACCCAACGTATTACAGAATAAGAGGTTCAAGAGCTATTCAAAAAATTCTACACGGCTAATTACGGTTCACAATAATCATGGCATACTATTTTGAAATGATACCAAACATTGTGTTTTTCTTCACAGCCAGTTGCTTAGCAATGTCACAAAACAAAAGGCATATTACGTTACCATAGTGGTTTTAATTCTACAATCTCTCCCTAGCCCCTGGAAATCATGAAACTGACATCTACAATGCAATATTTGCTGGATACAACACAGACGTGAGGCCTGTTCTAAATACTTCACATCCAGTTTTTGTCTATATAGATTTCATGCCAATTCATTTACTAAATATGGTAAGTATTGTATTGTTTGTCTTATACATGAGCACGGCACTATTACATTTTGTAGTTGTAACACAATCCCTTTATTTAAAGAACGACAATTTCATTATACTTTACTGAAAAAGATGTCCTAGTTTAAGTTATTTGAAAACCGATAATGACATAGTTTTAGATGATAATCGTTATTATACTGTTGTACCACCTTGATGAAGGACAGTGACCATGCCATTTTTATTTTGGTGCTCAGGATGAACGATCGCAGGTCATGAATATATATGGCAGTATGATTTTGGTATGTGACATCTTTACTACTGTTTACTCTAAGTTAAATTAGCAGAATGTCCTACACACAATCATTATAAACTCCCTGATTTCCCCATATGATTATTTTTATTCTCTCCATAAATGGATATTTAGCACTTGAAATCAAATATGTTTGTATATCAAAAATACCTATTCATAACCGTGCTTCATAAATTCTCCAATCGTTAGGTTTGGCATGATGAATTTCTGAATTGGAATGCAACATTATATGGAGGAGTGAAAGATATATTTGTTGACAAATCAAAGATATGGACACCCAGCTTAGGGATTGTGAATAGGTATGTATCTATAAACATGACTGTCATGAGAATCAAGGAAATGATCATTTCTGAACAACAATAGAGGGTGCGGGCAAAGATATCTTCCCCTCTTGGAAAGAGCAAATGGATTTCTAATCCCTCTTGGTGGGAAGTGGAATTTCCATCCAAAAAGTTCAGTATTACTATTATGTAAAACAGGCGCGTGCTTGAACAATTCCCAAACTTTAGAGGTAGATTTGTAGGGAGGGGAACCAAAAAGATTTGGACCCCTCCCACGGGGACAGGAAAAATCTACCATCCCCTATCATTATATAATGACACCTCCCTTAGGGGGAAAACAAAAAAAGAGTCGCATGTGCCCAGAATTACATTGCCGCCTGTTGTTGAAAGATTACTAATGCATACTTTTAAATTAAGCTAGATATACAGACAAAATATACAGAAAAGAAACGCTATTTGATATTTCCCACTCCTGTCAAACGTATCAATAACTGAAATATATTTCTACCTTTTCTTAGTGTTGACAAGTTTTTTGACTCTGACACCACTGATGGAGGAAAGCCATGGATTCACGCCGATGGGAGGATTATCTGGGTCATGGGAGGAAACTATAAAGTGACTTGTATTATGAACGTAACTTACTTCCCTTTTGATGATCAAGTCTGTTCCATTGACATCGCAAGCTGGGCCACGCCGGATCGTTTGGTTACCCCATGGCCGATGGTATCTGCAATTCCTCTTTCATCACAAAACAAAATAGATTTAAAAAATATGACTAATTTCTATTATCAACAATGCTAAACTTCAAACTAACATAATCTGGTAACCCTTATAAGCAGTCATACAGCAAATATATCATGACAGAAGATATAATCGTTCGTGGCCTTAATATAGGAATTATTGTAGGTTTAATCATATGCCCAGAGTGTTTTAATGCACTACTTTCCCTATGAGGCTCTTTATTGTCTATGATATTGAACTTATTATTTTTGTCAAAGTCACCGGAGGGAAAAATGATGCAGCATCTGTTCAGATTAAATGGTCAGTGGGATCTAACTGACACTGAGGTCAGACAGAGTAAATTTGCAAATGGCTACTTACCTGATTTGACATACACAAAGATCATCTTCCTCTTCTACCTACATCGAAAGACTACCTACCATCTTCTGAATATAATTCTGCCTCTCGCAATGGTAAGAGGATTCATCTGTTATTGTGCAACAATTCTTAAAAGTTTGCTTGAGGTAATACAATGTTAACATTGGCGGATCCAGGGGGCCACAGGCCTCCCCCTCCCCTCCAAAGGAAGGAGGAGCAGAGAGAGGGAAGAAAAGGGGGCAAAGAAAAATGAATTAACACATACTCACTCCTCAAACCATGGCACCCACCCATCTGCCTGTCCATATCCATTCAGTCACCTTAGCCCCCATCCTTCGATCCTGCCAGGGCTGAAAACAAGTGTCCCCTGCCCTTCCTATATCTAGTTCCCTCCCACGTCCCCTTCCCATCCCATATCCCCATTGGGCGGCCAATATTCCCTTTCCCTCCCCTACCATGTCCCACCCCTCTGTCCTCCCCTTCCCACAATGTCCTGCCCCACCCCTCTGTCCTCCCCTCCCCACAATGTCCTGCCCCACCCCTCTGTCTTCCCCTCCCCGCAATGTCTTGCCCCACCCCTCTGTCTTCCCCTCCCCACAATGTCCTGCCCCACCCCTCTGTCCTCCCCTCCCCACAATGTCCTGCCCCACCCCTCTGTCCTCCCCTGCCCACAATGTCCTGCCCCACCCCTCCGTCTTGCCCTCCCCACAATGTCCTGCCCCGTCCCTCTGTCCTCCCCCCCTAACCATGTCCTGCCCCGTCCCTCTGTCCTCCCCTCCCCACAATGTCCTGCCCCACCCCTCTGTCTTCCCCTCCCCACAATGTCCTGCCCCGTCCCTCTGTCCTCCCCTCCCCAAAAATGTCCTGCCCCACCCCTCCGTCTTCCCCTCCCCACAATGTCCTGCCCCACCCCTCCATCTTCCCCTCCCCACAATGTCCTGCCCCGTCCCTCTGTCCTCCCCCCCTAACCATGTCCTGCCCCACCCCTCTGTTCTCCCCTCCCCACAATGTCCTGCCCCACTCCTCTGTCCTCCCCTCCCCACCATTCCCTGCCCCACTCTTCTCTCCTGCCCCCTCTCAAGTTCACTATCCCTGGACCCTCAATGGTACCCCCTGCCCTTCAATGTCTTTCTTTACTCGCAAATTGTGTCCTTTTCTGGGATGTTGGCAGGGAGAGGACACCTAGAGAGGGACTGTGGGAGACATCAAGGATGTGAATATTGAGTAGGGAGGACACTGAGGGGGACATTGTTTCAATTTTCAGGTTCGTAAATTGCGGTGCCCCCTGTCCCTCTTAACATCCCTCCTCATCGCTTTAAGGCTCTATATTGTCCCTCTGTAATAATACCAGAATATAACATTTAACTTTGAGATTTCCAAAATTTTCTTCAGATTATTATCAAAGCTTTTTTCCTTAAAAAAGGATTTCCCAAACCCAAATGACAGAGTCTCAATATATTTCGGTCCAAAATACCTGAGAATGCACCATTTCAAGAGAAGATCATCAACAATTTCTTGGAGGGGGGGGGGGCACTTCACTTTGCTTGCGGTACTCAGGGCGACAGACAATCACTCCAAGTTGGCCAGGGTTGTCCCCCCTCCAGACATATACCTGGATCCGCCACTGATGTTTCCCTGTAACTATAGAAAGCATTCCATACAGATACAGGTTGATACTTATATAATCCTATCAATTGATATTGGGCAATACGTTTTAATATGATATTAACTATAAGTTACACGGGGATAGTTTGGAATACACGAAAATGCCTTTGTAAACATGCTTCAATTGGGATGTAAAGGAGTTATAGCGGAGCCTGTAATTATATGTTGCACAGACCATCATCCTTGTGCCGTTGGTCTTCCTGCTACCATCTGCTTCAGGGGAGAAACTATCTGTGGGTGTGACCATACTCCTCACACTCTCAGTCTTCCTACTTGCACTAAAGGAGACAACACCCCTGACATCTGACTATGTCCCCATTATTAGTATGTATTCTTTGATATTCTATGTATACGTGCATCTATTTGCATGTACGCATTGGTAACTATTTTCTATAGTTCAGGTAAAAGTGCATCCAGACTTGTGTCTACTTTTCACAAATATCAGTAAGAAATAATGTTACTGTATCATGTTGATTGTTTACATAGGATCTTAATCCTTTGTCTATTATTTTCCAGCATTATTTGTCACCTTCCAGATAGCCATAACCTCAATCTCTATCATAGGCTGTGCCATTGTCATGAGGATTTACCACTCAAAGTCAAAGACACGCCCTCCTTTGGTATTGCGGGTGATGATCCTTGGCTGCCTGGCTAAGATTCTCTGCCTCTCAGTCGGATTTCAAAAGAGAAAATCCAAGGTTGACCTAGCAAAAACAATTCCAAACAGTGTCAGAAAGAGCATTACATCTCTAGAAATGGTAAAGGCTGTAGAGGAGAACCTGGAGTTAGATGTTACGAAAGAAAGATTATTTCGATACATGGATATCATAGTCCAGAAAATTAAAGATGAAACTGAAGAAGAAGACATTTCTACTGAATGGAAAGAAATAGCTTATGTCCTTGATTGGCTTTTCTTTTGGATGAACACATTTGTAATCTGTTTCGCGAGTGGCTTTATATATGCAAAACCTATTTTACAGACTAGAGACTGATGGTGAATAATTATATTATGTTTGCTGTTAACTACTGGCTTTTATTCTACAATTTGTATAATGATAGAAGAAATACTATAAGTAGATGTTTATTGTCTTGACTTAGTTTCCGCTAGATATTGAGTTTTTGTAAATGCACAGCTATGTTATTGAGACAATACTGAATAAAAAATGATATTTCTACTGCAAGCTGACTAAAGTCTTAAGCATTTATAGCTAGAGGGTGTGTCGAGATTTATCCCTCAAAATGGCCTTTGTCCCTCAAAAGGGTACCATGTTGAGAGACAAAGGCTATTTTGTCTCTGTCGGGCCTTTATTCCTCAAAAATTGGTGTTAAGGCTCAGAAGCCCTTATCCCTCAAAAGATTTGCCTTTATCCCTCAAAAGCATTTATCCCTCAAAAGCTATATGATACTGGTGTCCTAGATGTAATTGCCTTTATCCCTCAAAACCTATATACTGGTCACAGAAACCATAAGTTCATAAGCCATCAAACTTCCATCGTTGCCACCACCTTATACCTTTGTTTAGGGGGGTATGAAGGAAGTGTGATAGTGAAATTATTATATATATATGGACTATAAAGTAAAATAAGAAAGTAATAAAAGCTCAGACATAATTATAAGATCTGACATTGCTGTTTCGAGGAGCTTTTGCACACATAACAGTTTCAGGGATTTTGTGAGGAATTTGAATTTCCCGTCCAATCTAGTCCATTTTGTCTGTTAACATTGGGACTCCGACCCTATTGCATGTGAATCTCAATAATTGATCCATCCCTTGTTCTTACTCTGAGACAAATCTTAAGCACCTGCTTTTGGAGCGTTTGGTATCTTTCTCACAACTTTTGTGTGTGGATTCGACCAGAGAGCAACAATAATGAGGCAGTATAGCCTTTTTGTAGATTGCAATAACTGCTTTCTCGGTTATCATATATACCGTTGCTTAGCAAATTCATGTCCCTATTTGTGAGGCGGGCGGGGGGAGGTGTCCAGGGGTAATGGCAGGGGATATCAAGGATGGGTGTTATCACATAATTATAGACACCGTATAAATGTTGCTACCCTTAAATGCACCAGCATCTGGCGTGTTACCTGTCTGACATAGGTTTCACCACCTTCTCATAGATCAATTCCTTTCCTATACAGCAACAGG
The DNA here is from genome assembly GCA_947462335.1 of Harmothoe impar. NCBI lineage: Eukaryota > Metazoa > Annelida > Polychaeta > Phyllodocida > Polynoidae > Harmothoe > Harmothoe impar. Next base: position 81,553,769 of record OX381704.1, on the reverse strand, counting down.
TGCAGAATAGGGTTTAGGATAGACGTACAATGAATAGAGTATATAGCTCACCATAATTTGTGTATGCCTATTCAAGGTAGGTTGTATCCAAGGCTTTTTATCTATCACAGCTGATTATCTTCAGCATCTATTTTGCATCGACCACGCACAATGACAGCTAGATAAATGATGAGCAAATGCCAAATGTTCAGAGATCTACCAACACAGGAGTGTGATGAGTAAATCAATATGGTTTGGGAGTCTTTGCCACCTAGAGGGATCAATAAAACCACTAAACACTTTCAGACACATTTTACAACCAGAACCGATATGGCTATTCTCAATAGAACAATTATAGGAGATACTTCTGAACTGAATATATTATAATGGCATTTCTATCAATATTATCACCCAAAGATCATCAGGAAGCTCCAGCCGAGCCTTTACCATCACCGAAAGGATATTGGACTCAAATGAGTATTGACATACTAATAGTATTGTCCCGAGGGTATTGTCCAAGCTAAATCCTATCTAGCAGTGACTCCATTTGCAATGAATGCTGATCGAAATGCCATGAGAATACAACAGAACACAGCAGTCCCTTTTCCATAAACTCACTGGACACAGACATGGTCAGGCCATGTACATTGAAATTGTGAAAGCAGAGGATTTCTATTTTAGGTGGTGGGGAACACTGGTAGATGAAACATGACATTTGACACAGGATATGCCATATTATTTATGATACAATCCATACTTCTAGATCCTCTACATGCAGGCAAGTTAATGTGCTATCCCTTGTTGTTTTATCACGTTTTGTATTGGATAGACATAGTGCATATTTGGGTATTCATTTTATTTTGGTTATCCGACAGGAATAATTTCCATTATTTTTTGGAAATACAAGATGTCCTATGCTTTAGCACTGAAGGGCCGTATTCAATGCCTCCATTGAATACAACATGGCCGTATTCAATGGGCTAAGAAAAATTAGGTTTTTATTCGTTAAATGGCTTCAAATAAAAAATAAACACAAATGCCAACTACATTGATACCGCCCTGATGTATTTCACTCGTGGGGGCTGGGGCACATCCCACTCAGCCTGCGGCTTCGTGGGATACTGCCCCAGCCCCCACTCATGAAATACAACAGAGACGGTATCAATGGGCATTGGCATTTGTCTATTTATGCTGCAGATGACTTGGAAAACTGACAAAGTAATTACAGGAAATTAAATAGTTATTCAACGGAGACATGTTAACATAAAACTAATCAAACTGAAATACCATGATTACAATGTGCGGTGTTTTATTAGTTATTCAATGCTGATTGGCAAACACCTCCACAACCTATGTTAAACGTGTTATAAATACAATGTTCCCCACTAGTTCGCAGCAATCATGAAACTGACATCATCAATACAATATTCACTGGATATAACACCGATGTAAGACCTATTCTAAATACTTCACATCCAGTTGTAGTTCGCATCGGTTTCATGCCCATTCATTTACTAGATATGGTGAGCGAGTTACTACACTAGCGATGAAACTAGCACAGTCGTTTCTACTAATCAGCTTTTAAAAGTAGCATTTAAATAACAGTAAAATGTGTATATCTTTGTCACACAATAAACAGTTGGTTTCTGAAAAAGTACTATTTGGGAGATTTTATAATTAAAGAAATGATATTGCTAGGGGACTAATGGGTAGCGTGCTGCAGTGGGCCCGATGTTCGCCTTTATGTGCATCTTAGATACACTTCTAGCAGTGGCGGATACAGGATTGTCTAGAGGGGGGGGGGGGGGTAAACCTGGACATCCTAAAATGATTGTCAGTTCCCTCGACCATCCAAAGCGAAGAAAATTTCTAGCCTTGAGATGGCGCGATCTCATGCATTTTGGGACCCAATATGTCGAGACTCAGGTCTCTGTCTAGCCTATATCACTTGGGTTGAGAAAACGGAAAAGAAGCTAGGAGTTTGAGGGCATGAAAGTCTAAAGCAATTTCATGCATAGGCCTATGTTTTGGTGTTTGTCTAATGAAATGATTAAAATCCCCCCCCCCCCCTCGTGGCCCACTACCCAGCGATGGGAAAAACGTTTTCATTGGACCTGGATGAATCATGAGAATAACGAATTTGAAAAGAACATTTGATAAATCTGATTAAGCAAGTGCAGACACATGGAGAGGAGAGGACATGGTGGGGTGGAGAGGACGGAGGGCAGCATAGTGTGGCACCAGGGATGGTGGGAAGGCGAAGACAAAGGGGTGGGGCAGGACATGGTAGGAAGAAGAGGACACAGGGGTAGGCCCTGGGGGTGTTGAGAGGTGAGGCCAGGACATGGAGGGGAGGAAGGGAAATGACTGGATTGGAAGGGGGCATTACTTGAAAAGGGACATGCTAGGGAAGAGGGACAAGGCCCACTAATCTGAATTGGGTTAGGAGGTGTGAAAATTTACTTCTTTTCCATAGTCATGCTTGTGGTTGTGTGAGCCCATAGACTGATGGGACTAAATGGTCCAGTGTGACATGAAACAAGTTAATGTCAAATCTGGATGGTATGGGCCCACCAGCCAAATATTCCTTCCAACTCCCTCAAATCCTAAGGAGTTTCCCTTTTTTCCTTTTCTTTTCCCTCCTTTGTTCTTTCCTTCTCTTCCCTTTTTCCAAAGGCAGGGGCAAGGCCCGTCGCCCCCCTCCCCCTGTATCCGCCAATGTCTAGAAGTGTATCTGAGATACCTCAGATACACAAAATCTGACCAATTAGAAGCCGGCACCTGCTGCAGCAGACGCATCTGCTGCTTTCCAAAATGGCTGACCTGGAAATGTATTTTGGATGCACCAAGGGAGGAAGTGTTTCTGGGATACACTTGGGGATTGAAGTGTATCTGCATCTGCAGCAGCAGGTGCTGGCTCCTGATTGGTTAGATTTTGTGTATCTGAGGTACAGTACTGGGAGTGTATCCCAAGTGCAAATAAAGCTGAACATTGGCCCCAGCGACATTGGCCTCCCTCTACGCAATTTACATTTGAGAACTTTTGACATATAATTATATAGAGGTTGTGAAAATGAGGTTCTATAATCCTTACATTTGCAAATGTCAATATTGCTGATACACTATATAATATTGTTGATGTAATATTGTAAATTTTTTCCAGAATGAAAGATTCCAGATTATGGATATGTATGGAATTATAATTTTGGTAAGTTAAACTTATTTTCCAAAACATTCGCTTTGATCATGACTAGCTACCTTCAAGAATATGGATTACCTAACTATTATAGTAGTAATCGAGAAAGAATCTAACTTAGTTAAATACAAGTACATACTATAATGATCCCACATACCTATATTTTGTGTCACTATACCAATTTACAATCCTGCACTCTTTCATCCAGTCTTGGCATGATGAATTTCTAAAATGGAATGCAACGAAATTTGGTGGAGTGCGGGATATATTTGTTGATAAAACAAAGATATGGACACCTAGTATAGGCGTCCTAAACAGGTATAAACATTTACTTTTGGACTAGCATAATGTGGATTTATTTTAAATTCTTTACAACACATAATGGAAGCCCTCTCTAATTCATGATAATTAAGAAATGTTTTTCCTTCAGTGTTGACAGATATTTTGACCCAGAGACCACTAATGGAGGAAAGCCATGGATTGACGCCAACGGAATGGTCATTTGGGTCATGGGAGGAGACTATAAAGTAACCTGCATTATGAATGTGACATTCTTTCCCTTTGATGAACAAGTCTGTCATATTAATATTTCAAGTTGGACGTCACCAAATCGCTTGGTCACCATGCTCACAATGGTAGTTTGCTGTTTGATGAAATATGATTTAGCACTTGTTTCCATTAACAGTTGTCCTCCTGATGGCATAGTTATGTTAACCATAGAAAATATATATTATATTGTAATGTAACTCCACTTCAATGTCATGCAGAAAATATGAGTTAATCCCTAGATGAAGTAATGCGTGTACTCTCATTCCCCCTGATAACCTTCCAACTTGCTTTTTCTTAAACACAAGTCAGAAACAATGACCGAAATTCTCTTCACGTTGAATGGTCAATGGGAATTAACTGCAACTGAGGTCAAACACGGTATTCTAATTCAAATAGACCATGTAGCTGAAACATACCCTATGGTCTCCTTCTACTTCTATTTACGAAGGAAGACTACCTACTACCTTATGAATGTAATCATGCCCCTTGCAATGGTAAGTTTTTTTGTGATTTCATTGTGTCAATATAACTGTATGCAGTTTATCATATTTAAAAAAAAATGTAAGTGTCATTCATTTGATTTGTTCTAAACAATATCATTTCCATTCATCTAGGATGAGGAGATCTACTTCTAATCAAATTCAAACCTAATATTACAAACATAGTTTAAGGAGAGGCTGTTTTTAGAAAAACGTGATTTGCTTGAACATTGATATCATTATAATTATTATCTTTAACAGACTATCATTCTCGTACCCTTGGTCTTCCTTGTGCCCCCTGACTCTGGGGACAAACTATCTGTGGGTGTGACCATGCTCCTCACACTCTCAGTTTTCCTACTTTCACTGAAGGAGACCACGCCGCTGACATCTGACTACATCCCCATCATAAGTATGTGCATACTTGTCCTTCTATTCAGAACAAATGTTTTTTAGGTATGTAGTTAATGTTAAATAAGTATATCAATCTCTATGCATACATGGGGGTTGTACCCTCAATGGCCAATTAAGGACGTAATAATCATAGACCAAATTTATCACACCAAGTTATTTACTTATGTATGATATTAATGGTTTTGTATTGTATTTTACAGCTGTATTCGTCACCTTCCAAATAGTCATAACTTCGATGTCTATCATATGTTCAGCCATTGTTATGAGGATCTACTACTCAAAATCAAAGCAACGTCCCCCGTTGGTGTTGCGAATACTTGTACTTGGCTGCTTGGCTCGGATCTTCTGCCTCTCAGGCAGATTCAGAAATAGAAGATCAAAGGTTGATCCTATAGAAAACATTCCAAAATGTGTCAGAAAAGGTATTGCTTCACTAGTCAATGCTGCAAACGAGGACTCAGAGTTGGACATAACAACAGAAAGACTATTCAGATATATGGATGTCATAGTCCAAAAGACTAAAGATGAAATTGAAGCAGAGGATAATTCTACTGAATGGAAAGAAATAGCATTTGTCCTTGACTGGTTATTCTTTTGGGCGTACACTGTTGGCATTGGTTTTGCTAGTTTTTTCATTTATGCACGACCAATTTTGCGTAGTTTCAGATGAACAGACACGCTCTAACGTTAGAAAATATGATTGAAATGAATGCCCGATGTAGGAGATCCCTGCCGAAATGTGTTATGTTTTCAGCAATAAAAGTTATTTAACAAGTTCTGTATGTGTTTCATTAAATTGGAGTCAATTAGACTGAAATAGCAACTTTGGAACAAACAATGAAATAAACACTCCCTAGACCCCTAAATTATAGATGGTGACATGGCCATTTCTTAAATCCGACATGGTGGCATGTCAGAATGCACCATCTCAGGTATAAAAATGTAAAATATGCTTGGAGCCCCCCCCCCCCTCAAGTACCTTGTGTACTCCATATCCAGTAGCCACAGCTCAGGCTCTAAAAATGCATCAGAATATATCATTTTGGTTCTCTTAGTGGCACTAGTGACATGGATTTTTCCTTGTTTACATGTGGCACGGGCCTTTCATAAAATCGACATGCGACATGGGACCCCCCCCCCCCCATCAAGGGTCCCCATATAAGGTAGGATGTCCCTCGCCCTACGTTTCTCTATCAGGGTGATTCATGAGATCACCCTGCTGGCAGACGAAAGCAATAGTATCAAAAACAAGAATATTTGAGAAGAAAATTACCTATACATTTTTTTGCGGTGGTCAGCGAATTCTGTGGCTAAATATTAAGAAACGACCCTCCATTCAAATCCCAGTTTTAGCATACACAGACCAATATAAGTAGAAACCGCACTCCATTTAGTTTGGTCCATGTGTTTTGAATTACCACATGGATTATCAAACGTTGCATAGGAACCATTTGTACAGGTCAACATTGCTTCACTGGTAAATACATTAGTGGGATCAAACTTTGCTTAGCAGATGTTAAACCGGATACAGTGCAGTTATTATTTGAGTCATGAAACACCAAATCAATGTGTTAATGTCACTGACGTCCACATATGAATTAGTCTAATGGAAGCAGTGTACCAAACAACAGTTTAACTGACCGGTGCAGTCATTAACTTTATTTCTCCGAATTATATAGCGTAGAGTTCCTCTGTCCATGTAAAAGTGTATAGAAATTCTTGTCAACCTAACGTTAATCATACTTAGTGGAACCATACCCAAGGATAATTCGCTGTCACAAGTCTTCAAATCTGGTGAATAAAGTTGAATTGATAACTTTGAAAAATAATTTTGTAAGTCACTGATATCACTTTCAGTGATGTTAAATGTGGACAGTCGGGGGAAAAGGGTCCTCCAAAGGTTAGAGTCAATTATAAAATTGAGGTCATCAGCTTTCCAGTGATATATTTCATTAGCAGGTACCACTTCTAGTTTTTGAGAACTGGCTCCTTGAATATGTGTGGGCACTGTCCAATCTCAAATGCCAATAAGCTCTATCTTACTTTGTTTTAGAGATATCTCTATCTAATTAGCACAATTATGAAAATTCCCAAATATCCAAACTTTTTCAAACATTTGGTCACAGCTTTTAATCTTAAAATGGGATTTACATTCCGTTTTCAGCATAGAAATCTTTGTGGGGCCTGTAATCATCAATTTCTTGAAAAATGCAATTTAGAATGAAAATTAGGTTTCCATGGCAACCAACAAGTGCAAAAACACCAATTTAGGCCTAAAAACGTTCTTTTTACGTTCCAAATATGGAAGGTTTTCACCAAAGTTGGAATTTTCTAAAGTGGCTTATTGTATTATCCATCAAAAAGTAGTATAGAACAATTTTTATGATATTTTGAACATTGTTGGCTATATGGAGCCCCCTGGTGGCCAAAGTTGGTACTAAAAATCCCCCGCGGAGGTCCCTTTTTCCTTGTTGATCCACAAATGATGAAACTGATCAATGATTATCGATAGTAGCCTGTATTTACATAGTGTCAGTCAATGCATTTTAAAGCAACGTGTTCCTTACGTTCATTTTCAGTGTTGACAAATTCTTTGATTCAGACATCGCATATGGTGTAAAACCAATCATCCTAGCTAATGGTAAAGTTGCATGGTTTATTGGCGGTGAATATAAAGTAACGTGTTCTGTGAACGTAACACATTTTCCATTTGATGAACAAAAATCCAAAATAAGAATTACAAGCTGGGCATTAATAGAGAGGTCGATGATGTTTGAAGGATTTGTAAGTATACAATACAGTTCATTTGAGTCATTATTACATGATAAAGCAATAAATATATTATCTATATGTTTTATCAATATTGGATAGCGGCATTTCTTTTTCGGGAGGCTCGACAGGCATATCTCCTCTTACTATTGGTTGTTAAACTGTTACCTTTTATACCATTCCAAGGTACATAGCAAGATAGTTACAAATTTGATCGCTAAAAATGGCCAATGGGACCTCGTGGATACAAACATAAATGTCAGCACCATAACCCTGGATTATCGCGCAGCAGTATCATTTATAGAATTCCAGTTTCACCTGAAACGGAAAACTACTTACTGCATCTACAACACCATCATACCCCTTATTCTGGTATGTTTATACCTTTTTGTTGGCAAATCATATGTAACTGAGGATGCATTCATATCGCAATGTACAACGGTATATGTTAACCTACCCTTTGTTGCTTTTTCTATGCAGTGATCATTTTCTGTGTTTTGTGGTTAATATCTTTATTGGCATGAACCCATAACATGTTATATCTTTGAATTACAGTCTTACAAAATTTAACATTCAAATTATGAAATTCGATGGTTTTCATTCAGTACAAATTGTATATTTTCTTATATATTTGTTCTTTCATAATTAGACCATTATACTTGTACTTGTTGCCATCTCATTTACACCTGATCTATCGTGCACGAATTCTTCTAACACGTCTGGGTATTTAGCAGCATTACAGAGCTGTGCGAGCCGTCATGTGTAGGCCTTTTTGAGAACGAACAGCTAGATATCAATATGATAAATAGGAATGCAGAAAACACAAGAATGTAGCTTCCTGTTATAAATTACTCTCTTAAGCTGTCTTTTAATCTATATATGGGTGCATACTACTCGCTTATAGGTGGGAACTATAGTCTGGGCTTCTGCCTGGATGTTTGCGGATGTCTTCTAGTAGTTTGGCTGGTGGTCGAAATCAAGTGCAATTGGACGTTTTGGAGATTAGAAAATATGAATAAGAACCCATGTTAACATGCTTTGGATTCATACAGTGTAACCCAGAGTACTTGCTAACATAATGGTCTGACTAACTACAGATTATTCGTGAGTTATTATACATGGGAATATCAATTACTCAGGCTCGCTTCCCATATAGTATACAGTACATGTATACTGTTTGCAATGGATCACATGCTAGAGAATCCCCTTGGAGATTTGCCATAACGACAAATACTTTATCTCTAAGGAGGTTTTAGTTACATATGAACTGCTGCTACTGTCACAAATAGAGTAAAGTGTGTGGATGGATCTTTATGGAGTCAGGCGGGATCATTGGCGCCCCCTGGGTGGCCACAGACCTACTATATCAAACACCTGCAAGGCACATCAATCATATACTCCACCTACCGTGTAGTCCACACATTAAATGTTATAAGAATTAATAGCTTCAATGCTTTATGACACAAATGTGATATTTTACTGCCGATTCTTCCCAGGTGGATAACGGAGGTGTGGGCCTCCTGCATGTTTCCTCTAACATTGGCGGAAGAGAACCTTGCATTTTAAAAACTGGTATATGAGCTCTTAGTTTAACCTCTTGGCATGCTTGAGAGATGATCAATTTACTCCCAATCACGTTCCCCCAAATACATGATATAATATGCTTTGTATGCACTGCTAAAAGATATCTTCGATGGCATCTGTCCAAGAGAATCGCAACTTAATCCCAAGAATGTCCTTTGCGCGGGGCATTGTCATCAGGCGGTATATAATCAGCTGAATCGGGTATCTCATCCTCAGATTCAGATTCGGGCAGAGGCTCGTTCATCCACGCAGGAGGATTGTCCAACCAGGAGGGTTGTTCTGGGTTCATCGGGTCTGGTCCGACCATCCAGGAAGGTGGTTGCTCTATCCAGACTTTGGTGTTGTCTGACTCCTCCAGCCAGGCAGGCGGTTTCCTAATCCACTTAGGCTCCTTCTTCCTTTTCTTCTTCTTCTCTGCATCCTTGTCCCCTTCCTTCTTTTTCTTTGGGGGTGGAGGGTCTGGTATGTCGTCTGGGCAGTACTTCGGGCACTTTGCTTGGCAGAATGCCTGTAGTGTAAAGAAAGTACCGTTCTGTCTTTGTATTGGCCGTATTATGAAATAACACAAGGTTTGCCACTTGAACAAAATTGCTATTACTACGTTTTATAGTTGCATGTTTAGTGTTGCTAAATTGTGTATTGTGTTGGACTGATGATTATGACTGTATTGCACAATACTTAAGAAAACACACTCACTATTTTACCTTCGATAAGATGCCTATTACATCTTACCGATGTTTAAACCTTTAATACAAGTAATATGCTAGTGCCCCCACCATTCTAACATATATTATACATGGGGGGATCCAGTAGGAGTGGTCTATGGGAGGGCACAGCCAAGAAAATTTGGTCATGGGTGCAGGGGGGGGGGGAGACACAGGCAGGGAACAGTACCACATTTCCTATTGTTAAAAGGTTTATTTTTAAGGGGGTCGGGGGGGGGATAGGACACCCCCTGGATCCGCCCCTGTTATTGGTCATGGGGAATTAACATACCCTACATCCCATGACGGCAAAGAAGCATCCTAGCAAGAAGGCTGCCCCAGCGGTCGGCACAAGAAAGGTGAGCTGTAAGTACCACGGTGTATTATCACTGTAGTCTATGGTTGTGGACACATAGCCTGTGGTGAGCTCCTCTGCCGTGGTAGCTACAGCAGCATCTGCCGCTGTGGTAGTTGGTGCACTGCTTGTTGTACCTCCTACAAAAACAATAGGAATATGAAAATGGGGATCATTTATACACTGTATAAACATGGTAAGTACAAGGGTACACAGTAGAATCTACTCTGTACCTACACTAAACTGTAGACCAACAGTAGATTCTGCTGTGCATCTTACTAGTTAACAGTGTACAGAGTTTTTATCCTTGGTTTGTTTGCTATCATAATACCAATATGAAATTATTTAATGGTTAGAGCAGTTTTGATAGTTCTTATTGGAGATACATACATAAATATAATATTCATTGTTACTATATGTAATAGATAGACCACAGCTGTGAGGTTATGTGCGTCTAAGGCTCAGTCTCATGAGTTTGTAACAGTTGAAACGTCTTTGACCGGGTGTCGTCTTTGACCGGCGTCGTCTTTGACCGGTGTAGTCTTTGACCGGGTAGGGATTAAAATGAAGAAAAAAGTAGTATATAGTAAAGAAATTTAAGCTTCAACTTCTTCATGTAATAAACAGTCTATGGTTGTTTTACCCAATTAAAAAAATATATCTTAATGCACATATTAAGGGTCCCTTTTGGGCTTTTTTTCTTCAGCCGGTCAAAGACGTCACTTGGTATTTTACTTAAACTTTAAACAGCTTATTATTATTATTGCATAATACTTTAAACAGCTGCACTGTCCAAAGTATTATGCAATAAGAAGTGCCACCAAGTACATTACATCATATACATATAAAATATTTTTAAAAAATGGAAAAAAGAACTTTTCTATATACCCGGTCAAAGACGACGCCGGTCAAAGACGACGCCAGTCAAAGACGTTTCAACTGTTACAAACTCATGAGACTGAGCCCCTAAGTGGAAATAACCATGGTGTGAATTCCTTTGTTTCAGCCATCTGCTGTGGTTTCGAACGTTTCCTCCCTCCTGACGTTCGTTATTACTCTTGGGACGTTCCCTGTCGTGCGTTAGAATGTACAGTGCACGGTTATGGTGGTGGACCATTGATTGGTCTAGACACAGTTATAATGACTCTTTGATTGTTTTCTCGGTAATGTGCATCATTCAACAGCCATTTGAGGGCCAATCAAATTCTTATCATAAACCCGTGTGGATACAGACGGTTATATGCTTAGTATTTGTTTCATTTATGTTGGCGGTTGTTGCTTTCTTAGTAACGTTCCATTTTGTACATCATTATGATATATAGGGTAGGCACTCTGAAATACGCACGGCAGTGGTCTCAAAGTGCAGCCATAGGTGACACACAAAACTGGCTCTGCATTTAGGAGTCTGCCTGAGATGAGGTTCAGGGTTTTCAGATTGTTCAGCTCCTGATAGGACTATGACACTATGGAATAGCACATTGGAAAGCCCTTGAAGAGTAGTATCTCATAATGGGCATTAAACATAGGTTATAACAAAGGGGGTAAATGACAGTTTGTGAAAAGTGATGGTCTTTTCCTACCCAGTAGATAACATTGAAATATTACCCAGCCATCTGTAAAAACAAATCAGCCAGGTCCTAACATCTCAGAAGATTGTGTGTACCCATTGACAGCTTCCTACATGGATGCCCAAGGGGTTTTCTAGACTGCCCAAATTGATGCACTGTAAGTACTGCTCTAGCCAACATGACATGGATTGCACAGCATCAAGATGTAAATAGGGTGTTTCATATAAATCCTATGTGAATTAAAGAATATCTTATAGCAATATGGAAAGGGGAATATTGTAGCTTTCCAACAGTGTATTACCCCCCCCCCCCCCCAAATATAATATAACAGCATAAAGAGATCCATATATGTAGAGAACTGGTAGAGTGGCTGCATGGTCACACATCAACTACATGTATAGTATAGAACCACTCCAGTGGTGCCAATCTCTCACAGGTACCCCTGTGCATTTCTATAGTGGGCACTTGCTTCCACAACCCTCTATGTTCTGGTCAATTTCTCCACTTCTAATTATGATAGAAGGATGATTAAATATGTTCTGGAAAGCTGTTAGGGTGGCCAATAACATGGCACAATAAAATACGGAATCTACACAATTTGGAAAATTTATCCAAGTGCCTATATAGGTTGATATAAAATTACCTATACCGGTAATATATAACTGTGTTATGAAGACAATTTAAAAGCCTTTTCTTCACATCTCAACTGTGTATTGTCCAAAAATGCAACCGAATGCATTCGTGCATAGTAGAACAACATACAGTATCGACGTGAAGAAAGTTCTTTCCTATCCTCTAAATACTGATAGAGGTGGTCAGAATAGTTGACGAGATAGAAACCTACCTGAGGCATTTCCAATATATGCAGCTACCAAATATAGAATAGATAATAGGGTAGCGTCCATCTCGGCTTCCGTCACATTTCACAGCAATCCATAGACCGTCTTGGGATTCTACACAGTATTGTCCTTATGTAATGGAGTATACGGTGGTGAGAAATTAGTGCAACAGCAGAAGACACATTCGAGGTTTAAAGTATGCAAAATGCTCTATTACGTGCTTTTCCAATAAATGAAGCGGGATCAAATTAAGTACTCCTCTGATGGAACAGCCTATTGTTGGTTTGAAATATACAATTCTCATAATACAGAGTGATACAGTCTTTTCACCAGAATCTTATAGCACAGGTAATTTATTTTACAACCCTGTAGGCATTAAAAGTGTTGGACAGCCGACAAAAACAGCCGTTAACCACAGCACGAGCTCAGAGTCATCACCAGTAGCACGGGATTACCTATAAACTAATCCTTTGGCCTCCTGCTCAGGATCCCATAGTAAAGGTTAATCCCAACTATTGGCGTATGTCTAGTTATTGTTTTGAAGTCGTATGTTGAGGTTGGCTCTATGAAAAAGAAATATATATGTATATGTATATTCACGAATCTAGTGATTCATAATCAAGACCAGCAATTTTACTCGCATTCATGTATCATGACAACAAAGAGTATGTGGCATTAAAGCCCAAGTGGCCAAAACAGTGTGAATTCATTATGAATTGTAGAATAGCCATCCGATATGCAGCTTGCTGTGTTTAGTATCGGTCATACCCCCCCCCCCCCCTTCAACCTCAAACACATATATACAATACTCTCCCGCAGTTCTCCAACGTCATAATTAGTAGAGGCATAGTAAGTATTATAATAACCATTCTAGCTAGACACTTACACGGATTAGGCTGGCACTCGTGACATAACTAATATTTCAAATGGTTAATGCTGATGATCTGGTAATTTACACCGATAATAACCCAGCCACAGAAAGTACGCTACAAGAGGGCTGTCTGAGGGCAAAAGGTCAGGAGGGAGGAAATTGTATTATCGACAATGTATTCTGAATTGAAAGAGACTCCAACCGAAATTTTAAATGTGGTTTTAATTTAACACGACCTATTTCACAAAAACGTATTCACATTTAGGAAAATGCCCATGTTACGTCCTTATAGTAGTTAGGCCAAGAACTATACATTTCCTGTAGATTCCAATTAAATATGTGTACACGAATATTTGATTCAACTGCTTTATATGAAAAACAAATGATTACATAAGCCCTCACAGGGGATACCTACATCCCCAATGCTTCCAGCGCCCGTATTTCCCAAGTGATCCTTTCGAAGGAGTAGGGCTACCAAGTATATACACTCAAAGTTTATCTACTTTGCCCTTTAATTACATTATGTAATATTTATCATATCTAGCCCTGTGGGCGTGTAATGCATCCATCCAAAATATTGACGTACTAGAACTCTGAATCTGGTCCCTGACCAAAATGGGAAGACATTATAATAGGGTCGTTTAACATAGGGTCAGATCCGGGGTCAGATCCGGAACTGGGGGTCGGCTAGATCTCCCAGCACTGAGTGAGGTGCAACCTGGCTGAGCCTGGTAGTTTTACCATCATACTTTCTGGTTCCATTTCCGGTTCCTGTTCACTGGTTCCAAGCTAACCACAGGGACGGCCCACACCCAGCAATATGCTAGACACAGGCTGGGGCACTTTCGCGTGGCTCCACATTTGGAGAATGTGGAGAAAATAATTTAGCTGGTTACTTCCTGTTTAGTACTATTCTATGAATTTCTGATGGGTACCAGCGAAATCGGATATTCGCCTGGGCTCCACATTCTCCAAATGTGGAGCCACGCGAAAGTGCCCCAGGCCCATGATTTGAGTATAGTGCAACTGGATGGTTGAACTTGAGGGAGCGCAACACGGCAACGCGACAAGAAAGTGCTGCTGCCACCTAATGTTTTGTGTTTGAACTAAAGTGGCCGCTGCTACATAGTTACGATTACTCTTGTTCCCAAATCCTTCCCAAGGAAGGCTCTGGTAACAGCCACATAACCTTGAACTTGGGATTTTCCTCGGTTTGGGCAGTTCCTGTGGTTAGCTTGGCACCAGCGAACAGTAAGGGGAAATGGAACCAGAAAGTATGATGGTAAAACTACCAGCAGGGATTGGCCAAACCCAGCAAAAGTTCGGCTGTTACCAGAGCCCTCCTTCGGAAGGATTTGGGAACAAGAGTAAGTTACGGTAATCAGCCAGTTACATCAAAATTGTGGCTGCAGATCGATGGGTCAAACATGACCTGAGGTATTTTCCAGGCGCCTTGGTGACTGGGTACAATAATTTAAAGTGAACTGGCGTCAAATTTGGATATAGCATTTAAATGGTCCAAAAAAGTGACTTTTCGACCTGAGGCCCTTAATTTCGGCGACTCTCCGACCAAAGGGGGGAGGGACCCCTCTGCATCCCCTAAATTCGTACGAACAGATTTCATGAGTTCACAACAATGATAAAGGCATTAAGTGCAATTTAATCTACTCACGATATGAACAGCGATTAATAATAAATCAGAATACGTACTTGTACAATGATCCTGACTGCCTCGGGAGTCACGTTTTGTCAGTATTTACACTGAGCTACAGCTAGTAGTCTCCTCATTGCAGAATGACGTCATCACTATACACTTAAGCGCCAATTCTACTTGAGTCTCTACTTTAATATGTGGTTTTAAGTTGCAATTTTAAATTTCGAAATTAATATAAATGAACATTCAAGTATCCATACTTTTATTGCCCGTGCATTAAAGTCAAGTTAATCATAAGACGATGCACTGTGTATGACACAATGGGGCATTATCCCTTAGTTTATCCAGTAGGGCCTATCTCAAAGCGACATTGTACAACGGGACATAAGAAAAGCAAAAACAAAACTAACCTTCAAACAATAGGATTACATATTGCATGCCTTTACATTCCCAGAGGTGAGTACAGAGGGAACCACGTGTACAATCACAGAGAGAAGAAACCGCGTCAAAAGGGAGTCCAGGTTGCCTCCAGAATGACTCCCCTCTTAAGGGGAGTCCAGGTTGCCTAAGGGAGCCTAGGTGACTCTCTGGCTGACCTAAGGGAGTCACCTGGGGGAGTCACATGACACAGATAGCTTGTGAAAGAGATGGTGTACTTAAATGTGTTCCATACATTGTTACGTGGCCATATCTAGGAATGGTGCACAGTCAAATGTATGGGTTCACACACAGAAAAGTGAGAGTCATTGTCGCTAAAACTACCCTCACCTGAGGGTCAGGCACTGCGTGACTCTCAGGTGAGGGTAGTTTTAGCGACAATGACTCTCACTTTTCTGAGGGTGTTCATTGCAGTCTATTCTCAAAGGTGAAATAAAAGATCTAAGCATAAATTGGACGTGCAGATGAAATAATTATAAGTCTACGTAGGTAAATGGAACAGGTAGCAATGACAGTATGTTCTAAGTTAACATGCTGGTGACATTTCAAGAAGATCGGTTTTTAGACCTTGATCTTTAAATGTATTTATTCTAATCTACGGCTGGCATTTCCAGCTGTCTAAATCTTATTCTAAGAAGGAGGCGAATGTTGAATGGCCATTAGATTTGCTTAAGATATGGACTTAATGCTGTGGAAAAGGTGCTCAGGTTCTAAGTACAATCCTGAAGATCGAAACAATAATACAACGTATAGAGATACGGGGAATCTCAGGATGTTTCCTTGCAACCATTGTACCACAGAATTCAGCACAGAAGAGGTTCCTATGCCCTACATATATTTGTATCTGTCTTGATTATGCCAAAACGTTGATTCTTTATCCTTATTTAGCACTTCCAATTGGTAATTCTCAGGATTTTCCATAATATGAATGTGTAATTCCATAATTATGATTAAGGTCAGCATAGGACTTAAGCAATTCATTTTCCAATCTATACATAAAGCAGGCTATAATCATGACACCTACAAATTCCTGTTTGATGCAGGGAGTGAGGGACTAGTCTAGGGCTTGCCAAGTGATGAGCCTGTGGCTGGCATACGTCGGGTTTCGGGCTAAAACATACGTTTCTATCTGACAACCCCAGACCCGCTTCTTTGTCACTTAGAAGGGTCTGCGTACAGGGTCATACACTTTCAGTGCAATACATCTTTGTGCACCTCCACACTGAAAAACTGTAGACCCTGGCACATCAGAGACAAATTGAAGGCTTTGGGGCTGGCACTCAACAGTTGTGACTTTGAAGACCGATTTGGTATATGCCATGCAGCCCTAAACGTGTAAGCAAGTGGGTACAAGTGGGGGCCAGAGGGGTAAAGCAAGACATGACATCTTGAACCGCCTTGACCACTATACTTTGATCTTACTGCACTATACAGACTGTCAAAATTCCCGAGTCTATTCCTGATTGTGTAGAAACCGCTTTTCTTTTTTAGGCCCTTTCTGGCTCTCTTCCTTGCCCTGTTTGCTCGTGCCTCCCTGGTGTCACCATATAGATTAATTTTGTTCCGAAGGCCCAGCGCCAGATCCAACAGATCTAGGTGGATGCCTCGTCCCTCACTCCCAACGTGGGACTCAGCTTGCCCCCTCCCCATCCCATACACACTACACCCACATCTACAGCATCTAAAATGTGCATTCATATCACCTCTTCCTCCAAGGGACCTCTTTTGAAAACAAAGTTGGCACTGTGAGTTTTTTTCATCCATGGGCGGGTCAGGGGTATTCCTGTTTACGGACAGGCTCATAATGGCTGTAAGATTGGGTTACGAAGGGCGTCGGTGCCCCAGTGTCCAACTCCGGGTGCCTGGCCCTTGCTGACCCCTCCCGCCGGCCTGGGGGCCCGGTCCGGCCGCCGGCTGATTAGCCGTGCGGCCCATCTCCTCCTGCCCACATCGACTCCCCATTGACACCACCATTGAACTGACATTGATTCAGCCCCAGTTGGATGGGGTCCCGCGGGTTGGCGCCGTAGGTTGGGCAGGTGCGATCCTCTAAACCTCATTATACCATCCACCCCGCGCAGTCCTCCAGCGCATGCGTAATCCGTCATGCCCAGGGCCCTAAGAGTCTGACTTCCGGTAAGTCAGCCCCAAACTTGGGCCGTCCAAGTGGTAGCTGAGCTGGGGTCCGGCCTCCACAGGCCCTCCTCTTACTGCACCTCTCCCCGGGACCCCTCCTCCAACCCCCGCCGACACCTCCCTTGTTATCCAGTGAGGCCTGTGCTGGAGGAATTGAGTTAGGTCTTGTCAACAACCAACATGATGACAATGCTTTAAAGGTTCACCTCACCCCACCTTCTGTAACTCACTGATAGCGGTAGGACCTTATCAGTATGCCATAGGGCTTATCGTGTATGACATGTGTGAAGATTTGGCCTCCCCCATGTCGCACGGGTCGTCCTATGATGGATGGTGTTGTACCAACGGCAGCCTCCCCACAGGCGCATGTGCTACAGGGTAAAGTGAGTTGGATGGGAAGTAGTAGTGTATGAAACTAGTAGTATAGGGAAAGTGGAGTTTAACCCAGGCTCCTAACTACCCCTAACTATGTATACAGTTCGAATCCACACGTCCCTAAAGGTCACTGTACCAGGATTATCGCCACCACAACGTGGTAATTAGGAACTCGAAGGAGAGGCAAATTTGCCTGGGTAATAGTTCTAGGTCATGCACTGAGGTGACAGGGAAATGTGTGGCCTGAAAAGCGGAAGAACCCAGGAGACATTACTTTGATAAATGCCTTGTCTGTAGCTGCCGAAATAAGGCCTTGCTAAAGCCGGCCTACTGGGGAGTGATAGGTGATGTGTGCTCTGACACCTCCCTCCGCTACTTGTGGGCACGTGAGAAACTGCAACAGGAGCTGAGTACACCCCGGTGTAGACTGCCCTGTCGGCTCACAGGATTATCCTGCCAACATATCGCCCTAGGCTGTGCAGGTGTGACACCGTGTATGTGTACTCACCATGTTAGTCTATCAATCTCTGCTCATACTCCTGGTCTGGACTGTCTTTTCTGTCTTTCTTTAAAACAGAAAAGGCTTCCCTTCCATTTCACTTATCATCTGTTTTGTCTCTCTCTTTCATTCTTTCTCTGCTTGTATTGGCTGATTTATTTCTGCTACCCCCAACATCTAATTACTTATTCTTATGTTTTATCCTCTCATCTTTCTTTGGTTATTACTTTATTCTTCTAATTTCCTCCTTCCTCCAATGTCCTCAACCCTTCTTACCATACATTCGTTATATATAATTAGATATGTATATGAATCCCTCCCATGTAGTATATCAGCTTAGATTACACGTGCAACACATTTTCCACCATGAATAAGAAAAGTAATTCCATCCTTATGTCCATTTGGCAAGCTTATACTGGTGGTAATCCTTATTGGCAGTTCCCATATACCAGACGCCATTCACTCTGTCCGACTCGAGATGAATCATTCACACGGGAGGTGGCGCTGACGGTAATAATGTATGTTGTAATCCCTGAGAACAGAATAAGAACGGGGCTGTAAACGTGGAGCTAATCATGGGTGTACAGGCACCCTGAGACTCTTTAGCAGGCCGCCAACACGGCCACACCATCAGAGCCAGACCAGATACGCTAACCACTCACGTCACCTGATTAACAGTCTACACCCAGAGACCCACGGGACCGACCTCAGCAGCTCACCCTCACCGGGGGCTTGCCCCACTTCCGGTCCGCCCACAGTGCGCTGCTGTCCCCGGTCTATTGTGCGGCGGGTCGTTGGTTTGGCTTTCGTATGTCCAGGCGCACTGGTAGGAAGGG
The DNA here is from genome assembly GCA_947462335.1 of Harmothoe impar. NCBI lineage: Eukaryota > Metazoa > Annelida > Polychaeta > Phyllodocida > Polynoidae > Harmothoe > Harmothoe impar. The sequence goes on along the minus strand of OX381704.1, from coordinate 81,534,524 downwards.
TGAGTGGGTGGAGGGGTGGTTAACCATGTCAGCGCTGTATGGCCTTTAGGAGGACGTTTTGCTGCGTCAGGAGGAGTCATTGTAGTGACCGCAAACGCTGGAGTGGATAAGGTGGTTGGGGAAGAGGGGAGGGGGGAGGTTGTACCCTATACTATGTGAACAGACTCAAACACCCCTACCTGCTCCAACTACCCACCGATACGTACCCCTGCCCCACCCTATACCGACCCTGGGCCCCTCTCAGTGGGGCAGCATAGATGTGTCATGGGACAGGGCAGTGAATATCCGGTTGAGGGATAGTTTGGGAGGGAGAGGGTGCATGGTGACTGTCCAAACCAGTCAGAATTTATTGCCCTATTGGAACGCTGGTGCAACCCCTCCCTTGTTTTTACGGCGTCAATAACGCAGCCCCGACGTATGCAGCACCTCGTTGGGGCCGGGAATGACATCGCCTTGCAAGGCATTCTGCTTTATTAACTAACGACTTGACCACGCCGACGAATGGCTTACGTCTGATTGTATTTACCCGCCAAATGGACCCCTTTTAGATGTCCTCACCAGCCCGGGCCGCAGCAGGGGGTGGGTCGTAAAACCTAGGGGCCCTATCAGGAGTGGCCTTCTAGCGGTAAGCAACAGGAACCGGAAGTTGCCAGCGCATGATATGTAGGACGTCACTTTCGGTTAGATGAGAACCGGATTTTAGAGACATGGGTCGTCTTCGGTCGTAAAAATTAGACTAGACGCCCCTCGGTGTTTAGTAGATTTGTCTGGACTGAGCTAGACCAGTGCCCTATATTTCTCCTGTTTTACGCCCTGTTGTAACCACACAAATACAACTGGTAAAAAGCAGGATTGTCACCAAATATGAAATCCATCAGTGCTCACAAGTCACACATAGATTTTAGTGTTTATGCATTATAGTATAACTAAGGTAATTTGAATGAATACACGTAGATTGTTATTATCGCAATGTAGCTTACCATCATCAATGCTGTTTGTACGGAGGTTCCAGATAAGTGACTTCGTTTGAGGAAAGGCAATACCTTGTTATGGACTGGGTGAAAGAGACATTTGTTTGCGAGGAGATCATATATTGAAGGCTAAGAAAAAAGTTTAGTTGGTACAATTTGACAAGAACATTTATGTTCCAGATTGTCTATGAATAAGATGTTGCATGATAGGAATGAATATTGGTGGGGCGCAATGAATTGTTGAAATTCATATATATTAAAGGGAAAGTGACATTGTCTATAGGGGAGTATATAGATGGGGGAAGCAGAAAGGCCATGGAGCATAGGCAAGAGGAGTGGAGAAGATGGGGAGAGAAAGAGGGAGGCAAAGAGGGAGGGAGGGATTTAATAAAAAAATGAGTTGAGTAGGACGAAGAGGACGAGGCGGAGGGAGAAGAGGGAAGAGTGGGGCTTGATAGAATAAACGAGGTGGGGATATGAAGAGGAGAACAAGGGGAAGGATACACGTAAGGAGCAGTTGAATATAGGCGCAGAACAAGAGGAGGATAAGACGTGCGAGAGAGGACAGCGGAGAGAGTGAGAATAGAGGAGTAGTATATAGGGAGAGTGAATGTGGGGAGGAGAGGGAGAGCATAAGATTAAGAGGATGAGGATCAGAAGAAGACGGCAGGAGGGAGAAATGGAAGCCAGGTAGCAGAGAAAGGGAGTAACACTAACAGAGTAACCGGACCCAGAGTGTGAGCTCGAGGTAAGCAGGGAGACAGGGATGAGCTGTAAGTGTATAGGTACAGATGGCAGATCAGGTAAGAATCAGCAGAGAGGGAGGAGGGGGGGGGGGTAAAAGAAGCCTACAGGGGGCGCCGTAGGGCCCAGTAATGACGTGCTACAGTGGCGCCCCCACCGGCCACCTCTGCCGACATCCATCACAATCCGCACGCTGTGCCTCGTTGAATTCGGCTCAATTGATTGACTCCCGAGCTGCCCATCTGGGAGACGGAGTAAAGAATGACCTCAGGAGTCGACCGCCGACTTGGGGGATGGGCTGGGAGGGCCAATGGAGGACTGGTCGTAGGGGAAGGGGGTATATAGTACGCACCCCAGGCGCTACTTTGGCCAGCAGGGCCGACTTTTTGTCGGATTTACCCCAAGTGAAGACCACATGTAAAGACAGTATATACTACTATTCTCCGTGTTCGTTTCAATTTCGTTTTAAGTTTCATATTTTAGTTTAATGTTCTATTGGTTATTGTGAAGTAAAACAAACCAGCAATCTCATGCCACTATAATTACAAAGGAAATACTGATTTGAAATATAGGCTTTCATTTCAGTTTCTTATGATTCGTGGGAGGACAGGATATCCACTATCATTCTATATCAGTACCCATCGACGTCATCCATCTAAAAGGCCAACTCAAAGCACTTTAAATCGAAATCAAATAAATAGTCCGAACACATAATATGTTACATAAAATCATAGAAGATAAGAATAGCAGTGTCTATAGATTCCCAGACGCTCTGGTTGGACAACAATATGTGGCTATATGGCGCTAGGGTTAAGAACCTCTTCTCTCTGGCCACTATATGGGCGCATTGAGCTAGAGCTAGAACCTGTGGTAGCATTAACCGTGTGTAATTCCATTTCACTTACAGATGAGGCCCCAATTGCGGGCGCTGGAAAGGGTCAACATGAATTAATATAGATAACAATAATAATCATGTGCATTTGTACAAATCTCTAACAGAAGAAACACTGCTGACAATAATAGCGAATACCTGGCCTCAACCTATGTAGATATGATTCTAAATACTGATATACTCACTGAATAAGTCTATTCCCAAACACGTGCTATGAATGTACTTTTAATATTGCAGTTCTGTACATAGATCATTTCCCATTACCAATTGAACCTAGTACCCATTAGCTGGTTTGTTCCGGTTTGTAGAACCAAACTTTTCACAGAGAACCTTCAATGAAACTAGCCACGTGCACATGCAATTTCCTAACAATAAAGATGTCCATATCAATGACATTTTGTTAAAAAGACTTCTGGGTAATGATTTACGCCAGGAAATGTAGTTTCTATTGGAGTGACAACTCTAATGTGTGTCGACCCAATGGTTGTAAATAATCCATTTAGGGGAAATAGCCTACATTGTCACGTAGCCATCTCTTGTCAACTGATTAGCAAATTACCAGTATACATAATTAATCTGGACCAACATGTGTATCTATAATATTGATGTCGCGACATCCACTTCCCCCACCAGAGCATGTTCGTACAATATTGGCGTATGGGAAACAGTAGCGAGGAGGCAGATGATAGTCAGGGTTCAATACAACTAATTAAGTCCCTAGGGGAAGGGATGTGAAATACACCGTAATTCTGAAATGAATAATAACCACGACCTCATAAAACCTGATGTCATCCATCAAGGACAGAATTAATGTTTTGCTTACATGTACAGAATTTCTTTTCAGCCACACACTATTTTTTTGTCCCCGCTATTCATTCTATTCGCGTGGGTTTGGGCGTATACCAATCGATTTGTTCTACATTTGGTTTTGCGTGTAGTGGGAGAGCCGGGCGACGATAGACCACCACGCACCAACTTGTTACGGCTCTTCTGATTGGTCACTACAGTTAAGGGACGCGGCATGAAATGGCTGCCTCCTTGGGGATCATATGATGTCGCTGCGAGCCCTGATTGGTCGTGATTTCTGATGGGAACGATGGCTAGACATATGGAGGGACCTCTCCCAGAGGGGATGAGCGGCCGCCGAAATACACCCTATGTGCAAATTGACAATCAATTACCCGGGGTCGGTAGCGAAAATAGATATGGGCCCTTCGTCATTTTCCATCCTCTCTCAGGTGTACGGAGGTTGGAATACAAATGAGTGTGGCAAGTATCTAAGTTCGCCAAGCAGGGACTCTGGGGAGAGCTGGAAGGCCAGCAGTGAACAGGGAACTAGGTTTTATCGTAGCCCCCTGGCTATGCCTCGGCTTGGTCTTATAATGCCTTAAATGGTCAGGGATCTGCAGCGTCCTCCCCAAATGCCAAAGCCACCAGTGCCACTCCAGAAACTAACCCCCCAGCCCCCTAACCGATTTGCATCTACATCCCGAGTGATCTGCGAAAAAGAAGTGCTGTTTTCCAAGGCATTAATTTTGCATGTGTTTTGAACCTTTCTTCTGTCTTTCCGCTTCGCGCTCACCAGACGTGTGGGGCTCTGGGTGATCTCGAGAAGATACTGTACAGCAGCAGAGCAGAATATGTGTCATGGGAGAGCTGCAAATGAACCGAACAAACTTATAAAGGAGCAGATGGTTAGTCCAAATTCCACCCAAAAGGGTACATTTTAGTGTGGAGAGGGGGGGGGGGGCAGAGCAAGGACTCCAAAGTAAGAAATGCTACATGGTAGAAAGCAGCCAGGACCGGCACAAATGCGGCAGGGGATAAGGATCCAGTACAGGAAATGAAAATGGATGTGAAATGGAACTGAGGAGCAGGAATGAGATTGTTGGAGGTATAGGCCATATATGGGTTGGGAGTTATGCATAGGTAGGCTATAGGTGGGGAGCTATCTTGGCTACACACTGTAAATAGTTGGTGTAGGTACACAGTAGAATCTACTGTAGAATGGATTAACAGTAGAATCTACTGTAGATTTACAGTAGATTCTACTGTTTACCTACAATAAACTGTACACCTACAGTAGAATCTACTGTACACCTACAAAAGTGGCAACCAACTTTTTACAGTGCAGTTGGGTAGGCGTTGCACTGCGTGTGTGAGTTCTACCTCCGTGGTGGTGGGTATGGGGGAGGCTAATGCTCCTCGAGAGCTGCTCACAAAAGTAGAGTCCGGTGAGCTGAGCTGCTCCTATAGTCACTCACAAAGCCCTCGGCCGGGCGGTGGGCTGCTAGGGCCGGTTTTGGTCAGAGATCAATCCGTACCCCGCAGGTCTAGTTAGGCTAAATTCAGCAGGCAGGTTAAGATGGAGCACCAGGGGTGTGAGAATGACGAATTAGCCTCTCCACCTCCTCCAGTCCAGCCGCCAACCCGTCACTGGCTCCTCCCTCCAGGGCGACTGACCACTCCAGGGCAGGGCTAGCTGACGCCCCGACTGCCAATGCTGGAGGATGGTGCCCCTGGCTGGCCGTCCACCTTGGTGGCAGAGTGTGAAGATGAGTCTGACACCTGTATCTAGAGACTGGAGGTGAATGATCTGACTGCAGTCACATCTATTAGTGGCTGTACTTCCCCATGATTATTATTTCCCTGGGATATGTAGCATTTGTTGCAGAAATGTGTCACTCGTGCCTTGGGTTTGCCACTACTGAATTCTCATATCCATTGAACTGCTTGCTTTAATTGCTTTTTCTTTTTGTGTTCACGCGGAAGTAGAACAGAACGTTCAGAAAGGTCGTCCACCTGGGATGGGTTTGTCGGCAGGTATTTTCCTTTGTGCAAATAGTACAATTAATAATATGAATGCAACGCCCATATGCTAGGTTAAACGCATTCATATCAATAGTGTATTATTTACCCTAAAGAAAACAATCTAAAACAAGAAATCGGTCGACAACCCCCATTCCATAGGCTAGTGGCCGACCAGCTTCAGCCGATTCGGAGAATCAAACATCCCATTGGTAACGTCAGTGGGAGCATGCCAGCGTTATACTTGATCCTCCAATGCGTTAGAAGGTTATCTCACTGTTTACACAGATTAAGGGATAGTTCCTAGTTGGCATAAAATGCATGGGATGTGATAAGATGGTGCTTATCAGGTCGGGATTATAGAATCAAAGAGTCTATGGAATTGCAATGTACTTAGCGCAAATGGATGTTTAGTTTGAGTTTAAATCCTATCATCAAAACGCCAATATTCTATTCATTCTATTCTTGTATAGGCATTATATGTAATAAACGGTGGCCTCCCAGAACCAATCAAACAAATGGAGGCTTGAGCCCTCGTCCTGCAGCCGAAGGGGAACCCACATGAATGTGTTGTATCCTTCAATTGCAGGACTATCTATGGTGCGGTTATGTTATTTGATTATTCATGACTTTGTTTGGTAATTTGGGTAGCAATGTGAGTTTGTCCCTGTCTTTGTTTGGCCATTTGGGTAGTATTATAGGGAAAAGGGATATTGTTCCTGGTTCTGTTTAGTTGTATGGGAAGTAGTATAGGAAAAATGGAGTTTATCCCTGGCTTTGTAGCGGTATAGGAAAGGCGAGTTTGTTGTTGGCTCTGGCTGTTTGGCTCATATTATAGGAAAAGGCAAGTTTTGCCCAGCTCTGTTTGGCCATTTGGGTAGTAGTGTAGGAAAATGTTGGTTTGTCCCTGGCTCTGTTTAGTCCTTTGGGAAGGAGTGGAAGAAAATGTGTGTTTGTCCCTGGCTCTGTTTGGTTCTATTGGAAGTAGTGTATGAAGAAGTGGGTTTGTCCCTGGCTCTGTTTGGTTCTATGGCAAGTAGTGTAGAAAAAAGTGAGTTTGTCTCTGGCTTTGTATGGGCAAAGGAAAAGTAGGTTTGCTACTGGCTCTGTTTCGTCATTTGGGTAGTAGTGTAGGAAGAAGTGAGTTTGTCCCTAGCTCTGTTTGGTTCTATTGGAAGTAGTGTAGGAAAAAGTGAGTTTGTCCCTGGCTTTGTATGGGTAAAGGAAAAGTGAGTTTCTTGCTGCTCTGTTCGGCCATTTGGGTAGTAGTGTAGGAAAAAACGAGCTTGTCCCTGGCTCTTTTTGGTTCCACGGGAAGCAGTGTAGGAGAAATATGAGTTAGTTTGTTCCTGGCTTTGTGTGAGTAAAGGAAAAGTGAGTTTGTTGCTGGCTCATCTTAGTCATATGGGTAGTAGTATAGGAAAAGGTGAGTTTGTCACTGGCTTTTCTTGGTTATATACTAATTAGTATTATAGGAAAAGTGAGTGTGTTGGTAGCTAAGGTTATTTGGGTAGTAGTATAAGAAACATTGGGATTGTCCCTGGCTCTGTTTGGTTATATGGGTGGTAGTATAGGAACATGTGAGTTTGTCCCAGGCTCTCTTTGGCCATTTGGGTATAGGAAAAGTGAGCTTGTTGCTGGCTCCGTTTGGTCATTTGGGTAGTATTATAGGAATGTGTGAGTTATCTCTGACTCTGTTTGTTCAGTTGGGTAGTAGTATAAAAAAGTGAGTTTGTCCCTGGCTCTGTTTGGTCATATGGGTAGAAGTATGTAACTCAGCGTTAGTTCATAGCCGTGTTTAGTCAGGTGACATGTACTATACCTGTGAACAACTTGCCTTTACGTTATGATTCAGGGAATGGCTCTGTTTGGTCATATAGGTTGTATGGGTAGTAATGTCTATACTAAGCAAATGACCAAAAAGATGACACTACAAAGGTAATTTAGATTGCGATGCGTGGACTAATTTCACATTTGTAGTATAACAGACCACTTCATTAATTAAGACTCTGGGCTAGTTGGGGGCTAACCTCTTGTGTATATGTAAATCAAAGTAAAATATAACTATATATAAATAACTATATATATATAACTATATATATATATATATATATATATATATATATATATATATTTATATTTATAAATATATATATATATATATATATATATATATATATATATATATATATATATATATATATATATATATATACACTGTGTAATACAAGAAGCCGTATACTGCTGTACCAATAGTGAGGTTTCATTTCTGGATCAGATAATAAAAGCCGCCAACTGTATGAGAGCTGCTCTTGCGTGTCTGTAGGAGCAGATTGCAGGTTCTCTGAATCATAAATGAAAGTGTGTTCAGGGCTGCAGTTTATATGTAATATTGGACGGGAGCCACAGGACACACCTTATTTTAACCAATCACGGTAGAGCAGCCACTCTGACCTTAAAGTTGATGGTGCTTCAGATGAATGTTGCCCGCATTATACTGTGTAGTGAGAGAGGATTAAATGGTACACATAATATACATGGAACAATTATTGCTATGCTTGTAAATTTCAGATACGCTTTGTCTAAATCTGAATGATTCAGTGTTCAGCTGAATTGTTGAAGGGGGATGCTATTTCATGCTGCAAGGATCCATGAACATATTTATCTTAATTTTAGTACCTTCTATGGCACTGTAAGTAAAGTACTGTAGTGAACGGATCTAAGACCAGCCCTGAAAGACCATGCAATATAATAACGACAGGTTGGGCGTGGCTAATGGTTCGTACTGGTATTGCTTATAATAATTTGAAATCGGAAATGGGTTAACGGATATATCATGAATATACTAGTCCAGTGGCAATAGCCATTTTGAACTATAGCCCGATGCATGGTGGGGTTCATTCTCATAGAATCATACCCTCTCAAAGGTAGTATTTATATTGGTATGTAATCGGGGTGCGGGAGGTATAATTATTAGGAGGTGATAATGAGCTCATGTACACCTCCACCTTAGGTCAAATGAGGCAAGAACAAACCAACTCTTTATAAAATCACATTTATTCCGGCTCATTATAAAATCTTACCATTCATTGCTTCTGGACACTAACTCTTCACTCGGCTTGCACAGACTTGTTCACAATCCTCACTCAGATTCCTTTGTCACCCACATGCATACCACCAAGTCAGCACCCTATCACACAGCTATGTAGAAACCCGTAAGATCTGTTTGTTATGTACTTATTGGCGCGGGTTGGATTATGTATGATACAGTAGACATCTATGGACACTGCCCACCACCCTAGTAGTCTTTGCCGCACTCAGACATTTGGCCAAACACAATAATAGTAGTTTTCTATTGCAAGCATCTCCATAATAATGGTAAAGATATACACGCATGGTACAAGCACTTCCCCACTTAGGTCAGCTTAAACGTATGACCCTTGAGGCTGATCTAAGGATGCCTTTAATCAACTGTCCCTACATTGATGACGTAATGATCTATTTATAGTATGATGGATGTCAATAATTGATAATGTCCAAAGATTACAAGGTTTCGATCTGAGCAATAGTAGATAATGTACCAACAAAACCAACAAAACGACTAAAGTACCATACATAGTATTATATAATCAATCCTTTGTCTCTTGTAGGAGACCAACCTAACGAAGCTGTATGACATCAAGTGTACATCAAAAATAGTTTTTCTCTGTAAATGTATATGTATTGTATATACACCAGATTCCGCCATCATTCCTGTCTGGATAGTGGACACTGTATGCCCTCCATGCGCAGTGGATTACGAAGGGCATACCAGATCGTCCACATATTGTCCATCCATACATCCTCCATCGGTCAGTCCACTGAGAAAATGACTGTACCCCTTTGTAGTATATATATATGACAAAGGCTCGCCCATATACAGGGGTCTCTAAAGCAAACAAACCAGTGTCGACGACATTATAATTAGGCTGGCGATTCCTCCCATTAGGATCCAGCCACATGCTTTGGCATTTGAGCAAATGTCACTTGCTTATAGAGTACTAGATTGGGACACTGTTAGCATCATATCAGCCTGGTGGACAACTGGTGACAATTTAATTGAAGCTACTGTGGAGTATAATAACTTGAACACAACTTTTATACAAAACAATCCAGGACGTACTGAGCGTCTCTATACATTATAATCTCGGATTTAAATAATCCAGAGAAATCATTTCATAACATATTCAACCACATAGGCGTATACCTTCCAAAGAAAGAAGGAAAATAAATATTGAATGAAAGCGTATATCTATTATTTAGATACATGTACTCGATTTAAGGCCCAAACATGCAGAGTTTGTTTTCATGTAGTGTGTTAATCTCGATTATTGCAGATCTTGATGGAGAATTAAAGCATCTTTATGTTGTAGATACATCTGTGAAATGTTCAATTATAAAGAGTAATCTCTGACTGGATATCTTATAGTGGAGACGAAGAAATATAAAACTTAAGATGTTCTTTAAATACATGGTCTCATGATGAACTATCGGCACTTCACAAAGAACTATGAATACCATGGCATTTGTTGGTAAAACTATCGAAAGGATTCTATATGTCTTTGAGGTCCTGAAAGGATAATATTAAAAACGCTCTCAACATTATAAATTGGCCATATGCTCTACAGTGAAAAGACTTTATTGTTCGGCCATTCCAAAATGTCGCATTATCATACATATCTCTATACATCAATATATAAATAGCCCAGGGATGCACACTAGTATTACCTAGGTAAATACTAGTTCTTTTAGGTCTTTCCCTTTTTGATTCTTCTTATGATGGATTTCCTTCTTTAAATTAATCATATTACCTAGTTTATTGTGCACAACATTTTGTCCCATTTTCACCATGTTCTAACGTTGTAGATCCCCATTTGCACAGGCTGTATTGTAAAGAAAATGCCAAATAACTATGTGTGAAGATTGACTCTAACCCTGGATTCCATTATTTTGTGTTCAAAACACATTCCCAAGTATACGATGAACTAACATTATTATCTCTTCAGATGGAATAAGCCATTGATAAACTGGTGTTGTGGGTGTCAGAACTAGAAGACGTACTAGCGTGATAAAATGGAGGAGAGAGGCCGTCAGTGCTGCAACTCCAGGACTTAGCAATGTGAAGATCCCGCAGAGCCAACTTAACAAGCTGGACTCCCCGCCACTGACACTGGAATTAGGAGGGGGTGAGGAGTGGCAACTAGAGGTGAACTTGGCACTTTTTGTATTGAAGTAGTGGGAAGATGAGTCCATGGGCAGGAGAGCAGACCTTGTCAAGTGGCAAATGCATCTCCCCCTCCCTACAGGGTGCTGCAGTGTAAGGTAGTCAGGAGCTCTTGTAGGGTGGGGCAGGAGGGTGTGGGCGTGGTGATGGTTGGGGCTTGGCTTCACTTCCTTTGATGTCTGATGCCCCTACGTCGGCTGACCATGGTGAGAGTCGCTTCCTCCTACTCCTCCTCTCCCTCTTCTTTCTTCCTCTTCTTCCTCTCCTTCAGTAGCATCACGTGCAGTAGGGCTACCTGCAAAAGTACAAGCAACAAAGAGAAGATCAGAGACCAGAGGTAAATTACACCCTCTTATGTAAGGTTCAGCATAGGAAGTCTGACTGACCGCCTGATGGCTGAGGCCACTCTGTGAACTTGGCATGTCCAAGAATGTCTCTTGGAGATAAGACCAGCCTTTGATGTGCTTAGCACTGTCCTGGTTGGTGGCTGTAACAGACAGGGTCAGTACTAATGGAGTCATGCCACGTGGATCTCAGCACAGCTCACATTCAATGATATTTATTTAAAAGGTTTCTGGAGGCTAGTTACCACTACATCGAGTATTCGCGTCATGGTAAAAATTCACGTTTGGTTTGTTCCTCAAACACTTTCTGGCACATAGATTATAGCTGTATACCGGGATTTTACATGGAATCAGATTTAACTCTTTATAGATAACTGACTTCATCCCCAATTCGACCATTGCTAATTGTCCAATTTGCTACCAATGAATATGATTAGAATAAACACCAAGCCATGTCTTTCATGACTTGCAATGAGTGATATTTGCCCATCAAATTAATTATTTGATCGGGAATAAAAGAAGGAAATCATATGTACAATGAATCAAACCCAGATCTATACTTTACATAATTCCTACAAATGACTCTCTTATCTGCGCATGCACTACTAGGCAGTCCCAACAGCTGCTAAACGAGCAGTTCGCATGGGAACTGCTCTATTGAGACCCACTACGAGCTACTCACCCACAGCCAATGGGACGGGGCTAACATGGACACCCTTACCAAGGTAACGATTCATACACTCAAGGGTACCTTCTGTCCCTTGTATATAGCACCAGTGCATGTGATTCTCTCCTCTGGAAGGCCCCGGCATATGTCATAAATGCAATGCATTTAATTCCCCACTCCTGCCCACACCAGAAAGAACATGTTATAAGAGAGGAGGTTCTCGCTTCACTTATAGTGGTGGTTTTATAAGAACATCTACATATATGTACACGTTTATGCTACGGTTCTTTTCCATTACTATTGATATATAAAGATATGTAAAGATCCGACGTCAAAGAATATTCATACATTAATTTTAATTTATAAGCATCCCATACACTGATGTTGGATATTTAAAAAGCTATGTAGAAATGTGCTTATGTAATTTGATACATCCACATAGGTCATGTCTGATATTGACTGTAGGCCCTGCACATTTCTTTCTGGCATTTCTGAGAACAATACGTGAACAGTGGCTTTAGTTCCATAATGGCGTCTATATGACATGGCAAAAGTACAAACCTTGTGCTGATGACGTTGCTGTAATCGGCCCAGAACAGATGATATATCACGTGGCCATCACCATGGTTACTAGACGTGTACCATGCCTAGACATATCATTCATTTAGCACCTTGTCTGAGAAAGATCCGCCGCTCCTTCATAAACAAATGTAGACTTGCACAGTCCTAGTCAGGTAATGTGAGTAGTAGAAAGAATTCAACTTGGCACAGATAGAAATTCTAACTGGGTTCCCTGGGGCTACATCATTAGCTCTATTATTTGCTTTTCTAAATTCCTTTCATTTCTTACAGGTTTCTTAGATACATGAACCGACTTGTGTAGATGAACGGAAAACTCCAGAGGTACTTTTATATGGGTTCTAATTCTCATGGCAACTCGCCAAACAAGGAATTAGAGTTGCTTATTGCCTTGTAGAAACCCCTTAGACTTTGGCATATTATGTCTTCTGTAGGTTATACAGTAGAGTCTTTGGAAGTCGCACATTCTGCTAATTCCTTCCGAGGTTTAGAACTGGATGCAGTTTGTGCTTATCGGCCTCCACACATCCCATTCACTCATGAGGGCAGCCATGTCCCATTAGAACCCTGTAGTAGTGTGTAATCGGCCGAGGGGTGACACAGGAGTTGGCTATGTACCTTATTGTGGATTGTAGGTAGCACCATTAATAGTCTATGATACAGGTATAGGGGGAGTTGTAGAGTAGCTCACACGAGTAGCTCACATGCCACCTTCTTCACCACCTGATTATGCACGCACAGGTAATATATGTGATAATCCAAGTTTGCAGCAGGTGTCACCTGGGGGATTACCTGAGGGATTAGGGGTCGCCTTGATCCTCCACTAATCCCTTACCTTGTCCGACCTCTCGCGCACATCTATATTCCCTTTGATGAAAGCATTTCAAGCATTCTGTCCGATGAGTAGTCCATTTTCCAGTGTCCCGGATCTAGTCTCGACTCCATACCACAAACAGTGCTGTTTGAACACGAGTGGGCCAAGATACCCCATGGTTGGTAGACAGCCTGTGCATGAATCACTGGACAAATTGTCTGGACAATGGGTCAAGATGACATTAATGTAGTATTAGGGTGAAGGGGCCGAGGGCCCTGGGTTAATAGTATCATGTTAATGGCAAGCTATGAGGTAGACAGGGTGTCATCCTTGCCACACAATAGTTCTTGCACCGAGTATCACCACTTGGCTAAAAGCCATCACCCAAAGTTGTAACGTAAATAACGAAGGACTGCAGGCCGCAGAGCCGCTGTTTTCCTGCTTGAGTGCATCTGGAAGTGAATAAAAAGGAGTTCGTCAATTAAAGCTGCATGTTTTGTTGTGCGAGTTGGCTATTGAGTTTCGGTAAGTGGTGTTGGTGGAAGTCATTACGTTGATGAACCCAATGTTTTAGCAGAAAAAAGAGAGATAGCTGTAGTAGTAACCCAGCTAACGAAAATCATTTTACAAAGATTTTCAAACATTTTTACATGTTTAAGGGAAAAGCCTCCAAATATAGGTTTGTTTAGAAAGGTTTTCCTCGAAAAAAAACACATAAGAAAAGTCTTTTGTTTGCATAGAATGCGTAGTCGTTGTCTTGAATCCAGAGGAAATAACACAACTTACAATTATATTCTCTTTAAACATGGGGCTTTCTTCGAAAGTAGAAACAATAATCAGTTATGTAAATGTGTGTATATCACAAGAACTAATACCTGGGTCAGCCCCCGCGACTACCTCCTGTACTTGGCTCATCGATTCGCCCAAGTCACTTTTGGTGATCACTCGGACGTTGTAGGCTCGTCCTGGTTCAAGTTCACGTATTATCGCCCAGTTATCCTTGGGTACATCATCAGTGGTGTACCACTTTTCAGTACCTGTAGGTCAGAGCAACTCAATGATAAAGGGTATTCATTCGTTTAACATAGATCTACATTTTTGAGGTAGAAAAGCAAACAATCTATAGGGAAATGGTCGTATTGTTCTTAAAAGTCAATTTCGAGATATTTGATATCATTTTAATAATGATTCATCGGTTTTCATTTCAATGGATGATAAGTACACTTTTCAAAAGTGTCTGTAATTGAGATGGCAAGGACTGCATGCTATTGACCATCGTTTGTGGAAAAAGACAGATAAGGAGACAAAATACTGACCGACTTTACGGAACTGGGCATAAAACGTCTCCACTGCTTGACTGAACGTTACGAGCCCCACGCCGAACGAAGCCTTGTCGAGATAAATAACTTTGAATGTGGGTTGGCTCAGGTCTGCAAAAAAAACAACAAAGCAATTCAATGTGAGCATTAAACAGCATTATTCCTGCACAGTGTTACCGAAGAAACCAAATCCCATGGTTCCCTTGCCAAACACCCAATAGAGATTACTTAAATGTTAAATGCATTATATTATGTGATGTAAATCATCAAGTGGAGATCACCAAATGTTGTTATTTCATTCAACAAAGTGCAGGTTTCATTGATCAAATCGTCTTTTGGGTGTTACCTTTCTTTTCTATCATTACCGCTGAAGTAATCGTAGTAATGGTCTTCGGAATGGGATTTTAAGCTTTGTCTGTATCCTTTAAGGATTATCATGGGTTGGTTTGATCTGCATAGAAACCATTTCAGCCAGGGATGGAGTACTTTTCCGGTGGAAGGCGATTCTTACATGATCCCTTTAAGTAGAGATCTTATTTTCACTGTCGGCAGGTAATGTAAACAGGGAGGATTTTACTCGAGAAGAATTAATCAATGTTAATAGGACTGTTTGGGTACGTAGTGTTATCTCGAAAACGTGTGGCGCTTTTGAATTAACGCATGGGTCATAAAATACAAACGCTGAGGATGTCAACGACCTCAACATGAATTTATTGCTGTACTTTTATAGCTTTTCGGAGCTCTCTACCTAACACATATCCTATAGTATAACATTACAGATAAGAGAAAGTTATGTTCCTATGGGGCAATGGACATTGTATCGTAAAGTTGCTGACGACAGGTCTGGGGATATCATACATGATATCACGAATGAGAGACGAAATACTAGACATCATAATCGCTTGGCAAGCTTTAGTCATTCATAAAAGAGAGAACAGTACACTATGGTGATACAACTAGTTGTATTAAACCCTTCCACTACTCCACTATAAGTTGCAGACGAAAGATAATAAATCCACAAGCATACTAGTCCCAAATATATCTATTTTCACGAGACTGATTTATGAATTTATAATCTCAACCATATCAACGGATAAAAATGGTAGCATTTAGGAATATTATTGTACTTCGTATGTACGATGATGACATTTTAAAGCCCCATCTGGACAAAGCAGCGGCAAGGTAGGATCCATTAAATAGACACACACACACCAAAATCCGGAGTTAGCACCACTGCTTCTATATACAAGCAATACAGTTTCGAGAAACGAAATCAAATAGAAACAACCCAGATAGCCAATGCACACAAAGCGCTGGGTTTACGGTTAGCGGACCGGAAGTAGACTCACCACGGCGGACACCGATGCGCACCCTGCGGACGGGGCTGCTAGTCTCCATGCCCTCCTCCCCGTTCCCGGTCCGGGCAATGACCCGCATCTCGTATATAACACCCGGCACCAGCCCATTGATAACGGCCCAGTTCCGGTCCGTCTCCTCGTCCGTAGACAACCAGTAGATCTCGCCTGAAAGAGGGTTACACATAGGGTAAATGTGCGCACAGTAAAGGTTAAATGGATCATGTAAATAAAGGTAGCTGAAATGAGGATGAATGGCGTAGAGAGTTTAAACCTGTTTACCCTGGGTCGTTTCTTTTTTTAAAGTAAAGGTACTGATATCCCTTCCAAATGATGTACTTTAACTGAACCAGTGTATCACACATATATGCATATTTGATAAATAAATTCGCAAATGTATGCACACGGCTTACTAACAACGATAATGGGCTGTAGTACTATATAACATTATATTGGGGTTTGCGGCACCTCACTCCCTATATGTAGCCATTCATCATTACACCAACCAATGCTCTCAGAAGGCTAGAAGTGATGGAATTAACACTGGATTGACTCAATCCTGTTGTCCAATTTTCGCAGCGACCGAGAATAACAAGTCTCAGCATGAAAACCTACGGAGTCGTTGATTTGAAAGTAACACAGAACAACCATCTAGATTAGGATAGACCAGAAAGGCCACAATTCTTTGTGCGAGTTTCCTAAGAGATCTTAAAGCTGTCAAAGTCTTGTCAGAGTACAGAATCGGCTTAATCCCTTAGGATTCCTGATAAGAAGAACTAGCTGCATTGATTAACTCTGATGTGTATCAAGTAGATTTTTAATCAAGGTTTGACAATGTTCCTATTTCAGGTTCTTTTTAGCATGTACTGCCTCAAAGAGCAGTAATGATGTTCTTATTTCAGCTGACTACACCTGCACTTCATAATCCATCCGTGCACCAAACCTCTATACATGGTTTTACATGGATCCTCACTATGTGGCAATAATCACCGAGCAAGGCTTCCCTTGTGATCACAGAACGGGTGTGACAAAATCGAATAGGTTAGGCCCTGCCTTTGTTACTTCCACACTGCTAATCAGTAGAGCTCAGCAATCAATCTTGTCCTCGTGCCTTTCACATAATCTCACTCATAATTCTAGACTTTTCGCCCGAGTCCCACATTGCTACAACACGCATTACAAATAGTGGTCTGGACAGTGCATGTTGGGTGCGCCATTTTGGTGATTTCCAATTATCAGTTCTTTACCAAGAACAATAAGCCAATCTAAGCAGACCTGTACCAGACATGCAAGTCAAACAAAACCTGTTGCGATCGAAAGCGATTATTGGTCCCTTTAGTGTCGATCCATGCAAGGACGGAAAGGACATTGCGTGCAATGTGATGTATTGGCTGAGCGTTATACCCCGTCTGTATATTATCCTAGCAGTGTCATCAGAGGTCTGATATCCATACAAACGTATATGCATAGACCCTCCCACACAGATGCCTCTGAGGGTGATCATCTCCTGTTAGATCTTTGCAGGGATGAAGGCTATACATAATCCTATTCATATATAAGGAGTAGAAGGGGTGATTGAGAGTAAGTCGAGCGGGCAGGGAAGAGCTCTAGGGTTGGCAACCATAGCCATAGGTCATTAACCCTGAGCACCTCCTTGGGCCTACCTGTGTTAACTGAGCAGGTGGTTGAGGCAGGAGTCCCATCAGCCAGCATACATGAAGTCTCACTCCAAGCTGCATGTCGGCTTAATTGGATGGGCCATGGAGCTGCATTCTCCTGCTGCATAAGGCTTCTCCCCTTCCCAATGAGCAGCTCACAGGTATTGGGTGGCCCACCCTGAGCAGCTCCTGCATACATGTCGTGCCATGCGCGTGCTGTTTGAAGAAGGGGGTACTCCAAGACCGTTTTTATTCAGGTCATCAAAATCTAGCCAGGCGGCCAGTGCCAAAGTGGTTGGGCGTTGTTCCTTAGTTATGGCTAGCCCTCACGGCACGGGCCCATTATGGACCTGAGGTACCCAGTCGTAACCAGGTGGATATACCACCCCGCTGTACCTGAGTAAGGGCCAGTTGGGCTCCAAGTAATGGACCCCCAGAACCATCAAACAGGACTACTTTGAAAATTGGAAATGTTATACCAGCTTCCATGAACAAGGAGGTTAAGTAGTTATATGATATAATGCATATCCATTGTCATTTTCAGTTCTTCCACTACGTTCCACTTATGTGGTCCTAAAAGACAGCTTTCTATCACAAGAGCCTGGGAGGATGATTTCTCAACATGAAAGAGATTTAGTCTTTCTATTTAAGCCAAACCAACTGGAAAATTGGGCAGACCTAGCCAAGGCGCCTGGGAATTTCAGGCTTTAATTACGACTGTCGAGGCGGCAAGTCCTCCAGTCTGGAAGTACGGACAGGAAACGTATCGTAGACACTGTAGTGGTTCACCTAGTCTGAGGATACTCTAGACACCTCTAGATGAGAGAACTTATTCAAAGTCTTTTGACCATGGTACTGCCTAAGAATGAGGAAAAAGGACCCCTCTTGGTCTCATCTCCTCGAGCCATAATACTGTCCTTGACATTTCCTGCTTATGCTCCTACCTCAGGATAATAAACTACAGTTAGGTTATCCCTCATATCCGCCTTAATATCCTATAGTCCCTGTTTACGTTACATGTACAGGGTATATTCTGATAAAAGTCTGAGCTGTATTACTGAAACATGGCCTTTCTATGTATTGGACAGTGTTTACTGTGAAAGTAAGGAAGTTTTCTCGTCCTGTGTGCCTTGAGTACAAAACCTGATTTAATGTTCCAGCATGGTTTTTGTATAGTTCATTCACCTTGCATGTACCAAATGTAGCCAGGAAATGACTTTTTATATTTAATGTCCAAGCAAAAAGATCGCCAGACTATTGTCAATTTAATTTGCCGAGACTATGTTATAAAACAGCAGATATAAATAGCATATACAGTTTATGTGATAGCTCTGCCAAGAGAAAATCATAATCCAAGCGGTTGAGCATCATCCCCCTCTTGCCTCCTCCCCTACCTCCTCCGCCTGCCCTATAAGGTATCTTGTCCTACCCACTGGTCAGCTGGGCCGCTCATGCTTAACCAATGGCCGTCCATCATTCCCAACATGGCTGGCTGGCTAGTGGAGGCCAACATGATGGGTAAGGCTATGAGCATGGAACAGTAACCAGGACCATTATTGCCAATTCATCAGCATAATGAGAGACACCAGGCCCAATACAAAAGACCGATGGGGTGCCTGCATGCCTTGGCTGTGGCGGACTCCTTTACTCTACTTGGAGTCTCCAGGTGGGAACTGCCAGAATAGCCCAATGTTCCGATATGTCTTATTTCCCACACCTGACAATCCAGCTAATTCACCCTCTATCCCGATGTCATGCGCGGATGATACCACTCCCTCCCCCAAATCCATGTTAATTATCACATAACCCCTCAGAGATTACCTCTAGTTCTGTGGCATTAACCTGGACATAACTAAGGGCATAGGTCTACATGTGGAAGCTATGACAATACACCTTGTGGTTTGGCTGAGGTATTACTACACGGTCTCTGATGGGATCAAGCAATAGCTGTCTGGGACTAAAGGCCAGCTAGGTTAATCTAAGGTAATCATTGCTAATTGACACTAAATCCTCGTGTCTCTGGCACTAATTGCACCTTGCTGCAAGGGATTAATTAACTTATTAGTAGGTGAGCATCAGGTAATATATTCTTTAGCCTTAATTGGGATGAGATGTGTCTGGTTGAGAATCTGTTCTGATACTTATTCAATAATATCAAAAACGAAATATCTTTTAATTTCATAATGCAGTTTTACTTGTTCTATTTATGTCCTTTCACATGAGAAAACAGAGAGCATAATTGTTAACTTGGAATAACGACTGTATAGAGTATAAAGCATTCATACAAAAAAAAACAATTCTGTGGTTGAATCAGTGCAAGCTAAATACAAATAAACTAAAATGTTCATTTGGTATGTTCACTTACTATATTGCCATCTGCAGTTCATAACTTGTGAGCGACCCAGTTAGCATATTTGAATTTGGCCCACAGCCAACTGATCACGGGAAGGGCTCAATGCGGTTAGTGATGATATGATGAATAGAGTACTAAGCAGTGGTTAAATCCATACTATAGCATATCTTACCTAGTTTTCTATAATGTACAGCGAAGACACTTCCAGGGTTGCCTTGCGTGGAGGGAAACCAGGTGACGTTGATGGCCCGTTTACTGATGTTGACAGTAGTGAAGTTGGGAGCCACAGGAGCTGGAAAACATCAACATATCGGCCTTTGAGATAGGTATTGACATAAAGGTATATCACGAAATCAATAGTCAGCATGCTGGAAATCCACCTCCGTAATACTCTTGTCTAGACTGGAGGGAATGGTGAAGGTGTAGTTATTGATGCAGGGAATGGCGCTTCTGACGGGTATTTACATCACTATATTGAACAATGCATCATTAGTGTTATATAAGAGATCCCTTTGTATCAATTCGATGGGAACTTTGTGTCATGTTGTCTTCAACTTCTAAAGTTTTCCATTTATAAATAACAGTGGTGTTGTTGTTATAACTAAATCAATATAATTATGCTTTCTGCAGCAAATACACAATGTATTTTACAATATGTAATACATCGGGGTAAACGTATCTATGCTATGTACTACACCTGCTCATTTCCAGCTTTATATTTGCTAGACAGACCACTCTCTTTGACCACACACAGTTATATGTAGTCGGCCTAGTGGATACCAGCCTCCAGTATATACCACAAAAAAGGACAGCGTCTACAAAGTCCCACTGGTCTTACTGGCTGGTGTGACATGTAGGGCATGCTGTGAATATCATCAATTAGACCACATACAGCAGGAGCACGCCGAGCCGCTGACGGGAGGGGAGCAGCTCGGTGTCGGGAGCTGCTCCAGGGGGTACAGAGGGCAGACGGAGACGGGCGAGCTGAATCCGCAATGGGCGGCAGGCTGGGTGCAGGAGAAAGACCCATTGGTGAATCGAAGAAACCCTAGTGCCCCTGCTCCTCGCCTTTCTCAGCCACTGTCACTATTTGTGCCACAGTTCGCCACACCCATCTCCATCAGTATCACCAACACCACTAACCCTCATCCTGATGGATGTACGTACACCACAGCCTCCCCGGGAACCAACCAATTTTTAAAACAAAGTTATAAACCAATATAAGTCAGCAACGCGACACTCTTACAAATACATTTCAACATATTTTACATTGATACCCCGCACAATGATCCTAGTATACAGGTAAGCCCTCAACCTTGTGATCCTAGAGGATAAAACGGTGACGGTGCCTTTGAACCTCTTCTTATCAGTTAACAGTGAATAAAAAGGGAGGGTCCTTGGCAATAATGGTAGCAAGGGTTGCAGGTTTTCTTGTGCAATGGTTTTTAAATGTACACCACCAAAACATAGGATGGCAAAAAGCAATGTATAATTTCATACACAATCCAATATCGACACTGGCCCCCACCTAAAAGAAGCAACCTGTCCCACACAAGCAGCTATGTTATAGATACTGCTAACACCACTGATGTTCACTTGGCCACATGAGCCACCTTCAGTCCCACGTCCCCTCTGAGAAAGCCGAGATCAATGACCGACAGAGGGCACTACGATGGTGGGGCGGAATATTGGCCGGTACTCGGCGGGCTTTGTGTTTCTAACACGGGCCTAATGGAGCGTTCTGTTTCAGCCAATCAGTTAACAGCAAATTAAGGATGCCGCCGCCCCGCTAGGTATCCTGGGAAGGATCAGGCTAAACGATCACTTCCGCCATAATGGCGGTGGCCGCCAGGAGGCGTCCCTACCACGTGACCCGCATGAAGAATGCCGGGAAGACACAGACGCTGGCTAATGACCGGGGAGACCCTCAAAACACAAAACACGAGCAAGGTATGAAAAAAACGGAAATACTGCTGCCAGAGGGAAAAAGAGTAAGGAAACATTGCAGCTTGAAGCATCTGCCTCTATAGTTTGTGCATACATCAGGCTGGTGTAGCGATTGCCTCCATGTCGGCAGCGGATGAGTAAAAGAAATATGATAAATGGGGAAGATCTTGACTTTATAGGCATGGATTTAAGTAGCATCATCCATCATGTGTAGACGATGGTATCCGTCTGTCGGCCATCTTCCCCCGCCTGCTGATCGCCTTTAAATATTGGGTGTGCGTGCCCAGCCAATGGGGCCGCTTTTTGCCTGGCCCTGAACGGGCCGATTTGATCAGGCCATAAACAAAAAGCACAAGTTTGATAGAATAATGAAATTATGAATCGGACGAGCAATATAGCTGGCGCGGAGACGGCAGCAGGGTATTTATGGGTTGACAGATTCTCCCGTTACTTGGAATTGGTGTTGTATGAATATGGAGAAAGATTGTTGTAATAAAGACGACGGATATGACACATAGAAAACACTCCAGTACTACAGTTTCTTGCCATGGCAACTTAAATTTGATGGCCATACCAGCATATCTCAGATAAACCCGTCTAGTCGGCTTCGTATCAATAGAGCCATCTCAAAAGCTGCATTCGGACCGATACATAGGGCATTGGAGGAAGTGGATAACACATTGTAGGGTGATTATATTCCTGGGTACAGCAGTGACGTCATACAGACCACGCCGCCATGATCGGGCTTATCTCCTCATAGATAAAACACCTGCACAGGGGCCTGGATAAATAAAAAGTGTACCAGAGAAAGGTGCTAAAGTCAATATCTAGCTTATCTACAACAGAAAGCAAAATTGCATAAAAAAACGTAGGCTCGGCCCTGTTTAGATAGGGTCGGTCGGGTGACCTGAAACAAACCCTTTTTCTTTTTGGCCTTAGCACAATGTTAGCAGGGGCTTGAGTTGACTGTACTTTACTTTACTCAATTATAGAGGAGGGGGGGGGGGGCTAAGCAGAATATGTCTCGCGCCCCCCAAATTTGCCAAGACCCTATAATATAATGCACACATTTCCCAAAGCGTACCTCTACCACATAGGAAAAATGGGGGGAGAGTTGCTTGAGCCCCAAATCAGAAATAAAGGGAGCCCCCTGCCCCCCCCCCTCCATGAACAATTGCTTCCTACGCCTCTGCATAACTTTCCTTGATAGCTGATACTGTGATAGGGTCTAACACCTATTCCTTCAACACTAACCTCGACCCTTAGACCAACAGCTGATGTGCCAGCGTCCCACTAGGTGTCTCAGAGAACAACACGAGAAGAACGAGGCTGGCCGCCATTGATCCCAGCCGAGAACGAGGCGAATTACTAGAGACGCCAAATAAATCCGACGATTGCTGATCACAAGGGTTCAAAGATTGCCGATTAAACAAGAGAGGCTGTGGCTGGCAGCGATGAGAGGCCCACGTTCCTCGTCTCAGTGTAAACGCCGCTCGGTGGGAGGACGAGCGTCGATAGTTTTATTTATTCTTGAAGTAGACAGCAGCGCCATTAAAGGGGTTCTTGATGTTGATGAAATAATGAGTGCTTTATTACGTGATGACGCTTGTCGCCCAGGGGGGCTCTGTTCACCATAACAATCACATACTATCACCAGATCTTGAAACCCCCTTTTTACTACAGCCTCCCCAGGCGGGGGGGGGCTTTCCTTAATCCTTTTTCAAGGACATCCTCCTTGTCGGGTCGATTAGAAAATCACACAGAGGGGCTCGTTAGTAGCATCCTCATCAACGCCTCCTCCTCTGGGTGGTTTGTATAAGGTTAGTAATTGGGGCCGCACCAATCTGACAGAGCAGATCAAACTAGACACTGACGGCACATCTAGACGTTGCTTTAATGTATCATGTCATTTGTGGTCATGATAAATGAATGCTAACACATCCATTCACGCACCATGCCATATAGACATGGCATTATCTTATGGCATAATATAAATATTGCCCAATTCGAATGCAAAAGCTAGCATTCAGAGCTGTATAGCACGTGTCATAATCATGATCTGCGGTATAGAGAGCCTCATGTTACATATAATATGCTATGCTAGTATGGCAATTCCGATATAAGTCGAGCTATCATACCTCAAAATGTCTCAATTCCAGTGCATGTTAGATGTTATCAAGTCCCTAGTTGCAACTGGATAATTCACTATACATATCAGAGCAAAGGTACGTAACAGTGTACCCTGTAGCTAATATGGCTTGACTTATCATCAGAGGCTTATGCTATACAATGCACCCCCTTCATGAATATCACCCCTAGAAACTAGACTCACGAGCCTAAGTTACTTTGCTAGGCATCCCCTGTAAAGTATAAGGTAATGTTCACCGCCCTTTTTCCACTACCAGTCCTAAAGTGATTTATAGCGTGACCTCTAAATATATAAATGTAACCTTGAAATCCTGCATTCTAATACTAGTATACTCTTTTTGAAAGATAATGAGTCTCCTGATATGAGATGTTTGCAAACATGATCATTACAGACAATGTCATTAGGATTCTACCAAAACTTTATTATAAAAAAATTACCCTTTCTTGATACATTGGTCTATATAGTGTACACTGTTTTCACCAAGCGTTTCCACTAGGGGCGGGCTGGGCACGATTAGATGCTACCTGGGCTACCCTGTGTACCAGCCAGAGGACACCATAGGTATACTATAGGGGAAAAGACATGTCCTCTCACTCTCGTAATATGCCATAATAAAATATGATAGCATGTATCGGTCCGTGCAAACTAATCCACCGTCCAGCAGTTCTGTAACTCTCACAACTGTAAATGAGGCTAGCTACATAATATGTACATAGTTCAATAGAAAATAGTTCCAGCTAATTATTCTTGTTAAATGCAAGAAGGTATATTATACTCTCCCCTGGGATGGGGTACTGATGGTAGGGACTTGTAAATGGGGTAGGGGTCGTGGGTGGGGTAGTGATAAGCCTGATAGTAAGAAGTGGATGGGATGAGGGGGTGTGGTTGGCCCTTGTTTAATGACGTGGTTCTTACTAAGTAGTATGTGAAATGACGGTTTGTGTCGTAGCGATGGATGTGTTGTAAGGTAGTGATTTTGTTGGTATAGTATGGGATGGGGGTTACATTAGTGATGGGTGTATGTATTGTGGGTAGTATATTAACCCCATGTGGGGTGGGGCCTAGGGAGGGGTAGTGATGGGGGTTTGTAGTTAGTAGTATACGTGATGAAGCTTTGTGGTGGGGTTACAGAACAATAAAACAGAATGACAGACTGAAGAAAGAGAAGTGTACTCACGACCGTCGGGTAGGGTGATAGTTTCTATCTCGTAGCCTTCCCCTCTGCCTATCCGTGACCGTGCCCATATGTAAAGTCTGTAGGTACTCTCAGGGAGAAGACCTCTCAGCCTGATGGTAGAGATCTCAGGGTCATTCAGGTCGATCTCCTTCATAGGACGACCGTCAGAAGGTTCAATAACTGCAGAGGAAAACAATAATGAGTTATCGTCCATTTCAAATGCTTTTCAAATATTAAACTATACATATATTTACATCACTGCAGAGAAAATGAAAGCTGCTGAATAATGAATATATGCAAGCGATGCTAGTATTATACAGATTTGGTACTGTTGCTTTTGTATATGAAGGAGGATAGCAGCAGAGAGAACGTGCATTGATTTTTAGACATTATTCCAGTGGCTTCCTAAGCGATTGGTTTCTAATGATCCCCGAAAAGCTAAGAGTACTTGAATCATTTAACCACACTTCAATGGAAGCTCGAAACATAAATCGATTAAGTCATCTCATCACTTTAGACGATATAGAAATGTTAGACAAGAGCGTCAGGCAATGCTCTTGTTATCCAAGTTAATCAATTTCCTTAGATAACTATTGTTCCAAATTCAACTAATGTTTCAGAAATAGACTTACACTGTAACACAAAAGTGTATAGTCTATGTCTCACATAATGATCATGAACAAATTACATCAAATTATCAGCTTCAGCAGGCATGGTCATATATAGAATATACAGAATAACTAACAGTCCATCTTCCGTATTAATGGTTAGATAAATATAACACACAACATAGATTATATTCTGAATCTATTACTAGATTCAGAAAACATTATTGGGCATTGGCTAGATGCTACTCGCAGTGGACTGAACTGAACAAACAACTGCTCAAAGAAAGAAACAGGCTTGAGTCCGCTTATTACACACGCGGCATTTTCCATTCGTGTGGACAGCACGGCTATTGGAGGAAGAAGTATTATGAATGGACGGTCCACACACTCAGTCTGCATTCTGTCCTCTCCTGCCTACCATGCCATAAATAGATCACACGAGAGAGGAAACTCCATCATAATTGATCTTCACACCAAATGAGATACAATGTTCATTTGATAAAAACTAACATCTGAGACACGGCCTGCCGACAAGAGAAGAGAGGGGGTGGATTTAAGAAGGCCCATCATGAGGAGAGGAGGCATTATCTAAACTTGCTGCGGGAAGCGAGTAGCCTGCAAACGCGCCAATCACATGGCCATTCCTTTCTGTGATCTTTAAGTCTGGGAGGTGGTGAGCAGAAGGGAGAGGGCAAAAAGTAAAAAAGGTAAACATGCAGCAGGCCAGGCGCCGTATCAGAGCTCCGATCTCTAGTCAATAAAAGATTAATTTGGGCACCGACACCGGTAGCGAGGAATGCACAGGAGACACGGACCAATCAATGTGAGCGTTCCGCGTTTCTGCGGACCTGCCTCCACGTCTTGAGTGCGCCTGCGCGGCAGTGGCTGTGCTGAGAATGCATTGACCCTGAATTATCAGTATATGCCATCAGTGAACACCAACCTTCAGAATGGGTGGGTGAGTGGGTGGTGGGTGGGTGGCTCCTCCCAAACCAACCTGCCTCCTCCCAACCATGTACCAGTCTACCGTGCATATTGCACTCAACATCCTCAAAACCCTGACCTTCTTTCCTGGTTGCACAAGGTTGGGTTTTGTGAGGGAGTTCTTGTACTCAATAGGAGATTGATTCCAAGATGTGTGAGAAGGGTTCCAGTCCAGCACTTTGTCATTTATCGATAGTACAGACTTTGGTCCCTGCCTACAGCCAGCAGTGTATAGAAGATGGCGCCAGTGGGCCACTGGGTCGCTGAACAGGGTCTAACACTGTGTATGACATTGTGTTAGTATCTAGTTAACCATTTAAGGGCCACATAATGGCTAAATTTGTTATCCCCTTTGTCACCATGATGAATGAATCCATTCATCCCTAGCAGGTTACTAACCAGTGCTGCATTGTTGCATTACGCAGACCCTATGCCGTGGTTAGAACCAAGCTCATGTACAATGGGCATGATGGTAAATGCAGTGCCTTCCAGCAGACCCCTCAGTGCTGCATTCATGCGACTCATGATAATAAAGGGCATAGCACATTAGAGCAATATGTTTCATCTAATAGATAAATAAAAAATAGGGTATCTTCACTGCTTCTAAGCATAATTATGTCGGTGTATCTGATATATTTTGTTTAACCAGAGGATGCATTATTATATGTTGCATGATATATATCCAATGGTCCGTATTAATACTAGCTATTCTAGACATCGCTGCATACCTGATGGTTTATGATGGGATATAATTATGCATATGACTGCCAATTTCTGAAGCAAGCTGAAACTGTCTATGAATGTTGTAGCTTTACATTATGTAATGCTTGTATTCGCGTATTGAGCCGATTTGAATTAAATCACTTTCGAAATTAGGATAACAAAGTAAGAAGCTTATCAACCCCCTTTCAATCCCATTGTATAATACACAGGACCTGCTGGCCTCCTCGATCAGGTATCACACCTGGACTTGAAAGCTTTCCTCCAGGGTCCGCCCTGCTGCTATACAAGCAGCTCCTTCCAGACATCTACAAATATAAGGTTACCTTCTCAGGAAGGAGGCCTCTTTCCTTCATGCTCCGTGTAAAAGAGGCCATAGATCGGTCAACAGGAAGCTACGAAGGCTCCACCTGGTGCAGCCTATTCAGACTCTATGTGGGGCTCAGTCTATGTTCCCACGACCATCTAACATGTATTACATTCAGGTAGCAGGTACAAACAGCTTCCTGTCGTGTGTAACATGGCGGGTAGGGTGACATAGGACTTAAGGTCTGGACACTACCGCCACCCCTTGCATTGATCTTGGACAAAACAGAAACTCCGGGAAATGTCTATGTATAAACGTGGTACTGATGAGTATGGTTGCAACGCTGTCATTATTATACCTAGCATATGATAATCATATTCCTTAAGCATCAGAGTCTGTACACTCATGGTGTGGCATAAAAATGTCATATGCCCACGTGTGGGCGTATGGGCCGTATGGGACTGGCCGTGGGCGTCTACAGCCATAAATGTGGAAGCAGTGGCGCTCCCCACCCCCCACTCCCGAGAAAGCAGCCATGAGTGAGAATTAGGTCAGCAAAATAGTTATTACGTTATGACGTTTCACTATCTATGGGTTCAAGTGATATGTAGACTATATACGTGTACCGGAGTATGGGGAGGGGGCTGGGTCAGGAGATCGACCGGTGACATTGTTGGTTGTAGATTTCGCTCATACCAGCCTACATCATGCCTCATCATGCCTACTGATGAATAGGAGAAAACATTTAATATGTTTCGCTAGGTATAATAAAGTCAAAACCACACTCAAAAGCATCCAGACTTCTGTATGGCCATGCGCGTTTGACTGTGTACGGGTCTCTCGTGCTACGCTACGCTACGCACTCGAGCCCGTACACAGTCATACGCTTACCTCTGGATGCTTTATCGTGCAGTTTTTACTTATTACTAACATGGCAATCGGTAGATCTGGCAGGAGTCATTATCTCTGATGGGATGAACAGGCAGAGGCTGTGTTTGGTCAGAATGCTATATATATACCATTGTATTTTGCAGTTACAGACTGGCGGTTGGTGGTTCTGCTGTTCTAATTATTGACCTTTTCAATATCATGAAGATCTAGAGATTTTCGTCCGAAATTTCATCTCATAAGTTAATTTTGGATGTCCCTTAGCTTGCAATTTGCAAATACTCTACTCTAAACCATGTAGATTTGGTAGGCCCTTTCTGATCACTGCAATGCATCAGGACCATTCAACCATTTTCCGTTCAGAACATGTATATTATGTATCTAAGTATTGATGTTCTCTGGAACATAAAAATGTATGTATATAAATATAAACATCCCCACAGGGATAAGTAATCTCAACGCGCTGTCCGGCCATGTGGTAATGATAGCTCTACTACCTATGGGCATACAGCTTATATTTAGATATGGGATATGATCCACAGTAAATCGCTAGATCCTTCAGCACTTGGATTAACATCTACCGGGAATTCAATCTATAAATATACATTTTAGATACCCTCGGTAAGCCTATTACTGGGAGGCACGTGGACAAGGGATAAGTGGATGAATCAGGTTAACTATAGAGGTAAAATGCTATGTGAAAACTATAACGGTTAATCCGAGATATATAAAATCAATAGATGCATGGGCATTGCACATTTAACGCTTCTAGGCTACCTGTATCATACAACAGGGAGGATAATAAAGTACCTCATAGAGAGGATTAATTTAACAGAAGGGGCTTTTACCGAGTTTGGCAGAACACCAATGTAATCTCTCTTGAAATTGAGCCTTTAATCTTAGATAAACATGCTTAGTTATACTAGGTGGAGACTAGTAGTATGTGCCATCTCAATAATGCAGCTGTAACTGTGTGCATTAGGATTGATATTACAGGAATTATAGATATTAAGGTTGTTGACCAAATACAACCATCCCCACTGCAGGCTTGGGCTTACTGTGGCTTCACCTAGAGCCACTACATAGATACCCTTAATCATCCCACTGAAAATGCTATACAAACATCCAGCTTTGCTATGAGAGCTTTGATCTTGCTGATGAAGCCAACTGGGCTGGACCAAGTAGGGGATCCAGCACCTATTAGGTGGGAATCCTGGCCTGAGCCACTGAGTCCTATCCCAACCACAATGTTAGTCCCTGGGAGGGAACTGGGTAGGGAGGGTAATGAGCCCCTGGTCTTCCAGGGTTGGGAGCCCAGGGGTTAAGGTCTGTGATAACGACCAATGGACCAGGTAGTTCTCTGATTTCAGGTGAGACCGTGGAGAAAATGAATGAGAGGCCCTAAGTCATATTCTGGCTCCCTATACGCTCTACCTATGTTGGATATTACTGTCAGGTTAGTCAAACTGTCTAACCCACATTTGTATTTTCATTTAGGGTTGGTCATTTTGTCTAAGGCATCAGTCACTTATAAGTTCGTCATATTGACTCATATGCCTATGACGAATTCGAAACTGGGATAGCCATTACTGACTAAACTCTTACACCTCAAAGTGTATCTGTGTATAAAGTAACTTTAATAAATCGAGACACGGATATAAAGATACATACACATAATATGTATATGTCTATCTATAATATTATATAGTTACCTCCAATATGGTCGACTCACCTTCATATCCTATAGAGTATCCAATAAGGATGCCGTTGAGGACCCCGGGTGGGTTCCACCCCAGTAAGAGGTCTGTAGATCCTCGCCTTAGGACTTCAAATCGACTAACGCCTTCTGGTGCTACAAGACACAAAATACAAACATAAAATAAACAACTGTTTGGAGGGCATAATATTTTCTGTTAATTCATAAAAGTTAAATTTCTTAATTGTTAGAAACCCAGAACATGACGGCCTTAAATACTTTGTAGTTATCGTGTTTAATGACGCCACACTTGACACTACTTCTGTATGGTGATGCATAGGCTAATACTACTATTCCCATCAGATGGTAGATTAATCAATGGAAATCTAATCAAACAGATTACGTAGAACCTCAACCGATCAGCAATGATTAAATAAGTTGTGATTGAATATGAAGTTGAAGTATGACTCTGGAACAATGCGACTGTGGAAATGGATCTGGATTAAACTGCTGGAGGAAATGAACTGGGGCCAACCACGTGGATGCGATTATCGCAGGAAGGCGTGGATGGACAGGTACATTTCCTGCTACAGGCATTGATGGACAGATCACCAAATTAAATGATCCTCACGGGACTGGAATCAGACAGTGGGGATACGAAATAAAATGTTCAGAGATAATCGACCCCTCTTTCCTTCCCCTGCTTCTCTAGTAATTGCCAGGGTGGTCTTTCAAAACACGTCACGAACTCGTGGTTATTTTTTCTGTAGGGTTCTGAAAGTGGACATTTGATTTTTACGAGTTCTTGACGTGTTCTGAAAGACCACTCAGCCATATTTACCAGCCCCTAGTTTGTCTCTGCCGGTTCCTACTTATTACTCGCGGAGTATCTTCCAAGCCCTTCAAGTGGCTCCACCTCCCACACACAGCCTTAAATCTCTAGCTTCTGAGGTTTAAAACAGATCTAGGGCATCAGAATGAGTAGACCAGCCTTCAGATAGAAGATTGAGAGGTATAGTCATTTTGGATCCTCCAGGAGTCCTCACAGCTGGAGGATCCCATCAGCTGTCATTGTCCAGCGATCAAACAAAGATCCAAGAGAGGACGGGATGAGTCCTCAGATAATTCATTAGAGTCGGTGCTGAGGTGCTAGCTGGTGCGGATGGTACAGCAGCATGGGCACTCTGGGGGTCTGATATGTGTAAACAGTTGGCATGGTAATCAACCACACAATGCAGTCTAGCCACGTTCCGGTCCCCTCCAGCTCCTGTGACCAAGAATACCGGACCCTCCTTAGGTATAACTATTTAAGCTTAGCATAGTGCATTACTGCACTGTGCCGGTGTGGGCCATTGTGCTATGTAAACGCAGCCATGGTGAGTAACTTGCCATTGCTGCATGCATGCATCATACCAACCCTATGAGGTTAACACACTCTCAGAGGGTCGGCAGGATGCACGAGCCCATTTCTGCTGAGGTACTCACCGGTGAATCATGACGGCAAATGACATATAGCACGAGGCATGACGCCACCCTTAAAGGGTTAGCTGACAAGGCTCTCCTGTTTTCACACGGGTATGATTGGTGAGATGGCGCTGTGAGCCTGGAGGTGCACTGTTTACTGGTGGGATAATGACTGGACAGGTGCGAAAACAGTCAACTATGTTGGGATTGTTTCCTGCAGTGGGGCTGCAATGCCTGTTTATCTCCCCCCACAATTGCAGTACAGATTCGGGCTCATTGTTGCTGACTCTGATTGCCTCTCTGACTAAATTCTAAGCCACTAAAATAGAATCGTCTTCATTTACGCTCATGGCAATCTCTGTCGGGATACGGAAAAACAACGTTATGGAAGTTTCCATTTCCTGAAAGTTCTATAAATAAAGGGCATAAAGAAATTTAATCATCATGGGAAGGGAGATCATGTTATTATTATAGGTTTCGATTCATGAACTTTAGCGTTGTGCTTTCCTTTTTGCATCAACGAAGAGTTGGATAAATAGAATTAACCTGGACCAATAGAAACCGTGTTCTCTGTGGCAGCAAGTGTTGGCTTTACTTCTTTTAATGAACTACCAACAGAAGAAATGAAGAAAATAACCGATTACCCTTTACACCACAGTCAGCGAGCGCCTTTAAAAAGAAGGCAGGCGGATGCGTTGATTGCGGGCGATTGTGGCCGTTCAAGGGAGGCTTGGGTATTTTAGTTCAAGAAAGGAAATGCCTCAAACCAATGGTTCTGTTTGTATTCACCAGAGGGAGCTGGCGTTTGTCACATGACCGGTGTCTCGATGACGGATTGCTCTAATTAGAGACACCCCCTCCCCCTTGTTGTGACAGAAAACCCTCACTAATTGTTTTCATTTGTTTCATTTCCTCGGATTTCCATACGACAGTGTCGCCGAATGCGGCCATTATTCACAATGACACCCAATCGATAGCCCTGGAGATAATATTGAAAGGTTTTGCTTTCAATGTGGATTAATAAGAGGAGGATGGGGAGGGTCGGAAGCCGGCTGTTCGGGGCTGCTGTTAAATTGCACAGCTTTGGTAATCCACTGAATGTTAAATGGGCCGGAAGTGTCTCTGATCTCTTGCGCCCTCTGGTAGATTTTCTCAGACGCCATCGTGACATAGCACTTATGGGAACCAAGCCCAGGGCCAGCCACGATTTGAAACAGCTGTTTTCACTTCATAAAACCCATTCTCAAGGACCCTTCATAAGAAGTTACCGCAAGAACTTGAAACTCATATTTTTTAGTCCTCTCAGACGCTCCCCAATCGATGAATTAACTTTCATTGTTTGTATGAGAGGTTCCGCGCGAACGGAAGTGCGCAGACGCATGTTTTGTTGGCTAGACTTCCGTTCTACTCTAGACTCATCATTGCAGCGACTACTTGTTATAAAAGGAGAACTGCCATTATAGAGATCATCAATAAAACCAAGCCCAGTTTAACGTATAATTCGAATCAATTCCTCAAGTGGGAGGAGAGGGAGAAGAGACGTTCCTAATTGTGACCTGTCACTCCTTGTAGTGATCTTCCTATCAGGCATGCTTCCCAAGCATGTGTGTCTGTCTTTGAAGTCCTGTTATAAAAACACATCTGACACAAGATGATAAGGCCCTTCCTGATTCCACTACATTGTACCTCGCATGATTCTGAACAACATTCCACAGGCACGTTCTGTATACAATAAGAAAAAATAATCACTATGCATTTTTTGACAAAGCTGATGTCTATATATGTTTAGTATTGGTGTGTTTGGAGAGAGATGGTATGTCAATCTTGCAGATTACCTGTAGTTTTATTCACCTCCATAGTCACGATTGCCTGCAGGAACGTATTACCATGTATAATACATACTTGTCATCCTATTGTAATTTACTTGCAGTACAGATTTAAAACAGTGTATTGTTGGAAACACGTATTAAAACTACATGGATTCAAATAGTAATCTGAACTGAAACTATCTGCACGCCATTTCCAGCCGACTCACACTCATATTAGTTATTTATGATGTTATTTGCTCACCCCTTTTCACTATTTAATTTGAAGCCCGTGCCAAATTCATTATTAATTGCTCTCATTGAAAAGCGAATGAATCCGAATCCACACATTTTTGGTGATATGAACGACGCATGATATAATGTCTTGGTGATCCGGTAAGTCTATAAGTATTGTGAATTCATAATGACCGAAGAATCTTGGTTTTTCTATTTAGAATCTTATAATACAATGCAACACGGATATTTGCTTGGCTGCTTCCAAGGATAGTCCTCTCTATATATGTAGGCATCCAGATGAGGCCTGCTTTGACAGGTAGCGAAAACCCACCTATACCACAAAAACCTCAATGGTTCAGGTGGACACATAGTATTCTATGCACTAATTGGAAGACGACTCACTGAGGACTCAGCTCAAATATAGGGATCTTCTCAAACCCTTGGAGCTGCTCGGCTGAAGACGGGAGCAGCTCATGTGTGCTAACAAGGCGTCAGCGTCTGATCAGCGCCTCTAATACCTCCCACACACGCTGCCCCGTCCCTTGATGACTCTCCACGCCTGATTTGGACGCCTTTTCTAAGGCAGAGTGATCACTTAAGATCCCCTCCTCGCCCCTCCACGTGCCTAAGCCCAGGTCTAAGATTATAGCTAGCCAAGAAGCCACCAACACCACCAAGGCCGGGCAAAGAGCATCAAGTACTCTGATTGATGGCCACTATAAGGTGGGCCACACAGACAAGACAGGTGCTTGAGTGTCAGGTATAGGCAAAATTCCGATACATGGCTCGTAAAAGGGAGAGGGGGTTGATCCAGGTAGATAAAGAGGGGCTGGTGATAAAGTATAATGCACCACCAAAACAATGGTGGGTCATCATAAGGTAGTTATTTGTACTTTAAAGCCCCATATGTTGCTACTAACAGTAGCAGTCGAAGTACAGCTTTTGTACCCCACCCGTCGCTCTAAGCCATATATTAAGCATCTCCGGGTTTTACTCTATGGTAGAAAGTACTATAATCCATAATGTCCAAACAACAGCCAATATAGCAAATATGAATGAAGAAGCCATCTTATATGAGATGTAAATACATATATAATAGGCATCAGTTACTGCTTAGGGGCTGTCACACCATATATCACTCCGCATATGTTATTAGCCTTTATAGCTGACATTGTTTGGCAAAAAATGTAAACATCAAACTTCTGTTATTTACATTAGAGTGCAGAGTTTTCCTTCTGTCAAAAGACTTCTGTACAAAGTCAGGTAACTGTGACGGGTAACGTGTGCAGTAATCCCAAAGTGGCCGGTGAAAACAAAAGGGGTGGCACAAAATGATGCATTATGATCAATAGATATGAACGTCAGCCGCCATCCTCCTGTCCCTGTGATGTGAGTGATGAATGGAGGTGAGATATGTCCCCACCATGACAGCACCACCGTATATTCTCATCAGCTTCCCTAATTTGACCAGCGGGAAGGAACTGTATAAAGATAGTCCGCTCTCTTTTCCGCCATGTCCCAGTGGGTTTGTCCCTAGGTGGCAGTTGTCTTTTTATCAGGAGGCCTATGAGGATGATGAGTTACCAAGGGCTTTGTTGACACAGTCAAAGTACCTTAGAGTTGTGATTGCAGCAGTGTGTAGGGATGGAAGGTGGTATATATGATTAGTCATGGCTCAGTGAGGTTGTGTTGAGTGTTGGGTTGGCGGATGTATAAGGGTATTGGGGTTAGGTGGTAGGTATGTGGTTTCTGTAGATAGAACAACACTACCTCCAGCCCCCATCCATCAGTCTCTACTGGAGGGCCTACTGGAGGGCCTACACATGCCTCAGTGCCCTACCACTGTGCGATCAATGCCCTCCAAACCGGAGTCAGCGTGCTCTCCCTGAATACCACTGTGGTGGTTCTATCTGGTGGCTTGTCAGGATAACAGAGGGTTAGGGTAAGTAGCTCATCCCTGCCTGTAGATACCCCTCCTCCATGCCTATCCATACCTGCCATAGGATAGGCACGAGGGGTGGGGCAGACGTGGACTCACGCCCCGTGATCTGACACTTGGCTACTACTTCATCACCACGATCAATGTCGGCCAGAAGGCCTCCGTCACTACCCTTATTATCGCCCAGGCGGGGCGCGTCATTTCTTCTATTATCGCCCACCCCCACACTCGGAACCCTAGGCCACCGAGTTTGGCCGATTCTAAGAAGGTGCTATCAATATCGGGATCCTTCATCTTTTTTCACTGTGTGTTTTGCCCCAACTCATTCATCATTATCCACGACTGGCGAGTGCGAGGGCTGCATGCGAACCGCAGATCAAATATCGAGTTTTATTCCGTCTCCATTTTATTCTACTTCGAAGGAGTTAGCTGGACTTCTTATCGAATGAAACCCTCTGCCAATGTAACGTTAATTTTGGGGCGCTTCAGGTGATATAGTTGATATAACTTGGATTTTAAGAAAGAAAGAAAAACTTTTAATATTGGTTTAGTGCATGGTTGTGCCCCAAACTATTAGAGTGTATATTAATTTTGATTGCCAACCTCTGTTTCTATATATTTTGCTGCATACGTAGTATTTGATAATGTGAATTGTTCATTTGATTTTCATCACGATGCCTTGTCACAGAGGCACCCTTTTTTGCATAAATTCGGAAATAAGCTTGTACATCCAATGTTACCAACCAGTGCATTGGATGTTGAATTTATCACTTAATGTATATTATATTTTATTGGGGATAGCACATTAATCTACAAATGCCTACACAGTGACTTTATACACTAGCTATGCAGGGAGGAAAGCATATTATTATGTGACATTTAAATGATTCATCTAGGCCCTACTACTACATATGTACATGTACATAGGGTGCATCCATACCCAGGAAACTGGGGTGAGGAAGGGTGAGCCTAGTGCTAGCATTGCCCATAGAGCAAGGTAGGGTGAGCCCTGTGTGTAGAAGCTCACCCTATGTGCTAGACTGGGCAAGCCTTGTGCCTATAGCCTCCTCTGCCCAAACCCACACTGAGGGTGACCCTCTGGTCTGTGTGCTGGCACACTACCTTGCCCAAGGTTCCCCAAGTATGCACACCAGTATTTAGTAGGTTGTGTATTGCCATGGTGGATAAATAGAGGTTCCTTTATATGGCCACCCAAAACAGATCTGATAGTATAGTGGTCATCACTGGCGCTTTGTATGTGAAAGGTCCAGGGTTCAAGACTCGGCCATGTCAACCTACCCACCATTTTTTCTTATTTTTAATAATGTAACTTTACAATTGTCCACAAAATATATGTCACTGGTCTATTGTTCTTAAAACAAGGGGCAACTGGGAGAACTCACATCATAGCTGCATTAGGGCTTTCCTTATGCTACTGCAAGCCCCTCTTGTAACTCTTCCACAGTGCCACACAGTCCCAGCCATCAAGCCTGGATTTGGGCAACATCACAGAGAGCTGGATAGGGCTAGCACAAGATTCAGGCTTGTATGAGGGCAATGCTAGGAACAAAAGGTTAAAACATTCCAATGATCAATACATAAAGGTTCCTTAGATATTCCAACCTTGTACCCACATGATAGTCTAGTGGTCATCACAGTCACCTTGTATCCCAAAGGTCCAGGGTTCGTGACTCAGCCATGTCACGAACCCTGGACCTTTGGGGTACAAGGCGATGGTGCTGACCACTATACTACAGTGTGGGTGTGAAGTGTTGACATATAAGTAACTGATATATACTGCACACTGGACAACCCCACACATTGTGCAAGCCCCACCCACCTCTCACCCAGGTTCCCCCACCACCAGCTAGCCACTGGGTGGGATTGGGTGGGCATGTGGAAGGGCTAGGGCACCTCACCCAAAGCTCACACTACCTCACCCCTTGAGCTAGGCACAAAAGTAGTTCGCCCTAGCTGGCACTAGCATGCTCTAGCCTCACCCCAGTTTCCTGGGTATTCTATTCAAAGGCATGGCCTATACAAAGTGATACCTAATCAAACCTGTCGCAAATCGTCCCCAGTGATACCAAGCCTACAGATAGGCCTACTATATATTCTACTTTAATCATAGGCACTGTGGCTGATTTACCAATGGGCTTTACTCTCTTCGTTTACCAACAAAGCCTAGTGTAGTGCTTCCCTTAATTGACTGATTACCCTGTCCTGGATTGATTGCAGGTTAATATGGCATGCCTTGGGCGGACAACCGTGTGGCGTGGGAGCTAATTGCTTTATGTAATCAGCCAGGTACTTCGTCAATGAGGACGCCGAAGGAACCAATATGTGAGGAGATATCACTGGAGGAGCAACATGGTACACCTCTCCTGACCAGCACCAATAATCACCTCCCGACCAGGCAGCAGCTTCCCAGGGGTTTGAGGCTAGTTAATTAGGTCATTAAATCCTCCAGTGGTGAGACACCATAGCTAGATCTGATTTAAACGAAGCCGTATTCTATTCTCCAACAGATACCCCTTTTAAAGAAGGTGCTTCAATGGTATCCAATACGATTGCCTTGATGATTATGGAAGTCTGGCAGCACTGCCCTATTTATTACACCATCATTAAGCAACATGGCAGAAATTAAGATTGTATTTCAATGGATTCTCAAATAAGATACCGTTCACTCGTAGGACCATTCGGTTGTAATAAAAATGTGTCCTCAAAGATGTCCAACTTTTTATTTTACTCATTCTCTTGTGAATTAAAAGTTTGTCTACGAGTTGGCGGGCTATATGGGATGTATAGAGCTAGTATCATTATTGAACTAACAAAATCTTAACCACATTGTGGTGGATCAATTTAAACCTCATCCCTCGCACTAATGCTGCAAGTGCACTTAGTAACATTGGACCCATGGAACTGAAGAGAATAACCATTTGTGCATGTCAATGATACTGCCTGCTTTTATTAGATAATCTAACTAGGTTATCACCTCCTAGGGGTCTTAACATTGTGTGAGCAGCTCTGAGCAGCTCGCCTGTTGAAGCGTGCATACAGCCTTGGTTTGTCCCTGTTGTGGAGCTGCTCATTCACTTAATGTCTCCTCCTGCAGGGTGTGGCACGGTGCGGCCATTGTCCGGAGGACGCGTCCTAAATGCTACATAGTTCACAATCGGGTCGCCCAGGAGGAACGTCGATGATGCGAGCCACGTAGGCCTCATCACGGGAATTAATACCCGAGCTGAGCGGGCCTCCCCGGGGCCAATATCGGATCCTGCATTCGACGCCGGCAAGAACTGTGATCGCCTCGGGAGCCGCTGACAACTCGCATCTGCTCGGCGAGCTTCTTGTGTTCACTCGAGCAATTCGTCAGAACAAGGAGCTGCTCGCCCCGTCTTAACGATCCGCCGCCGCCCCCTTCGCACCGCTCCTCATGCCAGGAGGGAATGCCTGGATTGGCCGTCCCAGGTCCTGCTTCTTTTAACACCATTTCCTCCCTTGTTGTACCCACCAGCATCATACCCTGAAGCCCCCGACTGGATCCCCACACCGACAGCCACACCCACCTCACCACACCCTCCCATGCTCACTCACCATCCCATGCCTCAGCCCCTGAGGCGGGACAACACGCGCCCCAAACGATTTCTACAAAACCCAACCAGTCCTTTGTCAAAGTTGTGCAAAGGAAAACGCGATTACCCCCTATTTCATCCTCTGTTTAATGGCTGAGGTCAACACATCTGTTGGGGCCTGGAGAGCAATGGCAAGCTGGCAGTTGCCTCCCTAGGGGACGGGCCAATCCTTGCGCACCGACATAAAGGCTTTTGCTTATTTATGGGGGATATGCGAGGAAAAGACACTCAATATGGATGTTATTAGATGCCACTATGTTATAGTTATGTACTGTGGTGGACAAATCCCTAATTGATCCAGAACACAAAACAGTTTGCATTAGAATTTCATGCTCTTGATAAAACCTCCAGTTTTATAATTCAAGTGATAGTTTGAAAAGTTTGAGAGTGCGCACAGAAGTAAAGGGGAAGCTTCAATAAAAACGATATGGCAATTTTAATGTACATGGTTGCAGCTCCTGTTTGGTTTGCTTCCGTTTCACCGTAAATTGTAAAAGGGGCTTTTTAAGCTATTGTATTCGTGAAGGTTATTTCTAATCGACTCACAATTCACTCAACATTTTACAGTGTCGATGCAGAAGTATACAGTGTCGTCGGGAAAGCCTCTATTGTAAACAATACTCATCGAAACGACGGTTATAAGGGCACTTAAAACTCGAATATTAGTGTTAACTACTATTTTCCGTGGCTAATATGATGCTAAACATAATCCAATTCTATAAGAAACTCGGAAGATTGAATCTTTTCGACAGTATTCAATTGCTTTAATCTCCAATAAAACGATGAGTATTGATATAGTTGACATTATAATGGCTATCGCCCCTTGCTCGCTAGCTCAACCTCAGGGTCAGACACCATATATAGTGTTATATGGTGGGGGGGGGGGTGTCTGTTCAACTGAATATGGCATATATTGGGAAACCTGATAAGTAACTCCGGAGACGTCCAATCAATATAAT
Organism: Harmothoe impar; assembly: GCA_947462335.1. Lineage (NCBI taxonomy): Eukaryota > Metazoa > Annelida > Polychaeta > Phyllodocida > Polynoidae > Harmothoe > Harmothoe impar. The sequence goes on along the minus strand of OX381704.1, from coordinate 81,494,242 downwards.
AACTTACCGCCAGAAATAACCTTTTTAGTTAGACATACTGAAACATGAAGATGTCTTAACATTTATACCTTATTGCAAACAGCAATGTTTAAACAACCTACACAGCCCCATAACTACGTCAGACTCACATGGCAGATACGCCATAGCTTTTTGTTTGGTGTCTGGGCAGAATCTTGTTCAACCAAATATTGCAAAGAGAAATCTGATAGAGGCTTTCAATATAAATGTACAAGCCAGCAATAATATTATTTACCTGTACATGCAAGAACATGTTGTATAATGCATTAAAGACAGGGATATATAAAGCATGTTATATATCTTCCCTTGGTGCAAAGCTGTTTTAAACTGTTTTGTCTGAATAAATCTCAAATTAGTTAACGGTACAACCTTTTTGTACTTTTGACCGACGATTCCACAATGAGAGGACGGAAATAACAGCATGTTTCCTTCATTTCACTGTCAGTTTTGCTGGACAGTCTGATATATCTACAATGTGTTCTGCTCGCTTAAACAATGGGTGAAAAAGTATATATCAAATATATTTTGTATCAAAGCAAAATAACTGGGTACTGGAATTAACTTCCGTAAAATAGGAAGAGCTATCTGCATAAATCAAAAACAAAATCTAGACACATAGAATATTTTGGGTGATGAAGGCTGTGTGGTAAATCTCAGAGCCGTTGGTATGAAGAACGATTTGGCCACTGTAAACCAAGGTAGCTGTATCCACAGGCGTCCTACTCGTCCTCCCTCATCATGTTGCACTTCCTCCCATGAGTCAGTGCTACACGTTATCCTCCCACCACCACCCCCGGCAATAGGTCAAGTCAGAGCAACTCAGAGCAGCCCACCTTTTAGCTTTAAGGCCTGAGGTTGTGAAATGCTACCTCTGACTCTCCTACTCATCTTGCTGGGCAAAGAGCGCGGGGGAGGATGTGAGGGTGTGAGGGCAGGGCGTGGTTATGGGGGGTGAGGAGGGTGCATGGAGTTGCCCCTAGCATTGCCTAATGGCATGGGCAAATGTTATTAAGCACCATCACGGACATACCTCCAGGGCCTAGCCACCAATAACTTAATACTGATTGAATTTTGATTGATCCGGACCTTGGCTAGAGAACAACATTGTCTCCAGCCGATAGGCCAGGGTCATGATTAAGTCAAATTAACTTGAGAAAGGGATGCTATGGTATGAACCTTTATCATTATATTGTATGATAGAAGCGGAAATATATTACGCGGTATAGGTCTAGAGCCCTGAGTATTAGTAACCACACTGTAGTGTAGGCCCTATACTACTATACACGCATACGCTGTACACAGCCCAGGCGACCTCCGAGACCCACATTTCCGGGCGATTTGAATTTGGTCGGTGGTGAGCGATCTATAGGTTACAGGTCCAGGGTGACTTGACCCTCTTCCCAAACTCTCTCCCTAGCCAGTCTCCCCCCTCCCACCACTGAATGTATGCGATCAGAGACCACCATTGCCATGGAAACCTAAATGGCTCGGACGTTGATGATTTAAAGGGGAAGGCCACATTGCCTGGGTGTGCCCTACCCTCATTTACAACGCCGAGCGGTGGGCACGGCGGGCCCCGGTAGAGCGCGTTTTGATTCAGAGAGATGGGTGTCTTGGGGTTGAGGAGCTGCGAGCTGTATTAATGTTTAGTTCTTAGCGCGTTGGTCACAGCATCGAGACAAGATTCAACCGGTTTAGAATCATCCCTCACCTGAACTCATGACACAGCGATAGGGGTCCCACAGCCCCACGTACAACAGGCCAAACAGGAAGGAACGGAGAAAAAAGGAAGGAAAAACGGAAAGGGGAATCACTTAGAGCCTTTGCTGAAAACAGTAAATCAGGTGGATGGAATTTGTCTCCTATGGCCTGGGGCGGAGTTCAGTGGTTCCCTGAATACTGTAACAGAATACCTATACCAGTATATAGGAGCTAACTGAGCGGGAGGCACCAACCCATTTAGTCGTTCCTTTTCCTGTCTGAAATGTTATTGCACGTAGCAGGAAGGAATCTCGACAGAATACATGATGCTCTAATGCCTGCCCCGAACCAATGCTCTCCCAGGACAGATTTATTATGTACGAAACAATGGCCGCCCGAGACCCAACTCGTTTCTGACGCCAGGTGGCTTCTCAAGCGTTTACACCTCGGCCCGTCGACCAATCAGGACGCAGTTTAGAAAGAGCAGTCGTGCTGGACATCCATCGCCACTTCCGGCCATTAGCTTTCTCATATCAATCTATTTGTGGACGTAATCTTGGAGATTGGCTCGCCATCGCAATATTAGCTTGTGTGTCTCGGTTTTACAAGCCAGCGGTCCTAGAGTGAAGTAGCTACAGGCATGCGAGGCCGCTATTCTGTCGGAATGCTGCGGTGCTTCCCTCTGGTGGCCTAACACTGCACCAAGTGGGACAGGATGGTCAAGGCTGGATTAACACCACCACTGACCACAAGCTAACCATAAGGCAGGCCACAGAGACACGCCCAGCCCGCTTAACCCTTTAAGGACATGATGATGAACAGATGCAGTGCCGCTGACTAACTACCTAACATTGCAGTGGTGCATCATGCCGACACTTCGAGAGTGCATCCATGTCAGTTACTCACTAGGGTTACATTCATGCATCATGCCGATAAAAGGCATAACACGTTAAGATACAATGCTGCCCTTAAAGTGCTAAGAATCAAGGCCATGTCATTGGTCGCCTCATACAATTCATTTGCAATCTGACACCATATCGTTGTCCCTGTGAGCTAATGATATTTTCTATAGCATCATGCAATAGACATATCAAACAGAGGTTACTGCAGTTGGCCAAGTCATATCAGTCATCAGAAGTAAAGAGAACTCTGACTTTTACCACGTGTTTCACGGATACTGATTTGCAGGTGATGCCGAGATGCTCCCAAATATCCTAGTTAAAAACAATTACCACCATCGCCTGCGAAATCAAAGCGGTGAGCAATTCACTCACTCTTAATCCCTCGAGATTTGCCTTTGCAAATGATACTCAACCCCTCACCGTCGTTCATTTCTCACCTCCTAGTGATTCCCACCATCAGGTCCCCACCACAGCCCTCCTCCTTTCTCTCTTCCTCACTAATGCTAGCCGGACCACGTACAGCTATCACTCCCAGCCCCACCTCCCTCCTCCATACCAGGGGCTGGGCGGGGGCGGGGTAGGCTTTGGCTGCGCCCCATCACTTCAGACAATCGGTAGGGCACGGCTGAGTCATCATAGGCAGAGGCACCTTTCTTGTTGCAGCCCGGTGGGCGCTGCCCGAATCTCCAAGGTGCATTACATTAGATGGGCTAAAGGCTTGCTCGTAGGGGATCAATTCAAAAGTAAGCGCCCTCTCTCCCTCACCCCTTCCCCACTCCCTCACCTCATCGCCCACATCCCCTAGCCCCTAGTCATTGTGGGACCGTCTGGGCCCAAATTGGGCGGCGACGATAAGACCTGATACATGGGGGGTCGCGCTGAAATATTCATAACTATCAGAAGCGGATAAATCTGGACCACAATCAGATGGGTGCTGCCGATAGGGGGATTGCTGGAGGTCCCCTCCTGGGGATGGGGACCCTGGAGGGGAAAGAGTCGTCCAGGCGATGAGAGTGGGGATGTGCTCGAGGGGGAGAGGGCAGAGGGGTTGGGTGGTGGACAGAGGGAATTGAACGTCTGTGTGATGGGGTGGCGGTTGCCGAGGAGCGACAAATGTCCAATTCATTTTTCCCCAGATGTATCTGTGGGGAGACATCGCAATAGGAAGCAGAATTTGGACAGGGTTATAAGTCAGGCTCCTATCGGAGATATGTCTGGGAGGCATTGTAGTCTACGGTACCCATGTTTCCACTATAGGACAGTATACTTCTTATTGTCCTGACATTGCATATCTTCTCAAAGCTACCTTACGCCGCCTTCATCCAATAAATGTGTCTCCCTAGGCATCTTTCCGCTATGTTCATGGGCGCATTTGCACATTCATGCTTGTCCGACAAACCGAGTATAGTTGTCACTAATTGACCGGTTTGAATATAATGATAAAGACATCAGTCAGTCAACCTACACTGTTAGAAGTAAGTAGTGTTCCTGTACATCAAATACTGGGGGCAACTTTGGTTCCAGTAGATTGTGCTGTAGACCTACAGCAAGTGAGCTTTTGTATATTTACAGCAATATGTACTGTATAGGGACAGCAGAATCTTCTGTTACTGTACAGCAAAATTGATTGTAAATCATAGTCTGAAGGTCCTGGGTTCACCTCCCAGTGCTCGGGATATTTTTAACCATCCATGTGAGGGAAAAACGGATTTTAGGTGGATGTAGGTGAAACAAGAGAAGTGGCTGCAACAATGATTGAACTCACCACCTGTGGTGTTGGAGACAAGCGCTGATCCGTTGCGCCACAGAGCCGGTGTTACAAACATTCATATTGGGATATATCTCTACTCTACTTCTCAACTGATTAATAATAATTTGTAACGGTCTGGGGTTCGCCTCCCAGTGCTGGTGATATTTTTAATCATCCATGTGAGGGAAAAACGAATTTTAGGTGGATGTAGGTGAAACAAGAGAAGTGGCTCCACCAAGGATTGAACTCACCACCTGTGGTGTTGGAGACAGGCCCTGATCCATTGCGCCACAGAGCCGGTGTTACAAATGGTCTTATTGGGATATAAGCTACCTCTGCCATGTCTGTATTAGATGAGCTACAGCCTTGTTGCTAAAGATCCCTGATGAGAGGTGGCTAGACCTAGGATCGATCCCACGACCTCTCGTGAACGTATTGCAGGGAAAAGTACTGTAGATCTACAAGTCGCTACCGTAACCTGCATCTACAGTAACAGAATTGTACATGTACGGTAGAATTTGCTGTATTATTACTTACAGCTAAAGTACTGTACATTTACAGCAAATTTTGCTGTTCACGAACAACAACTTTTTACAGTGTATCAGAACATACCTGTCATATATTAATTCATAATCACAGTTTCAACAAATATGACATCTCCATATTGAAGTGATTTGCAACTGTCAAAATGTCCATTCCCTATATAGCTCCGCACACAGCATAACGCTAGATGCCAGGGAAGGACCCTTCCTGGAGGGTCACATGTTTCTATTGGTACCTGAAGAACACCAGGTTCTACCACTTAAAGCCAACCGCCGATGTCCTAACTAGCTCCATCCTATACCAGCTGAATTAAAGGGAATTGCTGCAGGAGTCTGTGCTGGAACCTGGTGTGTCAGAAAGGCAACATTACATTACCTAGCCTGTGTTGCCGTCTCGTGGTATATGTCAATAAGATATGCATGAAGCACTACCTCACCAGCTCCACACAGTGACTACGGAGTCTGTAGTATAATGGTTACTACATCTGTCTTCAAATCAGAAGGTTGGGTGTTCAATCCCAGCAGGTCCCAGGACAATTAAATTGATAGAATGAGATTGTTTGTTGGTGGTTTTTTTCAGAAAAAAAGGGAGGGGGGCACATCTTGTTTACATGCATTTTGAACTGTCATTTGGCATAGACTCTAACAGAAGACTATGATATTTAAGTGCCAACTTAAATGGCATGGGTCAAATGTATACAATATCTGTAGCGAAGGAAGTTTTTTTTACTTGAGATGAGTATTACAGAGAAATGATCACCGTGATATGTGATTTCTTTCCATTTCCTATTTGATTATGTTTGCAACTATTATAATCCAAAGTAATTTCCAGATGGCAATATGTTGATCTGACCACCAAACGAAAATTCACCTATTGCCGTAGTTTAGAGTTAGTTTTCAAGTGGCTTTCCAATAGAATTGAGCCCAATAGAATATCTAGATCATCTACCAGGTAGAAATTGAGAGAAAACGAAATTTAGGGCATGTGGATGTAAATAGAAATGGGCGGGAAAAGTTAAGAATTTAAATTACTGACTTTATTTTTATTTTTTCATACATATATCTTCTTTCAAGCCGGTCATAGATTGCACCCGGTCATAGATTGCGCCTGGTCATAGATTGCACCCGGTAATAAACTTTCAACTTGGATCGATTTGGTGAGACATAGCCTATACCCAAACACCCCTTCAGGTCTATAACTTGCTGTATGACCATTGCATTGGTTTTGAATTGCAATTTGTATGCAGCTGAGGTTGTAGCACTGCAACATAACTTGTGAAATGTACGGTCTGCGTTAGGTTGAAACGCAAACTAATCAAAACAAATATGAGCCTGCATATACAACACTAGTGGTTAAATCCTAAATGAAATTAGAACATTCGTAAGCTCCAGCCTCACATCTCCTGCATGCATGTTAGGTCTCCATACGACTTAGTCTATACAGACTATACATGTAGCTTCAGCTTCCAAATATACAAATCTGATCCTCCTATCATGTCCCTATATATAACCACTCCCCCTACCCCATACAGCCTCACCTACCCACGTGGCTCCCCTTTCCTCCCCATGTAACTTCCAATGCTGCCCCTTATTCGACCAGCCCAGCCACCCTCTGTCCACCTCTCCCGCCCTCCACCTCCCACCGCCGCCTCAATCCCCCATCCAATCCCACCAGATCACCCGACCAAAGTCCGCGGTGATCACACCACCACCGCCACCTGCCGGAGTCCGCAGGGATCTAAAGAACAATAAAACAGGACCGCTGTCCCCCTGGCGGCCTAGCGGGCAGATCCGGGGCTGGGTCGGAGCCCGGGGCAGCTGTCATCCGGTCTGATGGAAGGAAGGGAGGGCTGCAGGAGCGGCCAACGTGCGGCAATTGGACGGGGTCCTACAACATGCCGCACCACCACGTGGACACGTCACGTCATGGGGTTTAAGGCCGTTGGTGACGTCACAGCGTCTTATAACTGACCATGGGACCATGGTTGAACATGTCTCTTTTATGAGCTATTTACCTCTTATTTACATGGGAGGTGATTTCCACTAAGTTTCTCTCTTCTAGGTATGACACTCTAACGGCCGAATAGCCAGCTGTGGTTTGAATGGGGGGTTATTCATCATATCTGATAGATGTACATATGCTGTACCACGCGTCAGACATACAGTTCATAATTATTCCCACTGGGAGGGGAAGAGTGAAGTCAGAAATATGTCATTTGCCTTTTCTCATCCTTGCTTGATTCTTAGGGAACCCTCTGGAGAACGCACAGAACCCCATCCGTCACGGGGCTTCACAAAAGATATCGACGCCCGACTTTCCCTCGGGAGCACGGGCGCTTCACGACACGGCAGATGTGCAAAGCCCGTCATGCTACGACGTAGTTATCACTTACAGCGACGTCATATACACGGTCCATGTTTGGTGCAAGATGGACACGGGCCATCACTAATGTTTCCGAAGGGGGGCCCGTTAACACATGCTGCCGATTGTTAAGGACACAATCAATAATGAGGGATCTCCACCACCCCACGTCCTCCCTCCCTTTGCCAACCTGTCTGCCGCGCTGATTTCTGGGAAGGCTAATTAAGCGTGAGCATAGGAGATGGAGCTGTGAGAACCACATCGTCCCCATCACGGGCTAACGAAGAGCTGCCGTGACCTTCCGCAGACCCGCATATTGACATCTCCAACCATATGTCCTAAAACCAGGGGCGCATCCAACTGTCATTTCACCAAGTCCAGCAGCAATATCCTCAAAGAGGCACCTTGTATGCATTAATTGGCTAATGTGGGAGAAAAAACTGCAGTCCCATCTCTCCCCTTTAATGCCCTCCCCAGGTGCGGAAGGAAAAGATGAAAATAACGAATTATCAATCAGACAAATGAAGGGGTCTAATCAATTCTAAACTTAATTGAAGGCCCCGAGCACACAATGACTAAATGCTTTCATTATGTATTCAGTATATTATACCGACAATAAGCCATCTCCCAACCCCTCCCAAGTACCATTGGAAAGACTTTAAACATATATAGGATACTTATATGATGGTAACGAGACACATACAAGTAAATTAAACCTGCTCGAAGTACCAGATACCACGTACATGTATATAGAAGGGGGTTATCGTATGTCCTTCCATTCACATACAATATCCATAGGAGTGGAATAATTGGCTACGATATAGAAGGGTCTTTGGCAAACATGTACCTGTTGGTAAGACTGTACAGTGGGTGGTGGCAGTGATGGTGACACTAGACACTAGGGATACATTGGAGTGGTAATAAATGAATTCAGATGTCAGTTATATATCTAACAGCATCTGTTGTGAGGCGGGGACACTTAAAGTCCCATTGAAAAGATTCTACAATAGCCAATGCATGCCTCTGTTGATAGTAGGTGTCCTCCAGGCACCCATTCATACACCCACTCATATTTAACGTGATTTCTAGCTATTTCTAGTATTGACCGTTGATAGTACAACCATGAATAGTACAACCTATAGTCATGACTGCTGGGGGGGGGGGGCTTTCTATACCCTAGGCTCTGCCGTATATACAGCCATTATTAGGGCAGCCACTCAGTGCTATGCCCAACCATGGAGGTCGGTGGCATCGTAACCGAATCCTTGTCGTAATTAAGAAGCCCCCGAGCACCACGTGGTCGCGCGCCAGTCACGTCAGCCACCATCATCTCGGAGAACTTGGAGAAGTACCCTTTTTGCCAGTTATAGCCGCTAGCTGTCGCCACCTGTAATCAACCTGCAGGGTCCCCCGTGTTATTGAGCGGCCACCATATTGTACAGCGGCCCTGTGCATGTTTTCACCTCTCTCCGGGCAACTTGGGAGAGAGACAATGACGAAGATTCTTGGAATATGAGGCTCTTGTGGCAGACATTCATTATGACCAGAACACACATAAGTCACCGCAGTTCTATTAACACAAATCATGTCAGTAGTACCGACTGCTCCTATCTAGATGCAAAACTAAAGCCAGTCGTCCACTGTCTGATGGAATGACTTTTGACGGCTGTTCTTTAATTTTGATTTTAAGTGTTTTATTTGGGTGGACGACGGGATACCAATTTATTTGAAGGTGGACTGTCATTAACAATGATGTATTGATATGTACTACTTACTGCCATCATCAATGGTGTATTGATATGTGCTTCATACTGCCATCGCCAATGGTGCATTACCATTATACTACTTACTTCCCATCACAAATAGTGTGTTTTCATATATACATATATCCACATGGTGTAGCGTGTATACAGACAAACCCTTTCACAACAATTGTCATACGTTTTATGTTTTATGGTGCATTGTCATATACTACTAACTACCCATCACCAATGGTGCATTGTCATATACTACTCACTGTCCATCACCAATGGTGCATTGTCATATACTACTCACTGTCCATCACCAATGGTGCATTGCCATATACTACTTACTTCCCATTAACAATGGTGCATTGCCATACACTACTTACTTCCCATGAACAATGGTGCATTGCCATATACTACTTACTTCCCATTAACAATGGGGCATTGTCATATACTACTTGCTGCCACCAGCAATGATGCAGTGCCATACACTACTTACTGCCCATTACCAATGGTGAATTGCTATAATTATGTTACTTAGTGCCATCACCAATGGTGAATTGTCCTATTCTACTCACTGTCCACCACCAATGGTGCATTGCCATGTACTACTTTTTGCCCATCACCAATGGTGCATTGCCATATACTACTTAATGCCCATCTTCAATGGTGCATTGTCATATACTACTTACTGCCCGTTACTTAATGGTGCATTACCATAATACTATATACTTACTGCCCATCACCATGGTGTATTGCCCCATACTACACTCACCATTGCCAATACATTGTAGTACACTGCCATATATTATTACTTACTGCCATCAGCAACGATGCATTGCCATATACTACTTACTACCCATCACCAATAGTGTGTTTTCATATATATGTCCACTCAGCCTAGCGTGTATACAGACAAACCCTTTCACAACAATTGTCGTAAGTTTTATGTCGGAATAGACTCAGAAACCACCTCTCGTAGTTGCGTTGTGCAGGCTCTCTCTGCGTGCGCAGGTCACAGCGTACTGGAGCACCCTGATGTAGGGGTGGCTACACCTTGTCAGACCACAGGCGTCTCCTGCCCCCACCCCACAAACAAAAGTCAAGCATCTGATTAGGTAAAGTGCCAGGAGAGCATGGCTGCAATGCTATTGGGGCCTGGAATGGAAGTAGGGGAAGGGAGGAAAGAGGAGGAGAAATCATCATTAAAAGCAACGCCCGGAGCTATGACATTACGACGCCATCACTTGCTCCCCACGTGATGGTTTGACCTTGACCTGGTGACCTTCTTACTTTAGGGGGTCACCAGTAGGTCACGCCTCGTGACCTGGGTGACGTAGAAGGCGTCTCGTGTGTGCATGTATGAGCAGTAGGGCGATGTTACGGCCTGGGGAGGAGTTGGCGATATTAGTCTGGTCGCGTCAGATAGCTCTGTGAGGCTTGCTATACCATATATAGGTCTAGTACCCACATAGCAATTTGGTGGAAGTTCAAATTTATTGGTTATCGTTAGTAGTAGCCAAAAGAAGGACTGCCCAGCTATAGCGGATATATTATAGGTTATGACGTAGACTAAATCTGCCATTCAAACGATTCCTAGCCACCAACCAGAGGACCGGTACAGGCCATACACAGCTGTTATTCCCATGACCTTCCCCTAGGTAGGAGCTCGTACAGCTCAGGTTGCAAGAAGTGTGGCTTCCGGCAAGGTTGTTGTTGAGAGGTCGTCAGTATCAAGGTACAGATTTCCTTCTGTCCAGGTGGGATTATATATCTCCCACCCACGAGCGACAAAAAAATTGATAGAAAGGAAGTGACCGTAGACTAATTTAACTTAATGATATATATGCTGAACTTGTGCCGACATGAATACGAGAATGAAGCAGATTTTATCCTGCTTTTTTTATGTTCACAACGTAATAGTTTGGAGTTGAAATGATGTTATTCCTTTTGGATGGAGGCTTGTCAAGAGTTTATTTATTCATATTGTCCCAGTAAATATGGATTTTTTAACGTTTGTGATTCTTGTGATCACAGCTGAAAAACGGACAGAATCAACCAAGTAAGAAATGTGGCGTGTGTCCGACATTTTCAAATACAAAACTCCCCTTGAGATGGGTAGGGGCGTTCAAACATTGATGTGTAATTTCCATCAAGAATTCACTTAACTTTTTATGAGTTTTGATGTGAGTCAAAGTATAAAAAAGTATTCAAATTCAAAGGGCATTTGGTGTTGTGGGCATTGTATATGGTATGGACATTCACATGAAGGATTAGAACAACATATTTCCTCCATATAGATCTACGTGAAGAAGTGACCTGGATGTCTTCCACATGGTAATACAGGGAGATCGGTGAGAAACCAGATACAGACTGACACCCAAAAATGGAAGAAGCAGCAAGAGCTGACATGGTTGATTAGATAATATGAGTCAACCTGACAAGATGTTGGCCTGTGATTGTATTACCTAAAATACTAGAATAGAAGCAAGCACTGTCCATTCCCTTTTTTGATATGACCCAGTAAAAAGATATTTGTTTTATGAACAGAAAAGTCACGTTCATTTCTATGCAACTACATTTGGATAGGAGAATAAAATTTGAACAGTACGTATAGGGCAGACATTCATATAGAAGAAAAATAACAATTTCCATATGGGAATATAGATGGGAATATAAGTCTGTCATCCATCTTCTTTATGTCAAATGCTTTCTCGTTTTCATTTTCCGTCTGACATCCTTTTTGAAAGCTCCATTTCTGTTATTTCTTCACTGTCTGTTCTGATGTTTCTCAAAAATATATATGTTACAGAAGTCTGAAAACTACGGCCTCTAGCTCATAGAGGAATACAGTTTCCATTCGCTGTCCCTACTGTCTCTCCTTTCAACCATCAGCTTTTTTTGTCCATCAGATATCTCACTTTTTACACTGACCAGATTCCTTCAGTGAAAGATGTATGCGTGTCGTGCATGATACTTTCGATAGCTGCCACTAGGTGTAACAGCACCTACCCATGGGGCCATACCCTTTGCCACCTCATCCCTCACTGGCTACCTCGTTCCTTGGTTACAGAACACCCGGCTACCACAGTCCCTACGGAACCCTCTGGACGCTCCTACAAAAACCCAATTCTCTGGGCCTGCCTCCCAAAGCTGGGAGCTTCACAGTCGCCCGGTTACATTCATCAGGGTTCTTTACGTCTGCCCCTTGCGCGCACTCTCATGCCGTCTCATTCGTCCTGCATTTATCAATTTGGCCAATCAGCGAGCGTGTTTGGTTGCGACTGTGGACCAATCGGGACCACTGTTATATCTGTTGCTCGGCGCGCGCCGACTCTATCAAGCGCCTCGCTTTCGTTGCCGACTTTGGGATTTTTGTGCTGCCCATCGCTGGTCTCCTGTGGTGGTTGGTCTCAAAATGTACAAATTGTCGGGCGTGTTCGGCAAGCTCTCTGGAGAGCCTGACAAACGGCTAGCAATAACGGCGGCTGCACCCATGGGGCCTGCACGCCATGGCTTTGATGATATCATAACAGTGGTATGAGCACCGGCAAACAATCACATATCCGCTGACCTGCCCCTAAGACAATGGCTTAGCCGCCTTGCGGAGCTCAACCACGGGTCACCGGAAGCAGCAAACACTGGGGTCAAGCATTGACCTGGAAGAAATATTATACTGCCAATTGGGAAGAAGGAAGAGTATGGGGAACGTCATAGATATAAATAAGTAAAGTTACCGCATTAAGAGCGTTATATTATGGGTGTTTTTGCTACGAAAAGAAAATTCAGAAATATACAATACTATACATGAATAATAAAAATTAGGACTTGAGGCTGAAACCTCCATCCATGTACATATCAAGGCCCATTGCTGAAGGGTACGGAAAAGATGAACCGTTGACATTCCACGCTCTCCTCATTACTCATGTAAAAGTACCGGTATTACAAACTATGCATAAAAATGATAAAATGATTATGATTAATGATCATTTTTTCTAAATGTATGCCACAGCATTTGAAATTGCCATTCGCATATATCGACCCCCACAGCATAGGTTGTTTCAAAATATTTTTTGCTTTCCATGTTTAAGGGCTAAATATCTGTAAGCGGTGCAATTTGTAATACTCCAATTCCCCATCCGCACATGTCCATGTTCAAGTATATATTATACGTACTATGGCACGCTGGGGTCTTGGCGGTGAGTCAGGTGGTGAGAGTAGGACTGTAGCTGGCACTGGCAGGCCTCTCATTAGGTTCGCTTACTGGTCATTTAGTGGGAGATGTAACATAGGTGGTGCGGGAATTACCTCCCCTCACACGGCCAAATTGACATCCACATATTTCCCATCTCGGGCTGCCCGAGCCAAAAGGAATTGGATCCCAAATCCAAGCCAGCTCCCCGCCTCCCCCTCCTGCTCCTGATCAGATTTACCTTTGATGGACTGGTAATAAATGACGTGGGCCGCACTGGTTGTGGTCGGCGCGGAGGAGGGTGGGTGGCGGGAGGCGTTGGGAATCGCAGGACGAATTGCGTTTTTGACACCTGTCCTCAGCAAGGGGAGAGGGGTGGAAGTGGCGGGAAAAGGACCACGGCATTTCCCACGGGGGTCTGGCGCGCTGGCTGGCGTGTCCGTGTCTGCCGCACGCCAAGGCGCCGTTTTCCCAGGACACCAGGGAGGTGTATCGGGTTGCCGAGGCCTACTGGAAGGGGTTAAACGTGGAAGATGTCGAACAAGCTATCGGGCCTCTCATAGGGACGTAGTGTACTGACACATCTCTACTTCAAGCTCATAAAGATGGGTTAAAAATGAATGACGTGATCGCAATTATTGCTCCATGCAAACAGGGATTTATTGTAAATTCTGTATCATTTATGTCCATGGTGCAAGGCAATGGTTATTAAATTAACAGGGTAATAAAACAGACATGCTAATATGCATTAAAGGAACTGCAGTATCCAACAACACTAAACGGGCTAGAGAAATCATGTAATCATCCCGCAATTGCATGCTATACCGGAAATGACAGGCATGAAACCCACTAAAACAAGTAGCATCCCAGCCCACACATGTCCTATATTGGACGCGACAGGAGTAGAGGGCTAAAACTAATACCATTTCCCTGGTTGGGCTTCGTGGTATACTGGATATATCCATACTCCTTCCCACTATTACCCGTGCACTTAGCATCCCAACACCTCCTCATCGGGTTACCCCTTTAAGGATGACCTGGTGCCTTTATGTCCTTTGTTGTCATGATGCTTGGCGAGTAACTTGCCAGTGCTGCATTCAAGCATCATCAGACTCTTCGGGAGAGTATCAACCCCGAAGGATTCATACATCATGATGGTAAAGGGCATTAAAGCACTAGGCGGCCCTTGAAGAGTTAACAACGCCACAGATATACATGCGGCCCACTCCCGCCACCCCCGCCAACTCTCACCGCGCCAACAGCAGCAGCAACAGCAGCAACAGCAGCAACAGCGGCAACAGCAGCAACAGCAGCAGAAGCGCCAAACAAATTCATCTAAACCCTATCCATCATTTCCAGCCGGCCCCTTAAATAGGCCTCGAAATAAAAGCTCACGTTGGCGTCATGCGAACTTTCAATCAGGACAAAGGCGGTATTCGATGGGAGGGGAGAAGAAGCGAGAAACTAGGTGTGTGAGCCTTCTTCCGTCTTAAAGCTCCTGCCCAGTGGTACGGCACAAGTGGAAGAAGCCCATTATCGTCTATAAGTGACTACCCCCTAAAAACCACATCACAATGAGAAGTAGTGCCTTTACAGGGTGAGCACGAACCACCACTTGAGGTATGGCTAATTTATTTGAGACAGGGGAGACTTGCACTGTTTTACCTCGCGCTGGTCAGGTTTCCCGAGTGACTATCGATTTATTTACGGTTGTATTGGTGAGTGTGCCATCCTGTCCAAAGAGAGGTTCATTCCATTTTTTTCCTTTTACATTTCTAACGATTGTTGATTCATTGATTGACAGAGAGACAACTAGAAAGTCAACAGTCCTATCTCAAATAGGAAATAGAGAATGCGTTCCAGTGCTCTTTTTCTTTGCTAACGCGAAGAGCCAAAAGGCTCCCTTTCTATCTTCTCGCCTGCATACTTTTCCGTACATGGTTATATTAAATACGATGGATGCAGCACTGATCTGTTGATACACTTGTGGGAATACAATAATACCCTGTTTATACAGATCAGGATAGAGCAGCAGATGTAGCAGCCGAGGACAATGACGTCACAGGCGTCACATATTATTAGTATTGTGCTAGTAGTATATGAATGGTAGTTTTCATCAGGCACATTTTACCATACTGTTTCCATTACAGTTCGAGCATGGGTCATTGTAAATTTGTCTGCTTATTCATTCCTCAATGTTATTCGATATGAGGATCGGTTTACCAAATCAACAACAGGTGTGTATTGGGTGAACATCCCCAACACAGGTAGAATATTTACAACATCTACCTGCAGTTTCCGCAACCCATTCAGTGCTATGCCAACAACAGTACACAAAAAAACGCCCCTCTGGTCTCCTTCGGCATGCACATGTTGTTGCCGCGTTTATCTGTGTTTACCTCGGCTATTGAATGACTTACATGAGACCAATACGTACGCCAATTTGGGGTAGAGCTGTTTATCTAGTAACCCTCACAAACAGCGGTCAGGCACAGGGTCATTGGCAATGCACGTCCAGAGCTCAGCTAAGGACCAATTTGCCCGCGTCGGTTTAGGGGCCGGCTGGGAGGGAAGGGATCAAACTATAGATCAATCGTCGGCGTCCAAGTGGTGACGCGGATAGGGCTTGGGTCGGTGTATAAATCCTCAGTCCTCCCCTCCCACTGCCTCCAGTGTCCAGACCTTACTGGGGCAGCTCCGAGTGTGACGGGAATGTGTGGTTAGCTGCCGATAAGGTGGCCGCTGTGCAAAATGTCGTCTGCTGGCTCGGAGAAGGCTTCTCCTAGGTCCAACCTACTCTGTATAGTCCTGTGTTATTGCCGGGTGTGGCACTGGGGAAGTGGTTGCTCTCGGGTACAAGAATTTCACCTGCGCATTTCTGATGCTGATCCATTCCAGACATTGACATCTTGTCTGCGTGCAATTCTCTTCTAAAATTCATTTAGAATCTTTTTAGTATTCTCGTTTCATACAATGCCATCCGTTTTCATACACCCCTGTCATTAATATATGGATGCCAAATATGTGAGGACCCCCTAAGTCCCTATAGGATTCAATTCTGATGGCAGTGGAATTGAGTGTACTAGCAAGTAGACATTTGATTTGTAACCACAGACGGATTTATTTGTTCAACGTGTGATGGTTTGACATTGTCCAGTGTGTACTTGGGATTCAATATGGTGAACACTGATCCCACCAACTCCACCTTCAATTTCAACCCAGGTCAAATATGTGAGGAACCCTTAAATCCCGATAGGATTCAATCCTCATGGCAGTGGAGTTGAGTGTACCAGCAAGTAGACATTTGAGTTGTAACCCCAGACGGATTTTTGTCCAGTATGTACTTGGGATTCAACATGGTGAAACACTGATCCTACCATCCCCAGGTTCAATTTCCACCCAGGTCCATCTGGACGGGATGCGACTTAAGCTTCACCGGTTATAGCCACTGTGTCTTTCCCACCTGACACCACAAAGCTGTGTGGGTGTTACAAAGTCCATGAATCCAGTGACCGCTGCTGGTGAAAACAAAAACACCTAACATTTATCATGATGACCTGCAGGCTGTGCTCCGCAATTGGAGACTCCAATAGTTGACATTGTTCAAGTGTTCAAGGACAAACTGGACACTTTTGCCAGTCTCGTCGTTACTACAGGCACATGACATTTTCCAAGTGCAAAACATATCTGTATTAATGGAATTGAATGAATTAAGCTAATGATTACGTTCCAGCATGTGAACTGCAGAGATCGAATATAACGTACAACTATATCGTGTTGTAGGGGACATTTTACCTAGCCACCGAGATGATATGAATGTGTTTAGCATTTGACAACGATATCCGAAAATGATATTTTTATGCACCTGTATAACTCTTTGTGAGATACGTGAACGCACTGTCTGATTTGCTGCTTCAAAGGAAGAGAGCCCGTACGTTGAAAGATTAACAATTCTGACTGCTCAAATAATTGAAGGTTAATGAGTGGCAATTGGTATTTTGCGCCTTCCATTAATTACGCTTGTAAGCCCCAGGTGGTGTGGACGATTTAAGGATTAGTTATGTAATTTGAACAAGGACTCGAGTAAGAGGATGAAATTCAGGATGGTACAGTTCTTCACATTCAAGAGAATTTAATTCTTAATCATTACCACATTGAAATGTCGGTATGCATACATTGAATAGAATATATCATGTAATCTAAGTGTTCCAATATTTTCTAGATCATGTATACTGAAACCTAAAAAAGGAAACTTAGATTTAGTCAGAAAACATGTGGAAATCGAAACAGTAAGTATTCAAAACGAGTCAGTCTAAATTGTACAATTTATCTGCGAGATTTAAATCTATACAATCTAAATCTGAAATGTAAATCTACAATTTAAATATGATACAAGTTGGTAGCTCATGGACAATTACGGATCCCTTGAGCCCTTATAACTGTAATACCAGTCATCTTCTTTCGGGGAAATTAATCAAAATTCTTAAATACCACATTACTCAGTGGCACGCTAGGGAAAATTTAAGATGCTTAATAAGCGACAAATGCTGATTCACAGTGATGATGAAATCCCAGCAGATTAATGAAACCCCCAACAAAATGTCCAAGGTGAGGAAACACTAAAAGTTGTCACCATAGCTGACCATCAACCCGAGCCCTGCAGCTGAGAAAGAACCTGAACCTCTGTTACACTGGTTAGGGTTTTAAGTGTTAGAGGCACACCACAAAGAGAGATGTGGACTCATGTCTCACTTCAGGCCAAGGTGTGTGTTGTGGGTGTCTTACATGCCTCCAGCATGTGTGATTTTCCCGCACTTATCAGGACCGTGAGTAGGTAAGTGTCATACAAGGCGCCCCGTGTATGGATCATTTATGTGTGCCAGCGCATCAACACTTGAGAAGGTGCCACGTGGCGGGGAGCGTTCATTGCTCCCTGTCATCCGTTATGGCCATTAGGCCTGTGGGGCTGGGCGAGTAGATTATGCTAAAGGGTGACAGGACAAGCCGGCTGTGACACTAACGATACACTGGAGGCTACAGACCAATGCCATGTGGCTGCGAGGCACATCACGACATGCTAGGTACATGTAAGTAAATAATGCTCCGTTCACTGCCCACTGGTCAGTGGCTATGAATAGCAAATGACCTGGGGCTGTTATTATGATTGGCCTGTGAGTGACGGGGAGGCCATGGCCGATTGGTTAGGTGATGGATGGCGTTGACCAGACTGAGTCACACCCTAATCCTATGGCTGTGCCCTTTGAATGGTTGCTATAATAATTACTCCCACGCCCCCTGGATTAACATTCATTTCTACATGCCCATAGCCCTCAGGGCCCCTGGGATGAATCAGGATCATCTCAGCCATAATCTACAAGTATAAACATTCTGAGGATTCTGGATATTAGATATGGACAATGAAAAGGAATTGTATTATAAAGTAAAATGCGGCATTTGCATGTCTAAATGTAATGGGACTAATTTGGGATGGGGCATTAACACGTCATGAATAAAAGCACTACAAATCAAAAGGAAAAGCAATTCCTGGAAGAAGACCCAGAGGGGCTGTTTTATTCACCAATAAGATTACATAGAGATTTCATATTTCCCGTGGAGGGACTTGCAAAAGAACCAACAAGATTCCTATGTACATCAGTGACGCCACACAATGAAACGGAGGAAATAATGATCAATTGCTCAAAACCTGTCCAATGAAAGTGGATATTGTTACTGCAGTATGCTTACTATTTATTGGAAAAGAATGCACTTTCTAGTAGATTTTCTAAGCAGAATGTACTACAGGTATCAAGTGTCTCCATGGGCAGTTACGTGTGATACTTTGTATACTTGCTTATGAAACTATGCTGCATGTCCTTGGCTTTAGAATGCATTAAAGCTCTGTGCTAGAAGGTATTACTACTTAATCATCTCGACATGAGCCAAATGTCTGAACATATGGCTAAAGTTACAATTTCAATCTATATCATTTTAAGTGATATCAAGTTCAGACTCTGCTATTGATGCATTTCACTTAAAAAGCCGAAGGGTAATCTTCCATTTGCCATTGTTGAGTGATTGTCTTTGACCAACAGGCCATGCATAATTCCGTACAGTAAGATCATAAATAGTGTACCTTTTGTCTGCTGAGTACCGTGTCATCTCTTTAAATGAATATACTCTGCCCGATGGTGCCATTTGGTGCCTATTTACGACACGGTCAGAGGTTAACTGCCATGGGGCAGCAATCCGCGTCAACAACAGGGATAACTGCCTTGTCTCCAGGCACTGGAGGAAGGCAATGCCTACAGGAGGAGGAGGGGTATAAACAGCAGGGCCTTTGTCAGTTCTACACTAAACAACTGGAGGGGGGTCACTGTTCCACTGTCAGAGAACTTAGGGATGCCATGGGCGGACACTGAACACTGTCTCTGCGCCGACAAGGCCGGTACCGCCCCCCTCTGGCTTAACTTTGAAGTCAATGCCATCCCTTATTAGGGCCACCTTGGATAACATGGTTCACTACCCTTGTCTCATCGACATGCGGCCTTCACTTGACCTCGTCGGTGCAAGCTGCTTTTGAAACGTTCTTTTGGGGCGTTCTAACTGTTTTCTCCTCTGGCGATTCATTCGATTAGCTTCGACAATGCCGAGGGCCTGGCTCTACTTTCAAGTCGAGCCGACACCGGTGGCTGCCGCCTCCACACGATAGACTCCAGGTCTGCCCCACTGTATCTGGCCCCAACAGTACCTTGTATAGGCCACCATGTCCATACAAATCCCTTCTACCCCCCCCCCCCCCATACTTACGCCCTCCCCCACAGTAAGGCGTTGCTTCGAATTCATCTTGCTGAAAAACATAAACCCCATGTTGGTTCATTTAGCACCCCCTCCCCAGCCCGATCCCGTTATGCTACCAAACATCAGCAGACGCCATTTCTCTTTATTTTCTCTTATTCGCGCCAGATCGCTGTATATTCTCAGGCGGGCTTTGAGTTGGCCGCCACGTGGTTAATTCCGCGCAAGCCCAATGAACTGAAGAAACCTATTCTGGCCCAAAGCTTTTGGTTTCCTCTGTCTATTCAGGCCAGACGCCGCCTCCCAGGACACTATCAGAGCCCTTCTAGGTTGCTGGAGACACCTCCTTCAACTCTACCCCCACCTCATTTCCCCCCTCCCCCACCCCTCCCCCACGACATCCCCACTCCTACCCATCCCAGAGACCCTACCTACCACCCACCCTCTCACACACAGCGGCCATGCAGCCCAGGCTAACTACGAGAAATGTCGGTTTTTGAGGGTGCGGTATAAGTCTATGTTGAGGTGGAGAAGGAGGACGCCACTGTCGGCCAGTGCTTTTAAACCCCAAGGAAGCCTATATAAAGGTTTCAGTACCTGTCCCATATCCACTTTGACTGTTACTGTTGGGGTACCAACATGTGGGCCTTTAAGAATGAAGTCCGTCGGAGGGCCCTTATTGTTGCCTCCCTCTACCTTTTCCTGAATGATTAATGTGGATACACGCCAGCAATGGTTGTTGAACTGCTCGTTGAGCTGCTCCAGACTCTTGCTCTATCAGAGGACACTGATGGATGAGTGTACTATACTGTTATCATCGCCACTCCCACAATCATCGCTCAGTATAAGCCTGTAGCTATCTGGCTATATACTAAGGCTCACTATACGAAGTATGAGCACCTTTGTTTTCTATATATTCTACAAATAGACCCACCTCCCTATTTGCTATATTTCAATATTCTACATAATTGCTATCACATTTCGAATCTTAAGAAAGTGAAAGGGTGCCCATACATCTTTCGCGACACATTTCTACTTAGCCATGGGCGTCAGCAATTGTAACATTCTAGACAGTATTAGCAAGACGTGTGGTTAATTAAAGGGGAACTAATGTGGGACATTATTTTGCAATTCTCTTCTAGCTCATTTAGCTCATTTCCCTGTGAGAGATTCTTCTTGTGAATGACTCTTGACAGTGTGGGCAAAAATCTAGACTTGATCTAGCGAGTTGAGTCCGTCATAAAAGAGTGTGTGAAGCGATGCATCTAAACCAACTCCACTCAATCGTGACCCTTTCTAATTTGTCTAAAAATCAAGCTCTGCTTGAGTGGGACTTATTGTAGTCCAATTAATCCAATTGCCACATATTTCACTAGAACGGTTTTAAAGTTTAAAGTCTGGGTAGCGGTATAATGAAGCTTGACGCTCTTACTTGGGCTTTAACTGCTAGTCTATCATAGCAGAATCTAAACACGTTAATCTACATAATTATTTACATAAAGAACAGGACACACAGGAAACGTAGTAGCACACAGCTGCTTAAAAGAACCGCAATTCCTAGTGACTGTAAAGCGTTGGTTCCATTGGTTGATGTGGTATATTCAACCGAGGTTCACTCAATATTTCCTTAGTAGAGGAAGTTTTATCACACCTTCAATCAAATAGACAAACGGCCAGGCCCTTTGGGGTGAAAATATATATATTCATTCAGAATTTTGGTTCCATTGGTTGATGTGGTATATTCAACCGAGGTTCACTCAATATTTCCTTAGTAGAGGAAGTTTTATCACACCTTCAATCAAATAGACAAACGGCCAGGCCCTTTGGGGTGAAAATATATATATTCATTCAGAATGGGTGGTCCATTGCCCCTCTTTTTACATGCGCAAGAAAATCTCTGTTTCTCATCACAATATTGTACCATTATCTGATCCACCCTGGGACACGGACCTGGCAGCCCATGCTCTTAAATGACTTAAGTATCCTTAACTTAAGCACCATGAGTGTCACCGCTTTACTAGTTATCTCAATTACTAATCTGAAAATGACGCTTAGGCTGATATATACCTACTTTTGGATTTTAGTCAGTGAACGAAAACATTAAAACGAAAAAAGGATGTAATCTTACATTTAAAGTCATCTCACACGATCGGGTATTTGGCTGATGATCAGTGAGGCACATTTTGGGATCGGTGGAATTCAGGCTTAATGTGTGGGCATCCTTTCTACTGGCAGCTACAACAAGCAGCTCTATACAGCGGGTACTGTGATGAAACACAATGAATGGGGTTTATCGGGTACTAAACTAGGTGGGTGGTACCAGGCACTCTTATCATACAAACCTAAAGTGATCTACATTGACAAATTAGTGGCTCCAGCGTCCCTTTCAGCATTACGGCTTTATGTTTGCAGGAAGAGGCCTAGTCTTATTGAAGCCTATTGCATACTATGGGGGAAGTCTTATCGGTTACATGCAGGACACGCAGCCATTGATTAGCACGTGCAGATAAGTGAGTCATCAATCAATGACCATCGGGCAGTCTACCCGATAAACTGTCAGTGCACTAGACCCTAGCCAAACTGGACAGTGGTGGGGATGTCATCCCCCCTGATACCCTATACCTTAGGGGGATTATATAGACTTATTTTAGTATAGCATGACAGGTGGATGGTACTCTATCAAGTAAAGGCTATTGCTATGATGATTATCATTTGTGACGGCTATGTGGATGGGGCGTGGGTAGGGATGTGTGAGAAGTCCATTAAAAAGGGCCCCTGACACAGGTTTTAGATTTCTCACGAGCCCTACACAGACCAGTACCAGTATCAAAGGTTTGAGTGGGACGGCGCTGTGGGCACGTCAGGGGCTGTGGTGTGAACACTGAACTGGGTGGGAACCTCCACAGCCGGCACAGGTGACACCAGCCGTGGGCGTGGTGTAAGGGCCACCACCCTGCCTGAGCCTGAGGAGCCGGAGGTATCTTCATTACCCACATCCCCACCCCCAAACTCTTGTTACTCTCTCTCTCTCCCTCCCTCTCCCCATCTTGTTTAGTTCTTCTTTAGTTTGGGCCAGCGCATGCCCTTGGTCTGTCCTCTTTGCCCCCCCCCCCTCCTCCTCCTTTCTCTCCATCCTCCCCTGCATCCCACTGGCCCTGACTCCTCCTCTCCCTACTTTCCTCCCTGTTTCGTCCCCGTCCAACTTCCTGCCTCCTGCTGTCGTTGACGCCTCCCCCTCTTCCCTCCCTGTTCTCTCCCTGATCTCCATACCCCTCCCACTGTTCCCGAATAGGGAAGCGAAGAGAAACAGAGGATGTGGGACCGGAATGAGACAACTCCCCTATTCCTCCCAGCGGCGTATAGGAGTAAATTCTTACTGGGTAGGGGAGGGGGGGGGGGTTCTTTTGCTATGCAAGTGTCTATACCCTTTGTCTATCTTTCCACAGATCTTCCGTTACACCTGTACATTGTATATGCCCTGTAGTATTCTATAAACTCGTGTGTCGCTCTTTTATCCACTTGCATGCCTCTCTGACTATCACAGCTAGGTTATTGCTGAAGCTGTCTATGTGTAGGTAAAAGATACTGTAGCAGTTTATTGGCCTTGGTGTATTTTTCCGGATCTTGCTGTATCCTCTTCGGTTCACACACTATCACCTCGGGTTGCAGGGTCTGACATGCCAAGAGACGAAAAAACATATATCATTTCATAGAAGAGTCGAGCACATCCATGCCAATCTACTACTGAAGAAATCCTCTGCTTTTTCCATACGGAATATTTCTACGGAGGCCCACACAGCTCAAACCCAACAATACTTCGAATCGAGTGTCTAGTAATTGGTTACCCCAGCTCAACCCCTCTCCTTGCCCCAGGATGAATAGGTTTTTGCACTGGGCTACATGGGCTCCCACCTCCACTACTCTACCCTACATCTCCACTACAATCTAAGCTGGACTTACTTTCTAGGCGTTATCCGAGATTCTCCTAATGAGGTGGGTTGGCGTAGGGCGGCGACTGGTTTACCCTGCAGGGCCTGACAAGCCCTGACAGCTGACTCTGCGGCTGCTGGTGGAGGACAGCTACCATTAGGGGTAGATTGGAATATGCAATCTGGGTGTTAACTTCCCAGGAGTGGCGGGTCTACTGGAGCGGCTCCCCCAGGGGCACGGGCGGCATACTAAGTCTTAAATGGGGGGAGCCGCTAGTCTGATTAAGGAGGAAATGATCGCCCAGTTCCCACGGGGTATTAGACCTAATCGCAATTATAAAAAAAGAGTCAAGATGCCTCCCGCTATACACACACGCTAATCGCATCTACCGAAGACTCAGTTTCAGCAGGAACTTTGGCAGCTCTCTCTCTCCTCGGTAACATTTACTTTCTCTTCTCAGAATACTAAAGCATTACATAGAAGTCTTCCGCTTGCTAGCTATGTGATATGTGCATTTCCTTGTAAATGTAATTCTATATGATTATTATTTGGAAATAGTATCTACCACTGCCATGCCCAACACTTAAAGGGTTTTCCGCCGCGAATAATATCCTGGGTGGATATCACTTTGCTCTCACATTTGTCATTCAATCATCCTGGATATGAAAAGTTGATACAGCCAACCCCAATAAGAAATATCATTTTTCATACAAACACTTGGGAAGGGGCGAGAAAGGAGGGCAGTGGGTGTAGGGATGCAGTGCGAAAAGTCATTGATAACCAAAGACACTCAGGCAGAAATGCGGAGAGAGAAAGCTGCAGACAGATACTGGAGACACAGACAGGCGGAGACACTGTACAAGGCGGTAGTCGGCAGCCTCATACATATCATTGACGAGAGATCCAGGTGGACCATAGATCGGCGTCGATGGCGGCCCGCACTAGGAGTTTACTCTGTCCCTACAATAGACTGGCCAAGGTCGATTTTGGCTAAAGGTAGATTGATCCTGGAGCGGGAGGTGCGCGCAGCACATGTGAATGCCATCCCGTTAATCCTCTTTTTTGAGGCTGAGTGAGGAGAGAGAGAAAGAGAGAGAAAAGGAAAGAGAAAGAGAAAGAAAAAGAGAAAGAGAAAGAGAAAGAGAAACAGAGAGAGAGAGAGAGAGAGAGAGAGAGAGAGAGAGAGAGAGAGAGAGAGAGAGAGAGGCAATTAATGTCGTAGGAGTCGTATAGCGGCTTATGGATGGATGGATAGATGTAGGGAGAGACGGGGAAGATAGACATAGGGCAGGGCCAGGGAGGGAAAACAAAATGATGCTGAAAGGGGAAGACAGTATGGATGGTAAGAAAATAAAGATAAACAGGGAATTGGCCGAGGTCATGCAGGACGGAGGGATGAATGATTTGAGCCGTTTTGTCTCAGTAAAACTACTGCCACTAAAATTCGCCAGTCCTGACATAAACACATTTATTATTGCTTTTGCGAGAATACTTCCGAGAACATCATCATGGGATACATGCCTCCTCAACTAGAAGGGTTCCTTTCATCTGTACCCTAGTCATGAACAAATTATTTTTGTCAACGGCATCAAAAGTTCATAACTCTGTCATTTTCATTCAGAAACTTAACCTGTAATGGATAGTACATGTACCTCTAATCTCCCTCGGGGGAGCCACATGTCGCCTTAAGTTTGAGGCTTGGGTAGACGTTGGTAGATGGCAGTATCATGCTCAGCAGTACTATCAGTGTACCACCCACTGCATACTACATTTAACCTTACCCGCAAATAGGACGTTCAACTCAGGATTTGTAAGACCATACCCTATGAGTTGTGGAGTGTAAACTCCAGAGAACTCCTCTCATGTGTTGGCCTATACAGCAAAATAACAGAAATATCCACTTACTTCCTTCAGCTGTCCTGAAGTGTATAGGATCGCTGGCCGGACTCTGGTACTTGACATTGAGTACTACAATGGTTGCCGTGACGTTGGTGTAAGGCCACAGGTTATACACGTGACCGGAACTGATGTCCCGTCGATGACGTTCCCCGGTGCCCCCGCATGGCTCAGGCTCCCGGTAGATAATGCTGTGTTCCCGCATGGTTCCCTTGCCGTGGTCCGTCCTCCAAAACTGTATCTGGAAGCAAGAGGCAAAAGACACGTATGAGTATGAAACAACCTAGCGCTTTATTTCAGTTTCGGTTATCTTCGGTTGGCCTCTTAAACAATCATCCACACGAATCTATGTGGACCTTACAATATAAATAATAGTCTTGCTAGATACCTAGACCATCCGTAAAAAGCGGTGGCTTCAATTAAGTTATCAGCAAATGCAGTCTTATGTACAGGAACTGTTATTCCAACCCATCCGCCCATATCCTTGGAACCACCCTCGTCTCCATCCCTCACACCACGAGACATCATAACATTACCCAACTCGATATTTAATCTCACTACATCAGATGCCATTGAATTCTATTCTCATTACAGATAGGGCAGTGCCACCTCCACCCAGCCTGCACCCGCTGTGATCGGCCAC
Source organism: Harmothoe impar (assembly GCA_947462335.1). Lineage (NCBI taxonomy): Eukaryota > Metazoa > Annelida > Polychaeta > Phyllodocida > Polynoidae > Harmothoe > Harmothoe impar. The sequence goes on along the minus strand of OX381704.1, from coordinate 81,467,766 downwards.
CGATATGGCCGTGTAAACACCTTAGCTCCTCCAGTGCCTCTGGTTTCCACTTTCGGCAACCATGTGGAGAGGCCCACGACAAAACCCCATTGCCCGCCTAATTGGGCCACAGGTCCTGGCCACAGCGAACTGCGCCCCGGCCACAGAAGTCGGCCCAGCTAATTAACGCAACAGACAACATGCAATTGGGGCCAACTGGGTGAGTGGGTGGGGGAGAGATGAGCAGCTCACACCGAGTATTGTGTTGCTTGCGTAAGGTGTCCCTGCAATGCTCTGGTGTCCATACCGAGAAGGATACACCTACGCACCATAAGGGTTTTCCCAATAGTATAATAATGCCTTCTCCCATTTCTTTTGGTTTTCTGCATGGCAATATATTTTAGTTGGTTATATAAATTGCACCATCGCTTAACAATTACAACTTCCACTATTACGATTACTACTGGTCCTATCATTGTAAGCCTATGCATATATTGCACCACTAAAAAGGGATAGAAGATATGATGGCCGTTTCTGTATGGACGCATCTTATAAATATCGATACCACACTCCTTTATGAACACGGTAAGTGCCAGTTCAGCAAACACACAGGTGAGCGTGTCCCATATCAATTGACAAAAATAGCATGTACATGTATAGGCAAGGTCCAATGGTATTCCCTTTACCTTGGCCTCTCTGGTTAGTCTACAAATAACTTATCCGCCTGTAAAAAGAATATCTGGTGTCAATTTGGTGAATCCGTGTAAGGGAAAGCTCTGGATGAATAGACGTGATGCTACACGGAAGGGGGGTGCTCCATATGGACAGGACTCGTACACTGATAATAATACCTATAGTCAGTAGTGACTATACCACCATATTTTGACCCCCGTAGTCAGGGGACTATACAGCTTAGTCACATATTAGTCATAAGATAGTCAGTAGTGACTATATGTGGATCACACAAATTGATGATGGCACAGGAAACAGTTAGGATTCAAATTTGAATGGTCCATGGACTTCAGGTAGGCACATCCTCTTCTAAACCACTGTTCTATGGATATCCCTGCTTGTTATATGTTATGTTACAGTTGTCTATGACAACTTAAGATGTTCTAGGGTGCATGAGTTCTCATGTTTGATAGAGTAATCATGGTATTTTGTTCAAATTTTGATAACATAGAAATACATGAACAGTGTATGTCTAGACTGACAGAGCATAATAGGCTTACACAGGAGCCTGTAACCTGCCCTGTTTTATCCTAGCCTGTCACCTGCCAGGCCTTGTCCTGTCTGTCCCCTGTCATGCCTTATCCTAGCCCATCCCCTGGCCTGCCTTATCCTAGCCTATCCCCTGGCCTGCCTTATCCTGGCCTATCCCTTGCCATGCCTTATCCTAGCCTGTCCCTTTCCCTGCCCTATCCTAGCCTGTCCCCTGCTCTACCTTATCCTAGCCCATCCCCTGTCCTGCCTTATCCTAGCCTGTCCCCTGGCCTGCCTTATCCTAGCCTGTCCCCTGCCCTACCTATCCTAGCCTGTTCCCTGTCATGCCTTATCCTAGCCTGTCCCCTGCCCTGCCCTAGCCTGGCCTGTCCCCTACCCTGCCTTATCCTAACCTGTTCCCTGCCCTGCCTTATCCTAGCCTGTCCCTTACCCTGCCTAATCCTAGCCCATCCCCTGGCCTGCCTTATCCTAGCCTGTCCCCTGTCCTGCCTTATCCTAGCCTGTCCCCTGCTCAACCTTATCCTAGCCCATCCCCTGCCCTGCCTTATCCTAGCCTGTCCCCTGGCCTGCCTTATCCTAGCCTGTCCCCTGTCCTGCCTTATCCTAGCCTGTCCCCTGCCCTACCTATCCTAGCCTGTTCCCTGTCATGCCTTATCCTAGCCTGTCCCCTGCCCTGCCCTAGCCTGGCCTGTCCCCTACCCTGCCTTATCCTAACCTGTTCCCTGCCCTGCCTTATCCTAGCCTGTCCCTTACCCTGCCTAATCCTAGCCCATCCCCTGGCTTGCCTTATCCTAGCCTGTCTCCTGTCCTGCCTTATCCTAGCCTGCCACCTGCCCTACCTATCCTAGCCTGCCCCTGTCCTGCCTTATTCTAGCCTGTCCCTTGCCCTGCCCTAGCCTGGCCTGTCCCCTACCCTGCCTTATCCTAGCCTGTTCCCTGCCCTGCCTTATCCTAGCCTGTCCCCTGTCATGCCTTATCCTAGCCTGTCCCTTGCCCTGCCCTATCCTAGCCTGTCCCTACCCTGCCTCATCCTAGCCTGTCCCCTGCCCTGCCTTATCCTAGCCTGTCCCCTAGCCTGCCTTATCCTAGCCTGCCCCTGTCCTGCCTTATCCTAGCCTGTCCCTTGCCCTGCCCTAGCCTGGCCTGTCCCCTACCCTGCCTTATCCTAATCTTTTCCCTGCCCTGCCTTATCCTAGCCTGTCTCCTGTCATGCCTTATCCTAGCCTGTCCCTTGCCCTGCCCTATCCTAGCGTGTCCCCTACCCTGCCTCATCCTAGCCTGTCCCCTGCCCTGCCTTATCCTAGCCTGTCCCCTAGCCTGCCTTATCCTAGCCTGTCCCCTGTCCTGCCTTATCCTAGCCTGTCACCTGCCCTACCTATCCTAGCCTGGCCCCTGCCATGCCTTATCCTAGCCTGTCCCTTCCCCTGCCCTATCCCTACTACTCTGCTCTGCCTTGCTTTGCCCTGCCCTGCTCTACATTATTTTGCCTTGCCTTATTCTGCCTTGATCTACCCTACTATGCTCTACATTACTCTGCTCTGCCATGCTCTGCCTTGCTCTACTTTCCATTACTCTGCTCTGCCTTACTCTGCATTGCTCTGCCCTGCTCTACCCTTCTGAACCTTGACCTGCCTTTCGCTTATTTCTCATGATTGACTATATCTATTAGTCATAGTGACTACTTTAGACCATGAAACCATTAAATTCATAGTCACTTGACTATATAGCCCAAATCAGCCGATTTAATGGCTGACTATAGGTTGACTATATGACTAACTTACATTAGACATAGGTGACTAACTAGGTATAGCCGTTTTTTCTACGTTCACGTGACTATAGAAACGTAGTCCGTAGTGACTAACATTTCCAGGCCCATTATTATCAGTGTAGACCTGTTTGGTCAAACACAACATCCAAGGTTTAAAGCTTTGCAATCAAAGGTTAGAATTCATTGATGCCAATAACTATAGCTATAGGCTACTTATATTTGCATAAATGTAGGTCCTTGTCCGGGGTCCTTGTACATCATGTTCTAACATGGAGGCGAAGAACATGTAATGTGGCCAGAAGATCCAGGTTGGATTCTCCTAAAGTGTTGCATGCGTGTGCGTATCAAGTTCTTGATATGTTTTACTAAGTAGGCCTTACAGCAGGTCAGGTCACCTAATCTGATAAGCATCTTCTGTCTTAAATGGCACATGAGAAGGGTTCTTAAGAGTTGAGTATGTAGCCCTGAACACACTGCATGCATGTCAGCAGCTGGTCTGGGAGTCATGTCATCCTCTTAAACTTCATATCTTTGGCAAAACTCTCTGCTAGGTGTGTTTGGCATGCATATAGCGAGGTCATCGTCTAGAGGACAATCAATGAGAGTTCCTGTCTTTGGTGCTGGGCTTCTTCTTGGGCCGACCCAGAATGGCTGCGAGCCCTCCCTGGCCATTGTGGCTGTGTAGCGGATCATGGCGGCAGATGTAATGAGGCGTAGACCTACTAGTGGTGAGGGCCAATGATAGCAGCAAGGCGTGCCAGAGATGGGCGGCCTCAGGTGTTGTTAGGTAGGGGTGGCTTTGTAAGGATAGTGAGGGATTCTCTACATATATGTGAGATGTTTGTATTTTACACCACGCATATACCCGCTGTATATATTGAACCGCTATACATTTCCTTTTGCATCAGAACCCAGTTCTTCGCCGCTCCATCATCAACATAGCATACCGCGTTCTGGGCGCTGTTCTAATACCCAATGCAAATTATGCCCCACATAAACTACAAAAAGAGCCGGATAGAAGCCACCAGCTTCTAAGGTTCCCATTGTTCCACGGCATTAGAGGGGCCATAATGTGTCTAATGCGGTCTCCGAATGAGTCAGGCCCCTAGAAGATATACATCTATTGATTCCATCAATAGGGTGTAGAGAACACCAAACCTCATTTCCATTTGGTTGGCTAGCGGTGCTCATCAATGTGTTTTTTTAAATTGTTACCAGGTTACATATATGGAAGGGCACATTGGTCTTGGTGCTTCTGTTCCCCTGATAAACTAGAAATGATTCCCGCGGCCGGCGTATCGCAAATTAAAGCGGAGGGTTTGCCGTATCCCCTCTCCCTAGCGGAGCGGCCCCGATACCACGTTAATAATGCAAGCACCATCACTGCTATTGACGCTATGTCCATGAAGAAGTAATCAATGAGACAGCTCGATCGTCCCTTTGTTTCAGATTACACCATTACAAATACACTATTCCCATGCATTGGACTATACATAATTCACAGCTCAATTTATCTGTCCTCTGGAGAGCCGGGGGCTTAGTGCTTAAACGGTAGTGAGCAGCTCTGAAATGCGCTGTGATATACATACGCGGCGCGAGCTGCTCTGCACTGCCGACCCACCGAAGGTAACCACCACCCACCCACCCACCTATACCCCGCAACAAGCGAAAATCGACTGCCGACGCCCCCGGAAATCGCTCTCACACCGGCCAAAGAGTTCAACGGGGACCCTGTGTCTAGGCGGGTCTGCTTTCAGCTGTCAGACTTCGTTTTACACATGAAACTAGATGGATAATAGACAGTCACGGCCCCTGAACAAAACCGACGCGCTCGGACGACCGCAGCCCACAAACAGATCGCAGCGCACCTCACGGGCTGTGGAGGAACCAGAGTTAGCCTGGCTGACGGCAACGATGGCCTCCTATACAGCCAGCGCCGGGGTTGGTGCAGAAAGAGCAGTGAGCTACTTGGCAACAACATCACCAACAAATTGCATATTGCAGGGCTATCCGGTGACGATTGTACATTCGGTCATAAGAGGAATCATTTTCAATAAAGAAAGGCTAAACATGGCAGTACTTCAGTTATTAAATACTGGCGATTGCTTATGAACGAAATACGATACCTCTATCTAAATTGTTTTCAAAGAAAGATGTTTGTCTGATTGCCATGTTCGGTACACACAAAGCAATGTCAAAAAAGAAGAATTTTATATCAAACCAATTAGGCAATTATGTATTTTCGAATTTATTAAATGTCAGACTCAATTATATGAGTGCAGGTGATAGAATGACACTGAAATTAATAAATTCAAAATGAAGTGGTGTTGAACAGCGCCGGCCATAGACATTACGTCGAGGAAATAAGTCCCCTTGTGTTTAAAGCACATGCGGTGCATTATGACGGATTTATCTTGATATTAATACTGAGTGAACAATTATACCCCTTGGATACGCATGATCCTAGGACTTATCCTAAATCGAGTATGGCGAAGTTATTTCCAAATGTTATTAATACATGTAGCACTGAAGAGATAACAGTTTGAAAAGTTGATAATCCCATAATAAATTCAAATCTGGGTAGGACTTCTGCGATTGCACTTCCAACTGTAAAAAGTCTTGTCAAATACGATAAAGGCATGCAGACTCGGGGGAAGAAGCCCTAGGACATAGATAACGCGACACGTTCGTGGGTGTGGACGACCGAGAAACCTACATATTAACGCGTATACCTCCTGCAGATACGACGCGTACGGAAATCCATCGTGACATGTTTTGTGGTAGTCCATTCTAGAAATACACCTCCCCGACGCATGGACGTCAATGCTGTTTTGTCATGCCAGAGGCCGAGGTCCGCCAATGATGGCTTAATAAACCATGACTGCAAACGTGCAACAGAAAACCAAGTATCGACGTCCCACTTAATGCATTGGCTAGGTTCGATAGGCTGTGTCTGACGGCGCATTTTCCATGTTAACTGCTCAATGATGGACTGATTGGAGTCTGCCGGTGGTTTATGTGGTATCTAGGTGAGTATGGATGGAAGTTGCAGCAAGGCATAGACAGCATATTTCCGTTGTGGGGGTGGGAGTGTAGAAATGATAGCGGTCGGGTAAAGATGACTGTCTCATCATAGTAAACATACTAGTAAGGGGATGTGGGTGGGGTGGAGGGGGTGGGGTAGCCCCGATGCCGACCCCCTTCTATGCCAGTAGGATTGAGTAAGGTTGGATTGGGCTGGGGGCATGAATTGATGCATGAGTGGATGCGACATGGGAAGTGAAAATAACATGTTAAGGTACATCATTCAACATTACTGCTACATGTATATGCCTACGCATCATCACCAGCAACAAAACACCCAACGGCAGCAGCAGCAATGCACATCAGCACGACATGCAGTTGGTCCCACACCGGTACCCCACCTCACCCATGGCACCCATGGCACCAACCCCCCACTACCACCACCACCACCACCCCGGCAGGTGTTTGTTACACTGTCCTCGATAACCCCTTTAGAGAGTTTTGCTGACAAGTGACATCTGTGCTGTCACAGGCCAGAATCCTGCCAACGCCGCCATATATATTTCACCCCCCATCTCGGCAGCGGGCCAGTGCTCGGGGTTTACAAGGGAGTCGGCACTGGGTAGGGATGGCCGATACCTGAGGGGCGGGGGTTCGGTTTCGGTGGGGCGATTAATAAAGCATCTCAAGTGGTGGCTGGTTTGTCCCTCTACTGAATATTGACGCCGCTGCCGACCTCTCCCAGGACCTTCAGACCCAGAGAAAAGGGGAGGGTCCCCGATTATCGCCTACTGGAGCTGGTGGGGTCATTCAGTTCGTCGGTGGGGCACAAAGAGAATTATTTGAGGGCGGAGTGGATGGGTACGGCGCCCAGGGGGTATCTGTGGACGTGGGTATAATGTCCACCGTCCACAGGGCTATAATCGGCCGAATTTATGAACCAGCATGAAATGTATAGCTGCATCAATCGGCCGTATCTATGGAGTCATTCGCAGATCACGTCACATCTTGATCATGCTTAATTATAATTTGAAATTGCTGTTCCCCTCTTTTCCAGTAAGTAGAAAACAATACATGTCCTACCATTATGTTACATAGAATACAGTCAACTCCCTCTTAACGGCCACCCCTCCAGTGCAGCCAATCCCTCTAATGCAGACACTTTTCATAGTCCCAAACATACTACAATGTATAGAAAATGACCCCCTCCAATGCAGTCACCCCACCAATGCGGTCACTTTTTCATAGTCCCAAGGGTGCCCACATTAGAGGGAGTTGACTGTACTACTATTATGTTACATAGAGAGGACGATATGGTTATTTTGTGTAGACAGCCACATTAGTACATTTTGAACACTATTATGGCTATAGATAACCTGTGTAGGGCGCCATCTTGTCATATATTGTGGACGTTTACGGTTACCCTGTCTTGTAACCTATTACCTGTAGCACAACCACAGATTGATGAATCTCAGATGTTTATGAATTTAAATGAAAGGAAACGGAACTGAACCATCCCCTTCTCTCCTTTTCCTCCAGCGATGCAATGGAAGAAGGCACCACTGTCACCAAAAACCATGTTTCCGCTTAACAATTGGGGGTCGTCCTTTTTCAATGAAGTTTAAGATTACATAATTGTCGTCTTGGGGAAATTGTACAGGTGACCAATAGAAAATTCGCCCAGAATTTTAATCACAAAGTGAAATGAAGTAAAATAACCCCTTTTGTAATGGCCTAATTGTGTGTTTCTATTTTAAAGGAGGCTTCAAGCAGGAATGTAACTGTCTGTTTTTCCTCTTCGGAATAAGCTCATCTTTCTCTGGCAGATGTTCTGAGTTGCTCATGAGTTGCTCAACACTTCAGAGCCAAGACCTGTGGGAAGGCCGAGCCACTCTCAACGTTTGCAGAGCTGTGTTTTTGAGCACATACGGGAGAGGTGGGTGAGTTGCTCTCTCTAGTGGAGGGATCGAACACGAGTGCTCCAGTCGGATCAAATGGCAAACAACTGCCAGGTTCAGCGGAGCATGTATCTTTCCTGAGAGAAATATGGAAAAAGGAGATCAGGGGGAAACCTCACAATGATAGCAGGCCGAAATCCTCGACAGAAATATGATACTTTGAAATTCTTCTCGCTTGATAAGCAGAGTCACTGCACCGATTTCTGGGCACATGCTAAATTTTCTCTGTGAGGGCCACATAGTGATTTAATGTCCTCAGGATGCACGCATGAAGCCCTGGGTAATAACTCGCCAGGGCTACACTCGTGAACCATGCCGCTACTACAGGGTCGATACAACCCCGAAGGGTCCTCATGATGCATAACTGCAGCATTGGTGAGTAAAAACACCAGGGCCGGATTCATGCATCACAAAGTGACATAATTGTTGTGTATTCGAAGATCATTTATGACATAAATACACATTGCAAACTCCTTAAGCACTATGCGGCCCTTAAAGGGTTAAAAGTGGTTCAGTACTCGTCGATTCTGAGTTCACGTGAGAGACCCATGCCAGCAGCACATGTTTTATGATTGCGGCAAACATGCTCAGGCTGGTTGCTGGCAGTTGGAGATACATTCTCATACTCACAAGACGGTGTGCAACAGTCGACATGCCAAACACGTAAAGGTCATTTAAATGTCGGTGAGTGAAGATGCAAGTCCTACACGCGCTGGTCTCTACACGAACTAGAACAACAACGTTATTAAAGCCCTGTGAGGCAGAAAAAAATGGACAAGAACAGGTACTTTATGTTGCCATGGAAACCATCGCGTCTGCCCACCCTTCAGAAACAGGTGCCCCATCGTTGTCGCATGCCACTCGGCACTTCCGGTTTTAACTGTGGGACATTAGGACTAGGCCAGGTGTGAGTCCTAATTAATGTCTTTCCCCAGGTTTCTTATCCATCCTTTTCCACCAGCCACCCCCTCCTTTCACAGCCCATGGCAATGAAATGTTGAACCCATGGCGCAGGCATTGCTATCGCAGGCTCTGGTTTGCGATGGGTGCATAGGCAATGTCAGCCGCCTCGTATGGTGCATTGAAAGTGGTGGAAAGTCAAGCAGTTGGGTTGAGAGGCATTTCTAGCTGAAGCATTTGCTTAGCAGTTCATTATATTGACAGTCCCAGGAGAAAGGCCAATATTAGTAGAGTCATTAATCTTACATGAAACAAACATGTGATTCGGGGCCACCATGGAGGGGTGTAAGGTAGGGTCCGGGTGCACAGGTATGCAGTGGGGTGGGTGGGTGACAACACTCCTGCCGTTACCAAGGAGACGCTATTATCCCTCGATCCACATTGTTAGCCCGACATGACGTCTCCATGGCAACTCCCTGTCCGAAAGAAAGGTCCGGCACGTCGGAATCTTGGGCCGTGACACGGCCCATTGGGCGTGATGTCGGGTCGAAATGATGACGGGAACGGTTCAAACACTGAGTTGTGTAGTGATGCATCAATGGGATGTACCTTGACATTGAGTTGATTTCGCCCTTACCCATTCCTCCCTTTCTTGTGTGCATGCAGCCTATACCCTGGGAGCGCCTGCATATGACGCTGTTAGGGAGTCCTATACATTTGGGGCTTTGTATAGCGGCACAGTGCTATCTCATTAGGCTGCTCTCTAATTAAGTACAGCTAACTCCAGCTCTACCTGTTTGCGCCGCACGTTGGGCAAACGGAGAGGCTGCAAGTGGAGGGGAGCCTAATGAGAAGCACACAGATGGACCTCTCCCAGTGTGAGATCCCAGCAATACAGCAGATAAAAGCCACATGTTACGACGAACATCCCTACAGTACACCTCTATAGAGAACACTGGATTTCTTCTAGCATAACAACACACTGTTACCTTCCCATCATGTTATCCCATATACCCTCCCAAATTAGCGCTGCAGTTCACTCACTCTTAGGGGTCATACCAATGAGTCTCCATAGGGGTCATACGGACGGCTTGGTGTGGTTAACAGAATGTCGTGTTACCGTACCGTCACGATAGTGAGCCAGGGGAATAGGCGCCTATCTTGTATAATTGCACGGGGTACACACACAGAAAAGTGAGAGTCATTGTCGCTAAAACTACCCTCACCTGATGGTCTGACTCTCACTTTTCTGAGGGTGTAGAGGGGTCTTGAAATATTTCTTTATCACTAAAATAAAGCATATCTATTGAGCGCATACATGTCTTGTCTCAGCGCCGGGTATGTAGGGTTTCAAATAGGCCTATACATATAAGCATAGAGGCGCTGAACCGTGATGATACGGTATACTAAATACTCAGCAGCAAAACTCAGCGAAAATGTTGAGAATTAGCTATACTTAACAATAACAGGGCAATGCGGATGTCACTTTCACCGACAAGTGTTTCTCAACCCATAAAATGCCTGTCGGAACTTTGGGCTTTAAAGGTCATGTCGGTCATAAACGCTCAGAAAAAGGTCAAACTGTTCTATTCCGGTTTCTAAATGCAGAGAAGAAAACTTGCAATCGGCATTGAAGTAAGTACACGCCCATCTTTATTGTCTTAAAGTGCACACTGCATTCCGTCGCAATCTGAACTTCGTGTCAATAATCATGTCTTTGCGTACACACACATTAGAGCAGTCTTTTGGCGTCCTTTGTTTTCGAATATCAAAACCTTGATTTTGTCACTGTACTATTGACCTTCAGCCTAAAAATGTTGCTTTTGGTTGACGAATGCGCATTGTAAATCTAAAAACAGATAAATGAATGAAAAGAAGGGAAGTAGGGGGAGGTAGTCAAGGTCACCTGGAGAGAAAAACATGGAGAATCAAAAGCGTCTTAAAGGGCCTTTAATACAAAAACGAAGGGTCTCTGTTTCTTAGAATGACCCCGCGCTCTCAACTCCTTCTGATTGTATGTATTAGATAGTCTGCAAGACCCAAATTAAAGGAACACAATCGTTCTTATCAGGTAATCAATATACCACGATTTGATTAGAGACCCTGATGCCCAGGGGCATATAATTTGAAAGCCCACATATACTTGGCATTGTCACCCTGCACCTGCCATGTCTTCTAACCTTTGCAAGGTGGCTGTCTAATGGGCTCGAGCAGACTAATGACATGCCAAAGAAATGTAGGTCTATCCGGCCTGAGTTAATAACATCTGTCTGGCCTGGTCATTATCCAAGGTGAGCTGCTCGCCTGATGTCGTTTCACCTGGGGCTGTACAGTCCTCTGGGGTTTACTCTGTAGGAGTTGTTCCTAGATGAGCAGCTTTTATACATTTGATGTGCTCATCTGCTCATACTGCCATAGAGGGTAGAGATCCCTTACTCTCCATAGAAGTGTGCAGTGTCTGATGTTCTTTAGATTAATCATGTTGCTGCTGGTATTTGCCTCAGCTCATCTACACAAAGGCGTTGTGAGTATGCTGTGTATCCTTTTCGTAGATTAAAGACGAAGACCTAAATTTAACTCTTTTCATGTTAGTTGTTAGTCACAAGAATGCGGTTCTTTACAATTGAGGCCATGCGACCTAGTTATTACTTTGGTCTGGACAAGTGAGTTGATCGAATTAAGCCACTGCGCAAGTCACTATACACATGCACCGTTAGAAGTAAGTAGTGTTCCTGTACAGCAACTATTGGGGGCAACTGTGGTTCCAGTAAATTCTGCTGTAGACCTACAGTAGAATCTACTGTAGACACATACCTGAGTTCTAAAAGGGCTCACATATTCAACATCTTGGAGATTTGAACCCCCAGCTTTCAATCCATAGTCCCAAACCATGACCACTACACCAGCGAATCCTGCATGTCAGGTGCATTGAAACACCTCCTACTTATGTGTGAATGGTAAAGAGGTCAACACAGGATCCCTGGGGGCAATTTTAGAACTAGACTGTTCATGTCCTAAGGGTTGATATGAAAATTACCCTATTGCAGTATTGTTCTAATAAGTACTGAACTACCATTAGTTGGAGTGTAATCTTGATGGTCTATGTTTTTCAAATTAAATTTTACTATCTTTCCTGCAGATTGTAGAGATACATTGGTTTTATCCTCTGCATATTTTCAATAGTAACATTTCAGTGTACCAAAATGTATTATACTTTAGAATTGCATCAGGAGAAATGTAGTCCTGTCGGGACTGGAACCGCTGACCCTCAGACTACATCTCCCACTGCTCTACCAACTGAGCTAGAGGGGCAATCACTTACATCTAGCCTGCATCAATAGGCTTTTGAAAAGATCAGGTCATATTTGAGCTGTGGAGTACGATTCTCCCTCCAACCTCTCTACTCTCTCTCCCTCTGGCTGCTGGTTATGGGATTCGAACCTGCATCTACAGTAACAGAATTGTACATGTACAGCAAAATTTGCTGTATTATCCTTTACAGCTAAAGAACTGTATAGTTACAGCACATTTTGCTGTTCACGAACAACAACTTTTTACAGTGTGTCTCGACTCAGGTATCGCAGACAAATTTAAACAGACGGACGGACGTTCATCCGTTGCTCTTATCCAGTTTACTATGTTAAAGTTTGACGAATGAGTGATTAATGAACGTCCGTCCGTTCATTTATCCGCAGTGGAATACTCCAATTAGAAGGAAAACGTATGAATGCATGATATGCCTACCTTATATCCTCTGAAGAACCCCTGCATTCTCCATGGCCCAGTATTCACAGCGTCCCAGACGAAGTCGGCCGTTGTATCGGTGACCTCCTTGTCCGGGTCCAGACGGAAGTTATGTGGCATTTCGAGAGGAACTGAAATATAAGAGAAGATTCATGATTGGATAATGGATTTATATTGTTATATTGAACAGAATGGGAGAGTGAAAAGTGGATGTTTGATTTAACCAGAATTTGAACCCAGGATCCCTCACACAACGGATGAGTGTACAGATGAGCCTCACTGCTAGATCATTGAATCACTCTCAAACAACATTGTATGCATCTAGACCAGTGTGGCATCATTTAAGGTAAGATAAATAGGGATGTCTGTCAGTTTGATCTCTCTACAACATATTCGACAAGTTTAAGGTGATCATGGTTTGAACTATTATGTAGGGTTACAAATGATATTCATTTGTATTTAATGCCACTGTCGGTGTGTGTGCGTGTGTGTGGGGGGGGGGGGAGGGTAGGCTATGCACTCCAGGACTAGTCTCTCATACCTAACTTTTCAAAACAGATAACCTCGATTGAATTCAGGATATTTAGGAACTCTATTGCTTCACTGATAGATTTACTTCGTGACCATAGGTCTAAGACCTGTAACATTGCCTAGATCATTGAAGATTTATTTGGCTGTCACCGCCGGAAGTGCCAATAGTGGCGTTTGTTGGTGGTGTCCCTGGGCGATAATATGTCAGTCAAAGCTCAAAGAAGAACCGCAAGAGCTCGGACAAGGCGAGATTCATGACAGCCGTCGGCGTCATTACCCGTTGGCCAATGTAACCGGAAGCGAGTGAGTGAAGCGTTCTGATTGGCAGATGACAGTGGGACTGCAGCCAATAGAAAACCCGGATAGAGAAGGTCCGTGCGCTGCTGGTCGCCCTGTTTATTGATTGTTTCTGGACGCTCAATTTAACTTTGGATGGGATGACACTAGTCGTATTGGCCCCATCCATCTAGCGCGTAGGGCGAGAACGAGGCTTGGTGCCAAGGGTGGGCTAGCAGCCTGGGGCGGTGGCCATTCCAATGCCTCAGTGAGGGCCCCAAACAGCAGAGACCACTTTAACTACCTGTCTGGGTGTGCCAACTCAATGGACGCCCGCTGTCGTCTCCATTGAAACATCAGTATCAATTGTATGTATCACGTTCCCCCATCAAAACCTCAGAGCGTATATATATAGACACGTAAATCAAATATACAAGTCAGCGTTGCACAGTGAATATAGGTCTGTTATATATGGTATGGATGTCGAAAATCACGTCCTTAATACATGTACTACGGCACACTTTAGGGACTTAAATTGTCACTTATAGGAAGAATCAGAGATCTTTATAACGCAGCTTCCTATAATAGAATGTATATATGTGTTAGTATAAACCAACTATACATGCCCCGTTGCAGTGCTGCACAACAAGAGCTATATCAGTGATAATGAGAGGCGGGAGGGTGTGATGAGTGGGCGTAGTCTATACATACCGGTAATCATAAAATAACAGTCCTTGAACAATAACATTCGCCCCCGCGACGGACGTCAAGGGCCAGGGTGTCTGGACAGAGGAATGAGGGAGAGGGGTGTGGGGGTGGGGAGGGGAGGGGGATCAGGGATCATGCCCTCATGCCCCCAAGCCTAGACAAGATAATGTGACCCCACCATTGGTCACATTATCTTTTGGCATTCCGGCACCTAGCACGTCATATTAGGGATGCTGAGGCATTTTGCCCAAAGCAAAGGTGGGGTTGGAAGGAGCAGGTTCCCCCTGTCATTCAGTTTCGTCTGATTGACTCATGATGACCAACCTATGAGAGAATTGTGCTGCTGCAGCGCGCTGGACACTGCATGGTGCTCTGATGCGCCCTGCAGCACATTTTTACTCACTGCAGCTCCCCTGTCCCGTCCCCAGAAGGGGTGGGACAATGGTGGTATAATGTCAGTTATTCAAGCTCCATCAATAGATAGATGTCAAACCTCTTTTAAAACTTCTTTTTCTTACTTTGGGAGTTGACTTGTAGATTTTGGTAGCGATCTGTGGACCAACGTATTGACGTGCAGATGTTTTCATCTCTTAAATCATACTTAAACCACATTTAATTTTCATTACCATATTTGAAATTGAAGATACTGTAAAATGAATGATCCAAAAGTCTACCTTTAGACTACACCCCGTTCCCCCTGAAAGAAAGGAGAAACCCACAACAGAAATGGCCTTATTTTGCGAGCTACAGCCGGATAACCTGAAACACACTTCATGCTTTTATTTGTAACGGTGAAGTAAAACTAGAGGTCCGCACCAAAGATGTAACACAACATTGATATATGTATATATTGCTATCTTTCAGATGGGGGATGTATAGAGTATACTTTCATCTACTAGTCAGCCAATATCACTCACCTATAATACACGTATAGAGATATGACCCCTCATATCACATGATTACCTCCTTTATTGTATTGTATCAGAAAATAATGGAAAAGTTGATGAATATAAGTCAATGTCATATCGTTGTTCTGAATGCAACGATATAATGTTTATATGTTCTCATTTCGAGGACATGCTACTTTTTGTAGAGGTAGGACACCGTTAAACAACAATCACCATATATCATGGTTATCAAAATTCAAAATGTAGGTGGTAATTAGCTCTATGCAGCGACAAAGCCAGATCAACTGCCAGCCCTCTGACGTGCAAACACTCAGGTTTGAGCTAGAAAATGACAGATAGTTGATGAAATCATACTCGATATTCAAGAATTACCGTTTTAATTATATCAGTCCTCACCTGCCCGCCCCTCCCCTAACATTACCTCACCATATCCTTCTCCCATTACCAAGGTGACTGTTGTAGCCCCCTCCCTCCCGCACGTGCTCCAGACAGTTTGCCTTCATGCCTCCCCTGCTGAAACCCTCCTTGAGATAACAGGTTTTAACGTGGTTGCTGTCAGGTGTTGCCACCCCCACCTGCAACACCCACTCCTTTCCCAATCTTATCCTCCAATCCCCACCACCCTTCACACCTCCACCCCCTGCCTCCTCCAGCACCCGAGTGCCTTCCTCTGCTTGCCGCCATGCTGCTTAGTGCCTCCTGGCTGTCATTTAATCAACCAGAATCGTCGGTCATGTAGCCGTCAATTACAGATTTGCATGCCTGGACGGACAGGGTTGCCGGGAGGCGTTTGTCTACCTAGGTGTTAATCATACCATCACCAACACCTCCCCCACACCGCCCTCCCCCCTTAACCTCCCACTCTATCTGCTGGAGGAAAGATCCCGCCACCAACGCCCCCACACCACCTGCCTCGTCGTCCTCCTCCAGCCCAATGTAATCCTTGCCTGACAGATAGCATCCCAAGGGAAGATTCAGAATAAATGTCGATTCCCATGGAAAAAGTGCAGGCAACAGGCATGTTACAGCTTTTTTTATAGTTGCTAGTGTGGGACGGAGGATAGTCATGACCGTATTCTACGGGCAAGGAGGGTAGCAAGGTGGATAATGATGCAAAAATCACAAATTGTATTGGTGAATGCTAATTGGACGATGGCGAGAACTGCCTACATTGCAGAGTGATAGAAATCTGACCTTAGACCGCTCATGTGCTTCAGCTCCAAACTCTGCCGCTGAATTTGTCCATGTGTTTGAGTGGCTTATATAAAATGTAACTTCGAAGTAATTAGTCAGAAAATGTCAAGTATCGATGTAACTTCGCGAGGAGCAGATATCAAATGAAATAAGAAGGAAACTAATCACGACTCATATTAAAAAGTGGAAGTAGCAATATTATTGTAAGTGGGTGGAGCGACCATCTGGATTACTAACAACTAATAAAACGTCCTCAGATGAACACAAGTCAATAATGCAACATTGAATACAAAATTGATCGTTCTGAGATTGACTCGTGTTATCTGGCTGCTAGATATTAGTGCTCATTACCCGTTAAAGTAGCCATTTGGCGAGCATTTTCAAATGGGCGTGGTAGGTGAGTGGAGGGGAGGCGTGCGTTGGGCGCTGGGTGGTCTGAATGGGGAGGCAGTCAGCTGGAACATTAGTTCACACCTCTGCCAGCCCGCCCGTTGTTCAGCAGCCTTTGTGGCGGTGGATCCCGCCGTGTTATAACATGTATGGGGTGTAGTGAGGCGGGCTGAGCTGCTCCCTACCCCTCAATCAGTGAGCAGCTCAAAAACAGCAGTTTAACACGGACCCAGGTAATTTCCAACAAGCCTGCAATTACTCGGCTACATGGTACTACAATGAAGGCAGCGCATTAGTCGTTGGTTTGGCTTGGGTATTAATCACAGTGTTAGGCTTAATTGAAACAGATACACTTGTACCTAGAAGTAAGGTAAATAGCTATTTGGGAGACATAGAAAGGGCCTGGTGGAGCCTTAAGGACTATCCACATTGAGGCCCATTGGCGGGCCCATTGAGGTCTACATTATATACAATGTTACTGATCTAGATCTTCTGTATATATTATTGATTTTAAGAAACTGATATTTATCACACGTTGTTATATCATAATGTTATTCTCTCTCAATGTCTACTACTATATAAGATGTCATTGTTAAGAATAATCAAATAAGCCTAAGGCAATAGTTTTTTTTAATACATTAGCAAATGAATATCATGAAGATGATTCTGAGTTGAATGAATAAATAAAATACATCGTATCTAAAACAAATCCTACAACATGATGCCGGCTGTACATACTGTAATTCTAGTATTATCCGTCCGTCTGGCGACCGCTATATACACCTCATTCAGTAACTGAAGCAGCGAAAATATAATCATAGGAAAGGTTTCTTATTTCGTTCATGAAGCTAATAGGCGATCCTTGTTACTGCTGAGGAGCAATCATATTTCGATTAAAAAGGGATACTTAATAACGGGAAAGGGTAGAAGAAACAGATGATCAGGTTACCTTCTCAGAAACAAAACTTATTTAATCAAGTTGAAAGTAACTGCACGTAGGCCTGTAGCTATCCACGAAATGTATTAAAGAAAATACAAAACTCCTGCTAAACTTTTAGCCTTTAGCCTTTTGGTAATTGATTAAAGATCAAACGGCATGCCTCTTTTCATATGTTTGATTGCAAGTTTTTGCTCATTGTTTCAAGTTTGCTGAATAAAGGCTCATCTGGTGATGACCAAGTAAGGGCAATTGTTTTAATGGCACTTACTCTTAATGCATTAAAAAAAACTCCTTGATTATACTTCCAAGTCTTGTGAGAATGTGCCTGTTAATTCGATTTTCTGAGTTGGAATCTTAAGGAAGGGCATAGTGTGAAGTGGTGTGTCCACATGCTGGATGGTTGGTCAGGCGCCCCTCCTCCCTGAGCGCTACATTGTTATCCTCTGTTAGGAAAGGATGAGTGAGCATCCCAGGAGCTGCTCCCGCGGGCCCCCGAGCTGCTCACTGCACCTGGTCAGTCCAATCAGGTTGCGTCAACAAGACAGTGTACACCTATTACCTGCCTAATGCCGGTCCATCGCCTCCCCACCCCGAGGTAATTCATTACTCCTTTCTCAAGGTATGGGCAGCAGATCTGCTCAGAACAGCTCGGACTTGCTCCATGCTCCATTGCTTGCAGAGAGCTGCTCATCGTGGCTTACAATTTCTCTTAGAGATTGAAAGCAAGCTTAAAGACGAGAGGACACAAACTGGAGATTTGAATATCAATGAGGCACCATATGGACTCTAAGCCATGAACGAACGTCGCCCTTTCATGGATGTTGGACCAACCATATAATTTCGTGCTCATCATGACTGGTCAGGCCAAAGACCTTAAGCAAATAATTCTATAAAAATATAAATACTCAAGGCTACTCATACAGATTAATGATTTAATCATGTAGTAGCTCGCGGGGGATGTAGCAATATAATTATATTGTATAATATAATGAGGACCCCCCCCCCAAAAAAAAAAAGAAGAAAGAAGCCACACATGTCATTCAAATGATATTTCACATTTATTGACAGAGTCTCTCTTTCATATATGTTGATGAAAACAAATCGGAATAACCCGACGCGAAATATGTATCCTTTGACCTATAGCGATACACATTGACTAGAAGGCATAAATATGGGCATATACTGTAAATGTGACACATTTCTTTACCGTAAGGCATGTATTCGATATATCCTATACATTACTCTGCTCTACATGCCAACACTGTAAGGGTTTCTATCATTATCCATCTCCATAAAAAGATACAAAGTATGAGTAAATTCTATGCCAAGCTGTCAAGGCCAGAAGGGGAATATGTACAGTTGTAGTGTATAAAACACCTACTCTCTGCCTTATCATACTGTTGCCAGGTGGAGCTAATTTTGTATGAAGCTGACTCTATTGATGGTTAGCCGACACACACACAAAAAGACACAGGCATTGAAGGTTCTGCACATCGTCCCCTGCCAGCTAGGGCCCCCAGCGTGGATGGAATTAGAGGGTATATCACAGGGATATGAATCTGACTTCTAATGTTTCGACTAGTCCCAAAGGGTATTCATAAAAGCATGCATATACAATACACCATCCTCAGTATAGGTATATAACATGTTGGCCTGATATAGAATTGTACTATTCTTCATGAAAGCATCACCACGGGATGGATTAAAATCTTCTGGCATATCACTTTCACCTCTAGCAATAACGTACATTGGCAATTTACAATGATTGAGTCTGTAGAGTAATGAGAGCGGCTGATCGACGTATAACACTGTACCATACAGAAGCAGAGTATTTCCTTTTTTCCATGCAGGCCTGTCCACCTGAAACTACCCCCTCCACACACTGCAACTCTGGCGTTTTGTGCATTCCCAACAATACCTCATACAATCCATGGACAGAGACATCACGACCCTGGCTCGGAGGCCTCCTCTTTTTACTTAACACGTGTTGTACAGTGGAAAGAGGAGTCTGTGAGCTAGTTTTGTGAGAGGTAAGAAGCCTGGACTTTGATGGATGGCTTCAGGACGGAGGCAGTGCTTTAGAGTAGAGGGAAGAGGAGGAGAAGAGAGATCCTTTCTCATCCCAGCTCACCACAGCATTGTACCTGTTTATCCCTCCAGCAGGCAGATGTCCCATCTACACGGTGTCCTCCAGGGACATGATGGATGGGTGGGTAGGTAGGCCCATGTCCCCATGTCACATTATACCTTTGATATTACGGCCGTGCTGTCAGCAATGCCAACCCCTGATCAAACAACAATGGACCTCTATATATATATAGTATAGGACTGGGCACCCGTCAGGGTAGATATGCCACATATAGTCTCTCTTTCCCCCTCATAATTATGAATGACAGTCAGTAAATTAGCAGACAGACAGTCATTTATTCAAATAGTTGTTACATTCGGGTATTAGGATCAGAATATGGTTTGCACTGACATTGCATACCAGGTATAACTTGAGAATGAAAGGTCAGTGCTAAGGACTGATAGCAATTATAACCTCATTGTAGGGGTACAGTATTATTATTATTATGTGTATCATTACTTTAGGTTCAGACTACTGGGTAGCATTTTCTAACTCGGTTCTCCGGCTGCAGTAAGTGCACAGGGTATACAGACGGGGACTCAGTGGGGTGTTTCACAAGGGGAAAATAGATACAATTCATTTTACATGGTTTCTAAGACCAACTTAATATCACCCAATGTTAATCTTATCTTGGTGTTTCACAAGTCTCAATCGTATCTATGGTCATATACTTAGATACAATTGAAGATAATAATGCGGCTTGTGAAACACCTTCTTAAGACTAACATTTGGTACAAGTAAGTCAACCTTAATAACCATGTAGCATCAATCTTAGATACGCTCCCCTTGTATGATGATCACGTAGGATCAACATAAGTGTTGTTTAAATGTGTATAACCAGTTTATTTTCATCCTGAATAAACAGATATTTGCAGGGATTCTTGTGTGTAGTATGACACATATATTGCATGAAAAAAAACATGAAAAAATATGTAAGGAAAATATTAGCGGGCATGGTATGAGCTCCACACTAATATGCATTGCGAAACACATTAGTTGTATCTAGATTGTAGGCCAAACACCCTGACTTAACATCTCGGTTGTAGACCTTTGTGAAACACTTTTTATAAGCAGTATATAATTGATACAACCAAATGTCGGTCTTAGTGGTTCTATACAATTAACACCTCCTATAGAAACACTTCACCTACAATTAATTGTATGTCCCCCTTGTGAAACACCCCACTGGTCTCCTTCTGGTTCCCGCATGCCACACCTAGGTGGCAAAGCCAAACTTTCACCCTGTCCCGCGACCATGTCAGTTACCTGGCAGGTAGGGGTATTCCGCATTAGCAAGATGATCACAGTATAGCACCATTTTATCTGGTACCAGTGCTGTTTCCTCTGCTAACTATAGCAGCTAGGTGATTATCTGAAGCTGATTCCTGTCATAACCGAAATTTGGAGTTTTAGGGGCCATAAACCTTTCAGTTATACATCTCTATTGTAGGTCTATATGTCATCTGTTCAGATTGGTGGAGTGGTTAGGACACTGACCTACCAGTCCATGGGTCATGAGTTCAAATCCATATGTCAAGGCTATTATTGTTCACACACAATTGCATATATTTGTGTATATATATGTATGTATATATATAGGTAGTTCCCTAATTTGTAACGCAAACAGTCTTCTTTAAACGCCCAGCGTTGTCATAGATTGCCTTGCGTTTTGCTTCTTACTACAATTCGACTCTTTTGGTGGTGAGGCAGTAAGAATCGAGCCTTTAAATAGATATGAGGAATATCACATCTCAATGCCTACACGGTCCTATGTCAGGCTGACTGCCTATAACCCATAGCTGTTTCAGATTGTAAGCCCTCAAACATTACTTAAGATTTGATACTAGGTTTAATGTATTTTGACCGGCAGATGGATGAGAGAGCTCATCAGTATCTGGAAAAGTATCCAGACATATTTGATTCTTTTACTTATACATATCTAGACTGACATCTCTAACAAGATCCATCGCACATGCGCCAACGCCCAATGGCTCATTCGTCGAAATGTTACTATAGGTCTCAGCTAGGGAAGTCCCCCGGGGGAATCCCCCAGTCCTTACTGAACTCAAAGAGCAATGAATACTAAGAGGGTTCACTGGTTGATTTCATGCCCCCCCCCCCCCCATGGTGACCCCTGGTGGATGGAGTGTACAGTCCACAGAGCCCAGTCAAACCCTATCTACTTAATACAGGTGAAACACATTTAAAATGCTGGAAAGAGTATTTTTACCTACATACATTTTTTCATGTGTTTTTCTCAACATTCATGTAAAACTTGGAGAGACTTTATTCATAAATAGTTGCTTAGTATTATCAGCTTAACATGGTTTTAGGTGGGAACAGTGAACTGTATAGGCCTCACCGTCCAACAGGGGACACCACATGCCATGCAGGATCAGAAATATGCAGTAATCTCATGATTTGTTTCTCCGTATTCATTACTCAAAAATAGGTGAGGGACAATATTAACCTATGGGAGATCTCCCAGGTGAATCCTCTCATAGCATTCCCTGCTCTTTGCTGAACTCAACGCTAACATTTTGTATGAGTTCTGGATGGTCAAAATATATTTTGGTGGATTGTCTCAATTTTTCAATAGACCGGTACTTAAAAGTGATCCCTAAGATTTCATGGGTGTTTTTTTCTCAATACCCCATGGGTAATTTTTTAATCGCAGGTTATGCTACATTGCGATACGGTGAAAATGAAATTCCCTATCTGAGACCTAAAACACACAGATCACCAATAGCCTCGTTCTCGATATGGTGACTTCCGCGAACGCCCGACACCCTCGATAGCTCAGACCGAGACGAAACCCTTCCCAGCATGCTCTAACAGGAAGTGGAAGCAGGACCGGCCAGTTCTCGGGACCAGACGAGATTCCTCGAGAGAGATGACGGCCATTGTATGACTAATGTAAAGTTGGTGTAGTGGTCCGTGAGCTTCTGCACAGACCCGGCCACTGTTCCTGACATGCGTGACATTTTGCTCCAAGAGAGCGTAGCCTCTCCTCCTCCCACTCGAAATGACATTGGATGTATTTGGGCCTGATCTGAGTGGAGTGATTTTTCATGGAAGGCAGTAGCTGGCGTTATGACAGACTGTTCTATCCAGATAGGGAGTAAAAGGTTAACTCTTGACTATCATGCAACCACTTCCTCTAAGACAGAGGTCACTATATATATAGTTCAATGGGTAGGGGGCGGTGAAACACTGTGATCCCTCGGGGTGCAGGGGGGTGAGGGGCGGAACAAAATTCGGCTTTTCAAAACTTCCAATGAAATACTAATTACAGCATATATCACTAACACTCACAAATTAATTTGGCCTAGTTGTCGTCCATACTTTAGTCCCATAAATGAGCTTTAGGTATATCTGCCTGTGAATAAAAGGCAATTTATTATGCAGACATTTACGCAATAGCGCCATAACAAGAACTAAAAGGCGAACGTACATCCAGAAGTGGATGGCATTACCTTGGCAATAAGGAGTAGGGGGGATATGCAACGTACATGGATACATACTGTGAGAGGTAAACGCTTTAAGCGCAGTTCTACCTCTTTATGTCTAGCATCGGCAAATGAATGTTGTGGACCCCTGTCCCGAGGTGCTCATGTTCACTGTATGGGACATGTTATCATACAAATGAATCAAAGAATACTCTCCCGTTTAGCTGATGTAAGCAGAGATCTATAGCCATGAAGGGGCTCCAAGTATCACTATGAGGGCCTTTAGCTAATTGTCTCCGGGAGCCTGCAGAGTTAATGTCCCTAACATTGTTATTGTACCCGTTACTGAGCAGCTCCGAACAGCTCTGGTTTGCTCGCCATAACTCGTCCGCACCTACTAACCCGTCAAGGGCCGCATAGTGCTTTGCTAAGATGCATGAATGCGGCCCCGGCAAAAGACTCGCCAGTTCTGCACCTGAAAGCACCATGCAGACTCTATAGGGTTGGTGCATTTCAGAAGGAGAATGACACATGCATGTAGCCGTGGCGAGTAGACTCGCCAGTACTGCTGCATCGTGATGACCAGTGGCATAATGTATTAGACCACTATGCGGCCATTAATGGGTCAGAGCACAGAACACCATTTATCGAGCAAACGTGCCCTGTTTCTGATGACGGATATGCATTCAGCTGTCCGCCATTATAGACAACAAAACCCACAGCTCAGCCGGACTTCCCACCTCGTTATCAATCTTTCATATTCACTGTGTCTTAGGATAGGCCAACTGTGATGGGAGAATGGGTGTGTCAGATGGTGGGAGGATACTGCTCGTGCAGATGCGGATGTGGTAACCTGGATATATATGTATGCGTTATTTCCTAGTAGAAATGAGATCCAAACTTCAGGATAGCCTGAGGCATAGGGAATGAGAAAGGAGGGTGGGGGCCGAGTCCCGAAGGGAACAACAAGATCACGGGGGCAAAGGATGCGGGTCAAGGTGGGGGGGGGGGGGGGGGGGGGGGCTGATGGCGGCCCTCAGCCTCCTCCAAACCTGCCCCCGCCTGGAGGAAGACAGTTCCCACAGGGTACACGAGAAGGTACAACGGAGCCAATGTATGCGTCTTGTATACCTTTGGGGGGTGATGTCGAGGAGTTTAGGGAAACGTCGGGGCTGGCAGAGGGTCCTTGGAGTTGGCTGTCCACGAGGGAAGAAGGCCAAAGCCAGGCGCATTTTGTAACATTGAGATTGAGGAGAATGCATGCTGTCTATTTCTACGTCTTTATAAATGCATGTTAGTGTGGAATGCTTGGAACACTGCTGTTGGAATGTTTGGAACAATGCTCCAGCAAAATGAGAATCGGACAGTCTACATGCTTCAATACATGCCCCCCATATGTGTTCCCAAAAGACTTAGTCCATCTCTTATAGCATTTCTTTTTTGCTTTTGGAAAATGGGATTCTTCTTATTCGGCAGCCATTTTGGAATTTCTTATATGTTATTCTTTTCAATAAAGCACGCACGGGATGTCCGGGGACAGCTGGAACTTGATGTGAAGCCAGTCCATTCCTGAAATCAGCTTTATGTTATTGTATTCCCGGTATAAGTCCTGTGCTACTCCCATGGACCAAAAATATCCGCCTTTCTTGTTTTGCTAAACTGCAAGTGTAACATTCGCAGATCAGCTATCGAATACGCCGGTGTTCCATGCAAAAGGGTTATTTCGAAGCAGACAGTGGGAGTTCAGTTACATCAATTTGGAATATCTGGGCATATAGTCGCAACATCTACTCCCTAAAAGTGTCGGCTTGCAGTGAGTCCTATCTGCACGGTTGTTGTTTATATAGTTTCAACAAAAATATTTTGATGCTATGAACAAAGTATATTTATACATATGCCTCTAATTGAGAGGGGTATACGAAAGGAGATATATTTCACATCCAGTATATACAGTGGCCTCAGATGTAACTAAATAAAGTGGCCTCTCACTATATACCTGCAGTATATAGGATGGTATAGATTTTCTCTAGAATTCACTCTCAGTATTCCTAGTATCACCTCACTCCCTCCCCCATCCCCATCCCAAGCCCCCTCAGACCCACACCTGAATCCACCCGCTGAAGTATTCCGACAGGCAGCTGGGGGCCCCAATCTCCACACATTGTCCGCGTTTGAATCCCAGATAAAATAGTATAACCGCACGGATGGCCCCAGTCCCCTGCCAATGGTTCTCTACGCCGCCGTAGGTGGCGCCCTTACCCCGCCGGAGACGCACTGCGCATGCTCGGGCGTCTGGTGAAATTCCGGTCACAGATCGGCCGCTGGGTGGCCCTACTGATCAATGGGTGCCGGTAACTTCTCACATCCCCCGCTATACGACCTCTGGTGGGCCCCTACCGAACCAGCACAGATGCATGGGTCCAGGTCTAAGTATTCCTATAGTATCAAGTACTATTTTAAAGTATCAGCTGTTAAAGTTAGTCCAATATTACACTTTAAGGAGATATAAATAGAACGTTGGCAAAAAACGATACAAAACCATAAATCTCGACCAACGTCTATATAGATATCACCATCTATCGTATATATCGATATATGCACACACACACTTTCTTTTAGGTTGAAGACGTACCGACTATTCTAGTGCGGCCTGAATGAGCTCTACATGTATTCACCATCTAGGGCGTACCAGTACAATGGCCTGCCCACCAGCATCAGTGTATTTTAACATGTATATAATATTTCTCTTATACCGATAATCTCATTGTACTATATACCGGGTATGTCATGCATGGTACCATTGGAAAGAGAAGATTTCGATCTATATACTAGCTAATTTACAGACTTCAATCTATTATATTAATTAAGATACATACATTGAACATGACGAATTCATAAGATAATATTATAGAGACCCAGTAAAATCCATTTCCGAATTTTCTATTCAATTTTCTGATCGAATAAATCATATAAGATAATAGTGTAATAAACGATACTTTGTCTCTTTATGATATTGGTAGAGTATCAATTAAAGAACAAAGTCGACACAGTTCGGATCAAGTGTTACAGGTTGCAATATCAGGTTTATTCAGAGAACCTAGACAAGCAGTCACTAAGTGTGCGAACTCCCTATAGAGTTCGGAACGGGTCAGTAGGCTAAGCAGCCGATATGATCACAGGGTCTCCTCTGCCAGCGTGGCTCAGAGTAACCGACGAGTACCGTCAGATGCCGGGTATATATAGGCAGCCAGCCTGCGCGCGCACACGCAGACCGGAAGCCTATAGCGACCTCTGTCCATACCCCAAGCCCGGGGTAGGTGTCGCCACCTACCGTCGGACTGAAGGGTTCGGACTGAGCTCGCAACACAGCATCCAACAGCACTCGTCATATAACAACCCCGTATAACCCTAGCCCCTACACTACCCCCTACCAGATAATAACCGGGAGGTAAATAATTAAGGTTATAGTCCGAAAACACTTCGGACTGGCATTATCTTATAAATACCACCTTAGGGGTTTATTAAAGTTATACCTTACAAACAATATGACGTTACTGTTGAACACAAAAAGGTATTAATTACACACATATCTACATATATAGACCGTAATGAAAATTACGCCCCATTCCCTAGGATAGATGGAGTTAATCTATACATATAGTATACACAACACTTGAAAAAGTACAATATCACAGTAAAAAAAAATTTCGTCCCTTCAGGACCCCGAGCTAATTACACTCGTAATGAATAATACTTATAAGTGATAAACACTATCACTTCTTTTAAGGTTTTAGAAACATATTAAAGTATTATTACAAAAAGACATCATACGTGATTTTATAGCGAAGATCCGGATCCTCTGTTGATGATGTTGCATTCCGCCCGGCTTTCAGAACCTACTTCATTCAGCTCCTACTCACCGGAACGAGAAAGTTCATAGCTCATGCTCGGGAGCTTATAGTAGTATAAAAAAAAAATTCCAAGTCCTGCCTCCAGGCGATCTTCGGACTTATAATTAGGAGCACTCGGTCCTGATATATATAGTTTATATATAAAAAAAAACATCTCGTATCGGATCCATGGTGGTAGCGTACTCCTGTCCCGAGCTTTGATCTCTCTCCGGATCTCCTCGTCCTCCTCCGTCCGTTCTGCCTGGCAGACTGCCTCCTTGCGTAGCCAGCCTGCCGCTTCTTTTCGTCCGGATACTTGTACACCCTATAGCAGGGTGTTTTTAGCCTGTAGGGGTGGTATCCTTAAAATACCCCCCCTTCTCCTTGATCGGATCCTAAGATAGGATAATCCTATCCGGATTCCGAGTCGTCTTTAGGGCTCGGCTTGGCCGCAGCCTCCTCATCCTCAGAGTCTGACTCAGCTTCCGCTAGAGTCAGCTCTTGGAGCCAGAGCTCGATTTGAGCCCGAGTCCCATCCCATTCGTGCATCTCGTGCGCGAAACAGTCTCTGAACCTCCGACGTTCGTGGTCCAGTTTTTCCTCGGCGTTCTTGACTGCCAGCTTCTGCTTTTTCCTTTCGGATTTAGCAGCAACTCGCTCAGTCCGAGCATTTTCACGCTCTTCCTGAACCGACTCCAGGGCCGCTGCTTTCTGAGTAGCGACTTCACTCCGGTGGAGATGATGCACCGTGTCCAGGGACAACATCGCCACCTCCTGACTTAAGCCAGTAAGCAATCGGTGGAAGTTATCCTGCCACCGGTCGAAGGCCTCCTGTCCGGCTTCGTAGGACTTGAAGTCAGCGGGAGGAAACGTGGGAGGGCCCCTTAGTCGCAAGACTAAGTGCCCCTCCTCCGGAGTCTCCTGTGGGGGATCCGGAGTCTGTTTTGGCTTCGGCTTTTGCTTCACCGAAGCCTTGTCCTTCCCGGTCTGGGTGAGAGTCTGTGACTCCCCTCCCGGAACCAAATCCAGATTGGGGAATTCGTCAGCGAACGATCCCCCCGTACTGGAGTTCGGATCCTCCAGACTAGGCCGAGGTGGCCTGTCCTGGGGACCCGACTTCCAGTCGGTCGTGCGAGAGGTAAATGCCGGTCCTTTGTACCCCCGGATCTGCCTTCTCCATAACGGATTGCCTTTCATCCGTTTTCTGTTTCTTCGGGTCGGTGGGCTCCGAGGACCCTTCGGATCGTTTCGGAGCTCGCCGCTTCCGTGTACTGGTACGCTGCTGGTACTCTTCGAACTCGTCGTAGAGTTCGCCCTCAGGGATATGGAGATACGTGCGATCCGGGTTCACCTTGTAGAAGACCCGCACCTTCCCTTTCTCGTTGGAGCCAAAATCCACCTCGAGATTGTCACTCTTGTCTACTAGGGTCCCAAAATGGGAGTAGACTTCTGCGTGAGCGGTCTGAATGCGTTCCGCTGCAGTCTCCAGAGCCAAGCTATGGAACTTGGCAAGGTGTCGAATGATGTCTGCTCTGGTATAGAACAGACCACCATTCGGACAACCCTTGCTCTGCTTCGAACCCACACTCAGGCAGTCATATCGCATGAAATGACGTAAGTGATGGCGGGTAACATGCCTTGCATACCGAACCTTGGTAGGCCAAGTTCGGGGTTTCTCCAGGGTCTCATCGATGTCTCGACAAGCTTTGAATGGGCACTTACTAAATGAATGCCATCTAGACATTGCCCATGCCAACTTCGTCTTTTGAAGGAGCGAATGGTATTTGGTGCTACCAGTTCGGACCTTCTCCAGCAATTCGTAGTGGTACAGCTGTACCGACTTGTCTAGAGGATCATGTTTGATCCATTCTTCGTCGTCCGAGAGACCGTCAGGACCCACTTCCTCCGGAACCTTGGATGACCGCTTATCTTTAACACAGTCATTTACACACATGGGTTTAAAGAACTGAAACCCACCAGCGGCATTGGCTCGGAGTGCAGTCCGGACCAATTCCTCTAGTTCGTTGTCCGGGATTGTGTTCTTGTCCAATCCCTTCAGAACTTCATCTACCTCCTCAGGGGACTGACCCGCATTCAGAGATGTCAACCGGATAGTCTCCCGTAGGTATTGATGCCTACGACTGGCCTTCTCCATCCGACCAGTGTCAGCAGACCTGGTCGCAGCTGTGCTCTGTTGGACAATCTCTTCCTCCAGAGTATCATTAAATATAGACTCGTTAGTCTTTTTCTCCATGTTCCGGGCCAGCCTCATGGCCGGCGTCAGCTGTCGCCTTTTCTCCCTTCTATTATGCACGACCTTGAATTCGTCTGCGAGTAGCATTTCGTATTCAAGGGCCGCGATAAGTTCGGGGCGTCCTTCTGACTCAGCAACCAAGCGAGCTGTAGCCGCCGATTCACTGAGGCCTTGCATTGCAGCCGTCACGTAGGCCGGGAACCAAGTCGGAAACCGGTCGGACAGAATGTCCAGGCCCCGGAAGGTTCTCATCTGGACCAAGTCAAACGACCTGATCTCCTCCTTGGTCATCTGTGTGATGATGGCTCCTCGTAGCAGGGACGGGACGTCGGCGTCCTCCTTATCCCATACTTCATGTTGGACTGGGGGGATTATTGGTACCCCCGATCCACCTGAACCACCGCCTGCAGCTTGGTCCAGTTTACCGGCCTCATCCGAAGTATCCATATTGGATGGCTCCAGACGGGGCTCGGCAGGCTGGTGAGGAGTCTCCACTTGGACGGGGGTTGCTCCTGCAGGAGGCCTCTCCACCCGAACGGGTACTTCTCTTCTTGGCTCCACTGGAGCCGGTAGCTGGAAGGTGATGCCGGACAGCACCTCCTGCACAACTTTGACCGTATGAGCTGCGGATGACGTATCCATAGTCTCCTCGGTCCTAGTTTCAGTTGGGTGAGTTTTCGTTTTCGGACGAGCTCCCCCGTGCCCGGACGTACCAGCCATGGCTGCGGCCGTAGCGGCCACTGCAGAGCTGTTGTCCAACTCTCGCGAGAAGGACAACACATCCACGGCTGACGTCGGAGCAGCTGACGTTCCAGCTGCTTTACTGGCATCCTTTTCCTTGCTAGGGATCGGGATGTTTGACTTGGTAGGGCCCGGAGTCTTGACAGCCTGAGTGCTGCCGGACGTCTGTCCCTTCTTCTTCTGATCCTTAGCCGCTGGCTTCGGATCAGTTTTCTTTTGATCCTTTGGCACCTTTGGAGTCGGAGCCTTGGGAGTGACCGTCTTCGGATCCTTGGTTACCGTGGCAGTGGCAACCTTCGGATCCGCTTTCTTAGTACCCTGGGTACTAGGCTTCTTCGGATCGGGCTTTTTAGGCTCGTCCTTTCCCTGAGGCTTCTTTCCAACACCTACGTGTTTAAGAGCCTTGGTACTAACCTTACCATCGGCCGACCGGGACCGATCTCGGGTAGCACCCTTACCACCGCGCGTCCTCGGACGTGAAGTGTCGGAGTCGCTGTCGCCTCCCATAGACAGTTTCCTTGTAACTGTCTTCTTGAGGCTGGGCGAAATGCTCAGACTGCACATCCGAGAGAGATGTCCAGTCGACTCGGAGGGGTTCGACTCTACTGCACTGTAGGCGATCCCTCGCAACATTCCGGAGTCCTCGCTGCCCTCGGGTGACGGAGACTTCCGAATCGGTGACACGATCGGATCCACACGTAGTTCCGACAGAGTCTGGCTAAGCTCATCACCACTGGGGCTCTGAGCATCCATGTGCTCCTCGGTGGCGGACGCCACCTCGGAGTGACCGGAGAGTTCGGACTGGCGGAGCTGTTGCTCGGCCATCCTCACTTCTTCAAGTGTCTTACGACGGGAGTTTGACGGGGAAACACTTAGTTCCCCGTCTCCCTCTTTGTCTTAGACTGACCAGCAAAGAGTACTCACAGTTCCTACTCTTTGTATGCCTTTCTTACTCCTCTAGTTGCCCAAAAACACCGACTTCTCCGCTGCCGACACACGCACGATTGATCCGGGAGAGCCCCAAAATCAATATGGCGGTTCCCTCGCTTTTGTTTTTAAAACAAAGCGCATGCGCAGCGTCTCGCGTGATTGGACGCGATCCCGTTACCCGGTGTGACCCAATTATCGCTTAATCAGGTCACGACCTTTCCCGCCCGCAGCTCGGGCTCGGGGGATCACACTGCCACGTAGGCGGCTCGCAAAAGTCAAAATATACTTCGAATAAAGAGTTCGTCAGGAGTATTAGTGGATTAATATGGGAAATCGAAGATTACCCCACCGGATTATCCGTCCACCACCCTCGGGAGCACTCCAACATTCTTTTCTATTTGACTCTGAGCGCCCCTGTTGGTAGCACACATATAACATATAAAACAACACAGGACACCACACTCGTTGTGTAAACAAGCTAGGTTACCGCCCCTCTGGCCACCAGCCTTGGGCTTCGCCGAACGGGTTTCCCGTTCACCTCTCGTAACCTGGCCGAAGGACTCTCGTTCTTAACTAAAACTCCAGCCTTGATTTTAGTTTTCCGTGCCCTTCTTCCTTCGCCTGCCGAGACTTTCTTTTTCACGGTCTTCTGGGGCTTCTTTCGTACCACTCTCTTAGGGGTATCCGCTGACACCCCTTCCAAAGGTACAAATTTAGCCTCCGAAGTTCCCTTTTCCACCTCCGTTTCCGGGGTGAGCTCCCTTCCAGCCCAAGCACGCAACCGAGCCACATGGCTCGTCCGGATGCGCCCTGCTTCGGACTGGATCAACACAGTCGTCTGACTGATACATTTAACCACGGTGTGTGGTCCATCCCAGTTATTTGCCAGCTTGACGTTGCAGAGCGGTTCGTGCAGGCGGATCACTCTATCCCCTACTACGAAGCGTCGCAACTTCAATCCGGTGTCATAACCTACCTTCTGCCAATTCGCAGCTTTGAGCAAATGCGCCCTAACTGTTTCGTAGGCAAATTTGAACCTCTCTCGTAGAGATTCTACAAATAGCACCGTACATGGTGCTTCCGGACTGATCCCTACCACCCCGAATACTAAATCCGCCGGCATGATCAAGTCCTCTCCGAACACCAAGAGGTTTGGTGTGCAATTTGTCGAAGTGTGGACCGTATTGTTATACGCATGTACCACAAATTCGCACTGATCATCCCAATCATCCATATGGGAGTTCACTAACGGCTTCAAAACCTGGATCAAGGTCCGATTGAACCGTTCCACCTGCCCGTCGGATTGTGGTCGGTACGGATTGGTCCGAGTTTTGCATATAGCCAACTGATGACACATAGCTGCCCAAAGCTTGGACTCAAATTCTCTCCCTTGATCGCTATGTAACATCAAGGGAGCCCCCAGATGGAGGATCCACCCCTTTACTAGTGCTTCCGCACAAGTAGCAGCAGTATGATCCTCTAGTGGGTA
Source organism: Harmothoe impar (assembly GCA_947462335.1). Lineage (NCBI taxonomy): Eukaryota > Metazoa > Annelida > Polychaeta > Phyllodocida > Polynoidae > Harmothoe > Harmothoe impar. The sequence goes on along the minus strand of OX381704.1, from coordinate 81,435,341 downwards.
CACTCGGGTGTATTTCGTATAGTAGTCCGAGACCACCATCATACACGTATTACCCTTAGGAGTGGGTTTCACTCCACTGATAATATCCACGGCTATTCGAGCAAATCTCACCCCGAATAGTTCCTGCTGCAGTGGCAATTTTCCTAATCCAGGACCAGGTTTGCCTAAACAACATGCCGGACATGTCTCGATCCACCTCAAAAGGTCGCCGGACATTCCGGGCCAGTAATACCTCCGACTCAGCCGTTCCAAAGAGCGTTTCTTGCCGAAATGCCCACTAGTGGAATGGCCGTGGCAGTAGTACAGGATGTCTTTCCTCATAGCAGCAGGGATTACCATTTGTAATACCCTCCGCTTTCCTGGACAAGTCTTCCACCTGCACAACAACGAGTCTCGGACCTCCAGTTCATGGAACTGTGCCAAGAAACGTCGCATTTCACGGTTTTCCAGCGATATTTCGGGTCTCACTGGACAGACCCCAGTAGGGACAAGCTCCCTCAGTCGTGCTATGGTAGGATCGGCCATCTGGTACGTCCTTATAGTGTCGGTGGACCAATCCAACAGGTTTTGCAACAACCCATCATAAGGCAAACGCACACTCGCTACCACAGCATTGTGAGCACCACAATCCCCACATTCCGGACGCACACAACGGCGTACCGGACGTCTACTCAGGCAGTCAGCATTAACATGCTTTGTGCCCGCTCGGTGCTGGATATGAGAGTTCTCCAGTCCGAACTCGCTGAGGTGGTTCAACCATCGACCAATCATTCCCTCCGCATCCTTAAAGTTAAGGAGCCACCTGAGGGCCGAATGATCAGTGCGAAGTGTGAAATTCCCTCCATATAAGAAGTGCCGAAACTTCTTCGTGTATACCACCACTGCGAGCAACTCTCGCTTGGTAGTACAATAATTTCTCTGTGCCTTGTTCATACTGTTACTAGCGAACGCCAACGGGACCTCTACTCCGTCCTGGATTTGGGACAATGCGGCCCCGATGCTCTCATTGCTCGCATCAGTGTCAAGGATGAAATGCCCCTTCTCCGTAGGGTATCTCAGTACTGGGGTGGTCCGGAACAACGCCTTAATCTCTTTGAAGGCTTCATTCTGTTCCATCCCCCATGGGAAGGGTTCCTTTTTCCTCCCCGGAGTCCAATGGCTCAACCGTTGTAGTGGCTGAGACACCCTAGAGAATCCGGGGATGAAGTCCCTGTAATAGGAACAGAACCCTAGAAAGGATCTGATATCCTTTGGTCCTTTTGGAACTTCCCAAGTCTCCACAGTCTCCAGTTTAGTCGGATCAGCCTGCACACCCTCGGTGGAGATGATCCGGCCCAAATAGACCATGGACTTCCGAAAAAGTTCACACTTCTTTGGCTTTAATGTCAAGCCATTGGACCGAATTCGTTCCAACACCTCTCCGAGGTTCAACGCACACTCCTCAAACGTCTTGCCGAAAACAATGACATCATCCAAGTATACCAAGCACTTGCGCCACAGTAGATCACTCAACAGAGTTTCCATCATAGCTTCAAATGTGGCCGGGGCGTTGCATAACCCGAAAGGCATCAGTTCAAACTGATACAGTCCAATGTGACTCGTAAAAGCCGTTTTCTCTTTATCCTCCTCCTTCATCCCGATCTGCCAATACCCGGACTGCAGATCAAGGGTGCAGAACCATTGGTTCCCACCCAACGAGTCCAGAGTCTCATCAATTCGGGGGAGAGGATATGCATTCTTCTTGGTTACCCCATTCAGGCGCCTATAATCGATACAAAATCGGATAGACCCATCCTTCTTAGTAACCATCTGAACCGGACTGGACCAGGGACTAGTGCTAGGCACTATCACCTTCTGTTCCAGCATGGTTTTCACTTGTTCTTCAACAACAGCTTTCTTACCCAACGGCAAACGTCGGTAAGGCATTTTGAAAGGCTGTGCATCTCCAGTATTGATAGAATGCAACACTTTGTCGGTTCGGCCTAACGGCTCCCCCTCCACTTGCCATGCATCCTGATACTTCACTACCAGCCTCCTTAGAGAATCGAGATCCATCCGATCCGTCAGATCCGTTTCGGATATCATTTTCTCGAGTCCCTCACTCAACGGGGTCGGAGAAGGGTCACCCTTCATGCTCACCTGTCCAGCGGACACTATGGCCTCACTGGTGAACACCTTCCCCAACACTGTATCTTTCTTAAGATACTGTGGTTCCAACCCGGGGTTGGAAACCGGCACTACGGTCCAAGCACCATCCCCCACCAGGGTATCCATGCCCGTCAGACCGATGCTTTTCAACATGGCCACATCCGGTTCCACAACTGCTTCTTCCTCTCTCCTAAGCCCCTTGCTTCGGACCAGCACGTCACACGTCTGTCCGGGAGGAATCTTAACAGTTTGGACCACCGTTGCCACTGTCGATACTTGTCGGAGCACACATTGCTCCACCGCACGGTACGGGTGCTCTATTCGGAGTACCCCTGTACCAGGATTCAGGACCGCGTCATACAACGCCGAAAAATCCAACCCCAGTATACCGTCGTCTGCAATATCCGCAATTGTGGGAGAAGCCACATACTCCTTCCCTCCAATCCGGACCGGTATGAACGCGCGCCCATACGTCTGCATACTTGACCCATCGGCCGAACAGGCGTTTACCCTCGTTTTGAAGTTATCACGACTGTCCGGCATAAGAGCATAGAATTTGGAGGAGATAAAGGAGTGGCTGGCTCCCGTATCTACTAAAAATTCGCCCGCCCTACCGGCCACAGTAACAGACACATACCACCGCCTCCCCCCCAGCGGAGACGGGTTTACAGTGAAGCGTTTGAAATCCTTCGGAGCAGCCAGATCAAGGCCATGTTTCTTCAAATGGTCGAAACATGGATGATCCGGGGAAAGCTGGGTACTCCCTACCCACACGGTGTCTGTGACAGCCGCAACTTCCTCGTTCCTATCCGTAATGGGCCTCCCTGCCTCATTGCCGGGCAACTGATGGACTGGAATGTTAATCAGGCCGGCATCCGAGCCCCTCAGACTCGAAGCCACCCCTGATTCCCTTCCTGTCTTCTGAATTTCACTAGGCTCTACCTCTCTGGTATGTTGGCGTACTTCATCTCCAGGGGTTGTCCGCTCGCCTTCTCGGACTACCCCCTCTAGTTTCCCTCCTTTCCGGGAACTTTCGGACTCGGAGCTGTACACTCCGCGGCAAAGTGACCGATCTCTAAGCACCTATAGCACTTAGCGGTCCTCCGATTGATCTTCCTTCTGTTAGGCTGTGTAGCCCCCTGAATGGAAGTCGTCATCTTTTCAAACAGCGCTGTGAAAAACGCTGCGTCCATCACCGGAGCCTTCGGCTCTGATGACTCCCTTTTCGGAGGGGGGTTTCCACCCCCTTCCGGCTTCTTATTCTTCCACGGCGGTTTAGAGGAATTTCCATTCCTCTTGAACTGGGCCGCTGAAGCTATTGCCCCCTCCTCATCACTGCCCGAACCATCAGACTGTTCCGGAGAACATTCTATAATGGCCGAGGCCCGGGTAGGCATCCGGTCCCCTAACAGTGACTTTTTGAGAGCATGTATGTCGATGGCCTTAAAAAGGTCATCTAGTGACGTATCTGCTCTCCACGTGTCATACACCGTTTGTTGTATGTCTGGGTCTCTCAGTCCGGCAACGAACTGAGAGAACAATTCCTTAGAAAATAAGGCATCATGGATTCCTGAAGCAGGGTGTACCTTCTTCAGGAGTCTCATCAATGCAAGTCCGAAAACCCTTGGAGCTTCGTTCTTGCCTTGCACACGCTTCTTAAAAGCGACCATCGGATCGATCCGTGCGGAATCTCCGTACAGGATGGTTCCGATTTCAACGAGCTGTTTGAAAGTTCCGCGGGGTCCGCATTCCTCTTTCCACTGCTCAACTGCCATGAGACCATCTCCCATGCGTAATCCCTTACAAACGTACGGGATTGCATCCTGTTGGTCCCACCCGCTGAGGTTTATATCCTCAACGGTGGCCCCCAACCAATCTTCCCAAGAATTCTTCTGCCAGTAGGGAAATGGCTCGCTAGCTATGCGTCTAGCAGCATTGGACGAACCTCTAATTTTAGAGGTTATCGCCAGACATTTAGAAATGGATGCTGACGCGTCCTTTTCCGCACCTACATTGTGCAATCCGATCCCCGCTATTGCGGGATTCGTATCGTACAATTCTTGCAATTCTGTACTCAGCATTGTTCTCCTGGGAGCCTTCTTCGGACTCTTCGCACCAGGAGTCGCCCCCGGAGTAGCGCCCGTGGTTGGCACACTATTCTGTCTGTCCAGAAAAGCCTGGTAGGTCCCATACGACACTATGTCCGTAGTGGGGTCTACGCCCTGTCCGAACCACCAGTTCTTCTCCTGATCAGTCATATACTGACACTGCTGGGCCAGAGCAAGCAATCGTTGATGCTCTGACTTCTCTTTCTCCAGCTCCTTGGCCTGCTTCTCAGCCTCCTCCTCCTGCTGAGCTTTTTCCAGTTTAGCTTTAGCAGCCTCTCCGGCAGCTCGGAGCCCTTCCTTTCGAGCCCTCAGAACCGCCGCTTCCTGCTCCGCTAACTCCTCTGCGAGAGCAGCGTTTTCCTTCATTCGTTTCTGTTGCTGCTCTAAAGCAGCCTGCTGTTTGCGATACACGTCTCGCCTTTCTATTTCCAAGTTTTTCTGCTCCTGGAACAATATGTTTGCTTGGCACTCTCGCCATTGCAACAAACTTGAAGGAGTCAGGTCGGTTTTCGCCGCCTTATCCTGTTCGGCCGCTTTTTTCAAGCGGACCGCGTCTAGTTCTTGCTCGTCCACTCTCAACTGCGATCGTGGACTCCGAACCAACTCCGACAATGGTCTTCCCCTGCCTACTGAGGCTAGACCGGTCGGGGCTGTAAATACCTGCTTTGGTATCGGACGGATACCACTGATCCCTACCCTTGGTGAGGAATCACCCCCCCTGCCTCTGCCCCTGGATCGTCCCACTCGGAGTGGTCGT